>CM060900.1:61826307-63075521 GCA_030762935.1 Hymenopus coronatus
TTTTCAGCTAATGGCAAACTGGCAATTAAATACGAGGTTCTATGCTCTCAAAAGCAAGAAACACATTTTGGATGATTACCAATATCACCATTTTAAATGACACAGGTAGCTGAGGTTGTTAATGCATGGACTTATGCATGGGAGGCCTGTGGTTCAAATCTTTCCAGGACTGTTCTCCCTGACTGAAATTTTTTCCAGATTTTCCTCAGTCCTTGTAACTGGCAAGTTACAAGGTACCTTTACCTTTAACTTATGCCTGAAATGTTTCCTTCCCAAATTTCCTTTCCCAATTACCACTTTCATTTCATGTATCATCAGTGCCCACCACTTTTGGTACCATTTGCAGTAAGAATGGGCATTGGACACTACTAATAAAAATCATCAGATGCTAATAAAAATCATCTTTTACCAGCATTCAAAAACTGGCAGTAGTATTGATCATTTATTACAAATTAAATACATTCAGAAATACCTCAATGGAGCAATTACTCAAAATTATTAACTGAAAAATTGACATTCATACACTTCATGTATACGATTAAATTTCTAGATTACAGATGTAAGAACATCTGAGGACTATTGCTCTCATCATCAGCTGATCAAGACTGGCCAATGATGATTGTCAAGGCTGGATGTATTTTTTGAATACACTATCTTCTGTGGAATTTAAAAATTGTCCTACAGAAATTTGTTACAGTCTTATTCTGTAAATGCTACATTTCCTAATTGACAGTTCTTTTTTTTTCCATAGTATTCTTAATTAGAATTGATTTAAGTTGAATCCATTTTAGGTACTTACGTGACCTTGAATTCCTTGTAGAACTCTGAAACTTTTGTTCTGTAAAGTGAATTCTTATGAACTTGATGTTTAAAGAATGAAGAAAGAAAGGTTACTGCTTATGAAAAGCACATGGACTTCAAATATAAAGCAATAAATCTTGGAAGTAAAATTTTAATTCCAAGGAAACAGATTTCCTCAGTAAAGGATCAAAAACATGCTTAACCTATAGCAAAAATATGTTGCAAACTTGATACCACCATACAGGATCTTCAGAAAGAGGAAATACACTGCTCAAAAAAATTAGAGAGACAAAATTTTGTTCCAGTATATTTTTGTATAGCAGTTATGGTGGCCATAAAATATTGTTTTATTTAACAAATAACTTTTATTTAACAATTACACAAATCATGTTTACTTCTTGTGGCAAACTTGGATACTGCAAGCAGAAAGCAAGCAAAATGTATGAAACAAGAACAGGCACTTTTTCGACTGGATTATAATAACAACAAAAGAAAACCTTTTTCGAATTTTGTTTGGCAGCCATATATGACTGCTGCACACCTCTGAGGCATGCTTTTGATCAATCTCCGTACCTTTTTTGTGGGATGTTGTCTCATTTTTGGGTAAAGATATTTGCAAGGTTCCTGAGGAGATGCAGTATGTTTTCAGACATTGCATTCAAGCATATCCCACTGCTTTCACAGCAGGCCATTTCATTGTTTGTTTCTAAAGATTTTGCAAGATGGCTATAGTGGTGCCAGCAGTATGGATTCCAGCATTGTCTTGTTGGAATATCAACTGGTGTCCCATTCCAATTGCAACAGGCATATATTTTCCAGTACAATATCAGCAGTGTACCTGTCAGTATTTAGTAGCCCTCTGACTACCATAAGATCAGTTATGCCACCAATATTAATGCCACCCCAGAACTTTACTGATCCAGTGCCAAATCAGCTAGTTTCTTGGACTGTAGTTTCAGCATAACCATGATGATGATGCACATGTAGATGTCCATTATTCTGTGTTAGACAAACATGAGATTTGTCTGTGAACAGAACTTTGCATCAATGAGGAATTTGCCAGTTCTTATGTTACCAAGCGAACCTCAATCGATCTGCCTTATGATGTTGCAATTGAGGGACGTTTCTAAGTCTTCCTTATCTTAAACCCATCTCTCAAGTCATGGCTCATATTGTTTGATCAATGACAGAAACACCAATTGTTATTTGGGTGATCTCAGCAGTGGCAGTGCATTGCTGAAGAGAACAACTGACCCTGTATCGGCCATCTCTAGTCAATATTTTATGTTTTCAACCTTGGCCTGCTCTTCTAGCATAGTTTCAATAAATCTTTTCCAGACCCTGCCAACGATAGATGAGCCATATGGAGCTCTACAGACACTGTGCAAACTGCCCAAACTTCCTATAGTACTGTGACTGCTTCAACAACTTCAGCTTTGGTTAGGTAACACATGATGCCTGAAAAAATGTATAAAAGTTGTACAAAGATGCAATCTTCCATTACCAGCACTAAAGGTTGCTTCAACAATGCCTGAATCATTAGTCTGTACAAAACCCACTTCAGTTTTCAACATAACACAGTATATTGTAGTGGCCATTGTTTTAAAAGTTGTCATGGTTGGCTGTACATCTTAATTAAGCATAACTGAACAAGAATATATAGTAATTATAACACATAAAACTGGAAAAATATTACAAACAAAATCTTGTCCCTCCAATTATTCTGAGTAGCATATTTACTATCAGAAATGAATGCTGAAAAGTTTTGGCATAAATTAAAGAAAGAGAAAAGTAAAGCAAGTCACATCATGATATAAATTCTAGCCACAAAGATGGGTAATGCAGTTAAAGATAATAATAAATTAGTAATTCCAGATGAAACCAATTTACACAGAAGGAAGGAATGGACACAAAATCTAAAAGAGGTCATGTAAATACACAAAGGTGCCCCAACATATTATGCATGCTAATAGTTAAACAAAACATAAATAAAACAAAATACATAACAGAGAAAGACAAATACAAACCTAAAGCTAATAAATCAACCATTTCAAAAATATACGGGCTACCAAAAACACACAAACAACGAAAACAAATGAGCCTAGTAATAAGGACTACAGAAGCACTCATACTACAAACTATCAAAATGGCTAGTCCATAATTCCCAGAACTCCCAAATATGAAAGTTTTAGTATAAGAAATTCCTTACAGTTTGTCAAAAGTTAAAAAGCACACATTTTACCAATAATGTTTGTGTCTTATTTCAAAGCATTTCCACATAAACACTACTAACATTATGAAAAGGTGACTCACATAATTATTATTACTGTGTGAATTAACTGAACAAAATTAAATCTGTACATTGTATAATCTGTACATTGTATAATCTGTATATTGAAACAATTCTTTACAGTTTTAAAGGGAAGTATCTAATGCACACCTTTATGAGCAGTTTGGAGTAAGTGTCACAAAAAGGTTTCCCGTAGATGTTCCAGGTTTGAAGCTTATTCAAGATGCATTAAAACTCCTGAACATTCAGAAAGAGAGCATATTATTCACTATATGAGTGAGTCTGAGTGTGCAGCAAAGCTCAAAAACGAAAAGTTGGGTAAGTACCAAATTTGTTATTTAGTTCAGTATCTGACAGGGATGCAACATTTTCAGGAAAACACCCCATCCCCAACTGCCCTTTACATGGAAAATTTTCCAAAAATTTTTATTTTCTCAAAAATGGCTATAATATATTGATTAAAATACAGTATATTAAAGATATTTATATGCCCAATAAAATGTGTATCTTGAATTTTGTGGGAATACCCTCTGAAGATATATTCATTCTAAATGACTTTTGCATAACTAGTAAACCATTAGAGATAGAGAAAGGCTTACTCCACAAAAAATGTAGATCTCGTTAAAACACACAATTTATGTCATATACATTTTTTTCGTGGAGTCATGCCTCCCATTGTAAACAAAACACAACAATATAAACCATTCAGATTACATGTTTGGCATTTTACAAAAATAATAGCAATGAAAAGCTGATGTGAATTCCCAAACATTCATTTTGAGCAAATCTTGTATATCACAAGTTTTGTTATATGGGATTTTTTCAACATTCTGAGTTTTCTAAATTTTTTGACTTTGCAATACTTTAAGATCCCTAACTCTGGGAAATAAGATGCCATATAGCCTATTTTCCAAGTGGGACCTAACATATGTTATATAATAGATTTCTAAGTGATCTATTTAGTCATTCTGCTTAAAATGCTGACACTCAGGTACAAACATGTTTAGGATATGTTTTACTTAGAATAGCAAATTATACAAGTTACGAGCAGTCATTTGTCCACAATTGAAAATTACTGTAAATTAGCTTGAGAATATTTTCTATGCAAAGACAAGTCGGTCTCCTAACAGCATAAATAAGCTTGTTACAGGCATACAAATAAACAAATGTTATGGTTTGAAATAACTGGGCAGTTTTTCTTCATCTACTTATCTTAGCAGACTTCCTGACAAGGTGTACACACATGTTCTTGTTTATACTACTCAAATAATATTGAATAACCTTACAACTTGAGATTAGGCATAATGCAGAAGTTGGAAAAATTATTCCCACATAACTGAGCACGGCTTTTAATAGTGTTATTTCTGTGTTATTAAAAAGTGCAATATTTCACAACCAGCTAAACCTGTAAGTAATTTTGCTTATAGAAGTTTTCCCCAAACCTTTAACAAGCAGTGTAAATGTTAGGAATTCCATGCGTAGTATATAACGCATTATTTATTATATATTTAATCTCATTTGGTTAGCTCTCTTCAGAATTGCCTTTTGTTAAAGAAGCAGATCATCAGTTGTCTGCGAAGCAGATCGTCAGTTGTCTACAAAGCAGATCGTCATTTGTCTGCAAAGCAGACTGTCTTTTGTCTGGTTGCCAACACCATGCAATCTAATCAACAAGAACAAACATTCTCAGATTCACATTCTATTAATCCTGTGGAAATTTCTACTACATCTCGTTCAATCTTACAAACACCCAAGTTAGTTCATAAACGCCCGCTTGAAGATCTCAATCAAGGTAATGCCTACATGTCAAGTGACGGGTTTTTCACTCCTAACGAAAAGCATATAACTTCAGCCTCAGCTGTAAACTCTAAATATATTGTGGACTTAACCTCCATACACAATAAATTTTCCCCTTTGGAAACAATGGAGGAAGCTAACGACACAGTCGCTGAAGTAAATTTTACTACAGCCTCTAAAACCAGGATCCCACCCATTTTTCTCCATGAAGTGAACAACTACCAGCAGATTATCCGCGACATAGGTACTATTGTAAAAGATGACTTCTCAACACAACAGCAAAATAAAGTCCTTAAAATAAATACAACTTCAGTCAACGACAAAATTCCTGGAAGAATCAAAGCTACCTTTTCACACCTTCCGTGATCCAAATTTCAAAAGACTTGAAGTTATCTTGAGAAATGTTCCCTACTCTCTTACAAACGATGACATAACCACAGAATTAACCACTCTGAAGTTACCAGTGATAAAAGTTACAAGACTCTTTTACAAAGATCGTCAACCTATGCCGCTATGCGCTGTTGAATTAGAAAACAATGAACAAGGAAAGAAGATCTTTGAAGTCAAACACATTCACCATGCTTTAATAAAAGTTGAATACCATAAGAAACCCACAAGCATCCCACAATGCACACGATGCCAGCGCTACGGGCATACTAAAAACTTCTATCGACTTGCACCTTGATGTGTAAAGTGTCCCTCTAACCATCATTTCTCTGAATGCCCAAAACACAAAGATACTCAGCCCTCCTGCGTGAACTGCGGAGAAGCTGATCCGACAAATTTTAGAGGTTGTCGTATTTACTTGAAATTAAAAAATAAATCCAATGCAACTGTAACCGAACCCATTAAAACACCTACACCACCAAAGCTAAACCTGGAGAATTTTCCAAAGCTGACACCAACTTCTTCCTGTTCTGCTCCTGAATTTCCTCAGCGGCCACGCTCAGTTCCTCCAGAAGATAAAAGTTACCGACATTCCACTTAGCAAGCATTTACACAAAATTCTTCTTCTGCTTCTTCCTCCAATGACACTGGAAACCTTATTCAGCTAGCTATTAATTTTCTAGCACCATATCTACCAAAAATCAAATCCTTTTTATTACAGCTTTTTGCAAGTTTGTTTGCTAATGGCCACTAAAAATCAAGTATATACATTCTCTCAACTAACTATACTAAACTGCAACGCTAACGGAATCAAAGCCATGGGGAAGTCTTTCTGGAATTCATCTCAAGACACAACGTCGCAGAAGTTTGCGTCACTGAGACTCACCTAGCACCACAGGAAAAGTTTTCAGTACCTGGTTATGCAGCGTATAGGTCCGATTGCAAAGCTCTCGTCACCTCGGGTGGAGTGGACATCTTTATTCGAAAGGAAGTACACCACTACTCGGTCCTACTACCCCAACTAACTAGCTTCGAAGCTTGCGCAGTTCAAATATCCATGCAAAACTCCACTAAAACGACAATAATCTCAGCATACAAGCCACCAGGAGTCTGCCTCAATGACCAGGATATTACTACTATATTCTCTGACACAGTGCCAACCCTTCTCGTGGGAGATCTAAATAGTAAGCATGAAACATGGGGATGCCGTGTGACAACTCCAAACGGAAAACGACTATTAACAGCAGCTGAACGCAATGCAGTTAACATCTTAGCTCCACCTGGTCCTACTTTCTTTAGGCAAAATGTAGCACTTGACATACTAGACATAGTACTTTACAAAAATGTATTAGGCTTTCCCACCATGGCTGTTCTACCTGAAATGGACTCCGACCACTCTCCAGTCTTGATATCATTTGACAACAATCTGATTTTACGTCCACAGTCCACTAGGAGACTCAGCAGAGGTTTCATACATTGGGAAACCTTCCAACATGTAATTGATAATGAGCTAAAACCTGCATGCAATCTGAAAAGTCCCAGTGATGCAGAAGCAGCAATTCTTGAGTTCACAAAAGTCATAACTTCAGCCATAGAACAAATCCACAGCTCCAGCTAGACCTCAGCAACAAAGAAAACCCTATCACAAAACTTTGCCCTTTAACATCATATCTCTCTTGAAAGAAAAACACAAAATGTGCCGGCTTTGGCAGAAATACAGAGAAACCTGGCAACTTCATCGCTTGAACCAACTCACAAGAAAGGTAAAAAAACAAATGGATGAGTACCAGCATTTCACCAGAAGATTCATCCTTGTGGAAAGAAACCAAAAGAATATTAAAAGAACCGACGCTTATTCCACCCTTAATACAAGATGGAAAACACTACATAACCGACTTTGAGAAGTCGGAACTATTCGCAAATACTCTACAATGTATCTTCAGCCCAAACCCAGTGATTAACGAAGAATTCAACCACGAAATTGAACGTTTTCCTGGTTCTTATACCACTGCTCCACTCCCCATTGACTTCACCTCGCCAAAAGAAATCTTGTTCATTATACAGCAACTACCAGCAAGAAAATCGCCTGGTCATGACCTAATTCCAAATTTTGTATTAAAACATCTGACTCGCAAAGCACTTGCTACTTCTAGCCTCACTCTTCAATAGTTTGATGCGTATGGGCTACTTCTCCAGAATCTGGAAACACGCTATAATTATTGTTATTCATAAACCTGGGAAAAGCTCCTCAGACCCAAACAATTATCATCCTATAAGTCTGCTACCAACTCTGTCCAAAGTGTATGAAAAGATTATACTGAAGCGTTTAACAAAATTTCTCAATGAAGCATCAGTATTACCTCCCTTTCAATTCGGTTTTCGTCGCAAACATTCAACCACCCATCAAATTCTCCAGATTACAGAGCAAGTGGCACAAGGCTTCAAGAAGAAAGAACACACAACTGCAGCTTTCCTTGACTTCACTCAGGCATTCGACAGGGTTTGGCATCAGGGTCTTCTATACAAACTGTTCATCAACGGCATTCCAGACTACCTCTATAAAATAATTTCCTCCTTTCTGTCACAACGAACATTCTCAGTCCGCATAGGTAGTTTTCACTCTTCTACAAAACCTATAACAGCCAGAGTTCCACAAGGATCTATCCTGGGACCAGTTCTGTTCAACCTGTACACCTCTGATATGCCTGCAATGCCTACAGCTCAAATCGCTATGTATGCACACGATACTGCAATCTTCTCAACACATCGCAATATCCACATCGCCAGAAATCACCTTCAAGAGGCCTTAAACTTAATTATACCCTGGCTAGACAACTGGCGTATTTCGCTCAACCAGCAAAAATGTGAAGCAATGGTCTTTACACTATGCAGACAGAACTATCCACCACCAGTAACGCTCCCAGCGAAACAGATACCCTGGAAAACTAATACAGAAACAGTGAAATATCTCGGTGTACTCCTGCATCGACGACTCACATGGAAACCACATATAAGCAACAAACTTAACCTAGCCCAAGCAAGACTGGCAAAACTCTACCCCCTCCTCAACAAAAGATCTTCACTCAAACTAAAAAACTGCACACTACTTTACACGACTCTATTAAGACCACTGCTACTATACGCTTGTCCAGTTTGGGGAGGAACTAGTCCTTCTGAAATCAAATGTATCCAGACATTTCAAAACAAAATATTGCGAATCTCAACAAATGCACCATGGTTTGTCAGAAATAGTCAACTACATAGAGAAACTGGAATCAGCATCATTCAACAGTCAATTTCTTCACAAGCCAAACAGTTTTACAGCAAGCTAAAAGACGTCTCAGGAGCCATTCACTATTCTCTTGGCAGAAAATCCAGCTATCCAACTCGCATCAAGAGTCGCCTACCACTGGACCAGCTCTCACAGCAGGACTTACTGTAAAATAAAAACAAAAAAATGTACCTACTTATGAGGGGCCCAATGGGGCTTACCTCATTTCAATGTTTTCAGTACCATGCATGTAAATAATGTCTAAAATCAATGATCTGTAGAGCGCACATGCGCTGATCGATCAATAAATCATTAAAAAAAAATAAAAAATTATTTAAGCCTCATTTCATAATTCCAGTTTATAAATACTGCAGAAATTATATTTAAAACATTTATGGTTTATATATATTCTGCTTTAGCCTAATATAATTTGCAGTGGCTAAGTCTTATGTTCTACCCAAGGAGAAATTATCGCTCTTAAACTACTTTTACCATGACAGATATTAATAACATGGTATAAAAAGAGTCTATTATGATTATTTCAGAGTGATTATAGCAATGCTTACATTAATTTGGGAATCTAGATTGATCCTTTGGTTTCAAAAATATTAATGGCGTTTTAAAAGCTTGCTTTGGATTACATTTTATATATGACTTATTTTTCAGTATTGATCAGAGGAGAGCAAAATGCTTAATTTGTCCCTTGGAAAAGTAGAGACATATAGCTGGACAGTATTTGATTGTCATTAAAGCTGCTAACACTGATATCCTGTTGCCCCGACCATGCATTTCACCGCACACTTATAATTTCTGAGTAATAATTTGTGGTTCACAGTGCATAAAATACTGTCTACTTTTTCTAATTTCATGACTGACTGTGTGGTACAGCCCCCTTGTTAATTTAATATGAAATTAAGTAATTGCCATAACTCGTTACTGCCTATATATCTAGTTAGACATTCTCAATCCCAAGGTAAGGAAAATTACAAGCTGTTTAAAGTTTTAACAAATGCTAACTGCACACAATTTTAGCAAATCTGGTGATAAAGTGAGTCAAGTTGAGAGAAGGAACTAAGTTAAAAAAAGTGTTAGCTTTTCTTAATTTCTACCAAACCATTTTGCTCAAATAAAAAACTACTTACTGCAGATGTGTTTGTGAAATCAACAGCATTATTAATGCCAGCCAGTAATATGATATTGTCAATTGATCTCATCTTGAAAACCTGAAAGAAAAAACGAAAACAAAATTAGAAGTATCTGTCAACTATAATACTGAAGTACATCAAGTACTAAGGAAACACTTTTGTCTATGACTGGCAACTGGCAATTCAAAATACTTCTTAAATATAGGCATTATAACTTATAAAGTGCAAAATCATAGGCCAAAAGATTGGGTATATATGCTGAGGCATGTCTTCATGGTGCTGGGATGTCAAATTACAAAATATCTGCGAGAGATTGAACTTTTCAGTATAAACATCACGGTTTTTACTGTACAGATAATAATACAGTAATGTGTAAAGTGTGCAATTGCCAGATATCCTGGGAAAGACGGATTCAATTGAGAAACATTTGAAGAGTGCAAAGCACGTGGCGCGAGTTAATTCTTGCAAGGTAGGCCAACCATTGCAGCAACAGACATCTTGTTGCCATGTGCTTTAACAGTGATAAACAAAAAGAAAAGGCAGTGAATACCTTGGGAAACGTGTAGCAGAGACTTTTATAAAAGCAAATATATCGCTCTCTAAGCTAGAAAACGAACAAGTGAAGTCATTCATAAATGAATTCATAGAAGGTAAGAGTACAGATTATTTTATTATGAACATGTTTTTTAAAAAAAAAAAAACAACTAAAATATAAGTTTTACTATTGAATTTGGATAGAAAAATCATATTAAATGCTACGCTTTGTTTCTGGAGATGACTTAGAAGTAGAAGTGGAGTGGGGTAAATGTAAAGGACGCAAGTGTGTAGCAGGCTGAATTGGCACGCCGCCGCTAAGGGGCAACGTGTGCATGGGTGTAGATGACTAGATAGCATGAAGTCTGACCGACCATGCTCGCTCATCGTCAGCTAGAAGACATTTTCAAGGAGTAGTCAAATCAATTTGAGTTGAGTGTATTGCTGGCATCTGTTAGTGTGTGCACTTCCCATGCATCCTGAGTCAATAAATATGTATAAATGTGAAATATGTAAACACCCTGTATTAGAAAGTTAGAAATTTAGGAAAACCTGACTGTTGTAATGTAACTTTACATTCTGAACTTTAGGTGCATCAAAATCAACTCTAGATTTACTTGGGTTTCCATCTACTCTATGTAACTGGAGACTGAGATCAATAAATATGTATAAAAGTGAAATATGTAAACACCCAATATTAGAAAGTTAGAAATTTAGGAAAACCTGACTATTGGAATGTATCTTCAATTTCTGACTTTAGGAGTATCAAAATCAACTTTAGATTTTTTTTTTTGTTTCTATCTATTGCAAAACGTATTCCATCTTTTGGGACTGGGCTGTATATCAATCATAGAATTAAGGTAACTGGATTTTAAACATGAAAGTTTTTATAACAACGGTGGAGTTGTGGGGGAGATAAGCCATGACTTTTCTGTCAGCTGCATGTCAAAATTCATTTTTTTTATGCAGCACACTTTCCCGGTCCACTACTGAAGTACTCATCTGCACAGGGCCACATCTACATGCAGCCTATCTAGGCTGGTTCCTATGGTCCCATATCACAAACAAATTATTTGCACTGAGTAGGAGAGTGAAGCACAGTGCAAGCACAAAATAAAGATGCGTTTCACATCTTTTAAATGATCTAAACACCAGTAGCTTAATTGATCCCACCAGAAAAAATTTAAATCCAGAGTTTTCCTCCCTATCATAGATATATTTAAATTCTTATTGTGACAGAGGTTTGAATCATAAACAAACTGATACCTATTTGCATTTCTCAACAAGCTGGATATGCTTACTAATAAAGAGATAATTAGAGTAACTAAAAAGTTAGTAGAAACATACAATGACTCAGACTTCTATTGGGAAATTAAATTATTCAATTCAAGACTTTCTAACATGAATTTAAAAAAATATTAAAATGGAAAGGTGTGTAAACTCCTTCTAGAAAAAAATCTGATGTGTTGCATTCTCATGACTTCCTCTAGCTATTCCATAAAAATACTTTCCTTACAAAAAAGTATTCTTTTAACTATACCATATTAATCAGGACAAACATTAGCAGTAACTATGTTATTATTTGCTTCCTTCTAAGCAGAAGAAAAATAAGGGACGCTAGGCCAAAGCATTAGTCAAATCTTTTAAACGCTGGTCGCTATGTGAACAATTGAAGTAAAACAAAATTGAAAAGATAAAATGAAAGGTAACTTACCATTTGAGCAAAGTTACAATTGAAACAATTAGCAAGAAATATCTCAGAAATGGTCAAATCTACAAAATAAATAAATAAATAAATAAATAAACAAATAAACATATATATATATATATATAATTAAAAATAATGTACATGATATAAATTATGTGTTTTAATGAGTTCTACATTTTTTATTTGAGAAAAAAAAATGTCCATGTAAAGGTTAGTTGTGGGGAGATTTTTTTGAAAATACCAAGTTTTGTATTTAACAGGATTTTTTTTGAGCCACAGACATAATGCAACGCAACACACATACACAGATATTTTTCTAAAAATGCTCCTTTTTGGGATTCAGGGGGTCTCAAAACATGTATTGCTGATGAAATCTTGGCATCAAATTTTTGGATGGTATAAAATATCTTCTTTATCTACATTGTACATATGTGCTAGAGAAAGTAAAAAGATCAAAGATTGTTTTCCTAACATTCTCCAAAGAATATACCTATCACTTATGGTCATAAACAGCAGTGAAGAAATGTCACTTTAAACATTGAAGTTGGTGAAAAGCAGACTTCAAACCTGTATGTTGGAAGATAGACTCAACATTTTGGCCTTGTTCAATATCAACAATCATATTTTAGGACAACTAAGATATGAGCAGCTTCATTAATATGATGTGTAAGAGCAAACAAATTTGCTGAGATTATCTGAAACTTTCATTTCGATTGTGATTGTTTCAAACAGTACTGCTGTATTTGAATTAAATATAAGTAAAATTTAATTGTTCATTACAGTCCATTTACAATCTTGCATTTGCTCGACATGTTTACTTAAAACTACAGTATGTTATTCTTATAATTGAAAGATTGATTTTTGCAAATTTGTGAACATAGACAGGAATCTCAATTTTGTGTTCTTTTCTTGTTCATTACAATAAACTGTTGAATACCTTAATAGTTTTCAGTTATCTCATCAATTTATTAATCTTCTTTGATACTCACACTAACGAAGATTCAGCCACAAATAGAGGAGCTGGTGTCCAGAAAACAGGCTCAACTATCTCATTAACAGATCAGAAACATATATAACTTCATACAGTTTGATGTCTATAAGCTATCTGCAACGTATTTACGTAGTTCCTGTATTTATTTTATACACTTATAGCATAATCCTCCTTTCTTTAATCTGTCTGTCTGTCTGTCTGTCTGTCTAAATGAATCGCCGAAATGATTGTACGCGTATCACTTCCCAACGGCAATTCTTGAAAAAATTGAACAATTCTTTTTGTGTTGTGTTCGTTATTGTCGCGACAAGGTTTGTGGGGAAGAAAATGTTTAAAAGTAGTATGAGAAAGTCTTTAAAATCTCATAATATGAATAACAGTGCCAAGGGAACGCATTTCGGTTAATAGCCTTCAGATGGCAGTGGTACCACGGTTATTAGTTGCTAAATTGCCGTAGTACTGCTATATTTCCCCTTCCCATTCAATGTTGAGGTATCACCCAAACGGCTGGGATTGGATCCCAAGCGACCGCATGTGAGATTTGTGGTGGACAAAACGGCTCTGGGGCGGGTTTTCTCCGGGTACTACGTTTTCCCCCGCCATCGCATTCCACCGGTGCTCCATCATCATTCATGTATCATCAGTGTCACCGCCTGCGGTGCCATTAAGTAGTTAAAGCGTGCGTTAAACACTACAAAAAAAAAATGTTAAGCTAACGCACCAGTTTATCGAGACAATGACGTAAAGCAGCAGTGAAACTCAAATACGTTTTTATGTACTAAGTGTCCTTTCCGTACTCATATCGTTTAAAATACAGAAGCAAAAAGCGTTCCTGGTGACGAACACCTAGAATAAGTACTTATTTATTTGCCGCTAGATGACCGTAGTACTGCTAAATTTTCCCCACCCTTTCAATGTTAAGGTCACGCAACAGTTTATCGAGACAATGACGCAACGCAGCAGTAAAATTCAAATACATTTTTATGTTATAACTGTCATTTACTTATTCCTATCGTTTAACATAAAGAAACAAAGAAGCTTATCTGTAGACGAACATCTAGAGCAAGTACTTATTTATTTGCCGCTAGATGGCCATAGTACTGCTAAATTTTTCCTCCCTATTCAATGCTAAGGTCACGCAACAGCTTATCCAGACAATGACGCGACGCACAGTGAAATTCAAATACATTTTATGTTATAACTGTCCTTTACTTATTCCTATCGTTTAAAATAAAGAAGCAAATAGCTTTCTTGGCGACGAACACCTAAAGTACTTATTTAGTGTCCGCTAGATGGCCGTAGTATTGCTCAATTTCTCTTCCCTATTCAATGCTAAGGGAATGCACCCGGTTATGGAGTCTGACGCAAGATAACAGTGAAAATCAAATATATTTCTTATGTGCTAACTATTGTTTCCTTGGTCCCATCGTATAAATAAATAAGAAATTAGAATATTTTTGTTGCAATTCTTTCAAATGAACAAGTTATAAACTATGCACATAACCAATAATTCTTCTTGACAGAACCCGGATAGTAAACCATTTTCGGTTAACTTCCTATTGCAGATGTTGGTTATTTAAGGTTATGTGGTACATGAGCCAGGTAAAGGTATTTTCATCAGAACATGAAGATACTCCGGTCACCATCACACTGCAATTGTGGTGGTCTTAATACATTTGATCAAGTAATATTTTGGGTTAAATGGATAACTTTGATACACAAAGCTTTCATCAAATAAAAATGTATCACTTGCCCAACCAGATCTACTTAGTCATGTCATCGTTAGCCTTAAAAATGGCTGTTTTGACATAGGAAAAAATAAAGAAAGAGGTGAAAAATATTAGGAGTAAAGGAAAAAACATTCGGAAGAAGCATGAATGTTACTTTGTGACTTTCTCCTTAATATAATTCATTACCTTTTCGCGGTTGCCCGCCACACTAAGAAAGCGCTGCCATTGTTATTACACCAACGACATTCTTGCTTACTCACGCTATTAACTGTATATGTCATCCTTTCCTCACCACCTTATGGGAGCGCTGACTTCGTCCTTTTCGCAATACCAATAATATATGCTACATTGCGCAGATCATTGCGCTTTACAGATGCAAAGGCATTAGACATTAGCAATGGAAAAATTTCTGTTGATAATTCTACTGGCCTCATTTCGTTTCCATCAAATTTTTGTCCTTTCACAACGCCAAAGGAAGAATTAATATCAAAAGTGTTCCCAAATATTGATGTAAATTACAAAAATTATGCTTGGTTGAGCGAACGAGCAAGTTTAGAGGTAATAAGAATGTAGATGATTTGCATATAAAAGAATCACAGTAAAATTTATGGACAAATGCATACATTTAGTTCTATCGATTCCATTACCGATCCAAATGAAGTTGTCAATTATCTAATTGAATTCCTAAATGCATTGGATTTGCCAGGATTCCGACCCACACAATTTACAGCTCAAGGTTGTCTTGGTACTACACTTAATATACTTAAGTTGGTGTATTTTGCCTACTTTAACTCCATCATCGAGTATGGAATAATATTTTGGGGTAATTCAGTAGATAGTAAATGCATATTCCGGATTCAGAAGAAAGCTATACGAATAATCTGTAATGCTTATAGCAGTTAGTCATGCAAAGAGCTATTTCAAAAATTGGGCATCCTCACCTTACCTTGTGTTTATATATTATCCATTTTAAAATTCTATGCAGTTAATCGACATAGTTTTATAACAAACATGGAAATTCATAACATTAATACTAGACAAAAGGGATTGATTCATCGTCCCAATACCAATCTTGTTGCTTTCAGAAAGGTGTATATTATGAAACAATCAAGATATTTAATGCTCTCCCCAGTAATCTCAAAGAAAATGTTGGGAATTTCAGGGCTTTTAAGGCCTCTCTTAAGGAGTACCTTTGCAATAAATCATTTTACTCTGTAGATGAATATTTAAGTGACAAATCTGTCTGACAATACCGTTAATAATCATTGTATTTATAAATATTACAATGTATTGCATTTTGTGTATATTAGTGTGTGTTTTTTATATTAAAATGAAACTGATTTATACTTTGACTTGCACGAATGTGTCAAATGAATTTTTTTAGTATTTAGCAATGACACAAGGTCTGTAAAGCCTGATGCTTTGATATTTTACGCTCTAGTACACAATTGTAAATCTTTGCATTGGAAATTTTATAACATATTTGTAAATATGTATTGTAATTTGTTGACATTTATGAAGAGTACATGATACAATAATCATGTTTTAGTTTATATAATTGCTACTAGTAACTATTATTTCGATAATTTGGAAACTATCATCTGACATAACATTAGTTTTACATATAATGAAATTATATTTATTTATACACTTTAACACTATATTTTGATACTCTTTGTTTTTAAGTGCATGCAAAAAAATATTCTGTTGTTTTTGTAACCTATGCTTTTAGCACTAGAGCTTTGTACATTTCTTTTTCATAGTATATAAACATATGTATACATGTGTATGCCTTGACAAGTTCTATGTTCAGTGGCTTTCTGGCCTAAACGAACCTATAGAATGATTTCTAATCTAATAATTATGCTACGCATTCTCAATCAGCTGAAATTGTGCAACGGTACAAGACTCGCTGTTAAAGAAATTATGAAAATTTTGATTTAATCTACTATAATCATAGGAAAGTTCAAAGGCGAGGATGTGCTTATTCCAAGTGTACCACTAATACCAACCGACTTTCCTTTTGAATTTTAGTGTGTTCAGTTTCCCGTGTGCCTTGCATTCGCAATGACAATAACTCCCAAGGTCAATCGTTAGAACTGTGTGAAATATACATTGAATTTACGTGTTTTTCGCATGGGCAGTTATACGTTTCGTGCTCGAGAGTCGGCAAACTATCGGCGCTATTCATTTTCTCTCCGGAAGGAAAATTGTACATTACAAGGCATTACAACGGAGTATTGCCAAATTATGTAATTGTAATTTTATTTCAATGAATGGTTGTAGTGTAAACGGAAGATTTTGTCTCAGTTTTTCCATTAGGTACACCATCCGTGCGAAGTCGGAATGGAAAATTGTTAGTAGGGGTGCGCGGAGAAAAAAGGTTGAATACCACTATTTTAGATGATGGAGTAACCCTGCCCAACAATACAATGCTGAACACGGAGCTTTTCGAAAACATGTTAGCAACACAGAATGGAGATTCAAGCATTACACATCATATTACAGAGGCTCACATAAAAGAAAAAAGGAAGAGCTCTGGAATGTATGAATGGCAGCGTGCTGCCTCATGTTGCACTGCCTGAGGTATTAAATACTTGCTAAACAAAGAGCAGGAGGGACACTTAAAAAAATGTGATCAATTATACATTTGATGTTGTTATGGCCTTAATTTTCAAAGTAAGGAGAACACAGGCACTTCCTAGAATTTTGTTCTACCATGCGCTTACTGCCATTCTGGAAGGGTTTCATGATTTAAATTAACTCTCTGTTTGGTCTTTACAGTGATATAAGCAATATGGAGGTTTCAAATGTGTTGACTTCCAGGTGAAACCAAAATTGTTTAGTGAGCTTCTTTTCTAAAATTCATGGTATGGTTGCATTTTGTAACACCTTTCAAAGTGAAGAACAGAGTACACCTCCTAATACTGATTGGGAACACAGAAGAAATCCCTTTGTCTGCAAACACACCAGTTAAAGAAGATATAACGAATTGTCATACCATGTTGCTCCTACAGATGAAACTGAAGAGGACTTTATAAAGCGCATGACTAATGAGCTATGTATTAACATTACAGCAAACATGACGGATAAGTTGGACATTTCTGATTTCAGTGAATAAGATCTGGATTTGTTACAGGCTCCCACTGATGAACTAGCAACTGGATGACTGCGAGTCCCAAGATACCCTAAAATATCTTGCTGACTACACAGCATTCAACTGTAAACACATTGACGAGTCCTTGGGTTCAGTTTTAGAGAAGCATTCTCCAGACTCCGGTAATGACTGGATCTCCATTATCTCCAGAGGTTGGCTCATTTCCCCCTCAACATACGGTCAAATAAAATAAGGGAATTTGAAATTTTGTAGGTTTCACTGTAGTCAAATGCAAACGTACATAGTAAGTTCTAAGTTTCACCATAAAATGTTCTCTCTACGTGAGGACAATAGCCTTTATCAGAATGAGGCACATAAACAAAAAAGCGAAAGCAGAAATGTTCGGCAAAGTTGCACCAAAGAGAAATCTTTAATGGGTTGTATCGCCATCTTCCTGAGCTACAATAAGTAGATACACATGAACAGTAACATGTTTTAACTCTTAATATTAATTGCTAGAAGGAAGCCACCATTATAACACACAGGAGAGTATTTATTTCTTCCGATTATATATTTAATTGACGCTTACTACTATGCGTCAGTACTCAATAACATATACTCAGGGGCTAGTATTTAAGTTTCGCGGTTAACCGTAGTCTCACTGACGTCATGTGCGTTAGCCAATAGCATGGCGGCTCTTCGGAATGGTCTACCCTATGGGCCTATTTAACTGCTTTGGTATTACACCTCATCGAAAGATAGAGCCGACTGGTGAACTAACGCGCTCGAGCAAGCGATTATTAGTTGAAAATAGCAGTGTGCATGATAAAATAGGGCAACCCAAAGTGATCATATCAAATAATGAAAGTGATAAAATAAGTGGAAATGATAGCACTTCACAGGAATGTAAAAATACGGAAATTTCTGACCATACAAATAGAAGTGCTGCGAGCACGAGTGGAATGGCGCAGGATACAGAAACTATAGCGTCCTTACATATGATTATTAATCAACTTAATGCGGATCTTGTAAAAGCAAACAGCGAAGTAAATGCTTTAAAAACAGAAAATGAAGACCTAAAAAGCAAATTAAAAACTGCAATAAATGCAAACAAAACCGTATCAACGGAAGAAGATGCACATGGTGACAAAGGCTACAACATAAGGTATTCAGCAAGAAGACCAGGAAAACGGCTCAAGAAAGATCATCAAGAAACGAATCACGTGGTTTGTAAAAATGGCTTTCAACCTCTTCAGTGCTACAAGGATGAACCACGGCCGCTTACAAACCAACGAATAATTCAGAAGCAGAAACAGTCGCCTCAATTAGAAAAACCACACGGCAAAGTATACTTATTTGCCGACAGTTATGGACGTGGGTTAGCATCGAACCTCAATGAAGGTAAGCAAATTCCGCCAGTTTCAGGTATTGTAAAACCGGGTGCTGGTTTTGCCGAAGTTACAAAAAACATCATCAGTGAATGTGAGAAATTAACAAAAGAAGATGCTGTCGTAATAATTGCTGGCAGTAATGACATTGGAAGTGGAAAAGTGAAGGACATTGCTAAAAATCTTAAACATATAGTGGAGAAGCTGGAAAATACAAACGTTGTGGTGGTGAAACTTCCACATAGACATGACACAGCTCCAAATTCCAGGATAAATGAAGAAATAATCAAGGTGAACAAGGACATAACCTCAATTTGTAAAAGTTTTAAGCATGTGAATCTTATAAGTACCTACTACACGAGGCGAGATTTTCATACTAATCATGGGTTACACTTTAATGATATGGGGAAACAAGCCCTGAGTAATGTGATAAGTATGGCAGTGGGTGATCAATTAGCTAACCAAGAAAATTTAAAGAAAAATGCTTAAAAAAAAAAGCAAAATTCACCAGCAACTCGTCTTAAAGTAATTCACCCAAACATCAATTGATTAAGAAATAAGTACACTATCCCAAGCTGTTAACAAAATATGAAAATACAGATATTTTGACATGAATGCTGCTCAGCCCAAATCCTTCTCAGCAAAATGCAAATACATCATTTGAAAATAAAAAAAAAGTGTTGTCGCTTGGAAGTAGTCATGACAGGGGCATGGTATCTTTGTTCAAGGAGGATTTGGGACTGGTTCTTATGACTCTTTTGTAATATAAATACTTGCTTACTTTCCCAAGAATATAAGACTGTATTTTGCTACTAAATAAAAGCAAGTATAAGTACAGTATTATTCAGAATATTATGGCCCTGCCCCATTCTCTTCTTCTGTCAGCCTGACTTTAAAGTTTGCAGTAAGGGGGTTTGCAGTTGGAAATCAACCCTCACTGTTGAAAAGTTTTCCACTTGCTGGCCTTAACTGGGGTGCAATTCTTGACTTGCAAGCAGTGTATCCAGAAATAGATTTTACTACGTTGCCTCTTGCCAACAGGTTCATCTTTTGTTTGCTAATGGTTATTGCCTAGTGGTAGGGGGGGGGGAGCAGTCCCATTTGAGGGTCATCATGTTTTGAAGAAAACTATATACCTGCTTGGAAATATGGATTAGGCAAAATTAATTTAATGACCTAAAGTGCAAATATTGTCAGTCTAAACTTAGGTATGAGCTTTCCAATTTAGATGCATATCAACCTGGAGACCTCTAACAACAGTAATACTTTTAATGGGATTTTCAATCATGATGCTCAGTTCATCCATATGAACAAAATACTGGTTAAACTAGTGTGGGAAATGCATTGATAAGCTTCAGAAATATAAATAAAGAGAATCTGGATAGCTTCTCCCAGTTACTTCAACAAGATGTAAATGATGCATTTAATAACTTTTTGCAAACTGGCACTGTTCATTTTGAAAGTTTCCATTGCAAATATTGCCCATATACAAAATCAACCACCGGAGTGGATCACAATAGGTATTAAGACCATGCATATGAAAGAGAAAACTATATTGTATGATTAACCACAGAGTGATGACAAACTTACTTGCAACTACAAAAACTACTGCGAAATCCTATTTAAAGAAAAAAAAAAAAAAGTAATTAGACTAGCTAAAGCTATGCATTACAAATTAGCTATTGATAAATCAGATTAAAATTTTTAAACTACTTGGGATATAAAGATGTAAACAGGGAAAAATCTCCATACTCATAACAATATCACTCTGAAAATAAGGAATGTGGAAATTAAGAATCCCAAAGTGATAGCCAACATGTTTAATAATTTCTGCTTAAATGTTACAACAAAACTTAACATCAATCAAGGGGGGCAAAGAAGATGCTTTAAAATATTTGAAAGACAACCACCAAATTGAATTTCCAGAATTTAAGTCTGGTTGTGCTACACCAACACAGATACTAAAAATCATTCAAACATTAAAATCAAATAGCTCAGAAGGGTATGATGAAATAGAGTAAGGTACTGAAAGCATGTGCCATGGTAATATTTAAACCGTTACACCACTGTGCAATCAATCCCTAGAAATACAAATATTTTCCAGAGACTTAAATATGCCACTGTCAAACCTCTGTATAAAAAAGGTGATAAATAGAATCCATCAAATTACAGACCTGTATCGCTTCTATCTACACTTTCTCAAAGATTTTTGAAAAAGTAATGTTTAACAGGCTATACAATTTCTTGGAATATAATCAAATTCTGATAAAAGAACAGTTTGGCTTTGGGAAAAGTGTGTAAATGGAAAATGCAGTGTTCATGCTTACTAATGAAATCCTTTCAGCTTTGAATAAAAAATGCTAATTGGAGGTATATTTTGTGACCTTGCCAAGGTGTTTAACTGTGCTAATCATGAAATTCTAATAGAAAAACTAAGGTTTTAAGGAATAAATGCTATCTATCTAAATGCTTACATGTTATACAAAAGAAGAGTTCCAGAAAATTCAAAATATGCAGTTTATTTGTCGATTAAATATTTTATTATACAATATTTTCATCACAGCAGTGTTTGAGAAAATAAAAGAAATATTGAAACATTTTCATTGTAAATGACAATAGGGATGTATGGAACTAGTCTCCACTGAATTAGCCGGTAAGCGCATGTCGTCATTCGTTTGTTTTGTATAAGAAGTTTGAGGTTACGATGTGTACGAGTTAATATTTAAGCAAACTGGCCTATATAAGAAGTGAATTTGGACAAAAATAGAACATTATTAATAATGACAGACTGCTGCTGTGTTTCATTGAGAGAAAATCAAGGGTGGCACATTTCTTTTCAACAATTTACTGGGGATAAAGTTTTGAGAAAAACTTGGTTACATGACATAAGAAGGAAAAACCTCACCGAAAGGAAATGGAGCAAAAACATTAAAGTGTGCTCGCAGCACTTTAAACAAGAGGATTTTGTCACTATTTTATTAGTTAAGTTATACCAATATATAAGCTGATTAAATATGATTTTATGCATTTACAATTGTTCTAATAAATTATTTTTTAAATTGTGCCTCTATTCATATTTTAGTGTACACATATTATTTTCATTTAAATCAGATAATTGGGTTCTAAAGATTTGCAATTTTTAATGTTAAGAATAATGTTTTTAATTTGTGGCAAAAAATTGGACATGAAACCCACTTTATGTGTTCAGAATTTCAAGGCCTTAAAACATTTTAGAATGATTTTCTGCACTTAAAAATGTCTTGAAATTACACTCTTTGATCTAGTTTTACAGATTTTTCTACCGAGATTGATCAACAGGTTTTAATAGTAATCACTCAACCATTAATGTCCATTATATTATATTTTATTTATTTTGTTTACATATGTCATGAAACAAATATTAAAAATAATGGAGAATATTCTTATTAGATAGATAAACACTTTGCAAAAGAATTTCTTTTACATAGAATAAGCAATAACTTATAAACTAGTTATACCAGGTTGTAAAAAACCGTGTACAAAAAATGACGTTCATACCTTTAAAACTCTAGAAAGTAGAGATTTTACCCATCTGCCCCCTTGTATTATGATGATCATTATTATTTGCTGTGTGGTGCTTTCCTCACAAAGAATTAGCTAAGCTGTATGTATGTTTCAGTTAATATGATACAATATATGGAATGAAAGTTAATAATATGGTTACCTTACTTTAAATCAAAATATTTTGCATTTTAGATGAAAGGGGAAAGATTAATGTGTATAGTTTTAAATATAAACACAATGTTTAGCAATTACTCTTACACTAGTCACGTACAGGCATTAGACAAGATTTTCAGAAGCACATTCTTGCAGGGCCACAGTAGTTCAAGTGGTTAAAACATTACAGTACATATTTAGGACAAAATCAAAGTACCACTGTTCGATCCTGGCAATATCCCAATTTTTTTTCTTCCACGGCTAAAATCATAGTTCAGTTACCATGTTTCAAAGCAGACACTACATAAATATTTTTTTTAACAAACCTAATTGTTTTATTGCATTAATCTGCGCAGGTTCCTTGGTACTTAATATTGAATGCTTCATAGATATAATTCATGGTCTTTTGAAAGTAATTTATACTGCAGGGTTTATTGTTTTGGCTTCAGAAATGTAAATTAGAGTATTTTTGCTGCTCTAATGGTGTACTCTTTGAGAACAACAAAAAAAAATTATAAAATGGAAACTTCAGAGAGTGGCACAATCCTTGTATGGTTGGATATGATGACCAGCGCTATACTGATTCGTCCACCATTACATTTTGACGGAGAGCTCTAGCTAACTACATAAACTCAGAGCCGTGCACATCCTCAAAGAATTGGCAATTTTGCCAAAGTTACAAGTTCAATAATTTTAAATGTCATATTCATTGTGCACCAATACTGCATTTCTTTGACTACTGGCATACAGATGAGGCATTCTGCATGAAAAAAGGGCTTACTTGTCCACATTCTTTAATGTACAGTCATTTATGTGAGATCCAGAAAACATGCCATAACTTTGACATTTGGTAAAAAGGACAATATGTTCCCTATCTCAAAATGTTATCTAGACTCCCTCTACAATCCTGCCAATTTGTGCGGTGGAATTCTGGGACAGTCTTTATATATATATATATATATATATATATTTCTTTTTTCTTCTAGATTATAATTGCTTTTAGGCAGTGTTTTATATAGCTGCAATTTTGTTGAGTCATTTGTATTGTTTACAATTTCAATCATGTGTTTGCATCCTTTTGTTGTATGTATGTATGTATATATATACATATATATATATATAAATAAAACACTGCCTAAAAGCAATTATAATCTAGAAGAAAATATATACCTTTATATACACACTTTTTTTTTTTTTTTTGGTAGTGTTTAATCAAATTGCAGAAATGTGTTTTATGAGGAGAACTATAGGATTTCTAATGTGGTACATGAAAAAGTCCACTGATATTAACCAATTTGAAAACTATTCCTGTGCTACATCATCTACAAAATTATAAAGGAAAATGAATAAATCAAATCCACAGAGTGAGACGAGTTTGATCACCTACACAAATTAAGTTACCAGGTATATCGTAAAAGAAGGCTAAGAAGACCTAAGAAAAGAGGCATGATAGTAGAACAGGTCATCTGGTTTAACTGCCATGAAAAGTAGGTGACAATGACCGTAACTTTTTGTTTTACAATTTGAACCAAATGTAAAACTTATTTTCAGGTATATGAACAACTTATGTATTTATTTATGATATTACTATGTAAATCATTATTTCTGTATTGATTGTGATTCTGTTTTTGTCTGTAGGATTATTCATAATTGTGTTATATCAGCTGTTATTAAACCTAAGCTATAATAGCACAATATTATGTTGCGCTCTGTGTATTTTAAACATAGTTTACATGTCATGCACCAGTTCTTGACAAATTACATTTTTAAATGAAAGATTCGATGCTTACTCACTTTTATTGTATATTCTCAAAATATAATCATAAGGAACCAGAGCTGTTTGTTATTGTAACATAAACTCTTTGCTGACCTGTTTATCAAGGTTCACTTATCTTTGCAAAAGGTCATTTGTCTAGAAGGAGCCTGTACCTTACAAGTATTGCACTACAATAATTAACAAGTAACTGTTAACCTATTGTAAAGCTCAGTGTTAAGATAAACTTTGTGAAGTATTAATTCATATTCTATTAAAGAACTCAAATCAGTAATGCTTCCGCTTGATTTACTTCCAATATCTATCATCTTTTCAAATCCCTTTCCTGAAGATTTCTCCTGTATTAGCATCTATTATTTCTGCAGCACACCTATAATACATTTTTCAAACTTTTTGACATTTTCAAGATGATAATCCAAAGTCAACACTCTATGGGACAGGGACAGCCTACCCTTTACATAGATCATTTTCTGAAATATTTGATTTTCTCAAAAAAGACTAATGATTTTCATTAAATGTCGTATATTCAAGATCTTTATATGGCAAATAAAATGTTGAATTTCTTGGGAGGAGATCCTGAAATCCTCTTCTTTCTGAATAGCTTTTGCATGACTGGTAAACCATAAGAGATAAGACAAAACACACTACATAAAAAATGTAGATCTTGTTAAAATTCAGAGTTTATTTTATAAAAAACTTTTTTGTAAAGCTGACCATCTCCATTTCTAAGATTCTTCCTGTTATTGATTTCAATTTTAAAAAGCATAAGTTTTTCTGAAATGGAAAGACCTCATTCATTTCATATCTCTTGTTCTACTCCTGACCACGGAAAGAGAACCAAAACATAATAACATAGCGACAGCTTTTAAAAGATTTGACTTTTGCTTTAGCATAGTGTAATCCCTTATTTCTCTCCTACTTATAAGGAAAAAAGTAATAAGTTAATTTCTGCTAGTGTTTATCTCAATTAGCATGATGCAGATAAAAGAATAATCATGTAAAAATAGTTTGTTTGCAAAACAGATAGCGGAAGTAATGTGAATGGAACACATCAGATTTTTTTTTTAACGGTAGACAAGGTATTCAACTTTCAAAATCAAATTGGGCACATGGAACCAACAATGGGTTAACAATAACATTTTGTGATGCAATGTTTATATTCTTCTGCTTCTGTTTAATTATTTTGAGCCTATTAATTTTGTTATACCCTATCTCTTTATCTATACTGTCATTTTTCTTAATTTTCTATTTATTAACTTCCAACTACATATGTACTAGAATTTATTTATTTTTCATACTGATGCATGTTACATTTCCTTTGCTAAAACAATGATTCTATTGACTAATATGGTTTATTGCTTCCTATTTCATATTTTCACTAAATAAAACTTCACTTTAATTTTCAATAACCTTAACTAAAGCAGTTGTGTGAATTGTCACAATTCACTTCCATTAGTAAAACAATGTAACAATCTTGTAATTTTATGAAACAAGTTTTCAACCTTCAAGTTTTACCACACCATTCTTAATATTGATTTTCCATACTTTGAATCACTCTCCTTGCTAAAGATCAGAGGCAGGATTTTGTGTAGAAAATTATTTTAAAAATCTGATGTGTCCCATTCACATGACTTTCTCTAGCTGCTCCAAATACAAACTATTCTTACAAAAGATTATTCTTTTATCTACTTCATGCTAAGTGAGATAAACAGTAGCAGAATTAGTTTTATTACTTGCTTCCTCATAAGTAGAAGGGAAATAAGGAATACACCAGGGCAAAGCAATAGACAAATCGCTTAAAAGCTGGTCACTATGTGAAACAACTGAAGTTTGGTTTGCTTTGAATGACCAACACTAAAACAAGACAGATGAAATGAAAGGTGGCTTGCTGTTTGAGAAAAGTTACATAGATTAAAATTGAAACCAAATATACAAGAAATATCTCTGAAAAGGTAAATTCTAAAAAAACACTCCATATGATATAAACTGTGTGTATTTATGAGATTTACATGTTTTGTGGAGTAAGTTTTTGTCTATCTCTTATAGTTTACTAGTTATCCAAAATTAATGCAGAATAAAGGGTCTTCAGAGGCTATTCCCAGAAAATTCAAGATGTACATTTTATTTGTAATGTAAATATCTTTGATATTTTAATAATTTTTGAAAAAACAAACATTTTTGAACATTGTCCATATAAAGGGTAGTTTGGTGTGGGGGGGATATTCTTGAAAATTTTTGAGTTGCATCCTAGGACAATACTAAACATAAATAACATGGTATTTAACTGTTGTTTCATTTTTGAGCTATGCTGTCCACAGACACACATACACAGAACTTTTTCTAAAAATCCATTTTTTTGGACCCAGGGATCTCAAAACACATATTTCCTGTTAAATCTCAACACCAAATTTGTTTGTGGAATACAGTACCTTCTCTAGCTACTATGTACATTGTGTATATGAATGTGCTAGAGAAAGTAAAAATTCATAAAACGAATTTTAGTTATTGGTGTTTGTGTTGAATATTCTATATGTATTTGTGCTAATTTTCAGTAGAATGGGAAATGGCATCACTGAAATGTAAATTGACAGATAACTAAAGTAATATGAATGTTAAGCCTGCCCTTCCTGCCATTTCAAATTAACATCATGAATATATCAAATCAAAAACTGCAATACATAAGTTGTGACATTTTCATTTTACATAGTTGTTCTTCTGTCTGTTACAACTAAGTTCTAGATAGAGAAAAATCTCTGACTACATTTGATATCACTGCCAAAGATGCTGAAAAGGTTTTTCACAGAAAACGAGCTAAGACACCTTCTATCTTCTGTAGTTTGGAAGCAATACATGTTTGAAATCTGTTCTTTCCTTTTGAATAACCCTGTAAATAGTTCTTAACTAGTTCTATGAAGGTACTTATTTTACTATGGAGATGGTTGTTCATGTTGTATTTCATTTGACACAATTATGATATTATTTCGTGAAGAATGTACTGTGCACTTACATAAGACATCAAAGTGGGATACACTGTATTTTAGAAAGTGTTTTGGGAGGTATGGAGAACTGTACCCCTTTAGGTATCTAATGCAGTTATTGAAATGTTCTCTGTTGCACATAGATGTTTATCGTAAATTAAAGCGGGCGCGCGCGCACACACATACACGTTTTTCTAAAAATACTTTTTTTATCCAGGGAGCCCCAAACATTTCCGATGAAATCTCGGTAGCAAATTTTTGGATGGAGTACGATACCTTCTCTATGTACATTGCACATGTATGCTAAAGAAAGTTTAAAATGGATTGCAGGCATTGGCACATGTCTGTGAACTGCATACTTCAAAAGCGAATAATGCAATTAATAGGAAACTTGATATTTTGACTCAGAATCTTTCAAAGATGTGAACAATTTACAGCTCCTTACTAATCTCATTCTTACAATATTAAGCAGTATGTAAAGCCAAGTATGCCTGCAGTACATGTTACATGTTTTGGTTAGGCATAACAGCATAAGTAGTCTCATGAGCTTAGACCTGAGGAACATGGTCTTCCTTGGGGCTAGGCCATGAAAGGATTGGAATTCAGACACTACAGACTTACTAACCCAGGGTTGGTTTACTTCCTATAGACAGGAAACCTATAACAAAAGCGGGTGATGAAATATTGGCATTTCAACAGGTTTTGGCTTCTTTAGAATCACAATGTTTCTAGATCAACTTTCTTAGTCAAAACATGGAGATCTAGCACTGAGTATTAATTGTCTTAAAGCATGCTCATTGAAGTACTGCCATCCAGAAAACCATTAAGACTTTCATTGCAAA
Source organism: Hymenopus coronatus (assembly GCA_030762935.1). Taxonomy (NCBI): domain Eukaryota; kingdom Metazoa; phylum Arthropoda; class Insecta; order Mantodea; family Hymenopodidae; genus Hymenopus; species Hymenopus coronatus. Next base: position 61,854,737 of record CM060900.1, read on the forward strand.
TTAACCATTTATTTTTAAATGTATTTTAAACTACCAGCAGCACCACTGTCACCACACAATTCATTGATCAGTAGCACAATTTGTCATTTTAGCCATATTCCTCTACTGCTCACAATGAGAAGTATAATGAAACTATTTTGGCAAAGGTTTATTTTAATAAGTACATGGAAAAATAATCTTTTGCGGAAATAGTTTCCGAAAGCTAAATAAAAGTAAATGATAGTGGGTTTAGAGAAAGTCATGTAATCATAGTATGTAATTCCTTTAAAAATCTACGTCTATAGGTTCTTTAATGTTTGCATTTTAAGGACTTCTATTTTCAAACACATACACATTCACTCTCACATGTACATTTCCAGACTCATTGGGGAATAAGGAATTAGTCTGGTTAAAGAAAAGTTCCGTGCTGCAGTCAGTAATTGAACCCAAGACCTTCATGTGAAATACACTGTGTTAAAGTGAAAAACCCGAAATTTTTCTGTATTTCCTATTAAATTTCAAATATACTTAATGCTTTCACATCCTTTCTGGGCTGTTCTTTGTGCAATTTACGTATGTTTGATTTAAAATATTATTTATGTTCTAGTTGAAACTATGTGTTTAATTTCAGGGTATTATTACTTTGTATTTCTCTGCAGTAAAGCTATATGATGGTTGCACAGACAAACATGCACAACGGCCTTGAGGGGTAGTTTAAGAGACTTTTACTGGTGATCCCTATTTGAAAGTGTTGAAAACATTAAGTTGTTCAGATGTGAAAATCGTCAGATTGCCAAAGTTTTTACTTCTTGGGATCAATGGGGTTTTAGCTTCACAGATCCCTGGGTAAACCCTGTCGTCGTTCTGCAGTAGCGGCCTTTGGCCGTGCTTTGTGGCTTTGGGCCCTAAACATATATAACAGACCAGGAAATAACTACAAAGTAATTCAGGAGTTTACAAGAAAAATTGTCAAATACTTTTCAATATTTGACAAGATCTTGTCAATGTCATAAATACAAAATGGAGGCAAGACAACTTGCTTTACTTGCTCTAGGACTGGCCATGTGTAATAGGTTACAAAATAAAAGGAGAAAGCAGAGGAAATGTTGGACAAGACCTTGGATACAACGCAGGACAAGCAGAGGAGTGTTTCAGTTACTGTACAAAGAACTGGAAGTAGAAGATCCAACCTCTTACAAAAACTTTTTAAGGATGGATAAAACTAATTTTACATTCTTGCTGTCCTTTGAGCATAGGATAGCCAAACAGAACACTATAATGCGAGAAAGCATACCAGCTCATATAAAACTAGTACTAACCTTAAGGTTTCTTGCCACAGGAGAAAGTTTCACTAGTTTGATGTACACCACCAGGATACCATTTACAACCATAGCTAAAATCATACCAGTAGTATGCAAAGCTATATTTGATGGGCTCAAAGACAGATATTTAAAGGTAAGTTCAATACCTCAATGGGTTGCTTTTCTTTCAATTTTCATGGGGCAAAATTATGGTGGAAGACTTAGCATTATGCCTTAATATTAAAAAATTAAAATTCACCATGAAGCAAATACCAATGAGGATGAGAAATAATTATTATTTTTTTCTTTGCCAGTTTTTGACCAAGTAACATGCGTGCATTTGCATTAACTTCATGCTATTCCAGAAAATTGAAATTTCACACCTCTATCCCAGTGTTTCACTTACACAAAAATATCAGTTCATGTTTTATTAGGAGATTTTTGATTTTAATTTATAATACTCTAATGTAAATGTAATGCTATGTTATTCTGGCAAACTCGATGAGAGTCAGACCTTTGAATAAATAATAAAAAAACATTTAAAGTCTGAAATTACTTAAAATGCAAGTGATATTAGATATTTGCAAAATTTTCTCTATTACTTATTTACATGAGAAAAAATAAGCTAAAACCTTTTACAAAGAAGTAATCACAGTTCAAATAAGTACCTACCTGATCCATTTCATTTGAAAATATGACAATCAGGAGATGGTTTATACCAGATCTGCTTTAAAAATGCATACTTTTGGATTACTCCACACAATTGCCCAACATATGCATTTGGTATGTAATAATTGTTCAGTTTCAGTAAACTCATTGCAATTTTGAAATAACACTGAAAATGTAGTTCATTAAAAAAAAAGCAATTAGCCCATTTTAAGAGTATTAACACAAGGAAAAGCTTAAATATATTTTATACTTTCCAGGGACCAATAGTAATATTCAATGTGGCGATGTGCTTGGGATTGCCTTTTTGTTTACTTCAAGTAGATTCTTTCTTATTTCAGTAATAGTATAGCTGCAATGATGTGCAGCAGTGGCACACTCATGGGTGGGAGTCAAAATGCATCCCAGAGCCTCACAGAATTAAAATAGCTCTTTATTTCTTTAAAAAAATGGTTACTACTAATTTTGTTCTATAGCCTTTAATGATATTTTTACCTTCTCTATACAAACTATGTACATAGTGTATAGAGAAGGTATTGGATGGCATCCAAAAATTTGATACAAAGATTTCACTGGAAATACATGTTTTGAGACTCCCTGAATATGAAAAAAGCATTTTTAGAAACATGTCTGTGTGTGTGTCTGTGGGCAGCATAGCTCAAAAACGAAAAGACCATTAAAGCCCAAACTTAATATCTAAGTTCGGTATCTTCCAAGGATGCGACAGGATTTTCAAGAAACTCCCCCTACCCCCAACTACCCTTTACATGGAACATTTCGAAAATTTTGATTTTCTTAAAATGTCTCTTAACGATTTTGATTAAAATACTGTGTATTTAAGATATTTACCTGACAAATAAAATGTATATCTTGAATTTTCTGGGAATAGCCTCTGAAGACTACTTTATTCTGGATGAATTTTGCGGAATTGTGCATAACTAAACCATAAGAGATGCACAAAAACTTACTGCACAGAAAATGTAGCTCACGATAAAAAACACAATATATGTCATATATATTTTTTTCTTGGAGTTGATCATTTTTAAGATATTCCTGGTTTCTCATTTTAGCTTTGAAAAACTTACACTTTTCTCATGCAGGAATTTCTTAACTCCTGTCCATACAAACAAAGGAACTTGCAGTTACATAGCAACCAGCTTTTGGCTATCATTTTAACCTATGGAACTCCCTCATTTTGCTTCTACTTATAAGGAAGCAAGTAATAAGACTATTTCTGCTAATTAGCATGAAATAAATAGAAGCATAAGCTTTTTAACTACAATTTGTTGCAGAGATGTAGAGAAAGTCATGTGAATGGAACACATCAGATTTTTTTGGTATATATTGTTGTTAGTTTTGTGACAGTTCCTTTGCTGCTAGTCCCCACTGAAAAACATCAGTGCAGATAACTACATAACAATCCTAGCCACAACACTGTACACAGCATTACTTCAGTAATTAAAATACCTATTCTAACTTGTGTCGTGACATCTACCCATTTGAAGCTAATGACTGAAAGTTACACTTTATAGTTCAAATTTCACAGGAAAGTGTGGTTATGAAGAGCAGAATAAATATATACCAGTTTGTTTCATTCATATTTATTCAAGAACATTCAGAATTTTCTTCCTGCAATGCTTCGTGTAACATTTTATGCATCTGAAACATATTTTCTTTTCTTTGGCAACTTTTTATTTTTTTGAAACAAGAATTGCAAATGCATCCTCTTCCTCCATCTGAGTTTGCGCAGGGGTAGATTTCTCCAGGAGTTCAGTTGCCTTTATTAGGAACTGCTCCTCTGGAACAGTTTCTTTCCTCCTCCTTTTTGTGTTTGCTGTTCTGCAACTGGGCCTACAACACTGAGCTGACTCTCATAATTTCCATCTAATATCAGTAGCTGTGGCTCTTCATTCTGAAATAAAGAATAATTACATGAATTTATTTTACAAATTGCTTTTCAGATGCCTCAGTCTAGTGAGGAGCGGAGAAAAATTGCAGCAGAAATGAAAATCAAGTGGAATTTTCCGAACTGCATTGGAGCCCTGGATGGCAAACATATACAATTTCGACCTCCAAGGAGTGCTGGCTCAACTTTCTATAATTATAAGGGCACACACAGCATTGTACTTCTTGGACTGGTAGATAGCAACTACAAATTCATATATGTCGATGTTGGGGTAAATGGTCGTGTAAGTGATGGAGGTGTATTCAGAGAGAGTGACCTAGCTGAAGTTTTGGAAGCAGGATCACTTTTTCTGCCAAATAATGAAGTAGTAGTAGTATGGTTTTAGGGCGCACAACTGCATTGGTTCTGCATTGGTTATTAGCGCCCTAGAGTAGTTAAAAGAAGGCATAAAAACCACTAAAACAGAATTACCACACAAGTGTTAAAACTTGACAGAGAATAAAAAGGCTACCTAAGCCAGATTAAAAACAAGGTACTTAAAAAAAAAAAAAAAAAAAAGTCGGGAAAGGATAAAACCAAGATAAAAATTTAAACCCTACTGTACATCCCGCAGCGGCAGAGAAAATTAAAAAGTCCGGCACAAGATACAGGATTGTTGCAGAGAAGGGTGGGGATGTCAGTAGGCAGACATAGGGACGCACGCAGCACAGTATAAAGGTGGCACTCCCAATAAAAAATGACGCGGAGAAGGGTGGGGATGTCAGTAGGCAGACATAGGGACGCACACAGCACAGTATTAAAGATGGCACTCCAATAAAAAATGACGCACCGTCAAAGGCTCGTTACACGACGCACATTGCGGTGCGGCATCCCCACGTATAAGGTACTCATGGCTAAAACGGCACTGTCCAATACGCAGTTGCGTTAAAATCACTTCATCGCGGCGAGATGCACGCGAAGAATAGTCCAGGGGACAGGAAGGGACTTGACCTCTCTGAGTTTGTTCCCACGCACCCCGGACCATTCCGCGAACCAGCGCGAAAGAATGGCCCGGGGCAGGACACGAGCATCATTGGGAGGAACAGTGGGATTTAAAATCGCAGACTTGGCAGCTGCGTCCGCTTGTTCATTCCCGCTCACACCTACGTGACCAGGAACCCAAACAAACGCCACGCTGACGCCAGCATCACCGAGCGAATGCAGGCGATCCTGAATACGCTGTATCAAAGGATGGTATGGATACAGCTCACGCAGGCCCTGTAGTGCACTGAGGGAATCGCTACACATAAAAAACTGCCTAAAATCCTGTCCCCGGATAAAAACAAGAGCTTGATAAATACTGAAAAGTTCGGCGGTAAAAATTGAACACTACCCCAATAGGTGAAACGCGTAACTCCGCGAATTAAAAACAAAAGCACATCCCACACCACGGTCATCCTTTGAACCATCCGTGAAAATAAAACAATGGTTGGGAAACTGGGCCTGCAACTCTAAAAAAGCGGAGCGGAAGGCCGAGGGTGGAGTAACTGATTTCGTCATGGATGCCAACCGTAGGTGGACCGTGGTGTCGCAGCGTAACCAAGGAGGGGATGAACATTCCCCCAGTGACAGCAGAGCCGGTAGCTGAACATCCAACAGGCGAAGCAATTCACGAAAGCGAACCCCGGCAGGAAGCAAGGCCAGCGAGCCCTCAACGAAGAAATATGTGACGACCAGCTAAGCTTCCTGTCAAACACTAGGCCAAGAAACTCCACAGTTTCGGCGAAGGGCAGCGGTACCGGCCCAAGGTGTAGGGAAGGCGCCGCGTAACGTTTTCGACGCCAGAAGTTGACACAAACGGTTTTCTCGGCAGAAAAACGGAAACCATTCGCAACGCTCCAACTATGCAGACGGTCGAGACAGGCCTGAAGGCGACGCTCCAAAAGGCATGTGCGCCGAGAGCTGCAATAAATTGCAGTCGTCAACAAATAAGGATGAGGAAATTCCAGCAGGAAGACAATCAGCGATAGGATTGATGGCGATGGCGAAGAGGGTGCAACTGAGAACCGAACCTTGAGGTGCTCCATTCTCCTAAATACGCGGGAGCAAACAGAACCAACACGTACACGGAATGCCCGCTTCTCCATAAACTCGCGGAGGAACACTGGAAGGCGGCCACGGCAGCCCCACTTATGCAACGTACGCAATAAGCCAGCCCTCCAGCAGGTGTCATATGCTTTCTCGAGATCGAAAAATATGGCCACAGTTTGGCACTTGCGCAGAAATCCATTCAGGATATGAGTCGAGAGGGAGACTAGGTGGTTAGTCGAAGAGCGGTATCGGTGAAAGCCGCACTGGATATTGCAGAGGAGTTTCTCAGACTCGAGCCACCATCGTAACCGCCCATTGATCATGCGCTCCATCACCTTACAAGCTGCACTGGTGAGGGAGATAGGACGGTAACTGGAAGGAAGTCTACGATCCTTTCCAGGTTTTAAAATGGGAACCGCGGCTTCACGCCAAGTCGCAGGAAACACACCCTCTTGCCAAACACGGTTATATAGGCTCAGGAGATAAGAGTTTACCATCAGAAGAGAGGTGCTGCAGCATGGCAATGTGGATACCAACGGATCCTGGAGCGGAATGCCGAGAAGACGCTAGTGAGGCATCCAGCTCTTGCATGCTAAAAGATGTGTTATAGCACTCAGTGTCAGAGGACCGGAAAGAGAGACTCTGACACTCCACCTACGTCTTAATGGCACGGAACGCCGGGTGATAATTGGCGGAACTGGACACATTTGCGAATGTGCTGCCTAGGACGTCTGACACAGCAACTGGATCAACTACGGTGTCGGTGCCCAAGAGTAGCCCCGGTATGGAGGTACCAGTCTGCTTACCGGCAACACCGCGGAGCTTCTCCCACACAACGGATGAAGGTGTTGTGCGGTTAAAGGTAGATACAAACGAATTCCATGAAGACCTTTTGCTATCTTGAATAATTCGGCGTGCCCGTGAGCGTGTTTGTTTAAAAATGATCAAGTGCTCCAGCGTAGGGTGATGGCGAAATACCCTAAGAGCCCTCCTACGAACACGAATGGCATCGCGGCACTCAGCAGTCCACCAAGGGACCGGTAAGCGTTTAGGTCGGGAAGATGTCCGGGGCATGGTTTGCTCTGCGGCAGAGAGTATAACACAGCCAGAGAGGAAAAGAGCGCCCAGTTAGATTTAGACAGCTGCCAAGTGCTAGCACGCGATGAGGAAATGTGGTGTGAAAGCACGGTGAGGACACAAGGAAAATGACCGCTGGAATGAGTGTCAGATACTACGTTCCATTGGAAGCAGTGAACAAGCTGTGCTGAACAAACAGAAAGGTCCAGGTGGGAAAGCGTGGCAGAAGAATCGGAAATGAAAGTAGGTTCACCGGTGTTGAGAACATAGAGACTATTTTGATCGAAAAGGTGAGCAAGAACGGTACCCCGCGCGCAGGCCCTAGGAGAACCCCATAGGGGATGGTGGGCATTAAAATCACCCAGCAGAAGAAAAGGTGCTGGGAGCTGTGACAAGAGATGGAGCATGTCAGCGGCGCAGAGGATAGATGAAGGCGGAACGTAGACATTACATACGGTAAAGCAGAAACCAGGAAGGGTAAGTCGGGTAGCAACAGCTTGCAAGGTAGTAGTAAGCGAGACTGGCTGACCGCAGATGTCATTGCGCGTGAGGATCATAACACCCCCATGAGCAGGAGAGCCCTCCTCCGGTGTAACGTCAAACCGCATGGGAAGGTATTGGTGCAGGGCAAATGCATCATGGGGGCGAAGCTTTGTCTCCTGCAAACAGAATCAGAGGGTTATAGGACCGTAGTAACAGCTGCAATTCGGCCCTATGGGTACGGACACCGCGGATATTCCACGTCAGCAGAGCCATGGGGCACAGAGGCGTGAAAGCTTACTGAATAATCCTAATACGAGTTTGCAGCTGGGATGCAAACGAAGGGTGGAAACGAAGTAGATGGAGTTAAGGTGGGTGTTTCTTGTGCTTTGCACTCTTTGGACCCACAAGAGTATAGCCCACCTTCGTCGGCGCTATCCACTGATGTTCCGGATGCGGAAGATCCCCTACGGCTCGTAGAACGAGAACGGGACTTGGAAGGTTTATCAGTGGCCTTGAGTTTCTTCCGACTGCGCTCATGAGGAGCAGCGACAGATGGTGTCGGTCTCACTAGCGGCTTACCTGCATGTTCGGGAGAAACAGAACTTGTGGCAGTGGGTGGTGTGAATGTTGTAGACTGCGAGGTTGTTGTGGTCGGCGTCTGTTCTGTTTTGAGTACATGCGTCGGCTACAGGCACGGTTTGCAGTGCCACTGAGGAAACAGGAGTGCGGCGGAGCGCTGAGGCATAGCCTGAGATGGTCGCAGGCTGCAGATTTTGGAAGCGACGCCTGGCTTCCGGAAAAGTCAGGCGTTTCTTAACTCGCAGCTCCTGGATGGCCCTTTCCTCCAGAAAACGTGGACATTGCCGGAAGCTAGATGGATGCTTCCCTGTACAATGGACGCAACAAGGGACTCGAGCACAAGCAGTTTCTCCGTGGGCAGCTTGTCCGCAACGTTCACAGGTAGCGTCGAAGGTGCACCGAGTTTGCGTGTGACCGAACCGTTGGCACCGAACACAGCGCATTGGGTTTGGCACATATGGTCGCACAGAGACGCGTTCATATCCACAATATAGGGTCTCGGGTATTGTGGTGCCCTTAAAAGTCAGATATATCGTACGCAGTGCCACTGATTCACCATCTGGTTTGCCGAGCAGACGGTACGCTTGGCATACACCCTGGTCAAATAAATTAGTGACTATATCTGCTTCGGAAAGACCGTCTAAACAAGAGGTAGTTACGACGCCTCTACAGGTGTTCAAAGTCTTGTGGGGGGCCACCTTTATGGAATAGGAACCCACACAAGCTGGCCTTCAGGAGTTTCTTGGACTGGTCTTCCGTCTTCGTTTCAATCAAAAGCGTACCGTCTCGCGTTCGGGTGGCATTGGTCACTTTACCACATATCCTGTCAATCTCGCGTTGTATGTAAAACGGACTGGTATCTCGCATAGTTTTGTTTTCACATGCCAAGGTCACAACTATAAAGCGGTCAAAAGAAAAGGTTTTGCGCGGAGATAGCATTATGGAAAGACCCCCTTCCGGAACCGTCGGCGTCAGCCTGCCATCCGGGGGTAGAGAGAAAAGACACCAAAATACTTTCCGGTCTGTGCCGCCTGGTAGACCCCTACCAGACCGATCTCAAGGAATACCTCAGAAGGAGTTACCCTCCAGCCACCACTGCTGGTCCATACGGGTAAGCCCTTCACCATGTACAACCCGGCTTTAAGCCCCTACCACAGGTATAACCACCTGTGGCTCCCCACTTTAGGCCATGCTGTGTAATAAAGCAGACATGGATTCAGGGGACTTGTGGTTGATTACACCGGGTTTTCCGTTAGCGGTAACACGACCGGTCCGTAATTCTAACCCAACGAGCAGAGCTCGTCTGGAAATTAAAACGGACCGGGCCCCCAAGGAAGCTACGTGGATGTACATAACGGTATGGACAGGCTCCGCACCTAAGGCTTACACATAGGGGCAGTAGGGAAGGGTCCACTCCACTTTCATGCCTGAGACCTCCGAAGAGCACACATGTTGGAAGCCGCGCTGGAACCGTGGGACAGGAACCACGGAGATAGAATAAAGATCCCTGTTGGTGAGGCAGGAGTTAATAAATCTAAAGCCTTAATACTAACATGTAAAGAATAAGCCTAGAAGGGGAAGAAGATGAGGCGAATAAATTTGCTCTCACAAAACAAACAAATATGCACACAAACACAAAACGTGGCTCAGTTGGTGGCAATGATGATAAGATGGCGGCAAGTGGCTCGGGAACCCCCGGGTGCGCCAAACCCGTACCTACCGTAGTAGGCCCCTGGGGGGAGCCAAATAATGAAGCTTTGGAACAAGGAGGAACACCAATTCCACATGTAATGGTAGCTGATGATGCATTCCCTCTACACATGCACATCATGAAACCATTTCCAAGTCGAAATTTATCCCAAGAAAAGCGGATTTTCAATTATCGCCTGAGCAGAGCACGGCATACTGTTGAAAATGCCTTTGGTATTTTAGCTAACCGCTTCCGCATCTTTCTCACCACAATTGCACTGTCCCCAGAAAAGGTTGAGCTGATAACATTGGCAGCATGCACTCTACACAATTTCTTGTGTACAGAGAAAGATAGCAGCTACATGCCAAACGAGAGTGAACTTAACTCATTCATGAATTTTCCTAGTCCTATTATAAATCAAATGAGCAACCGCTGTACAGACAATGCTATTATGGTCAGAAATGTGCTTATGGACTACTTCAGCTCTACTGGGAGTGTGGTATGGCAGACAAAAGCTATAACAAGATAGCACACAAGACAGGTTGGAAGCAACATCAGCATAAAGGTAACTGAAAAGTACTTACAAGTATACATGTATCTTGCTGAGGACTTAAGGTGGAGATGCTGCTCTGTGAGCTCATATTGGAGGAGATGCTCCTCTGTGAGCTCATATTTGATATGCTACTTCTTTGTTTGATGTGTGCATTTTGTAACACCACAATGCTGGCTTGTACACATCAACACATCATCTGTAGAGCATCCACTTAATTGTGACTTTTTCAGCCAAAAATTGAGGCCTCAATCCATTAATTTTTGACTATGTCGTCAGCAGATGTTCCAGGCCGCATCTGTAAAATGTAAATGAAGGCTTGAGATATGTAAGTTGACAAAAAATAAAATTGCATTGCATTAATACTATGCTATTAATTAACTAAACCTGATGTATGTAGTAAATAAGTTTGAATAAAACCATGTTAAAATGATATACTTTATTTACAGCACCCCAGTACTAGCGATAATTTTATAAAGATTATTAATAGGTTGATTTTTACTGTAGCGGAATGGGTTAAAGGCTTTTTAACACATTCTATAACTTGTGTTGCTAAGACAACTGCTTAATATATCTACATTGAGTAACTAATAGAAGAATGAAATGGTATAAAGAAGCCCAGGCAGCATATTTATTGTTTCAATTAGCTATATGGAATGGAAGTAATAGCCATTACTTGAGTGCATTGCAATGCAAATTATTATTAATTATTATTATTGCTGTTGCTTACAATAATGTCTGAACATTGTACTAATTCATTGCAAGCAGCTGAGGTAAGTTTTCCATAATTAGTATTGAAAAGATAGGGAGGAAACTTCCTTCCATCATTTCACTCTAATTGCAAGGTATACCAAAATTTTTAAGTGTATATCTCATTATGCTAATCACTTTCACCTGCACAATATTAAGCAAGCTATGTATTTGATAAGGTTAAACTTTTCTATATTTTGCTATTGGAGTAAATCCTCTGCATCCTCATTATACAAAGATATAAAGGTGCACACTCGAGTGGTATTATATCACAACTACACTCATTTTAGTTGCATTTTTTAAAATGAATAAATAAATAAATAACTTTATGCTCATTTTGTGCACTTAGATTTTTTTATACGGCTTTTCATTCACAAAAGAAATAGCATAAGTTTAAAAAAAAAACGGAGAGAGTGCTGCTCAGTACACGTGCCAGAAGTTGGCAGGCCAGTTATTTACACCAAAGAATTTTGCTTTCCATAAAATTGCAATAGCATTTTATATTTTGATGGCATGAGTAAACTGGTAGTTTCTTGGTACAGCACTTATGTTAAAACTAGTATAAAGTAAATGTTTAGGGCTTTTAGAAAGTAAGAAAATAGTAACATTTCTGGTTTACATTGCTAACAGCAGTAAAATTACATTTCAATGTATATATTATTTTATATACTTTTACTCATTATAATGTGGTCTAATTAATGCAAATACAAGTAAAGCTGTACGATGGTTGTAGCACACAGACACAAACGTTCTTAAATAGTGACTTAAGTGACTTTTACTGGCGATCCATATTTGAAAGTGTTGAAAACATTAAGTTGTTCAGATGTGAAAGTTACCAAATTGCCGAAGCTTTGACTTCTTCTTGGGATCATTGGAGTTTTAACGTCACAGATACCTCAGCTATGTCTTCGGCCGCAACTGCACCTCTCCCCTAATTATAAAACATATCCCTCGGCTACTCTTTGCGGCTTAGGGCCCTCCACGTTCGGCTATGCTTTGCGGCTTAGGACCCTAAATGTTTATAACAGACCAGCAACTAACTACAATGCTGCTCTAATGACGAAATAACAAGAGTACCCAGTATAGAAGTAATACCAAGTGATGGTACCATCGTATACTAATAACAATTGTTTCATTAAATGAGTTCTCTTATTAGCTGCTGTAAACAATGTAGACTGTTACCAAAAGTATTAACATTGGGACCTCTAGACGATATTCCGTAGCTTTTTAGAATACGCTAATAATTAATCACGTGCAAAGTATTTTTAGCATCAATGTATGAACATTTACAGTGAAATATTTATATTTATGTAATAACAGAGTATTTTCATGTATTTATAGCTAATAAAATCACATTACGATTTAAAGCAATGCAAATACACAAATTGCTAGGTTAAACTACACAATATAAAAACTGCATTATATATCCATGTATACTTACTTCGGAAATCTGCCTAGCAATTTCGTTATATGCCGCCGCCTTCTTCTTCTTGTTGTGGTAATTTATACAGCCCAAAGCGTATAAATATGGCCAGGTTTCGTACTACAATGAAATTAACTCACAAACAACACCCCTTGTCCAGGTAGCCATTTTTGTTGCTGGGTATACGCGTGACGACCATGTTGTAGAGTTTGTGACGCATAGTAAATACTCGCATTCCATTGGCTAAAGTCATCAATTTCTTTGACCGTTTAGAACATGTTCTAATTTATTTTCAAGACTTTAAAAGTATTGGAAGCCCTTTGACAAGAAAAGTTGCAAAGTTTCGACAACTCTTGAGAAGTCCTGTAAAGTATTGAATTTGACAAAAATTTAATCGTGTACAAGGGGCTTTAGAGCATAAGCAAGCCATAACTCTTGAAACGTGTACTGCAGGCATAATTGTCTTTACTTACTACAATAACTCTAAAAGAATGAGATTAATAAGAAGCCCCCCACCCTCTTCTTCACCCTTCTGTAGCTTAACGTCCTTTAAACGGTTGGTCATATCGAACTGTGAATGAAATTGCTTTAATGACGCTCAAGTGTTCTCGGAGTCTATGGAGCTAAAGTTATTCGACAGGCTCACGATAAGGAAATTCCCGAAAAAAACTTATCCTCGTAATTCACCCTAAGCGAGATTCTAATTCGCGACCGACCTGTTGAATGAGAGGCAGAGTGCCACTTTCACACTACCCAGGCGAGCGAGCTGTAAATTGTTCACATTTTTGACAGATTTCGAGCCAAAATACCAACTTTCATGTTTATAGTATTTTTACTATTCTCCACACGTACTATGCACATGGTGTATGGCGAAGGTCTTGTATTCCACTTAAAAATTCAATACCGAGATTTCACCGGAAATATATGTTTTGAGAACCCCTGAATAAAACTTAGAACAGTGTGTGAAGTGCGTGCTACATAGCTCGATGCGACACGAAGATTTTCAAGAAATTCCTCCACCCCAACTACCCTTCATATGGATAAATTATCGTCAATTTTGATTTTCTTAAAAATGGTTCTAACGATGTTGATTAAAGTATCCTTGGTACATTAAAGATATTTTATGACAAATAATATGCACATCTTAAATTTTCTGACGACAGCCTCTGAAGACCTCTTTATTCCGGATGAATTTTATTGATTTTGCATAACTGGTAATCCATAAGAGACAAAAACTTACCACACATAGAATGTAGATCCTGTCAACACACATAATTTATCTCATGTTCCTTTTTATATTTGTAGAACTGTCAGTTTCCCAGATTTTCCTTATTAGTATTGGTTTCAGTTTTAAAATACATGTATTGTTATCATACAGGAATTTGTCAACTCCTGGCCATACAAACAAGGAAACTTCAATCACATAACAAGCGGCTTTTTAAAAGATCTGACTATCACTTTAGCATAGTGAATTCCCTTATTTCCCTTCTACTTACAAAGAATCATTAATAAGACCAATTCTGGTAAAGTTTATCTTGTCTTGAAGCTTTCCTGGCGGCGGTATGAAAATAACTTTTCTCGGGCTATCAGCCAGGTGAATTCTGGAATAATTTCCAAGCTTTCAAGAGCTAACGTCGCTCTCATCTTCTGAAGAAGCTTGGAAATTATTCCAGAATTCACCTGGCTGATAGCCCGAGAAAAGTTATTTTCAAAGTTTATCTTGATTAGCATGACGTAAATAAAATAAATTTTTGTAAGGAAAGTTTGTGGAATAGCTAGGGAGAGGCATGTGAATGGAACACGTCAGATTTTTTATCCAATTATCATTGGTACGATTTCGAAATCTTTATTTTCGGTGACATTTCGACCTCTTGTTGTGAAAAGAAAGGCATGGAGTCGCAAAAGTAAATATCGCAACTTTCAGCAACATAGGTATATTAGGTTTAAAATTGCGAAATATGCAGTGCAATTTCTAATTATATGATCTCCACTTTTTTTTTCTATACCAACAAAGTTTACTATTTTTATTTCATCTTACCACAAGTTCAGCATACAAAATACACAAATGTAATAGATATATGGCGTTTTAATTACTTGTCTAAAAAATTGAACTGTTTCAGCCGCATTGCAGGAGTTTACCTAACTAAAAGAAAACTTTTCAGTTTTGTGTTTTATTATACGATATAATGCACGCATGTTAGTGGCTTACACTCGTGCTTTTTACATTTATGTTTTGTAATACACCTGAAGCGTACTTATCGTGTGTGTAATTTTTATTTTGTTTAGTATTCTCATATTTCCCAAGTTTCCCAACACAAAACGCACTTTATTAAAGTTTCCTATACTAAAACAAATTTGTTAATTTCTCTGCAATGTCCTCTGCTTAAGTAGAAGTAGTAATGTATTTCATCCTAAAATTCGATGCCCAGATTTCACAAAAATTGCATATTTTGGAATTCCTGTTCCGGGGAAACAAGAAAAAAAAATCTGATGTGTTCCATTCACATGAATATCTCTACATCCCTGCAACAAATTATTGTTGAAAAGCTTATACTAATATTTACTTCATCCAATCGAGAAAAATTAACAAAAATAGTCTTATTACTTGCTTCCTTGTAAGTAGAAGCGAAATAAGGGAGTACCACAGGTTAAAGTGACAGTCAAAAGCTGGTTGCTATGTGACTGAAGTTCCTTTGTTTGTATGGACAGGAGTTGACAAATTCCCGTATGAGAAAAGTATAAGTTTTTCAAGGCTGAACCAAAAACAAGGAATATCTCAAAAACGATCAACTGCACGAAAAAAATGTACATAACATAAATTGTGAGTTTTTATGTGCTTTACATTTTTTGTGCAGTAAGTTTTTGTATATCTCTTACGGTTTAGCATTTATGCAAAATTCCTCAAGAATAAAGTAGTCTTCAGAGGCTATTCCCAGAAAATTCAAGATACACATTTTATCTGTCAGGTAAATATCTTTAATATACGATATTTTAATCAAAATCGTTTGTCATTTTTAAAAAAATCAAAATTTTCGAAAAATGTTCCATGTAAAGGGTAGTTGGGTGTGGCGGGGGGATTTTCTTTAAACTCTTGGTGTCGCGTCCTTGGAAGATACCAAACTTAAATACCAAGTTTGGTAGTCAAAGGTATTTACGTTTTTGAGCTATGCTGTCCACAGACAGACAGACACACACACACACACACACACACACACACACACACACACACACACGGGACCTGTTTCTAAAAATGTTTTTTTTAGATTCAGGGGGACCCAAAGTGAAATCTCAGTATAGAATTTTTGGGTGCATTACAATACCTTCTCTATACACTATGTACCTAGTACGTGTAGAGAGAGTAAAAAGCCCGTTTTAAAAACGGACTGTGTGCGTCTAAGCTTATTCTTTTATCTACTTCATGCTAGTCAAGATAAACATTATAGAAACCATGTTATTACTTAGTTCCTTATAAGTATGGGGAAAAAAAAAAGAAAAAAAAAAAAAAGGGAATCAACTAGCCTTAACCGACAGTCAAGTGTTTTAAAATGTGGTTGCTATGGGATTGAAATCCATTTCTTTGTGTGGCCAGGTGTTGACAAGTTCCCGTATGAGAAAAGTTAGTATTTTAGAACTGAAACCAATAACAAGGAATATCTCAGAAACGGCCAAATACACGAAAAAATGTATACATCATAAATTGTATGTTTTAACTATATATCGTAAATTTTTGTCTATTTATTCAGCAAAATTCTCCAGAATTCAGAGGCTACTCTCAGACAATTCAAGATATATATTTTATTTCTTAAATAAATAGCTTTGATATACGATTATTTTATTCGAAATCGTTAGAGCCTTTTTTTAGAAAATAAAAATTTTCGAAAATATTTCCACGTAAAGGTTAGTTAGGGGGTGGGGGATTTTCATGAAAATCTTCGTGTCGCATCCTTGGATGATACTGTACTTAAATAGATACAAAGTTTGGTATTTAACGGACTTACACACACACACACACACACGCGCGCGCGCGCGCGCGGATACTTTTCTAAATATGTTTTTTTTTTTTTTTTTGTATTCAGGGAGTCTCAAAACATATATTTGAAAACTCGGTATCGAATTTTTGGGTGTAATATAATAAATACCTTCTCTATACACTATACACACAGTGAGTGTTGAGAATGTAAACATTTGACGTGTTCTATTCACTCTCTGCAATAAATTTTTGTTAAAAAGCTTACTCTTCTATCTACTTCATGCTAATCAAGATAAAATTAGCAGAAATGGCCTTATTACTTGCTACTTTGTAAGTCGAAGGGAAATAAGGGAATATTCCAAAGTGATAGTCAAATCTTTTAAAATCTAAGTTTCTTTGTGATTAAATTTCCTTTGTTTGTATGGCCACGAGTTGATAAATTCTCCTAAAGTATAAGTATTATAAAACTGATACCAATACTAACAAGGAGAATTTCAGAAACGGTCTGCTCTACAAGGAAAGAGAGAATGAAAAGAAAAAACATATATCAGATAAATTATTGTTTTAACGAGATCTACATTATATGCAGTACCTTTTTGTCTCTCTCTTACAGTTTACCAGTTATGCAAAATTCATCAAAATTCTTCCGGAATAAAGAGGTCTTCAGAAGTTATCGTCAGAAAATTACAGATATATATATATATATATATATATATATATATATATATATATTATTTGTCATAAAATATCTTTAATGTACCAAGGATACTTTAATCAACATCGTTAGAACCATTTTTAAGAAAATCAAAATTGACGATCATTTATCCATATGAAGGGTAGTTGGGGTGGAGGAATTTTCTTGAAAATCTTCGTGTCGCATCGAGCTATGCTGGACTCACTTCACACACACTTTTCTAAGTTTTATGTATTAACATGTATTTCCGGTGAAAACTCGGTATTGAATTTTAAGTGGAATACAATACCTTCTCTATACAGTGTGCATAGTACGTTTAGAGAAAAGTAAAAATACTGCAAATACTAAAATTGGTATTTTGACTCGAAATCTGTAAAAAATGCGACCAATTTACAGCTCGCCCGCCTGGGTAGTGTGAAGGTATCACGTCTGCCTCACATGCAACAGGTCACGAGTTCGAATCTCCTTAGGGTGAATTATGAGGATAAGTTTTTTTCGGGAATTTCCTTATCCTGAGCCTGTCGAGTAACTTTAGCTCCATGGACCCCGAGATCATTAAAGCAATTTCATTCACAGTTCGATATAAACAACCGTTAAAAGGACGTTAAGCTACAAAAGGGGAGGGAGAGGGGGGGCTCCTTAGTAATCTCATTCTTTTAGAGTTATAGCAGTAAGTAAAGACAAGTATGCCTGCAGTACACGTTTCAAGATGCTTAGGCTCTAAGACGTATGAAAAATGATGAGTTTAGTTCCGAGTAACGTGGTCTTCCTCGGGACTGGGCCTTGAAAGGTTTGTAATTCAGACAGAATAGGCTTACAACCCTAGGCCTGGTCCCCCAGGTAGTCGAGGTTACGAGGCCGCTGGGGTAGGTTGTGACGGCCCGAGTAACCTTACAACGTAGTGTAGGTGAGGTTATTAAGTCGTAATTGCCGGTTTTTTTTCGAGTGTTTTTTTCTTTCTTTACTGTATCTCGTACCTTTTGTGTGCACGATGGCAACTAGATATGTACGTCAAAATACTTTAAAGGCTACATTTAAACAGGACGACCAACGCCCATCTGCAATGGATATCCATCGCTGGATTGATGCAGTATTGCATGTAAAGGCTTCTGACTTACTACCTATTCAATTGGTAGGGAAACAAAATGCAGTTTACATTAAATTTACGACCGAAGCAGTTTACAACGGCTACCTCCAACTACACATGGGTGAGTCTCAAATTAAATTGTCAAATGGGGCAACTGCAATTGTAAACATTACACCTGCAGAAGAAGAACTAACTACTGTACGTGTTCTAAATATTCCACTTGAAATACCCAATGACTATGTACTCGCGCAATATGGGAAAGTGAGGTCAGTGGAAAGGATGAATTGGGCAAATTGGTACCGTTTTCTTGTAGAAACTGGAATCAGGATTGCTTATATGCAGATACACAAAACAATTCCCGCCAATATATATATATATATATATATATATATATATATATATATATGCTCTTGTTGGTCACGAGGCTTATGTGACCTACCCCGGGCAAGAACAGGTGTGCTACTCGTGTCGCAGTACTCCTCATCTCCGGCACGCGTGTCCTAATAGAGGTATTCGGCGGCCCGTAAATGTGCAACCCCGGCAGCGTCTCCTGCTTAGTGACCTGTTTAAGCAGTCCAGCTCTTCGCCTGATCTGTCTGTCGACACTGTTCCAGTAGAACAACCTGCTACCTTGCCTGTTGTGGACGTCCCAACCGTTGTTCATCCAGCTCAGATGTCCCTTTGAGTGATGACAATTGGATTGATGCAATGGAAGCAGAATCCCCTTCGGCAAACGGATCTGTGGGGCCACCACAGGAAGAGACATGTACCGAAGTCCCGATGGTTGTTTCTGCGAATAAGCGTCGGAAAAAGCATCAGGATAGTAAACTTAGTTTTCATCTCCTTCGTAAGCAGGAGTAGAGGTAACGTTGTTGCGCCCTATCAGTTCACGAAGATCAGAAAGTTATCTGTCAGTTTCAATGTATGAGTCGTACCTTACTTGTTGCCACGGCAAACTTCACTGGCAGTTATTCACCGACCAAACTATATGCATTACAGCGCTTTCTTTATGACTATGACGTTGACATTTTGTTCCTGCAAGAGGTTACCGTCACCGATTTTTCTTCCTTACGCAGTGCATGCTAACGTGGGGACAGAACGCCGGGATACGGCACTTCTCACAAAACCTGGAATTGCTCTTCAGTCCATTGAAAGTTTTGCCTCGGGACGTGGTATCAGCGGTATCTATCAGGACTATGGATTCATTAATATCTATGCGCCTTCAGGAGGTAACAAACGAAAGGAAAGGGACGATTTTTTTCGCCTTGACTTACCCTACTTATTTCGTAGACTGCATCATCACTACATTTTAGGTGGAGACTTCAACTGCGTCCTTCGACCGGAAGATTGTACTGGGGCCTACCGACCTAGGGTCAGTTTGCAACAGTTGACGGCTAATTTCCGTATGCAGGATGCATGGCTGTTGAGACAAAAATTGGCTGCGCCTACCTATGTCACTGCTGTCTCTCGTCTGGATCGTTTCTATCTATCTGAGGAACTTGCTGGAAATGTTAGTTCCATTGCTCATGTACCACTATCCTTCTCAGACCATTTAGCGGGCCTACTCAGCATTGACTTATGTCTCTCCTTTCTACCTCTTGGGCGCTCCTACTGGAAACTTAACACAGCCTCTCTTATGCTCAATGCTCTGACGGAAGAATTAACAGCCTTATGGAAGCGCTGGTCCCGAAAGAAGTCTCACTACAGCGATATCGCCGATTGGTGGGACCTGTACGTCAAGCCTTGTTTGCGACGTTTCTTTAAAGGTAACTATTATGTAAATGCGAGCGATGAAGAACACATCTTGCAGTTTTTCTTTCGATGTCTGCGAGATCTTCAGGAAATGCCCATGGACGGCGGTGCCCTTCATGCGCGCTCCAACTTCTACAAAGCCAAAATCTTAAGCATTTACAGTAAGCGCATGGAAGGCTTACAAGTTAGAAGTCGTCTCAATAACTCGGTGGATGGGGCACATATCAATCTTTACCATCTTATACAGACGTACAAACAACGTCGTTTCAGTCTCATACTCAAGGTGCAGGATGAAGATGCAACAACTGTACACGACGCAGCCATCAATTAGTCGTACCTTTCGCTCTCATTTTGAAAGGCTTTTCCAGCGGGAGACAACTGAAACCCACTCACTCACTCTCTTCGACGCCTGTAAATCTACACCCCTGTCTCTCAGTGAGTTGCAGGCCCTTGAACGGCTCCTCTGCAAAACTGAAGTGTATAGCGCTCTTCTGCAGGGAAAGACCTCCAAAACGCCTGGCCAAGATGGTTTACCCATGGAGTTTTATCGTCAATTTTGGGGTGTGTTGGGTGACAACTTAACTGCAGTCTTCAACTCCATCTTACGGCGCCGACATCGCTGTGCTTCTCAAAAACGCGGTGTAATAGTTCTTGTTAAGCAGAAACCCCACTCTTCATCTGTCGATGACCTTCGACCCATTACACTGCTCAATTGTGATTACAACATTTTGGCAACGCGTTCTGGCAAACAGAATTCGCCCTATATTGGGGAAGCTCATTCATCCTTAACCAGCATTGTGGTATTCCGGAACGCAACATTTTCGACGTTTTGTGTGCCTTGCGTGCCTCCATTGCCCACAGTACTCAGGGCTACAAACACATATTGTTGTCTTTGGATTTCAGACGAGCTTTTGATAGTGTCAGTCATGACTATTTATTCAAATGTTTAGCATGGCATGGCTTCAGTGATCTCCTACATCCAATGTTTATATACGGATATCTCTAGCTGTGTATAGGTTAATGGCTTTCTCTCTCTCTCTCTCTCTCTCGTGAGTTTCCCATTGGTCGTTCTGTTTGGCAAGGACGTCCAGCATCTATGCTATTATTTTTGCTTGCCTTAAATCCATTTCTTTGTCCTCTTCACGCTAAGATTGTTGGACTTTCCTTACATACTCACAGACTGAGTGCCCTGGCATATGCTGATGATGTAAGCGTTGTCCTTGCTGATGAGCACGATCGTCGCTCCTTATGGAGTATCTTGCAAAGCTATAGTTATGTTTCTGGTCTTGAGATCAATGAGCAGGAGTCCAAGGCGCTTATCTTCGGACGATGGGCTACGCCTTCACGTTTAGCGCCACTGTAGATTCTTTCCCAACTCAAAGTATTAGGTGTTATCTTCACAGCTTTCTTGGGAACAATGCAGCATCTGAATTGGAAATCCATTGTTGGCAGGATAAAGAACTCTGCCAAGGACCTGTACCATCGAAATTTGTGTCCATATCAGCGAGGATGGGTGGTACACATATACTTACTTTCTCAGTTTGTCGCTTAGGTTTTGCCACTGCCTAAGCTCTATGCAAGACAAATCATATTTGTGGTTTCTTGGTTCATGTGGCAGGGCTGTATTTTTCGAGTGCCCATGTCTACATTGTATTTATATCCGCAAAAAGGTGGCTGATAAATGTTGGCTTTAAGTGCCTGGCATTGTTTCTTAGTTGTGGGCGGCATATACAAGACACAAATGTCAGTTTTTCTGCTGCGTGGTCGCAGTCTTGGTCCACTACTGTTGACCTACATAGTCCTGTGGATCTTCGCTCTATCCCAGCTACATTACGATACCTACAAACATATTTCTTGGAATGGTGTTACCTTAGTCCCTCTTGTTCACAACCCAGAGGGTATCTAGCACGACGCATCTATCAGGAACTGCTTCAAGTATGCGGAGGTCCGTCAATGCGTCTTGAACGAGTCGCACCACTCCATCTGAATTACCAACAACTCTGGAAGAATTTCAGCGGTGCTGTCCTTCCGTACGCAGTTCACTCCCTTTGGTATCAAGCAATTCATGATATACCGACGGCAGCGTCTGGCAGCTATTCACCTGAGTGAATCCCCGACATGTCCTCATTGTTATCAACTGGATACTGTATTACATCGTGTTGCTTTGCTCCACTGTGTGTGCTGTGTATACCATCGCTATAAGCTTTTTGGAAAACTTAGGTGTACCAAATTGTGCTCCAGAAACCTTTCTTCGTCTGGATTATTCTAACCCGCAAAGGCGGCAGAAAACCTTGCTATGGATCATTGGGCACACGATCATTTATGTACTTTCGCATTTCCAGATTGGTGTGGATCCGGAGCAGTACATGGACTACATGAGGAGGGCGAGGTGGAAGATAAGCGTGAGGAGCAATTCTCGAAGGCACTTCGGCAGTTGCTTGCGAGTTCTTGATGATTAATATAAATATATATAATAAAAAAAAAACAAGAAAAATATAAGCAGTTAGTAAAAAACAAAAACAAGTTATTGACTGAGCTTAATAAATGTGGAAGAATTGTCTTTGCGTTTAAGGGAAAAAAATGGTTCACTTCCTGTAAACATGTACCCACATCAAAAGTGAGCGATGAAATATTGCCACTTCAACAAGTTTGAGGACCTTATATCATCTTGTTTCTAGATATTATTTTCCTTGATTAAACCGTGGAGACTTAGCACTGAGTATCCGCGAGTAGTCTTACACCACTTTTATTGCAAACTGCTATTTAGAACGTTATTAAAACTATCATTCCAAATTAACCATTTATTTTGAAATGTATTCTAAACTAATAGTGATGATAATAATCACAACAGTAATAACGATAACTACGACAATTGCGATGATGATAATGATAGTAATAATAATAAGAACAATAATAGTAATAATAAAAATTGTGATGATAATAACAATGATAATAATAACCATAATAATAACAAAAACAATAATAATAGTAATAATATTGATAATAATATTAATAACAATAATAATAACAATAATAATAACAATAATATTAATACTAATACTAATACTACTACTAATAATAACCATAATAATATTAATAATAACCATAATAATAACAACAAGAACAATAACAATATTAATAATAATAACAAAAAGAATAATACTAATTAATAATAATAACAATGATAGTTGTGATGATGATAATAAGAATAATAAAATAAATAATAACCATAATAACAAAAACAAGAATAATAATGATCATAATAATAGTAATACTAATAATAATCATAATAATAGTGTGCCTTTTGCACAATCCTCCCATTTAACTTTCCTTTCCTACTAGAGACCACGATGTACATCAAATACCCTTGAATATTAATACAGGAAAGTCCGCCAAAAGAGCGGCGACAAGGAACACCAGCGATCCTAGTGTAGCGGTCTGGACTATATTTGGGAGCTGTTAAGCGGCATGGTGTAAGAGGTGTTGAAGATTTACTTTTTATAATTTTAGGCAATGCGAACCTAGGACGAGAAAGTGTGATCAGTATTTTATTACCATAACTATACCTGACAGAAAGTGCCATCTCTTTCTTTAGACTTTCTCGAGATAAAGCCATGTAAGTACTGTTTTAATGCCCAAGATCAGTGATTATCCAGGAGGTTCGATTTCATTAAAGTTATAAATATAAAGGCATATTAAGAAAATACTCCAAATTACACAAACACAAATATTCTTGGCGCAATAGTACGTACTTAATGTGCAATAGTTGTGGCTAAGTGCATTGGTTGAGGCTTGCTTTTCATTCAATTTGCAGCTGTGCTGAATGGGTAACAATGTGCCAAAGAGCCGACTTGGATCAGGTTTTTAAATGAATGGACCGACTAAGTTAAATAGCTCTCACAGGATCTGCGCTAAGCATTTAAAGATTTTAGACTTCCGAAATTCAAACTTTACTAGTCAGGGAAGTAAAATTCTTGGTAAAGCTATACGATGTTAAATTGTTTTATAACGTTTCTCCCTGAAATGAGTTAAATATATGGTAACTCTGCGATATGACTCTACTAATGCTGCCATCTGCTACCAAGTATATTATAACCTGTCGCCTTCTGCAATTTATATACCCTATCTGCCGATTTCATTTATGCAATCTATCTATATATATAGAAATTTTAAATGGTAATATACATGAATATAAACTGGTAACTAAAGGTGGCAATGTTAGGTTAAGTTTAATCTGAAGGTGAAACGCCATAAGCGATCCGGATTTTAAAAGTGTTGAGAATATTAACCTTTTTAGTTTTGAAATCAGCTAGATTCGGCATAGGGCCCTAAAAGTTTGTAATAGACCAGTAACTACACAGCGACTGTAATGACAGAATAAACCAAATCCGGATCACATGTCCATGTGTATTAACCCCCTCTTACTTCCAAAACTGGTAACTAAAGGAAATATTAACTTAAGTTTGTTCTCAATTTGTATAATAATAATAATAATAACAACAACTTCTACTGCTGTGATTAAAGATTAACGAATACCAAACGAATTGCCTACCTTCACAAATGGATCTCATAGTGACATACTGTGAAATTAACTTTACTATGTTAGAAGCACTTATACTATTGCTATGCTATCGTGCCTGATTATAATTTCGTTAATAATTTGTATACTTTATAGGTTAAAGAAAAATGTGGTTCGCTCTTCCTTTCTATCTCCACCCAATGAAGTGGAGGTACCTACTAGGCAAAGTCCACGTAAGCGGTTAAGACAGGATGACAAACCAGAAGACAGATAAAAAATCCTGAAGCAAGTACAACGTATAATAAAAATGATTGTTTTATCATATGTGGCTCGACTACTCATTGTTGAGTTCTTTCCATTTATCCCAAATGCAGCACAAATATTACCATCTGGCATTGCTGTTTCGAATTTATTTTATTATTCTGTTAGTGCTAAAAGTACAATAGTCTTAAAATAATAGGGTACATTGTATTATTCTGATCCCAAAATTTGTACATGCACAATAATGTTTTTCTTGAATACATAAAGTATGCTAGCTACTTTTGAATGAATTTTTCTTGTCAGAAAACCTGAATTTTTTCCCTCTTCCTCTTTCTAATAGCTGAAACATAAGCACCAAAAGACTCCAATCCTCAAAGCAGTGGCATAGCAAGAAAAACCATTAATTGGGTGATTATGTATAGGGGCCAACTTTTTTAAACCATTTGTAAGCATCATCACTACATGGATTAGGCAATTATCCTTTCAAGCTTTAAGAAACATCAGCCCAATGCTTTTGTGGACGTCCAACATCTCGTCCCCTTGCTTGGTATTTTCTCGTTAGTGGTGGGGATTTCTCTTCACTTATTCTATTCATGTGCTCAATCCATGTTGTTTTTGGTTGATTACTTTGATACATAAAGATTCAACTTTTATATCCTTCCTTATTTCTTGGCTTTCAATTCTATAGAGTTTGGTGCTACCCTTTGCTTTCCTCTGGAACCTCATCTCCAATGTCTGACTTCTACCTTTTCGTTTTCTTGTTGGAACCCAAGTTTCACAGACATACAATACAGTGGGGATTGCCACAACTCTTGTTAAAATGTTATTTTAGTTTCTTTTGTTGTTTTGTATTTAAAAGTTATCTGTATAGTTCCATAAACTTACTGAAATGTATTTTTACTTTCTCTACCTGTACTATGTACATAGTGTATAGAGAAGGTATTGTAATGCACCCAAAAATTCAATACTGAGATTTCACTGGAAATACATGTTTTGGGTCTCCCTGAATAAAAAAAAAACATTTTTGGAAAAGGGTGTGTTTGTGTTTATGGACAGAATAGCTCTAAATGAAAAGATCGTTAAATACCAAACTTGGTATTTACGTTTGGTATCTTCCAAGGATATGACAAAGATTTTCAAGAACATCTCCCCCACCTACCATTATGGGAAACTTTTTTCAAGCATTTTGATTTTCTCAAAAATGGTTCTAAGAATTTTGATTAAAATATTGTATATTAAAGGTATTTACCTGACAAATATGTATATTTTGAATGTTCTGTGAATAGCCTCTGAAGACTTATTCTGGATGAATTTTACGCAATTTTTCATAACTGCTAAACCCTAAGAGATGGACAAAAACTTACCACACAAAAAAAAATGTAGAGAACATTAAAACACACAATTTATATCATATAAATTTTTATCGTGGAATTGGTTGTTTTTATGATATTCTTTGTCATTGGTTTCAGCTTTAAAAAACTTATATTTTTCTCACAGAATTTGTCAACTCCTGACCATACAAAGAAACTGCAGTCACGTAGCAACCAGCTTTTGACTATCACTTTAACCTATGGCACTCCCTTATTTTGTTTCTACTTAGAAGGAAGCAAGTAATAAGACTATTTCTGCTAATTTTTTCTCGATTAGAATGAAGTAAATAGAAGCATAAGCTTTTTAACAATTTTTTGCAGAGATGTAGAGAAAGTCTCACCATGGGTTTTTCCCTAGTCAGCAGGTGAATGTTGGGTTAGTTTCTTGTACTGTGACTTCCTTTCCCTCATTTTCTATAATTTTGTTTCCCCTTTCATGTTTCAGGGCTGTGCAGTGTCACTCAATGTTAGGGCAGTGGAAAGGTGCTCTTCTCTGTACTGACCAATGTTAGCCTTCTTTGAGCAATATAAAGTGGTCATGTTCTGCCCAATTCCGTCAGAAGGAAGTCTTCTCAGAACAGACCTGGTGTGATCAGGTCTTCAAGCTTGGAATTGTTAGGGACCTCTGTGCCTCTCTGTAATCTGTATGCCTGCAATCTATAACCTCCTTCACCTCATTCATTCATTCATTCTTCCTGGGTTTGGTAAGCACAAAAGATCTGCTTTCAGCCATGGCGTGTGGTGTTCCTTCCATTACCTTGTGGAAGTCATTAGGTAAATTCAAATCTTAAATATTAGCGAAAGATAAAGCTGTTATCTGTAATTGCTAAAAAAAGAGAAAAGTTTGTCAAGTTTACCCTGAATCACCCAATCTTTAAAAATTAACTTTATCCAGAATGTAAGTTCTACTATGTTTATTAATTTTTGAACTGAGGAGCTGTTGCCTCAAAACCAAAATGGTAATTTGATGTAAAGCAACATTCAGAATACACAGTAATAAGGAATTTAGTTACAATAATTATGTGTAGACCATAAAATCCTGTACCTGTTAAAATTAGTAATAAATTAATACTTCTTTATTCCTTAAATAGTACCTTCAAATTTTTTAATATTATTTTAATTCTTTGAGCAGTTTTGTGATAGGAATACAAAATAAATTCACATTAAAATGTTCCTGACAACAATCAGAATATTTTGTTTTATGCTCTCACCTTTACTTCCTATCATAAGATTTATATCATCTGTCATTGCAAATAAGGTAACAATGTGTCCTCATAATTTCTGGGAAATTCAATTTTTGAACGTTGTCTTTTATTTTATAATTTGGGCAATGGGCATGCATATATATATATATATATATATATATATATATATATTTTTTTTTTTTTTTGCTGCATCATCACTATCATTGTTATTCTCAAAAATGCTCTCATATTTATTTCATTAGCTGATCAGCACGGCATTGCATTCAGAGAAAAATAACATTATTAAATAGTAGTCTACTTTTGGCGCTGTTCTACATTGCTTCATATTTATTTTATAAAATGGTTACCTTATTTATAAGACAAAATGATGTACTTCCATAATTTGCAACTGATCCCTTCCTCCTTGTTTTAACCTCTACCCTTCCCTAAAAGAGGATTTTTTTGTTTTAAGCTATCTGGCTTACCCAACATATAATTAGCTTTTTAAACTCCAGTGACAATTGTATTTAACCTTTTACATTATTTACTATCAGTAAAAATGAAGTTTTAAAGAAAATTATATTTTTAGCAGCATATATTACTTAGTGTTAGCATTAGTAATGGCTTATCTCAAGGTTAAGTCATTTTACAATGACAATTGTAAAATGTGTGCAAAATGACATTTACAATTTTCTTTCAATCTAAATATGAAAAATCATATACAACCACATTGTGATTAATCCATAAATCCACCTTTTTCAGGAAGGAGTAAAGATAATTATGCTCAGAGAATTTTACTTCTCAATTTTTATTACATGTACAGCAATATCAAGTAAAACCTTGTATTAACTATTATTGAGGTTTTATGTTTAATTATTTTTGCATATTCAGACAATGTGTATTCTACTTCTATGCCAGAGAATTTTATTTGGGTGCTACAGTCACCTGGGGACAAAAATAGTTTTCTTTTGTATTTTGAACCTATTGGAATAAATGCTGGAGCTAAAAATAAATATATATATATATATATATATATATCTCAAAGATAATGAACATTAAAGTAAATAAAACTTTAATTTTTCAACTTAAATCCAATATCTGGTAAGTTATACATAGATTTCTTCAATCTTTCAGCCCACTAGGGTTTGCTTATTTAACTTCTATTTCCCAACAATCCATTCCTAGAGTAATTTGAATTACTTTTTACTTTCTCTACACATACTATATATAATGTATAGAGAAGGTATTGTATTGCACCCCAAAATTCTACAGATTTCAGCAGAAAATTGTTTTGAGGTCCCCTAAGTAAAAAACAATTAGAAAAAGGTCCATGTGTGTGTCTTTGGGCAGCATGGCCCAAAAACAAAGTTAGTTAAATACCAAACTTGGTATTTAGTTGAGTATCTTCCAAGGATGTGAGGCGAAGATTTTCAAGAAAAACCCTCCATCCCCAACTACCCTTTACATGGAACAGTTTTCGGAAATTTTGAGTTCTCAAAAATGTTCTAACGATTTTGATTAAAATACCTTATGTTTAAGATATTTTTATGACAAACAAAATGTATATCCTTAATTTTCTGGGAATAGCCTCAGTAAACCTCTTCATTCTGGATGACTTCTATAATTGGCAAACCATAAGGGACATACAAAAACTCACTACACAAAAAATATAGAACTCGTTAAAAACACACACACAATTTATGTCATATACTTAACCGTTTTCAAGATATTCCAGATTATTGGTTTAAATTTTAAACCACTTAAGCTTTTCTCAAGCAGGAAGACATCTTTCTTCTCGTTTGTTTACTCCTGGCAAGCAAAGAGATTGCAATTTCAATTGTTTCACATAGCGACTGACTTTTAAAGGAGGTAACTATCGCTTTAGCCTGTGCATTTTCTTATTTACCTTCTACTTACAAGAAAGCTAGTAGCAAGACTAATTCTGCTAATGTTTATCTCGATTATAATGATGTAGATAGAAGAATAAGCTTTTTAACAACAGTTTGTTACAGAGATGTAGAGAAAGTCATGTGAATAAAACACGTTTTATTTTAGTCAGAGAGAACACACTTGGAGATACATTAGTTATTTTGGTCCTTTTCTTAATTGTCACGATGTATTCTATGCAGGGAAACAATTCTTTGTAGACTGCCTCCGTGGTTGAGTGATCAGAAAGCTGACTTCTCACCCGGAGTTCCCAGGTTTGTTACCCGGTTGCGGTGGTGAATTTTTCTTTAATCAGAATTATTCCTTAACCCCACAGAGTCTGGAAGCGAGAGTGAGTGTGATCAGATAAGTTGTTTCACAAGTCAAAGCCCCTGATATGATCATAGAAGCTAAAGAAAGCGGGCTCTACAAATGAAACAAAAAAAGAAGAATTCCTTGTAACTTGTGATGTGTAAAATATTAGAACACGTGAAACATAGTATCTGTTATTTATGGCAAAAAAAAAAAAAAAAAAAAAAAAAAAAAAAAAAAAAAAAAGCTAAAAAATTGTGCTTTACACCTTCATTAAATAATCCACCCTATTTTTTACTTTCTCTGTCATGTACAATGTATATATTAGGTAGAGAAGAAAATATTGCATTCCACCCTGAAATTGTATACAAAGATTTCAACAAAAAATACTTGTTTTGAGAACCCCTAAATAAAAGCATTTTTAGAAAAAAGGACTCTGTAAACAGTTTAAATAAAGCAAAAAGTTGTTAACAACTATATTTAAGTATAGATTAAGTTATTATTTTAATTTATTTAAATATTTTGGATTGATTATTTGGCATTTAAAATTTTGAACAAAATCTCCCCCACTCCAAAACTGCCTTTTAGATGTAAGATTTTTCAATTTTCTCAAATTTGCCTTTTGAACCATACGATTTATATTAGAGATATTCTCATAACAAATGAAATACGTATCTGGAAATAGCCGCTGAAGTCCTCTTCGTTTGAATGACTTTTACATAGCTGGTAATCTCTAAGCCAACGGTTCCCAACCGGTGTGCCCCGGCACCCTAGGGTACCGCGAGATATTGAGATAAACAAAAAAAAAAAAAAAACACCTTCTACTCAAGCCTTTAGTCTTGTAAGGTCTTGAAATAAAATAAGTCAAATCAATTACTCTTATGCACGGCAGATGGTGATAGTGGTCGATTCATTTCAATAATTCAGTTATACTAGTATCCCACAGACGGTATTACAGCTATACCCTGCCGAACATTCCCGAGACTACTCGCTTCCTCACGAACATTCCCCGAGACTTCGACAGATGAATATATAAAAGTGTACGCCGCTTGGAGCTTTCAGTTGTCTTCCTCGCGTTGATTCACAGTGTTTAGCTATGGATAAGTTCATTGTTAAACGTAAACGCCAGGACAGTGAAAGTGAACAGTCGGTTCCTACTGCTTGCTTTAAGAAGCCAAATCTTAAACAGTTTCTCCCGGACCGTCAAATTCACCACATAAAGAAGACAAACGAAAGAAAAGAACATACCAGGACAGTTACTTAGCGTATGGATTTAAGTGGAATAACAACGAGGAAAACCCTATCTCTGTGTGTTTAGTTTGTGGCGAAACACTTAGCAACGAGGCCATGGTACCTAGCAAACTGAAGCGGCATCTTACAACAAAGCATCCTAGTGTGTCACAGAAAAGTGTAATGTATTTTTCACATATGTTAGAAGGGGAGAAGAAAACAGCTGTGCGAATGGTAAAGAGAATGACCATAGGTGATACTGCTCTTGAAGCCTCATTTAAAGTAGCAGAACTGATAGCTAAATAAAAGAAACCTCATACTCTTGGAGAGGAAATCATTGGCCCTGCATGTCAAGTTATAGTTTCAACAATACTTGGCGAAGGAGCAGCTAATCAAATTTCGAAAGTTCCTCTGTCCAACAACACAATCAGCCGCAGGATATCTGAAATGTCATGCAATATCAACGAACAAGTCACGGAGAAAATAAAAACTTATAGAACATTTGCTTTGCAAGTAGATGAGTGTCTCGATATTGGTGACAAACCGCAACTCCTTGGTTTTATCAGATATATTGATGAAAAAGATATTAGTGAACAGTTTCTGTTCTGTAGACCGCTGGAGACTACAACCACAGGCCATGATATTTTCGTTTCTATTAATTCCTATCTCAATGACCATGATCTTTCATGGAAAGACTGTTGTGGTATATGTACAGATGGTGCACCATCTGTCTGGGAAAATTCAAGGTTTTACTGCCAGAGCTCTCAATGAAAAACCATCCATTATTATAACTCACTGTTTTCTGCATAGAGAGGCATTAGTCGTGAAAGCGTGTAATGAAGATTTTGCTGAAGTGTTTAACCAAGTTGTGAAAATGGTGAACTATATGAAGTCTCGACCTTTAAAGTGCAGACTTTTTGAACAGTTATGTCACGCA
Organism: Hymenopus coronatus; assembly: GCA_030762935.1. Taxonomy (NCBI): domain Eukaryota; kingdom Metazoa; phylum Arthropoda; class Insecta; order Mantodea; family Hymenopodidae; genus Hymenopus; species Hymenopus coronatus. Next base: position 61,886,453 of record CM060900.1, read on the forward strand.
ACGGATGCAGCTCATACCTCTTTGTTACTTCACACAGAAGTAAGGTGGTTGTCGCGGGGTCGTGTATTGAACCGGTTTCTCGAACTTAAAGAACAGCTAAAACTTTTTTTAAGGATGAAAACCAAGACACATTTCATGAGCTCTTACTAAGTGATTCTTGGTGTTTTGAACTGTCGTATCTGGCAGATATGTTTCATAAGCTGAATGAACTGAATGTTTCGATGCAGGGTCGACATGAAACAATAATCTCCTCAACCAATAAAATGAAAGGTTTTAAAAGAAAACTTAATTCTTGGAAGTCTGCAGTTCAAAAAGGAGATTTGTCGAACTTTCCATCTCTTCTTAATGTGGCAGGAGATAAAGATCTGGGTAAACTGAAAGACCGCATTTGTGATCACTTATCAAGATTGCAAGATGCAATAGATGCGTACTTTCCAACTATTTCCACTACGAATCTCGACTGGGTTGTCCCACCATTTGATTTCGTAGATAGTGCAGAGGAAATAGATTTCACTGCTTGCGAACGAGATGAATTTATTGATCTTTGCGCTGATTCCACACTCAAAGGTAAGTTCACCAAGAGTGAGGCGTCGGTGGCTAGTTTTTGGCTTCAACGGAGAGAGGAGTACCCTAACCTAATGAAGAAAGCAATTAACGCACTTTTGCCCTTTTCAACATCCTATCTATGCGAGCAAGCCTTCTCTGCTATGGTGACAATAAAATGCAAAGCAAGAAATAGACTGAATAACCTTGAGGATGATTTGCGTGTTTCACTGTCAACTGTAAGACCTGTGCTCTAAGCATCAATCACAAGTTTCACATTAATAATTAATCGAACAAAATTTATTGATGTATTTTTACTCAGTGATTGTAGTAAGGTTTACTGTATTATGTTATGGTGTATGTTATTATTATATAATATTTCAATAAATTAACACATTAAGCTTAATTTTCTTTTAATTCAAGGAAGGGTGCCCCTGGTGTTTAATGTTATTCCCAAGGGTGCCGTGAACTTCAAAAGGTTGGGAAACACTGCTCTAAGCAATAGACCATGTATTACCACACAAAAGATTGTACATCTTGTTAAAGCACACAATTTATAGATTTTTTTTATGTAGTTAACCATTGCTGAGATATTCTTTGTTATAGATTTAAATTTTCCATACTTATTCTTTTCTAAAATGGGAAATTGTAATTTTTTCTTTTTTAAAATCAATATCCGTTTTTACTTTCCCTAGTACATAGAAGATAGAGAAGGTATTGTATTCCACCCAAAAACTTGATACCAAGATTTCACCAGTAATACATGTTTTGAGACATCTTGAATCCAAAAAAGGCATTTTTAGACAAATGTATGTCTGGTCAGCATGGCTCAAAAACAAAAAAAAATTGGTTAAATACCAAACTTGGTATGTAAGTTCAGTATCTTCCAAGGATGTTGCGTAAAGATTTTTAAGAAAATTTCCGCACCCTCAACTACCATTTAAATGAAACACTTTTTGAAAATTTTAATTTTTAATTTTTTCATGTCTGATGATTTAGAATAAAGTGCCATAATTGTAAGACATTTTCATGACAAATAAAGTGTATTATATTTAATTTTCTGGGAATAGCCTCTGAAGGTTAAAATAGACTGTGAGACAAGACAAAAACTTACTACACAAAAAAAGCAAAAAAAGATCTCATTAAAACACAATATGTCTTGTACATATTTTTGAAAGAGTTAACTGTTTCCGAGGTATTCCTTGTTGTTGTTTTCAATTTTAAACTAGGTACTTAAAATTTTCTCAAGCAGGAAATCAACTTTCATTTCATCTCTTTTGTTTTACGACCCGGAATGCAAGAGAGAACTGAGTATAAATTGTTTCATATAGCAAAAGCTTTTAAAAGATTTGACTCGCTTTAGTCTGATATATTTCCCTTTTGCTTACAAGGAACCAAATTAATAAGATCATTTCTGCTATGGTCTATCTTGATTAGCATAGCATAGAAGAATAATATTTTGTAAAGAAAGTCATGTGAATGGAACACATCAGATTTTTTTTTCTCCCATCTTGGTCATGCAAATATGCAGAATTTCAACCGTATAACATAGCAATCAGCTTGAGAAGATCTGTCTCACTTTAACTAAGCGCAGTCCCATGTATACACAAGAAAGCATATCATAAAACAATTTCTCCTAATGTTTATACTGATAGAATAGAAGATGATTTTGTAAAAATAGTTGCATAATAGGTAAAGAAATTCATTTGAATTATCATCAGATTATTTAAAAAATGTTTTCTTAAATATTACTATCTCAAGCAGTTGCAAACCATCATTCATAAACCAGAAAAAAAGTTTAGCACCATAAACCCAAATAGTGTTTGAGACACTTGAATATTCTACAACATGGTGCATCTTTAAGATAACTTTCCAATTGAAAATAAAGAAGTACCTACAGTAATGTTGCCGTTTAAGGGTGGAAAATTGTAGCCGTTTGTTCCATTAAATATTTGAGGGTAATTATTTACAAGTTGGGCCGCTACATCTCTCCGCTGCGACTTATGCCAGTTTTGCACTCTAACGGGACCAGTGTGGTTAGAGAGGGATTATGGGTGGGGAGATTGTTTAAAAAACTAATGTTGTATCCATTGCGCTGTTAGGAGTTGTTGGAAATATCGATAATGAGGTACTACCACGATATAAAATTAGAAGCATAAATTTATATACACACACTAACCTAAACGGATTGGAACCTAACCTCGCGCTAAATTTGAAATCCACAGGCTTTGAAATTGTCCTCATAAATACAAAGTCAATCAATCGCACTTAGTTTCATTCGATTTTAGAGTGACCGAAGTTCCGTATAATAAAATTCACTGAACAGCTGTATCTGCGTGAAACATACTTCGTCATACATCAGCACAGCGTCTAGCGACATATGCCGGTGTTGCATTCCACAACACTATTCGCCTGCCGCCGACAATGAAACTCAGGTTTTAGGCACTTTAGTGTGTAGTATTATTATATATTTACATTGCAAAATTACTACAAGACTTCCTTATTTATATTCTACTCCTTCTAGGCAGCATACTTCATAAATATTCACAAAAAAGATCACTATGCACACATAATAAATTAGCGTTTAACTTAATTACGGAGCTTTTCCGATAAAAAAAAATTGGTGAAAACGTAACAAGTAAAACCAAACTTACAGTCAAACCACAATTAGTTTAATTTCTAGAGGGGCCCAAGTTCTCTATAATTACCTATATTTATATTGCAAAAGTACTACAAGACTTCTTTATTTATATTCTACTCCTTCTAGGCAGCATACTTAATATTCACAAAAAAGGATCGCTACGCGCACGTAATAAATTGGCGTTTAACTTAATTACGCAGCTTTTACAATAAAAAAAATTGGTGAAAACGTAACAAGTATAAACTAAACTTACAGTGAAACCACAAATTGTTTAATTTCTAGAGTGGCCGAAGTTCTCTATAATAACCTAAAGATTAACTTCAGAGCAAATATTATAAACTATTACCGTTCATATTCTTCCCAGTAATGTGCTTCTAACTTAAGGCTAAATAAACAATTGTATCCTCTGACCTGTAAAGGTTAATTCAACCCACACTTGAACTATACTAAAGCTTGCTCCTTGAATGTGACCTACATTGAAAGGAAAATGCATAAATTGGTATATTCATTCCGATTTTAATAGAAATCGCGACGTGTTTAACAGCAGCATTTCCATTGATTTAGATCTGCTGACGTGTGTACTTCAGACCGCTAGACTAGATGATAGCACCATCGCATGTCGCCAGCCGTTCCCATGTTAAATTGAGGTAGTTTCCTGCATTAGTATGAAGATGGTATGAAGTGTAGTGTATTTGACCTACATTCATATATAGCCATGTATTAAAATATACCGTTGGTAAGGCGGGCACCAAGCGGATACAGTTTTCCGATGTTGGTACTCCACCTAGCAGACGGAATAATATTTAGTCAGCACGCAGATTTACCCATTTCCTAACTACTCTCGCTATATCTGTGGGAAAGCGTGCATTTTCTTTACAATTTCCATAATGGTAACACTACACTTTGATAATATAACCAAAACGTAGAGTAAATGGATGTATTCAACAAACAAAAAGATGATGTACTTACAGTATCCAGATCAGCGGCATCGATATTAAAAAAAATTCGTCCACGGTTTGTAATCACACGTACAGAAGTGCCAAATAACTCTCTGCATTCAGATTCTGCTACGAATTCAAATCCAGTAGTAACTGTACACTCAACGGTTAACACTTCAGCAGATTCTTCACTCTGGTGAAACAAGGTGCACAATTCCATTTTAGAGGAAATTCCTATCCGATATTCTTTATCAAAATTTAAACTTCCGTGTTCTACAATAACATGTTGTCCGCCTCCATGATTAAGAACATGCTACACATAAATGTGCTATCAACATGCGTGAAAACAAGGTTGCCAACCTTTTCGTTTCCAATTTAGCCAGTTACAAAGCCTGTTGATGTTTCACAAAGCTTATGGCCTTAACACAGTGACAGACACCCCCAAAGTAAATACATTCACATATTCTAATCACAGAAATCCGTAAAAGGTTCAAGTTTCAATTCTGAAACACTTGGTTAATGATTACAATACACAATACTTAAGATACTTTCGTTAAATATACTGTATAATATTGTTATATGTACTTCGGTTTATTTAATGATCAAATGAACATTCCTTTTATTGTTATATTTACACCCGCCTTTAACTGCAATGGTAGCTTAGGAGCACATTAACCATTGGCAATGGTGTTAACGTGTACAGTTGCAATGGGTTTGTGTCTTTAGGTTTTATCACAGGGCGAAAATGTTAACATTTTGCTCAAGCACGTCGTGTTCCAATCGCCATCTTACAATTCTACAAACTGTTATATACACCATAGGCAACATATGTCAAATTAATTATTTTTCCAAGTTTTTGAAGTAAAATACAAAGGACAATGGAAGGGGAGAGAACTCTCGATGGAGTATTTAATACAATCACAGCAAGATCATAACTGAATTTTCTTCTAATTTCTTTGTCTAAAGCTGAAAGAGGGTAAAATATCAAATTTTGGCCAAACCTTATTGGTCGTCTCTCATGCCTATAGTCATTAATTCCACTAATGAACTTCTAAATAAGCGTACAAAACAGTGACAAGTATCAGGGACTGTCCCAAAAATTATAATGACTCACTAGGACTGCATGTATTGTATTCCGAGTCCAAGGAACACGCATCCTATTCTCATGGTTCTGGTATCATAAGCACATAATTTGATACCAATTATTTCTCGCAATAGCTGCAAAATGGGCGAATTAGCAATAGGTTTCTAATAAACCGGAGCGAGTTCCTAATTTGGCGATCGTTGCGAGTTGGAAATCTAAAATCTAACAAACAATACATAATCGTTCTTTTGATAATGTATAGCATATTTCACTAAATATACCTTCGAAAAATCTTTTAAATAAGTACACTAACCTATTTATTGAAACACATTTCCTGTTCCTTGTTTACGCTTCTGCTATTCGAGAAACAACAAAACGTCACACACGCACTGACCATTATACTGGTTTAAAACGTACACTCTGAATGAACTGCTCAATTGAACATTTAGCCACAAAATCACTTAAATAACATCATACACGCACTGACCATTATACGGGTTTAAAACGTAAACTCTGAATGAACTGCTCAATTGAACATTTAACACCACAAAATCACGTAAATAAGTACCCTAACCTATGAATTAAAACATATTTTCCTTGCCTTGCTTTTGCTTTTCAGTAAACTACAACGAAACACCACACGCATTGATCATTATACTGATTTAAAACAAAGTCTAAGTGCACTGCTTAATTTGACATTTAACGCCACAAAACCTTTGTTTTGGATGCACATTTAACAATAGGTATTCATCGGAAGAGTAGATTTAAAAATGGCGGTTTGGAAAAAATGCGATTCACCAACCACACTGCATAGGGATAGGCAATTTCCTAACTACTCTCTATATTTGGGGGTTTTATGGATTAGACCCATCACACACTCATTGCGCTAAATCATACTTCCAGACTCTGGGGAGGATAGGGAATAATTTTGGTTACAGAAAAATTTCCAACTCCAGCCGGGAATCAACCCTGGGACTCCTTGCATAGCAGGCAGATGATCTACTGACTGAGCTAACAGGCCAGGAAAATAACAATCTAAATTTGAATTAAATACGTAGAATTCTTACTGGACGACAGCCGGATAGCAAGTCGTTGAACTCATTGTTATTTGTGTTGTTATTTTATAGGGAATTAATATGTTGAATGTTGAACTAGGTTTAATAAGAACCAATCAAACAGTAATATGAACCTAATTTAAGCAATGAGTGAAAGTTTCGCTCTTGCATACAATAAGATAAACATTGTCATTATTGACTACTTCCTGATTCTAAAGAAACGCTTCATTGCTGTCCAAAGTTACAAAATAATGCAGAACCGCTTATGCATTTATTAAATTCGATAATGGGATATTCCAATGGACGGTTGGATGGAACAATTTTAAGATCTACTGCAGAGAGCGGACCTAAAATAAAAAAAAAATAAATAAAAAAAAATAAAAAATCAAAATTGGAGAGATCAAAGACACAGGATAAAAACAAACAGCAGCAAAGGCTGTGGACCAGATGGAATATGTGACAGTGACGTCTTCTGCAGTGGTTCTCACGTTCACCTCGGTATGAGTGTAATTGGACACCGTGGAATGCATAACATAGGAAGTGCGGTTCGCTGGTAACCAGAGACGCGAGAAGTATCGGTTCTTCCAGAACCTTTGGTTTTTGCAAGTTTCCAGAAATTTCTGTGACGTCATTTTCTAGTTATGAAATGAGGAATAATTGCAAGTCTGTGGATAGTGAGTTGCATTGAATCGCAAGTGACTGGTGTATTAGCTTGCAGTGGATGCAGCCATCAGATGTCTAATTGTCGAACCGTGTAGTGATTTGTTTGCAGCAACCAATTAAGAGACCTTATTTGTAGCCAACCTTTGCTCTAATAGATATTTGTTACATTATATAATAAACATCTACAGGCAAGCAGCCCAGAGCTTGCAGAATCCTGGAGGCCCTTACTCAAACTGTGTCTTGCGCAGTCTTCAATACCAGAAAAATAGAGGTACTTCATAATCAACATTCTGAATAAAGCTTAAGTGCAAATGGAAGATTCAAATTCATATTGTGGTGTAGCTCTAGAGAATACGGCTTAAGCTCTTGACAATCCTCCTGACGTAATTAACAGACACAATGCTGCCCGAAGAAGTTTTGCTTTCGGAAAGGCTGGCTAACAATACATGCCTTCCAGTGCCTATTGGAGAACACCAGTAATGGGCTACGACAGTGCAGGTGCAAATTGTGTGTGATATTTATTGAATACACCAAGGATATCAAATCACTTAAGAGGACAAAAATAACCGGTACTAGATGCAATCATAGGAAGAGAAGAGACCACAATCCTTACAAGAGAACGGCGATATTCTCTAGGAAATTATAAAAATACCTACGACCAGTTTTGCAGGGAGATCTTCTAAGCCCGATTCTATTCGATATAGCCATTGGTGATGTAAAACAGTGGATATGCGTGGAGTATGCTCTGCCACCGGGTGATACCCACTTACAGAGAAATAAATACATACATGTGCTCCGATGACATAGTACTGGTAACAATTTCACAACAAAGTCTACAGGAGGGATTTGACAAACTCACCAGGTGTGCAAAATGATCTCAAGTTAAACACATAAAGGACAGAACAAATGCCCTTTAGAAGCCGAGGCAGGTTACCGACATTAATAAAAGGAACGTATGAAATATTAAATTGTCAAGGGTGAATTCCCACTGCTGGGGTAACTTTCAAAATAAATGGACCAACCTTCATCAAGCATACAAAAGGAAGACAAGCCATTGCGATTACAGCCATGAACGAAACCAGTGTGTTACGCCAGCTCTCCATAGAACTTTTTCAAATCAAGATTTCAGCAATCATGACTTATGCAATATAGTTTGGCGTAGGAACACCCTTCAAAGAATGTTCTAGCTCTGATAAAACGAGAAAAATTATTACATGAAAAAAAAATTATACCTTATAAAGAATGCACCTTCAAGGTACGAGTTTACACGTCAACACTTTTACATAGAGGACCTACGTATAAGCAAACTACTACCTTCCAAAAACAATACTAAGTCTACCGTAAGAATTACAGGAGGGAAAAATCCAACCTTTGGAAACATCTCTATCACACAGACGCCATCATGGCATTAGAATGGAAGTTCAAAATTTACGCACTACAACATGCTATGATACTCTTCGCAGTCCATGGATTTCATAAAAAGTTATGAAGCAATCGGACTTGCCACATACTAGACGAGAACTGCGCCCACGAGTTGTGTGGGGAACTCTGTGAGAGATGCTATACTAAAATTTGTAAGAACAGAACAGCGACTTAACTGAACTGAGTGCATGAAAAGTTATTTGGCCATTGGCTACAATTATAACGACTATTAAATTAGACAATTCGTTAGTATATGCATTTATTACTTTGAAAGACTAGATAATAGCAAATAATCACTAACTGATGTTTTACTAACCAACTTTTATCACCAGTTGTCATATTTTTTAAATGGCTACATAAAAAGAAAAAATATAGCAAAAATGCGTGCGAAAAATCGCGAAATCTTATAACCCTACATGAAAAAGCTCAAGCACCAAATTAAATACTACAACGCAATAAAAACAAATGAAGTTATATAAGGCAGTAGAATATATATATATATATATATATATATTTGCGATTATACAAGATGGGAGCTGAATAAATGTAAATACTTGTATCAGCGTTTGAATAGGACTGATCCAGTATTTGTATTGTTTTCCTCTATTTTCTAAAGTTATGTTCGCGAGGAAAATTTCACGCTGATTTTAGGATGACTATTATTCCCTACCTCAGACGTTCAATGACAGCTTCTGTAAAAGATCACACGTTTGAGCATTTGCTCTGCCCGAACATATGTGGTGTGATATGAGGAAGAATATCGATTGAACTGAAACTACAACATACGTAACTATACGTTTTTGTTTTCATCCACAATTATGCGATTCACAATGCACTGAGGATTCAACTGAAGAATGTTGAGTGCAATGATACTATGTTTATTTAAATATGATTTTATTGCACATATACATACTTAAGCCAACATGTAAGCATTTGCACTTCCGTTCTTTAAGCTACAGAATTTCCCTCATTGCTCTTACAATCGTCGCCCTCCGTGGTGCAATGGTTACCCTGCTAACTTCATATACCCAAGATCGTGGTTCAAACCCAGCGGAGGACAATGTTTTTTTTTTTTGTTTTTTTTCGCGCGTAAAAATGTCTAACACGGCTTCCTTTGGAAGGGAAGTTAAGCCGTCTGTCCCGTGTCATATATTTACGTTAAGTAAAAGAACCTAAAACCTAATAAGGGGGCCTCTGAGCAGAATTGAACTGTCTTTCACGTGCAGTGTAGATTGGGGCGCTGAGAACACAACACTTAAAGAGCGTCCATAAATAAAACTTCATTTCATCTATTGCTTTTACAAAGGTAAAAACTTGTTGTCAATCGCAACACTTTTAAGAACCTGTGTCACTGATCCTGTGATATGTTCCAGTGAACGCTCGTCTTTTGGGAAGATGATTTTAAAAACCGCAGATGATACAGTCCCTCATAGCATTGGCGGCGTAAGTTAAACGAATATCTGCTAATTCAGCATATGAGGCCTTCTATTGTGTAACGGAATCAGTTCCTCTTTTTCTCACTCTGAGTCATGTGAACGCAGGTCGGAGGTGTGCGAGTTGTACTAGAGACAGGAGCTGGCCGTTGCGTGATATATGTAAACACAGAAGAGACAGAACGCAGAGCAATTCAACACACTTTAGGTCCTTGTGCTTCATTTATGGCATAGCTATTAGTAAACGGACAAAACGTGATACACTTGTGTGTTACACGCATGGTTCTTTACTAACATCAAATTAGTTGCACTTATTCACCTCCACACTGTATGTGGCAACCGCCAAAGTAGATTGCGTACCTTAATAATGTGGAAAATACCTTACAAATGATCAGTAACGCACGTGTGCGCGTGTGAGAGAAAGAGTGTGTGTGTTTTTTTCAGTCTACAGGTTACATGAATTCATTTTTTGTATTTTAAAAAATAAAATACCAGATAAAAACAGGATCGTGTTTTAGTTAAATTAATATCTGTACTTTTATTTAATTAGCCTGACCTCTCTGTGTAGTAATTCCTGTGCCTAAATATTGATTATTTTAGGATTTTTAATTTTATTTTCAAATTTTTCTTTTGTTTTTAATTTGTTTGAAAATATTGAAGAGAGTTCACATGATGCATATTATACAGTAGAAAAGGGTTTGCTAAAAATTAAAATCTTCAGCTCTCTATGTCATTTGGTACTCATTTTGTTAGTAATAATTTAAAACCCTGCATTCTCCTCCAAAATTGCTTGGCACTTTTCAGACTGCACTTTGATATTCTGGCTGACACTAAAAGGGTTAATGTATATCTTTGCATTTTAATAAATAGGCATTTCCAGCTTTCCAAAACTAATAATCATATTGTACCTCTTCTCCAAAAAAGGGGCTAAGCTATGTTTTGTACCCTTCTACAGCTCTATCTCCTCGGTGTGACATGTGGCTTGCCCATATCTCACCTAGACCATACAGAGTGGAAGTCATTAGTGAGTCAACTTTAACTATATTAACTTTTCTCACTCAATAATCAGTATAATTTTATTCGGTTGGAATATAGGAATACTTTGGCTCTGGAATTTCAGGCTTATTTATGGATTATACCAAAATTAAAACTAATATTTGTAAGATAATGCAAAAGAACATTTAAGGAGCTAAACTTTAATTACATTGTACAGAAAGTTATACACTTTTTTTATACAATCATTACATTATCTAAAACAAACTAGTACATTAAATAAAAAATGCAGGTGGGAGAATGCAAAGCATTTTTGAAATCAGTTAAATACTGTTTATTTTTGCTATTCTTAGGGGAAAAAAGGGGGAAGTAAAAGAAAAGAAAAGCACAATACTTTTGTTGTTTGCTTTTAAATAAGACGATCAGTGAAGAATAGCTGTCAGTCTATATGAAGGCAGTGAAGCCTTATTTATGTCAGTAAAATGGATATCAGTTGATTTTCGTTGCGAATTATGCTATAGCTGCCCGAAACATTTATGCTGTTGTTAAAGTTCATATTTTACTCTTGTTTTATGCATTTTTCTGAGGGGCATAGCAAATTGCTTCTGTAAAAGGCACCCGTGGAAAGAGGAAGCCCTTTTGAGAATCAGTTGCTCAGAAAATGACCCAGTCACATAAGGCTCAAATATTTCATTGCATTGTAATTTGGACAAATACTCATATATTAAATTTTAATAGCCCCATCTTTTAATACATAAAATTGCACTACTGTTTTCTTAAAAAACAACAGGATTATATTGTATTTTTTTTTCACTAGAAATGTGAAGCAGAAATTTTCTGCACCCTGTATAAAAATGTTCTGACTTTTGAAGTCAATGGCACCATTCTTGCTATAATGAACAATATTACTAACAATTTCATTAACAGTCAGAAGAGAAGAAAGCTAGCATAATAAACTCACTAATTTGCATTATTCAGCACTATGCTCAACAGTGCCAAAACTACAATGATAAATAACAAGAACTCTGAAAGGGCTCATCTATTAAACTTCTCTGGTGAAGGTAGTTCTGCTTGAGCTGCCATTTGCAAGGCATGCACCCACCTGAAAAGTAAATAAGTGCATATAACCATCAAGTACCCACAACAGACTCAACAGTCATAGAAAGCACAGGATTTCTGAAAAGGGAGTTTCACAATTTCAGTTAAAGGTAAGCTAATTAATATTGATGTTTCAAATCTGTAAACAAGATGGTCAATATCTAAGTAGATTGATTAGAGTACACAGTTATTCACAATAAATTATTTACAATAAAATCTTTAGTTTTAGCTTAACAAAACTATATAAAACATTTCCAAAGCTAAACACCTTTATAAAATATGAAAAGCTGAATCAGACTTGAAAAACTCTATGTAATAGCCACAATTTGATACTGAGACTTTAGCTTTGCGTAGAAATTCTCTTCCATTGAGCATTTGTAAATGTAACTTTGTAATTAAGTAATTCTTGACAATGTCAGAAACTGTATTGCAGTCTATTGACAACAATTTTTTTTTTTGGTAGTGTTTAATGCCCGCTTTAACTGCTCTGGCACTGCAGGCGATGACGCCAATGATACATGAAGATGGAGCCCTGGTGGAATGAGATGGCGGGGGAAACCGGAGAACCCGGAGAAAACCCACCCCTGTGCTGCTTTGTCCACCACAAATCTCATATGTGGTCGCTTGGGATCGAACCCAGGCCGTCTAGGTGAGAGACCTTGAAGTTTCCAGCCTAAGCAATAATGGTTTCATCATTGAAGCTACAGATTTAATGAGCAGAGTTTGTTTATAAAGTGCTATTATATACTGACAGCATGCAAATGCAGTATGAATCTTTCTCTGCTCCATCATTGGAGCAAAGAAACTTAAAAATGATGATCCTGTTATTTGCCAGCCACAAACTGCTTCCAACCAGGATTTCTACCTTGTGGTGTCAGGAATACAAAACATCACAGCCTTGGATCCCTTCCCCTGCATGAAGGCCAGAAAACATTGCTTCTGTTTTGGGCAAGCAAAAAAATCTGCTTAACAGAAACTACCAATTTTTTTTAGGGATGACAAACTATCCCTCAAACCTTACCAACCAGAGTGATTTTATCTGTCCAACAAAACATTCAAATATATGGCCAGATCAATTGAAAAGATTGTAACTAGGTCAGAGTTTACCCGTATGCCATGCAGTGCCTTTGTAATTGTTCAAGCACAATTCCATCTTTTCAATGCCTCCAATGAACTGACTGCAGCCACCTACTGCTCCTACAAACTGGAGGTATAGAGAGCAGATAAACTAAAATTGCACTGCCCAACTTGTTTTATCAAGCATGACAGCAGCCTTTTTGTTTGTGGGGCTGGAACCTCTTCCTTCAAATTTTATGAAGAGATTCAAATATTCTCTATGGAGAATTTTGGTATCCAGAAGGTCTCCACTGCCAACAAAATTCTTCTCCACTCATTCCTTGAAGGCTGGATGATCTGCCTTCAATAGAATATTGTTTCAAATAATCATCTCCACAGTCAAAGTAGACCCTAATTATGTCAGAGAAGAAAGCATATGTTTAACGATTTTGATAACATTTTTTCCATACCTTTAAAATAATTTCATGTGTGCAGCATTTCATGATTCATTTCATATGCAGTCATGACAATATGTTACTAATATATCTGCAGTAGCAAATGCATGTAAAAAGGCATTGCTTAAGTATACTATATTGTTGAGTCATTCAAAAATGTACATGGCATGATTTTGTTACTATTGATCTGAACTACTTATTTTGTACTAGTTTCAATCCAGTTTGTGGTGTATTGTGACCAGGCCGTCCACGCATCCATGTGTGTGACCTTCTCTCACGTTTGCTGAAGCACCCATCTGCGAGAGCTGGAATGTGAGATGTTGAAGTTGGAGACCAGTGTAAACAAGACCAAAGTGCACTGCAGATGTATCCAGAACCTTCTAGAATGTGAGTCCTGGTGCTTCTCAGGTGTTCTGCTTCAAGAAATTTCCAGAAAACGTGTGATATCATTTTCCCTTTATAAAAGCAGGGAGGATTCAGTGTGCGGAGTGTGTTGTGATTTGAACTGAGTCGTGAGTGACTACAGTGTTATAATACAGTAGGGCATGAGCCATGGACAACATGCTGCCATAACCTGTCTTACATTGAGTGAACTTAATTGTTTATTTGTAAATAATTTTTGAGTCCATTGGGACATTTGTTACATTGGTGTCAAAAGTGGGATACTTACGTGATGGAGGAAATGATGAAAAGTTTGTTAGCTGAAATGAAAGAAATGAAAACTGGAATGGAGAAGATGCAAACTAGCATGGAGTAGACAAGAAATAAAATAACGACAGTGAATTCCTCATTAGAGAAGGTGCAGACGGAAATGAAGAACTAACTGAAGGGTTTAAAAGAGGAAATGAAACCCAGAATGGAAATGGTAATGGAGAACTTGAAATTGGAACTTTCTATGAGAATCAACGATCAAACTGGTTGGCATGAAGAAAAACATGGAAGAGTTTGGGGAAAAGGTAGAAGAGTTTAGTGAAATGGTGAAAGACCACGACAAACACCTGGAAACCATCAGGGATCACTTAATACCTTGGAGGGAAGGATTGACAGTGGCGTGAAGGAGAAGGTGCTCGTTGGAAAACTTGAAAGATTTGAAGGTCAACACAACTGGACATGACACAACATCTGTGTGCATTAAACCACCCAAATATGATGGGACCTCAACCTTTGAAGTCTTCTGCTGACAGTTTACTGCCATCGCCACCCAGAAGAAGCCGCACATCTGGTAGCAAGTCTCCAGAGACAGGCGGCAGAAGTTTTGAATGCAAGTCCAACATTGGCAAAGTCTGGGGAGATCAAGGAGGCCCTTGAGAACTGCTTTGGGAAACATTGTTTGACTGCAGCCTACCACTGTCAACTTAAGATGAGGCTTCAAGCAGCCCGGTGAACAGCTTTTGAACAAAGCCCTGGTCAATCTGCCACCTGGCTATGTGTCGCAGGAAGGTACTTACTCCTTCGTCGAAGGGGTGCATGACGCCGAGATGCAACAGCACCTGATGCTTGGCAACTACAAACAATCCACGAGTCTATAACGGCAGCCCTCAGAATGGAGACAACAAGACAATAGGACCTGGAGTATTCATTATGACTGGGAGAGGGATATAACCAAGAGACAATGATGACCTGGTGAGTGCTGGGAGTGTGGTGAGCCAGGACACCTAGCGAGGAACTGTCCACACCAAGATGCCGAGCAGCCTGAAAACGAGTGTGATGAGGGGCCCATAGGCTCGTTTTCACCATCACCTTGAGTTATGCTACAGACCCTGGGCAGAAGATTGGACAACAGCCTAATCACAGACGGCTGGATACAAGGAAAGCTGTGCCAGATAATCGGACACAGGTGCAGCCGAGATTGTAATCGAGTCTGAAGTGGCGAAGGGCTTGATGACACAAACATCCAATTGGCCTTACCAACTAGAGATGGTGTCGGGCAAAATCCGATACATACCTGCTCTAATTGGATGACTTCATCATCGTGGTAGTAACTTCAAAGAACATCTCGAGAACTTGACCAAGATATTGCAAAGCTCTAGGTAGCTAACTTGAAGTTGAATGTGAAGTGCAAACTCTTCTGCAAGGAAGTGAACTACCGGGCATTGGTGGCATTTTATCACAGATAGAGGATGGCCAGGAGTGGGTAATTGCTTACTACAGCAAGACGCTTTCCAAAGCAGAAAAGAACTGCTGCGTTACTGGGCAAAAGCTCCTGGCAGTAGTAAAATTATTGGAGCACTTCCACAAGTACCTGTAAGGTG
This sequence comes from Hymenopus coronatus, assembly GCA_030762935.1. NCBI lineage: Eukaryota > Metazoa > Arthropoda > Insecta > Mantodea > Hymenopodidae > Hymenopus > Hymenopus coronatus. The sequence continues at coordinate 61,902,086 of CM060900.1, forward strand.
AGCCATTCCAACTGAGAACTGACTACTCTGCCCTCACCTGGCTGTTAAGTTTCAAGAACTTGGAGGAACGGACTACCCATTGTGTCCAGAAGCTGCAAGAATACAACTTTACATCAGAAAGGAAAGAGCACACCAATGCGGATACCATGTCCAGAGGAGTGTGTCCACTGCACTAAGGTTGAAGAGAAGGAGTGTGCCGCAGCTGTCCATGTTATTTCAGCGGTACCTGCAGCTGGATGGGATAGAGCAGGGCTGAGGAGGGAGCAGTTGGCAGATGCTGACTTGGGGCCACTCCTAGGAGAAGTGGAGCCAGGAACTAGGTCGGGCTGGGTGGACATTGCACCAAGGAATACTGTGTACAAGTCCTATTGGACCCATGGGATTCATTGAAGTTCAAGGACAGGGAACTGTTCAGAGTATGGGAGTCACCTGATGGAAAGACCCAGAGAGAACAGAGGAAGTACTTGTGGGGACTGTGAGAGGATTTTGGGACTGAACCAAACCATCCACAAGCTCCGACAACTGGCTGAGACTCTGAGAGATTGTGCTGCCAATGTCATGTGTGAGCTGCAAGTTGTGGCTGGCAGACCAGGAGCTGGGGTTGCATGCAGCAGTATAATGCAGGAGCGCCCTTTGAACGCATAGCTGGTGTTTACAGGGGCAACAGGTATGTACTGGTAGCTATGGATTACTTCACCAAGTGGCTGGAAGTGTATGCCATCCCCAACCAAGGGGCCAAAACCATTGCAAACTGTCTTGTGGAAGAGCTGCTTTGTCGCCATGGAGTTAAAATGGAGCTGCAAGGCAATCAGGGAACCAATTTTGAACTCAACCTCATGAAGAAAACACTGGAGTGACTCGGAGTGCATAAGATGTGCACAACACCTCTTCACCCACAGTCAGATGGCACATTAAGACCCTAGAAGAACATCTGAGGAACTTTGTGGCTAATCACCAATGAGACTGGAGGGAGGGGTGTCACCAGGTTGACAACGGCCAGTTTGGTCTTTGGCAGAGAGCTGCAACTACCATGTGATCTGATGTTTGGGAGTCCTCCTGGGGCAGAACAATCAGCAGTCGACAACTTGAAGCATCTCATGGATCGACTTCATGACATGAATGAGATGGCCCATCAAAACATCCAGGTAGCAAGCAATTGGATGAAGAGCCTCAATGACTGGCAGGCCAAAAGCTGAGGTTTCCAGCAAGGTGATCTGGTGTGGCTGTATCGCCCTACTTGGACCAAGGGATGCTACCCCAAGCTTCAGCAAACACGACAAGGGTGGTGAAGAGGATAAATAATGTTGTATACCACATCCAGAGGCTACCCTACAGGATGAAACTGGTAGTACACTTGCATCGTTTAGCCTGCTACAATAGTGCTGGTCGGGATGACCAGCCCTAAGGAGGGAGCAGTGTGACTATGCCGTCCACGCGTGTGACCTTATCTCACATTTGCTGAGGCACGTACCTGCGAGACATCTGAATTGGGGGCCTGTGTAATCAAGGTTGAAGTGTACCGCAGATGTAACCAGAACCTTCTAGAATGCGAGTCTTGGTGCTTCTTGAGTGTTCTATTTCGAGAAATTTCCACAAAACTTGTGGCACCATTTTCCCCTTATAAAAGCAGGGAAGATTCAGTATGTGCCATGTGTTGTGATTTGAACTGCATTGTGAGCGACTGCAGTGGTATCACGCAGTGGGATGTGAGCTACGGATGGCGTGCTGCCATAAACTGTAAACTGTCTTATGTCGAGTGAACTTAATTATTTATTTGTAAATAACTATTGAGTCAATAAAGACATTTGTTACAGTATATTCAAATTTAAGCCGCATATTTACTAATGTGTAAAATTTAACCTCCATGCATGTAATGGTTTGCCCAAACAGTGAGCCTTTTTAGGAGACCTTTCATCTTAACTGCCCTGATTGTTTTTATGATTTCATGCAAGCGGAAAGGAAAGTTTTCTTGAAGCTCCTATGTGTAATGCCTAGGGACCAGTATTTTTGCATTTGCATAATGTAAATTTGGCCACTTTTATGCAAATTATCATTTCCACAAAATAACATGAAACTGGCCTTTTCAGCTTGAAAACACTGCTTCTCATTGTATTTCACTAAAATTTCAAATAGACATGCCAATTTAAAAGCAGGAGGTTTTGCCGGTGTTCATGTATGGTACAAGTGTTGTTAGCAATATGTTCAAGAATTGATATTTCGAAGCTTTACATGTGATCAGGCTGAAGAAAACCCACAAGCTTTAAAGTGGTAACTTCTAACATGCCTAATTTGTGATCACATTAATTTAATCTTATTTGCTAATTTTAACGTTTTCCATTATAACCAAGATTTTAAAATTTTTGTGCATTCCTAAATATATTTTGAAATAATTTGGTCTGCAACCAATAGTTTTCTCTTCATATTTAGCACAGCTTTGTGCCAAACTTATGTGGATGACACCGATCGATTGGCTGGTTCTAGGAGTAAATAAGAAATAAATAGGATCGCCCTCACCCCCTGACGTAAATTCTGGAAGTATAACGGTAGATATCAGGATTTTTCTGAAGCTTGTTACACCACCTTCTGAGAACTCTCTCAAAACTTCAGCAGCTAAATATCAATGAGCATGCTCACAACAGTGAATGAGCAGGACAGAGAGAGAGAGTGAGTTCTTGATGCAAAAAAGTGCTGGTTCTATGAGTACTATCAGTGAAAACTGAAGAAATTCATACTGGTATAAGAATAGGGATTTAGGTACCATGATGGAGAAATGCTTCAAAATTATTAGTCAGAATGGAGGAGACAGAAATGAAATATGAAATGACGAAAATGAAGAGTGTAATTCTGGAATGAAGAAGCTGAAGACAGAAATGAAATCTGGAATGGTAGAGATGGGAATTGAATTAAAGAGTATAAAGGAAGGATGAAATCAAACTGAACTCTTTAATTTCAGTGGATCCAAAAAGTTCTATATTTGAAGGACTTGACATCTTTTATCCCTGAGTAGGACAGACTGAACCCTGGTGTGCTCTAAAAGCTTAAAAAAATTCCAGATCTGTAGGATGTGGGCACTTAGGATTTAGTTTCAGGTTTTTAGTGAGTTGAAAGAAACTTTCTGCAAGCAGATGTCACAGAGTAATACAGATGTAGTGGAAGCATTTTGATAGTGAACTTATCGCATCTTCTGTTTGCAGAAAAACATCTTAAAGCAATATGGAGGCCACGATGAAATGATGAAAGGTTTCTTTTATTCTATAACAATGTTGTGGCTGATATGAGAACAATTAAATGGGAGAAATTTGGCTACAAAGACTTATTTTCATTTGAAAGTTAAGAAATCTATGACTGCAGTTATATGCTCCTTTTATTAGTGTTTAGCATGAAGTGTGCAGATCAATACTATGCAATGATCTAGTATTTTACTTTTGATTTTTTGTTTGTAGGTATTTGTAAATTGTGCGCATCGATGTTGTGACCAGGTTTGGAATCTTTTTACTTCTTTGTTTTATATATTAGATTGTATAAGTTACTGGTATAAATTTAATATAATTTTGGTTAATTGGTCTCTTTGTATTAATGTGTAAGTACATGGGTCATTCAATAATTAGTGGCAAGTTTGAATTAACAATAATAAATATCTGGGCAGTATGGAGGATGCTCCAAAATTTTTCAGTTCCATCTGTGAAGTAAATTAACAATAAGGGCAGCCATGTGAGAGCAAGCACCATCATGTAACACAATAGGATGAGAATTTAGGAGATTTGAACGTTTACGATGCACAGCTGGCCATAAATAGTATTCCAGAGAGTAACTGTAATGAGCATCATTCAAACAATTTCCTTGAGGAACTGAATGAGTGATAAGAACACTGTCAAATCATAAGCAACAATGAACATGACTAAGTGGTTGCAGTCTGCCAGCTCCAGGTTTTTGATGAATATCTTCCCTTCCTATATGAAATGCAGTCACTTGGTATGATATGGAAGTCTCTATACCACAAGCTTCCAATAATTCTGTATGGCAATGAGCATTGATACCTTTTGCAACCTGAATTTTAATGAAGCATCTTAGTTCATATTCACTAAACATATTTTGAGCACTAAAGATAACAGTCTACAATTAAACTTACTAAAATAGGTCTTATAAATGAAATTATTCTCTTCAAACTCACAGCTAAAAAACATTAGATGCTCTTGTTTCATTGTTGCCAGGTTACATCATTTACCGCTGATGACACAAAATGCAGGCAGTGTTGCCACTAATTACTGAATGATCCATGCATACTAATCATATAATATGTCATAATAGGTTATTAATGACTAGTCTTCGCTTTCTTTAAATAAACAACTAATTTATTTGCATTAAAAATAACAGCAATTTGGGGGAAAAATAACAGCCATTTTAACTAAATAACCACATATTTTTTGCATGTCCCTAGTAATACCTTGCCTCCATATGTGTAGTGATACAACTAACAATTTTTTGAAGGCTCTTCCTCCAAAGTAACCAATTTCTACCTCCTTTAACTGTACAGGGTGACGCGTAATGTATCTACCAATTTTGATTGAGAAATAGAACTACTAAATAAAACCGAAACTACTTTATTTGTATAAAAGTGAAACAATATACATTTGCATTTATGGATATTACACTTACACCAACACTACTTGAATATGATGTCAGCTCAGTATTTATGCATTCTTGAAGATGGCACAGAAATGCCTCCATGGAAGATCATGTTATCTCCTGTGAAATGGCATTGATTTCCTGACTGATGGTATTTTTCAACTCCTAATGGTTTGCAAACAGTGAGAAAATACTTTTTCTTTCAATTATCCCCACAGAAATTAACATGGAACTGTTAAATCTGGAGATTGGGATGGCCCAGTTAAATCTCACAAAGCAAGAAATTAGTCAATTGGGGAACACTCAGAGAAAAAACATGCTTTGGAGTGCAGTATGTGGCATAGCACCACACTGCTAAAACTAAATGTTGTTCAACTGTCATTCCTGGAGTTCTGACATGACAAATTTTGCACATTTCAACATGGCATTTGGAATTTAAAGTTAGTGTGTGACCAGTACAATCCTCAGAAAAATATGAATCAATAATCGCACACATTCCAATTGCACACCACACCACAACGTCCTCGCTAATAAACTATGCGAGGATTTTGGTGATGTTTGTTCTCAAACTCTCTGAAGAAGCAGCTTGCTTCATCTGACTTGAACAGTTGGTTAAGTAGCCATCTGTGCCAGTATTGATACAGGCAGAGCTGCATTTCAGTTAGGGAACGCGCAACATTGGAGGCTTCTACAGCTGGAATCCTTGTCTGTATGAGCCAACAATCCACAGTGTACCAATTATAAATATTGTAGCTGTATAATCATATTTGATTCATGCGCACAAGTTGAACAGGAATATCAAGCAAAATTGGTATATACATTACGCACCACCCTGTAATTTGAAATGTTTTGAAACATTTATTCCCCAACTCCTATATATATAATCTTAACTCTATACTTGAAACCATTTTTGGCTAGTTTCATATGTGCAAATGGACAAAGCAGCATTAAGGGTGCCCTGCTGCTGTAAATGCCTAATTGAGCATAGTTTTCAACTACTTTACCAAGAGCAACATTCAAAGAGAACTATGAATAAAAAAGTTCACCAATAGCTCACAAAATACAAATCAGTACCAACCTAAAGCAGTGATATTGTGTTACACACCTTATACCATGCTATTAACCAAAAATGTAAAATGTGACAATACATAATACATTACAAATGCAAAATGCATAATAACCGAACACAGTAAGTATACAATAAACAATAACTATAATAGCATGAATACAATGAAACACCCATGTAGTAGGTTGTGCAACACATACATCCAATACTTTATTATAAGACAAATTATGTTCAATCTGATTCCTGAAAAGTATGTGCCTTATAAAATGAAATAAACTTGCATTTTACACCCATCCCTTTATTTTGTGATCCATTTTTTTTCAAACTTAAACAAAGAAATAAGATAATCACAGGGATAAAGTAAATAAATGTATAAAAACAGCCAAAATTAGTACCTTTGCTCATTTTGTTCATTGAGCTGCCTCGAACATTATTCTCTGCAGTTTAGATGTGACTACTAGCAATGTGCTTTTTTCTACCATAGGAACTCTTTTATTGGAAACAGAGGATTAATTTTCTGGCCTTTTCATTGCGCCTTAAAACAAACGTTCTATATGCTCATCTAGGGTATTTTCAGTGGCATGGTGCTCAATAACCCTGTAAACTTGCAGGTGTATCTCGCTACTACCTAATAGAACTCAACATTGGACTGTTAAGGAAGGAAGAACACACAAGTGACGGCAGACAGTATCAAAAGGAGTATGAGGAATGTGGACAGGGTTGCAATACACACTAATAGACTCCTGTCGATCTCCTTCAGGACATTCAGGACCACAATTTTCCTAATAAGATTTCCTGTTGTGAGCTTCCAAACTAGACCCTTCCAGTAGAGGATTGTAGTGGTGTTCATCCAAAACATACATACTTTGTAATTATTGTTGCTTGTGATTTTATGACAGAATTGTGACCATCTACCTAAGATTACATAGTCTCTATCAGGGCTGATAGAGCCCCTACTGTTTGGGAAGAGTTTGAAACTATCTGATTCAGTCAAGTATCTAAGAGTTATCTTGGATCCTGGGCTAAGTTGGGAAAAGCATGTAGATTACAAAGTTCAGAAGGCCCAGAATTTGTAGGTAGGAGGGCTACTGGACTGGAGTGGGGCCTAAGACCAAAGATATTCAGATGGCTCTACAACTTGGTCATAAGGCCCTAATTATCCTATGCAGCAGTTATCTTGTGTGTTGTCTCAGAAATGAAGGCAGTGGCTACTAGACTAGATTTGTTGCAGAGATTGGCATGTATGATGATAACTGGGGTGGTGCAGACCACCCCACAATCTGCCTTAGGGATTTTGGTGGACTTTCCTCCTCTGCATTTGTTTGTGAAGGAGGTCGCAAGGATGAGTGCGCACTGCCTCTGTACAATTGGGGGGTGGAATTTCAAACTACCTCATAAAGGACACTCACTGATTCTGAGTAGAGTTCAGGAGAGGTGTTCTCTCTCCCTGATGTCAGGAGATTTGATGGGGCCTGATAAAATCTAAGCTGAGCATATATAGTCGCATTTACGACCAAGGAAGAAATGGGACCCAGAGACTAGGTTTCCTCTGAAGACTGGGAGCTGGACGTGGTACACTGACAGTTTGTACTTCAGGAGCAGGATGGTGGCCGGGGCCTGGGGCCTCAGAACCAGGCTTCCATTCCCCTTGGAAGGTTTACTACTGTGTTCCAGACCGAGATATCTGCATTTCTTAGCCTGTATCATGCATATTTTAAACATCCTAGGCAGACTAGGAGACTTTCATACCTGCTCAGATAGTCAAGCAGCTTTAGAAGCCTTTACAGCAGTTAAAACGGCATTCAGCTTGAAGTGGGAGTGCCAAACAATGTTGGATAGATTTTGGCCCCACGGACAGCTTACCCTTGTCTGGGTTCCGGGTCATCAGAGGTAATGAGTTGGCAGACAGCCTGGCTCAGGGGGGGACCCGAGCCCCTTTGCAGTATGTTGCCCAAAAATGTCAGGTATAAGATAACCCAGCTCACAGCTAGGGCTCACCCAGATTTGGAAAAAGAAAACTACCACCAGACAGGCTCTTGAGTTTATTCCTGGGTTGGGTGGCAAACTGAGTGGGTCTCTCTTTTTAAACCTAATTAGAACCAGGCTCAGAGTGGTGGTTGTTGTTGGCTATCTCACTGGGCACAATACTTTGAGATGACACGTATAATGGGGCTTATTGAGGACCCCATATTAGGAAATGTGGCATGGATTTTGAAACCTCCCAGCACATTTTATGTGAATGTAAGGCATTTGCTTTTCACAGATATGTAACCTTGGGTTCATTCTTTTTGGAACCCAGGAATATAAGAAGGGCAGACATCAGGACAAATTTGGGACTACAAATTTAATTGAAGCTGAGTTTATGAAGCACAAAGAGCTCTAGGAGCCTATATGTAGGCCTTGACAGAGAGACCACTCAGTTTTCATCAAGATTACAACCTAACACGGAGATGTAATGCCCACCACAATTCCTTCTATGCAGGATGAAACATTTTCCACTTTAAAACTGTTAGCTAAAATCTACAAATGTGGCAGTAAGACCACTGAATTAACATTCCTTACTTGTAGTAGCAACAATCATCTACATGACCACTTGAAATTCACAATTTATGCACAAATTGCAGAACAAAATGGCACAATCAAGGAATGTAAACTCGCACATTCAAATCTTTCTGCATCTTAATTTTATTTCCGATGATGGAAAAATCATTGTTTATGTCATGGATGGGAGGCTGGGAATATCAGGTGAAAGATTGAATGTACAATCTTTTTGTTAAAGGCCAAAATTTCTAGCATTTACCTAACAATTTATATATAGAGCTGTAATTTCAAAAATGTGTCACTAGATTGTATGTCAAAACATATTTAAATATGTCACATATCTTATATATGTATTTCATCATTTTTAACATTTTTACAAGTTTTGAATGTTATGAAATTTGAGCAACCCAAAGCATAAAACAAAAAATCACAATAAACACTCACCTTTCAGCTTCTTCTTTTGAAGATGCTTGAAAGTAATACATTTTCTTTGTATGGTACATTTTGAACAGTTTATCCTTATCACTGAAGGACTCATTCTTTTGCTCAGTGATCTGTAACAAAAATATCATGAAAGTTCATTTTGATGAAGATGTCTTTTTATAATTTGCTTAAGCTTCTGAAAGTTCCTAAATAGTTCTTGTCTACAGTAATGTTTTTAGGGACATACAACTTGAGTGATGTTTAGCCAACAATTTGAATTTTACACTTCTATGTGTTGGTAAAACACTAGAGAATTTCTTCTATCGCTCAGTATGATTAGCTTTACTCTATGATCATCTTTAAATTCAGTGTGGTCGTTTTTATAATCCTAGGTGTGGCATTAAATAAAAAGCATTTTCCTCAAATTTGTATACATCATATTTTGGATTTAGAGTAAAGAAAAAGCAACAGATATGACCAAATAGGAGAGGAGAGAAAGAAAGAGTTAGAAAGGTAATGTATTATGATAAGTTTTTTCTTTGTTCAATACATATTGCAACCTCGTTAAATGCTGTTTATTCGATCTTCTTCCTGTTCTTCTGATACTTTTCATATCCGCAGAATGTTACTTGCAACATAATTTTTGCCATTCAGTTTTGAAAATTCATGAATATACAAGCTTTATAAATTGCTGAGAGTGCTAAGGCAGCAGTGAGAGAGGAAAGTGTTTTGTAAGATGCTCCTTTGAGTAAAGGAAGAAGGATCTAACAAGGTACATTCATGGAGTGTCTCACTGATGTTGAAATAAAATAAATTACAATGGAAGCATCAGGTATAATCAATACTACATCAATTTTAGTGTCCATAGTGGTATTTATACAGGTTGTCGAGCCTTATAAATAGTGGTGTAATAATGAATCGGACAGGAAATATAGGTATAACATAACGGGTATTTTATACCATGCTGTAGAGAGCTATTATTAAGCCTGTTTGTGGGTCTTGTTGTGGATCTGAACATTCAAACTAAACTTCATTATCAGTTAAACAGGAATAAACTCAAAGACTGCATGCTCTATGGCAGCGAAAGGGAGAAATAATTAATTAATTTTATTGCCGAAAAGGTGATCTGACCTGGCTTATTGTTTACACTATTGTTATTACAGCTGTTCATATCATCATAACTTTGCTATGTATCTTAGTTATTATACTCCTTACCACATTATTGTAATTTACTGTGTGACAACAGCATGGGTTAGCATTTCATATTAACTAACTTTTCTCCCCTTATCTCTATTAGTTAACCAGCCCACTTCTCAACATTTAAGTTTTGCTCTTATTTCTTTAGCTTCTTCACATTCCAAGATTGCATGTCAATTTTGTCTTACATTCTACGCATCAGGTATTCCTCTATATTTAAACCTCCTCTTGATCCTTTAAAGTTCGCTACTCCTGTTTGGGCCCATCTTTCCCTCCCCACTTGTCACCTTATCCATATAATTCTTTCTACCCCATATTTTCTTTAGTTCCCTGTATATCTTCAGTGACTTTTGTTACTGAAATTATCTAATATCTCCTGAATTTCCCCATCAACAATTCTTTATTTAACTTCTTTAAAAAAGCCACTTTCAATGCTCTATCAGGCCAAGCTGATTTTTTGCATGAACTTGTTAATTCTATTAACCCAGATATTTCTTTGCCTCACTTTCTCTTATGCTCAATTAAAGCATTGACCAAATTTCAAACACAAAATTTAATTCAAATTAAAACACTGTCGTTAAAGAAATGCATATATAGTTTAGATGAATTATAAACTTGTATAAAATATGTAACCAAATGTAAATAATAACATATTGAAACTTTTGAGGTCTTCAACATCGTTGTAGTAGTACCAGTAACAAACTAGCAACCAACAACAACACCAATAATAATAATAATAATAATAATAATAATAATAATAATAATAATAATAATAATAATAATAGACAATGTTTCAAGATGCTATTTTTTCTAAATTCTTGATCTTAAATCAATATTGCAAGGTTTTTGTATTAATTTTCCTTTACTTTGATTCTGCTTAGTTCACCTTGTGTAACCCCATTTGGTGAGCTTTCTGATAACCACAAAATTTGTTTACATTATTGCTGTGAATCAAATCTACATTTAGCCATCCCTCATCAGTGCCCCATATTTTAACTCCAAACATCATTTTAGCCCCTATTATAGCCGCATATATTTCCCCCAACCGTTAATATGCATTTCTGATATCTTATGCCTACAGGCACTAATAGTTTTCAAAGCTAATCTTCCTTTACTAAAAATGAATTTGTAACAAAGTTCTTATGGTGAATAAAAGAATGTATGCATACATATATTAAGGTAACCATTACAGCATAACCTTTACATTGTTTTATGCCTATCCCTAGTGGTGAATGTAGTTCAAACAATTCTTAAGTACACCTTGTTCACTGAATTCAATTCAAAACTAATATGCCCACTCAAAAATTATAAACTTATCTCTACCCTGTACAATGTTCTTGAACCCTCTCTCCCTGGTAAAATTCTCTGGGAGACACATTGCAACTGGGAGCATGATGTGGTTAGTGTTTATGTATGCATAATCCTAATCCTAACTGATGTTGCTTTAATCCTTGTAATTTGTTTCTAAAAAATATCAGAAGCACCTTGCAATTAAATTTACCTTATCAATAGCATAGCCAGGTAAGGGTGTAGCTGTCATAGCACGCTCATCTGCATCTGATCGAAAAGAATACAATACAAAATCTGGGTGGAGTGCAAACCATCGCCGGACCCACGTTTTACTGCATTTAAGCTGCAAATATCCACTCAAAACACAGGATGCATTAGCAGGTACCTGGAACAGACAGGAGAGATACAAATGAGTGGTCTTATTCTTTATTTAAAAGACAACTTGAACCTACAGTTGTTCCCTGTTACCTAGTTTCAATTATATGCAAAGCAGCAGATCCATTATCTGACTCCCCTGTACTATGATGGACTAACATAACTCGTGATCAGATGCATTGAACCATGCAAAACTACAAATCTGTGGAAACTTCAAGTGACAATAACATAAAAAACATTGATTTTACAAAGAAGATGTGGGAAATTAAACATTTCAGTTTTGTTTAAATTGTTCATACACTTAAGCATGCTCTTGTACTTAAAACATATCAGAGAGTAATGAGTTCAGTTTAATTAAGCCAATATTTAAAAGGGGGATGAACATGACATTAGTAACTATAGACGGATCACTTTGACCTCCGAAATTGCCAAGATATTTGAAAAAATATTATTTGAGAGACTAATCTGCTATTTGAATAACAAGAACATACTACAGAATTTTCAACATGGTTTCAGGAAGGGCCTTCAACTATTTCTGCAATTCTACAATATGTTCATTAGATAACTAATAAATTAGTTACTAATAAAAAGGTAAGCTCATTAAATTTAGATCTTTCCAAAACATTGTGTTGACAAGGGGTTTTATTTAAAAAATTAAATGATTACAGGATTAGAGAGGTCCCCCATTTCCAATTATTTAATAGGACCAAAACAAATAACTGAAATTGACTACAAAACAGGAAAACATGTAAGTAAAATATAATCTAGATTAGAAAATGTAACATATAGTGCTCTGCAAGCAAAGGTGCTGGGACCTCTTTTCCTCATTTATATATGTAAACGATGATATTCTACCAATAATATGACCTAGGTTCAATCCCAGGTGACAGCATGTGGGTAATGTTGTGGACAAAGCGGTGCAAGGGTGGCTTTTCTCTAGGTTCTCCAGTTTCCCCTGCCATCGCATTCCACCAATGCTCCATCATCATTCCATGTATCATCGCCTGCAGTGCCATATGTAGTAAAAGCGGGCATTAAACACCTTTAAAAAAATATAATTTGCCCAGAATACTCCTATAATAACATATGCAGATAATACAATAGCTGTATTTTAGAGCGACACAACTTAAAAATATTTATTTTTATGTGCCAAAAATGTCTTAAAACTGAAACATATTTAAAAGGAAAATTATAACAAAACTAAGGCAACATCTAACTTGATAGAAGAATGAATACTGGAGCTCACCAATTTCAGTTCAACATCATCTCTATCATCTCTAGATTGCACATCACATAGCCTTACCTACTATCTTATGAGTAATGCCTTACATTGGGAAAATTCTACATCACACGATGTCAACCTTGCATACTTGAAGAGGGGAATATCACTAACAGATACATTTTCAAGTTCACTTATGTTGCCCTTCCTCCAAAATTTGAGCGACTTTACAGAGGGTTTGGTAGCCACCGCTTTTCTCAAACAAAGCCTGAAATTTTTTTCTTAGAATTTCTGCTTTTGGACTTAAGATAGTGTACAGTTGATTTTCAACAAACTGTTGTTCTTTAGCTGAGTTACTTAATAAGTCAACAAAAGTTTCTAGTTAGTTTATTGAAAGAATCAAGAAATCAAACTTTGAAGATATGAATGCCAAGTAACATTATACCTTAGCATCAATTTTAAATTCTGGATAACCTCAAAGAAGCATCTTCTTTGTTTAATTCATTTACTACTATTGCAAATGCTTCAAAATGATCTGCATAATACACTATGGCTTTAAGCCATATACCCCAACACATGACTACCAGTGTAGGCAGCATTGGAAGGTTGGGATTAACACAATGAAGCCCAGGCATTTCTTTAGTTGAAGGGCTAAGAAACCCACGGTTTTTACACCTACTCTGAGTTACTATAAACAGTATATCAATCAAATCTGCCTAAAAGTCTTGGTACAATCTAAAAGTATGGTATTCAAGGATTTCTCAACAAGTAAGAAAATAGTCATAATTTCTGTATTAATATTTTATTTTAAATTTACAAGTAGTATCAAATATGAGTTTGAAGAAATCTGCATAAAGCTCCTTACACTCCAGTTATTGAAAGTTGGAAAAACTCTCCCTTGGAATCGGAATCTTCCAGAGCTTCATTTGTATCCTGAATTTCAGCTTCAGTTCACAGAAATTGAGGAAAAGTGCAGCATTTTGACATTTAAGAACATCACACATAACAAACAGGTTAGCACCTTCAACCAAAATGGCACAACTACCCGAGAGTAGCCAATATTACTAACTCTCCTAAATTTCCTAATAGTTGACTAAAGCAAGGACAGATAACTGATGCAGGTTCTTTGCTGCATAGCCCAAGACCGAGTTATGATTGTGAAATTGTATTAAAAGCATTAAAAATACCTGCCTGAGCTATGCTTGGGCATGGACCGCATGAACATTTCACACGACCTGAGCTATACTCGGGCAAGAATATTTGACACATTTTTTCATCATTTTTCAATAAACCTGAAATTAATTTCCCACTTTCCTTCACTGGCACTGATAGTTTCGTCAGTAGTAACCCAGATATTTTCATTTTCACAATGGATCTTATTTGACTTAATGTTTCCTCTTAGCAATTTGGTAGATAATGTTTCCACTGCATCAACTCATCAAGAGGATTTATATTTGTATATTTAGTAAGACTTTCTGAACTTGGAATTGTTCAATCAATAAAGCAGAATGTCTGCTGAAATAAATGTTTTTCACATATTTGAAAACAATTCTGAATGTTTTGGTGTGCCAGAACAAGAGAGTAATGTCAATTCTCTTATAAGAAAGTGCCTTGACGAAGTACATGATACAGATACTACGTGCTAATTTCTTGTTGATCTCCTGGAATGTTCATTTGCATAATAGCTTTGCACAAGGCTGGCAAAAGTGGTAAAAGTGTTTTTAAATTCTAGTATGTATTAATCCAAATGTTCACTTACACTCAATTTTACTTTTGGTATTTTTAATTCACACTTCTAAATACACTGCACAACTGCTTTTGTGATCTTATTATAACTAAATAAATAGGATACATTATAAATGCATTGAGCTCAGTATATTATGCCACTGCTTAAGACAGGTTTAACAAACATCTATGATGCAATCTTGTGGTAGAATTCTGACTTCCATGCACAAGCAACTGAATCAGAAGATATTAAGTGGCAGGACTAATGAATTCTTATATATTTCATAATAAGTTACGAGATAAAGCTTTGTGTTGTATATAGAATGAGGAAAAAGCTAAAATATATGCATTTGTAGAGAAATTATAAAAAATATGTATTTTTTCCAAACATGTACCCAAAGAGAAGAAATAGAAATGGGATACCAAAAGCAAGAAGGAACAGTTTATAGGGTATGAAGAATGCACAAAGGATATGTAATTTACTACACAGAACAAATAAAGATTGGAATTGCCAGAGATTGCACCTAAAAATGATCTTTCATTACAGTTATCAGCAAATATAGAGCACCTCTACTATCATAAGATGAAAAAATGATAAACTCCAATGCTTAAATGAAAATAAAGGCACAACACAAAGAGTAGAATATAATACTCCACAAGTAATGAATATTCAAGTGTTGCACAGTTCTAGTGATTTTTTTTATTTTTTTTTTTTATTTAAAACAGTACCAGAGTCTGGTCAGGACTCTGGCACTGTATTCCCCATTTACATTCCCCCCCCCCCGTATGATTACTGGTTTTTACTGTTCCTTTTTACACAAACATATAACACACATGCCCAAGGCGGGACTCGAACCCACGATCCCCTGCTCACGAAGCACCAAAGCGAGACGCCTTAGCGAGCGTGGCCATGGGGACAGGCAATGAATTAGATGAACATTAAGAAGAATCAAACTTAGAACAAGAAAAGGATAATCTCAGAAAAAAATCAGCACCAAAGAAACCCAAACAATTTAATGACTATGAGACCTATTTCTCTTGCATAAACAAACCAAAGTATGTATAAACTGAAGCCTTCATGGCCGGCATCTTGAATAATGAAACTATTTTCCTGGCTTATATTGTAATAAAGGCAAGGTTTTAAAACATATGCAGCAGTATAACCTATTCTATATGATATACAAGCAT
The DNA here is from genome assembly GCA_030762935.1 of Hymenopus coronatus. Classification (NCBI taxonomy): domain Eukaryota; kingdom Metazoa; phylum Arthropoda; class Insecta; order Mantodea; family Hymenopodidae; genus Hymenopus; species Hymenopus coronatus. Next base: position 61,917,736 of record CM060900.1, read on the forward strand.
ATGTATTTTTTATAAGTTTGTGAACCAACCTCTAGTAAACCCTTTCCTCTGCTGCAACTGAGGTTAGTGTTCTCTTTGGCATCAGCATCAGAATCTGTTGTAGTGTAAGATGCACAACTTTTCTCTGGACTGCAAACGGATGTCTGCTGTGCGAGAGTCTGGTAGCATTGTCTGCATACCCTTGACACTTTGTCATCTTCACAAGGCAAAGGATACTTCTGGTTTGAGCATTTGCCACACACCACCTGTAAAAATAATTACAGTAATCAGAGGTTTAGCTAATTTCTATAAATGTATAAAGTTTGCTGTAGATTGAAACAAAGTGAATTAAAAATTTGCTAATTGCTTTTTAATTAATTACTAGCAAATTCTTTTATCTCATGGCATTTAGAGTTTTTGTCAACCATATTTAGAAGGACCTGCAATTTATACATGCTGGCTGGCTAGTTTTATCACAACTATTCAAGTTCACTTTGTTACAAGAACCAGAAAAATTTGCTACTTTGAAATAACAGGAACCAAAGTAGATTTGTGTACACATAATTGTTGTAAACTGGAAGACTGATGATGCATGACGATAATATGAAGCTGCAAGATATGGCTAACTTTTATTATGCTAGTAATTCACATACTAATGACTTAATGAGAATTCAACAATCTGTAAACGTTTTGCTGGAACGTAATACAAAGATACAAAAGTGCACATAGATGTACTGATGCAGTTATGCATACACTGTAAAAATAATGAGAAATTTATAAAAATATGTTGCTTATTTTAGTAACTTGTAATGTATAAGCATTCTAAGAAAAAGAATGCAGTTTAGCTTCTAACATAAAAGATTATCTAGTAAAAATACTAATGTATTTTGTACCAGTTGTATTTTGAACAATAGAGAAAAGGATAATAACAAGACACTTTTACAGAACTAAGCCCATTGGTCTTCTTTTTTTCTATACCACCGAAGAATTCTGAATACAATATCAATAACAATACACAAATATACTGCTGTTGATGTTTTTGCACCTACAAGTCAGATATGAATATGTGGATAGAAATACACAAAGCATAAAAAGAAAATATTCAAAACAAAAATGAATTTTACAAAATAACTATGTTAATGTGACAGTTTTAAATATGGTTTGAAAATATACTTTCAGTGTAACATTTTACAGAATAGATTTAAAGTTTGGAAGCTACTGGCATTCTGTGGTGATGAGTCCTACAGTTGAGCAATTTTGGCTCTGAAAGATGACAAGTATAGACACATACAGCAGAGTGGTATTGAAAGTAGACAATCATTTCTGGGCATGTGTGAAGGTTATGCAAGGAAGATTAATTTGAAAGTGAGAAGCAACGAACAGCTAGAGTCAATGAATGTTTCTATGGTCAATTAAAATCATAACTCATAGAAAGATGTAGTTTGATCATACTGATGTGGATTATAGATATAATGTGTGCACATTTTATGAGCATATTACACTTTACTTGATATATAAGATCTAAGCTCTTAATCCTTGAATATACGAATTACAGGTTACTTTTCTACACATCTTAAAACATGTTCACATCAATAAAGGTTGCTATTTACCAGTGGCATGTGGTGACCATTCAGATAGTCAAAGTAAAGAACATTATACTTTTTTAAGTAAAGAATAGTAAATCAAGGAAAAGCTTACCTTGATGAAAATCACAGGAATAAAAAAAGGCAATAGTTTAGATTGAATAAATAGTTATTGAAATAGGTAACATTTAATAGAAAATAACTAGTTTCTGGGCAAATTCACCATTAATATTTTAGTACACCACCTCTGCAAGATCAAGGAAATTGAAATTCCATCCTTCCCTCCTTGGAGGTAGGTTAAGTAATTTTCTGTTCCTTTTGAACTGTTCCCTTTTCTGAATTCTCTTAGTAGGCAAGCTTCACTTGACCAAATTTCAAAATGAGAAACTTTCTACCTCCTACAGTGGAATTTAACTTTTGATTCTGCTCAGCACTGAAAACAGCCTTTCTACTGGAAATGTACTCACAGGAATTGTATACAGAATGACAGTAACATATCAAACTGCAGAAAACTTGAATTAGTGCTCAGCAGCTTTACGAGTTCATTCATGGTTTTATTTTTAAATTCTTGTATTGTACACTATATCTCAATCAAATAATGTCAAAGTTGGTGGGTTTCTTGGATTTTCTGTTTATAGTACAGTGTATCACTTTCTTAACACATTGGTGAAAATAAATATGTTGTTAAATATATATAGGAGAAAAACAAATTTTAAATCTTCCAAGTATCAAAAAGCCTTTAAACTGATGCTAAATATCTAAGCATTAAACATGCCACAAAATTTAGTTATGTTCCTGCACAGTCTTTATTAATCTTGACAAGTAATTCCATCCTGTTGGGCAAAAGGAATATCCACAATTTCATGCTTTAGAGTTGATGAAATGGTCAAAACTACAGCATGTATTAGGTCATTTTGAATTTCATTATAAATTCCTTTGAACACTGTAGAGGTTTCTAAGTGCTGCATAACTGGCCTGTTAAATATGATTTGCTGCTTCATGACCTCAAAAGGCCAATTCTCACCAAAAATTCTTTCATGTTGCTCATGCACTTGAATTTCTGAAAGTGTTTGTATCTCATCCTATGCCTGGAGTGTTCACAAAATTTGGGATGATTTTATACCTTCCTTTATAAGATATTGTGTTGCACAATGGACATGCCTATGTTTTTCTCATCCACTGAACTACCAATGACACACAAATGTCTTATAAGATCAGGGGATAAACAGACTGCAGATATCCCTATTATTTACCCTTTCCAAGCCACAAATTGGAATGTTTTCAGTATACATCACAGGCACTTCAGAAAATTTCAATATACATTTCAGCAATTATGACATTACATTTAAATGCTTTTCTGCAAAAGCTTAAAAACAAAATGAACACAAGGCAGAGTTATCCATTAATTCTTATGCTCAACTATGTTCACATTGGTAATTTCAGCATTAGGTAATACTCTGCTCAAGATTAGGTTATAACCATTAACCTGTTCAATAGGGATTGGTGTAGGATCCAACTTTTCATATTTCCTAATTATCTGTCTGTTCAAAAACGCTTCCCATTCTTAGAAAAGGATAACGTTAAATTGTAAGCTCAATTTAGTTTCAGGAAAGGAAAAACAAATCAAAAGTGCAACTTTTTCTTTCATAGAAAATATCTTTAAAGCTAAAGACAAAAAAGAAAATGTAACAGGCCTAATTTTACATTTAACTAAATACAGATACAATTGATCATTATATACTGATAAAGAAGTTAGAGGCCTGTGGTGTCGGAAGATTAGCCAAGAAATGTTTACTGCATATCTTGAAAATACTACCAAATGATTTAATTAGGTGTACATTCAAAACCTGCTGCTATAGAATCTGGCCTTCTCAAGGGATCCATATTAGGTTGTCTTATTTTTAATTTACATCCACGATCTTCCTTTTCAGTTATTGTCAATCAGTAGTGTACTCTTTGTAGATAATACAAACATTATTTTCAGAAGCATTGAAGAAAGACTTATGCAGGCAGAAATCAATTACACCTTCACAGAATTAGATGACAAATACAAGTAAAACTGTATGTCCTAAATTTAATTAAAATTAGAAATTCATAACCCTGTTGAAATTTCCACATTTAATACAGTAGTTAGTGAGAGTCACTGCACAAAGTTTTTTATGAATTGTTAGGTATTGATTCCCTGTTCAGTTGGATACAGCACGCCAACTTTCTAACTAACAAATTAAGGCTGTCAGCTAAAACATGCAGCCTAGATGTCTTAAAAACACTGTATTTTGGCTATATATATTCAGTATTGTCATATGGGATCCACCTCTGGAGAACTTCCAACAACTGCATTAAGGTGTTTAAACTATAAAAAAGCAAGTCAACTAATGTACTCTATGTAAGCCACTTTTCTTAGATTTAAGAATTCTACCTTTACCATGTATTTATATCTTAAGAGGCAGTTTCTTCATAAATGAAAATAAAAGCATTTTCAAGCTTAAATACAAATACCATTCATACAGTACAAGAACAACAGCAATCCATCTCTGGCAACACAGTTTAACTAGAAGTTAATTTAACAAAATTAACACAAAGATGTTAATTTATATAATAAAGTCCCAAAGTATCAAAGTCCCACAGAGCATTTAAGGTTAAAAGTGTACTCTTTAAACTACATGTTTCATTCCATTGATGAAGTTATGAGTATATAATTTTGATTATCTTATGTATTAAAAATATTAAACCATATCTCTTGTTTGAATTTGAATTTTGATAATTTTTGTAAACCTGTCAGCCATCTGCTTATCTGTAAATTAATGCATGTACCATAACCTTCAGTGGATCTTTAGCATTGGACCACAGTTTTTAGAAGAGACTACCCTTGAGAAGCTGTCTCATGGTCCTATTGACCTGAGGGGTGTACTTCAGCTCAAGAGGAAGCTTAACAACTGCCTTTAAGACCACAATTGTACTTTGATTTAGTATTTTGATTTATAAAATATTACACACATACAAGTGTACAATCAGTTTATTAAAATATATATTATTTTCTTTTTAATGAAGCTATGAATTCATTACATTTCTGAAGGTGAATAAATTCTATTTTAATACTCACCAAGCCACATGCTCGGCAATGGTGTTTCCGTCTCATAACACCGAATCCTGCTCCACAGTCCATACACTTTTGTACACTCTCAATTTTTATATACTGAGGATGCTTCTTGCCCAATTCATTATTTAAATGTGCTGAAACCTCTGCACCTATTTTGAATGATGATTTCCGTTTATAAAGTTCTTCAATTGCAACACAAAGTACATCCAACCAAGCAGTTTTCTCCTCAAGTGTCCTGAAAGTAATCGAGGAAAAATATGACAATTTGATTTGCTCATTTTATTATTCAGATACTTTTTTTTTTTTTAAATCAAATTTTCACCAGTTAAACTCTATGAAGAATAAAAATATTTTCATATTAGCCCTATGAATATTATGCTAAGCATAACAAATAAAATAAATCTTTTCTCCAAGCTTGAATTGACATCAGTTTACTATCACAAAATAATACAAAACTTAAGCTTTAAAAAAAAAACTTAAATTTTTAATATGAAATTGCTTTGAGTGTGTGCATATTCAAATGCACATGAATAACTTTTTCAATACTTTTTTATTTTGGAAGTTGATAACAGTGTTGTTGAGATCGAATTAAAAGTAAACATGAAGTCGATTAATGACACTAAACAACACTCATATTTAAATTTACCGAAATATGTTTCGGAGGTTAGTTTCCTTCATTGTCAACCGGACATTGACTAATTGCTGGTGGTGACACTGATCAATCCATCGCTTGCTCTGATGGTGGCTCTATGCATTTGTACAATGAGCGATTCGTTGTACAAATTCATAGAACCACCATAGAAATTTAAATGTGAGTGTGTTTAGTTTCATTAATCATCTCAATGTTTACTTTTAACATTTTCAATGTTTTTGTTATTGTGTAATGGTGTTAGTGATACCAATGCTGTCATTTGTTATGACTTGCATCACAGTTGATACTGCAACAAGATAGCACATTGTCAGAACCACTGTTATGACAATTTGTTGACCTGCTGGCATGTTGACATCTGAACTGCTTGAACATTCTCGGTGTAATAACTTTACTGGGTTTGAAGCTAATGGAAACTGAGCACCTCTATTTGGGGGAAATTCCCTTAACATACCAGTACTTTCTGGCTATGAGGCATATAACAGTGAGCATTTTTGTGCAATTAGTCTTGGTAAATTTGCAAGTATTATTATGCAGGCCAATCTGCTAAGAGTAGAGAGGCAATTTTGTCTCTGTATTAAGCCCCAAATAATTACACCAAAGGGATGTGAGCTCTACAGATACTATTCAAGGCAGAAATAAATAAAAACTATTCAACCACAGTGCTATGGCATACTATTTCTTTGATACATAGTATTGCAAATCCAGAACCTGGACTGTGTCATTTATTTTTCCATTCAGAATAAACAAATGGAAAAGTTACAACTATATACATAGATAATATTATTTGATTCATTTGTACTTGTAACTTCACTTTTTTAGTTTCACAGGGCAAATATGCACATCCATGCTGTACTGAAGATTCAATCTAGGCTAAAACTCTAGAAGAAATAACAAGATGACCACAGGAAAGGAGTTGTTTATTTATGGTCGGCTCTGTATAAGTGGAGTACTATATCAGGATAGAATAGCAACATGACATAGAACATTTATTTCTGGAGGGGTAAGAAAACAAACAAATATACTTTCACTGATAGCAATTCTCGAATTAGAAAGAAGGATTTAGGAGGAGATGGGCTGCATATCCAGAATAAATTGAAATATACAGAAGATGAATAGGCTTAACTTGACATTCTAAAGAAAAAATTATAGCTTACTCACTTTAAAAAAGGCTCTTAGATAGGAACCTAATATTACTGTTCAGGAGGTAGTAAACTACTCACTAGAGATAAAAGAATAGGGAAGCCTACATATTCTACTAAAATGTACAAGATTAAAAAAAAAACAAAAAAAAACTAGTTCTTGGATATGGAAATACTAGTGAAAATAGGTTACAATATAGATCGAGTTCAAACTGTCAACTTTTGAAGTAATTCATGGGCAAAGCAGATAAAAATGAAAAACGAAATTCTCTGAAAGCTACCTGTCTCAACCTTTTTCACTCTCAGTAAAGATGAGCACTTAAGATGAGAGCAATATTATTTTTATTTGGAGAATCCATTAAATTACAAACATTCCATTTCACATTCTGGTCCTTATTTAATAATTACCAAACTGCTATGAATGTGTAGTATTGCTGGGAACATATTTTTGTTTCTTGTGCAATCTTGTGCTTTATGACTCAAGCCAATGCAAAAAGTATCAGCAAGCCATTATTCATTCTAAAAGTATAATGGATCAAATAGCTATTTGCAAAGATCTAATTAGCTATGACATTGATGTATTTGAAACTGGAATACCAGTCAACCTACCATAACAATTACACCACATTTGCAACATAAAAAGAACTAGAATGACCAGGGCGGTATATATAACATAGTGCATCTACAAATTTTAGAACATCCCAAATACTTCCTGTATATACTGGAGAAAGAATCATAACAAGAAGTTACCTGGAGGAAACAGAAGAAGGAACAAGCAATGAATTTAATAATGCATTTTTAGGGACTGCCACAATCAAGCCTTTTTAATGCTGTAAGTCAAGATTTAAATAAAAATTGAAACCCTCTTTATTTTATATTTATAATAATGGTGAATAATTAAGTACAATATAAAATAAGCCACATGGGAAACTAGCCACATTCTATATATATATATATATATAAAAAAAAAGGAATTGCAACATTAGAATTTAGGAGATATGGGTTTAGTGTAAACAAGCTACACTTCTAACTGAAGAAATGAGATTGAAACATACAACAAAAATGAGATACAGTGGTCTGTTCAACAGTGGATTCTGAATTCACATGAACTGTAGATCCTTCATTTGGACATATGGCTGACCTAATGAGAATTTTCTTGGCACTGGGAAACACACATTTTGTGGAGGAGTCAAATATGATTTCTCATGGAAATTATAGCTACAATAGTCACATACCTTCATCACAGAAGATGTTGGAATGATCTCCTTGTGCTGCCACACACCTTTTAAGAAAACTTGCAACAACGCTCATTAATTCAGGACAATGCAAATAAAACCATGTTTCATCCATAAGGAAAATTAGAACATGGATTCATAGAGTACTCATTAGCTTCTCCAAACATCCAACTGCAGAAATTGACTCCTACGCACATGATTGCACAGTTGCAATTCCTGACTTACACTTATCCTGTGAGGTTTTAATTTTAAAAGGCTAGTGGTATTCAATGCTAAGGTTTGAAATTCCTGATTTCTGTGCAAGCTTTCTCAGATATTTCTTTGGATATGATTCTAACCTTTGTTTTACAATACTAGAGTTTTTCCTCTGTACAGCGATGTAATACAATTTCTCAATGAGGCAAATAAACAGCAGGGAATCTGTCTATAAATCATCATCTCACTTCTCTACATCAATTATCACATAGGAATCATACATGAGGATTCTGAGTGGTAAGTGCACAGACATTTTGGCATTAAAACAGCACGACACTCTAACACTGAAATTTGTGGTCTCATAATGTATCAACTTCTGTACAGCACAGACTTCAAATCAAGTGATTAGCCATGAATGGAGAAGAGGGAAAGTGAGGAGGAAACAAAACTGACTAGAAACAGTGTAGTGCAGGGTAAGCAATTCTTTGCAATATGGCCATCTCTCCAATAAAGGCTCTGTATAAATAGTTATTTTTTTTAATAATGGAGAATTTCTAATTATAAAAGAGAAACTTCATACCCATATAAAGCAAAGTTTATCAAAATATATATTACAGCACAAAGAAGCTGATGTTCAATGCAGCGAAACAGAATTAACATGTCTAAGTTATTTGACCTATCAAACTTTCCCCTTCATCATGTGCCTAACATTTTGTTAATTAATTCTATTCATAGTATTGAAATATTGTGATATTTTGAAAGCTTTAGAAAGGATGATTAGATCTTCTGTATGTGTGTCACATATTCAGGGTTTTACCCATTAGAACCAAAAGATAGAATGTTGCTATATGCTGACCTATGGTTGCCTACTTTTTGTGAGAAATGTTGATAGACACACAGCTTTTTAAATTAATTCCATATTTTCCTTTAAATAATGCTAGTAAAACATATTAGTGAAGCATAGGTATTAATGATTATAAATTTCTATATGAAATCATCATTATTTACCTGGTGCACATACATTTTGTATTTGCAACACAATTAATACCAATATGTAACTTCATTTTAATTAAATACATACTATAGGGCATATTGATGCCAAACTCTTTATCATTAGCAAAACTGTTATTACCACCCCAGAATAATATGAAGAACTTTTCTTATGGTCTGAGTTTCAAAGTTTTCTTGCATTAATGAAAAATTCCATTGTATTACCACAGACTACAACTTAAACCACTGCTACAACTTTCAAGCAGTACATTTCGTTATGCAAGCATGTATACTGTCAAGCTAGAATTAACAAGAATGTTCTGAATATCTACAGCAAAGTTTTAAACACATTTAGTGCAGAGAAATTCTACTGAACCACTAGTAATGAATGACTGCTTAATATGTATGCACATAGACATTAGTGTAAAACTAAGGGCAACAAATAAGATGGAGCCATTTTCTGAAATATGGCAAATTTGTGCTCCTGGATGAAATCAAAATTGGACACAAGGTTTTGGTTGAACATTTCAACAGAATGCAGGAGAGTTTGCATATCTTTACCAAACATATTACTTTCAACAATTCATCACCATAGTTATCCAGCCAGATTAAATCTTACCTCTTACATGCAACTTGATTTTAACATAATTTCATGAAATACACCATGATTATGTCAAACTTGCTAAGAGAGAATTTAACACAGATGATCCAGGATAAGTAAAAGCAGACAAACATGAACAACTCTTTCATGAACTTTCCTTAAATCACACATTTGTCCCATTCAATTGAGTGCTTCTTAGCAAATACTGGTTCTGGATTTGAGTTCTCACTATGTGATTTTAGAATGAGTTATTTTCCTGGATTTTTAAAATATTCTAATTAGGGAAATATCACTTTGTTCTTGATGACAAGGGAATAAATCTTCATTTTTAACTAAATATTCCATGCCACTCTTCTTTTGAAGACGTTTTGCAGTGTAAGGAGAAGCAAAAGGTGTAATCAGCTTCCCACTTTCCTATCATCTTTGAAGCAGTCACATTTAAATAATAATTAATGTGTCCCTGTCACCTTAAATATATTAATTTACTTTCAATGGTGGTATAAAAGCACTGCTCATTTTGGAGGCCATTAATTTAATTTCTCCATGAGAGCATTACAATTTCTTAATGACAATTGTTCCAAAGCAGTTTCTTTTCTCATCAATATTTTTCCTTTATCATGATCATGTCTATGAATTTTGAGCTGTTATAGTCAATTTCTGATGCAAACTAAACATTTAGATATAAATATTCTGCATCTTATTTTGCAACAGTCAATTTTGGAAATTGTCTTTACTGGTGCTCCTACATAAAGCAGCTTTCCAAATGTCTGTATCATCATTGCTTTATGGTATTTGAATCTTAGGAGATAAGCTCTGAAGAGGCGTCTCAAGTTGCCTCTGTTAGAGAAGTAAAATTAATATCTGGAGTAAATTTTGCTGTAGTCACTTACATTAGCTCAGGTTGAAGGCTTTATTTATTTAAATTGGAAACTTCTAAGCACAATGCAGTTTTGCTAACAGTGTACAGTATAATATTCACTTGCTATGTATGTTCAGGACATTATCCACTGATAAGCTCAAGAGTAGTAGTGATCAAATGCCTTTAGGTGTTAATGTATAGAGAAGGCTTTTCTGTGGATATATATTCAATACAAGCTGTTTACACCTACTGCTGCATTCTTGTATTGTTAGAAAAACTGAAATTAAAACAAGTTGCTTTCCACATCATTATTACCAAACTTCAATGTGGTGTGATGCTAGCAACTATCCTAGTAAAAATTGGCCTAAAATAGGAACTTTGAATCAAATTGTTTCACTGTTCTTTACCATAATCAGTTCATATTATGAAACTGCAAATATCCTTTCATGTCTAACTTTCTGGAATCTACCGTCTCTTTTGCTAAGGATAAAGCATTCTTGAGGTATATTTTAGTCATAAAAATGTCCATGTCTCTACTTCATTATTATCTGTTTTAAAATGTCCTTCACATTCATTTTAATTAAAAGCCCAATTAGTTTAACTACTTTGAGTATTCACATCACACATTTTTATAATTTGAGGTATACAATCTCTAATATAATTAATTCATTGGCATGAGGCAAGGTGTGTAGAAGTAAAAATATTTGATATCTTAAGCATATTTAGTAAACTTTACCATAGAGACATACAGCTCACTTGTTACAGCTACTATAATTTCATTCACTAAATAATTTTGTTTATTTTACATAATACATTTTCTATACAATGTTTAATGACTATTTTCATCAACCAGGATACCAAATTTTGATATAAGCAAAATATATTTTCATATTTTTGTTGTTGTTTAGTAACAGAGATGTAATTCTTGACCAGTAATAATTTTACTATACCCATACAATTTCATAAATTAATCCAAGCTTTGTACTGAATCTACTTGAAAAAGTTGTTTTTAAGAATCTCTTACACATTTAACCATAGTATATTTGAGATGAATAAATAACATTTTAAATAAAAACAGGAGCAAAGGTTTTAGCTCTATGGAAAATTGAGCCAGTTATATACTACAAAGACTAATCACATTTTAACGTAGAATAGTTTTGTAGAATGTGGTCTACACCATCAGCCATTACTTCTGAATTCTGAAAGTCAGAAAGATATGTTCAAATATAGATTTATTTCCAAAAAAATGTCAACATTTATTGGTTGTTTTTGAGATTTTTGGATGATCCTTTCCTACACAGTTTATGTCCATTTTATAGAACCTTTATCAGCTTCTGTTTGCTTTTATGTGATGTTTGTAAACTTTTCTTTCAATGTTACCTTTGCATTTCTTTTTTTCCTCCAAATGTAATTTTGATGAGTCAGAATAGCTGATGTAGTAAACTCACGTTTTTCTTCTAGCCATATTTTGTTTAATTTGATTTCTTTATCAGATTTCTTAGACTTTATATTCTTGAGGTGCCTATGTTACATTATTTTTGTTGAATGTTTGAAAGTGATGTATTGCCTTTGGGTGGTATACAATTTTTTATGCACTTGGCATTTTTAACTTTTGCTAAGTTCAGGCTTTCATCTCTTATTTTCTTAATGTTTTTTCATCTTTATTAAAGACACTGTATTTAATTTTGCTGCAATCCTTATTATATACTAATGTTAAATTCACCAGTCTGTGCACTATTTTTGGGTAGAAACAGTTATGTGAGCTTGAGCATTCCTTTCCATACTCAATCTTGTCCTTATTTCTTATAATTAAAAATAAAGTAGTGCTACTTTTATTTTTTCTCAAGGGTTTAAAAATGAAAAGTCCTAGTTCATAATCTTAGAGAGGGTAAGATATACAGTATTGCAGTTTCAATGCAAAGGCTACAAACTTGCTACAGAAAGTAGCTTAACCTGCCACAAACAGGTGAATTTGTCATTAAGACAGAATATAATACAGTGAAAATAATAAAAATAGCAAATTTTAATGTTTCTAAAAGAGAAGTGGTAACAAAATAGATTAAGAAATTTTATGTAAAATAATACTTGAATGAAACCAAAGTGTATAAAAAAAACAATTCACATTACCACCCCAAATCAGTACATCACTCTCAAATAATCTTCAAGAAACACAATAATATTTGTACCACAAAATATATTCAGCCCCAGAAGTCTGTTGAAATCATACAAATTAAACAAAAATCCCTGAAGAAAAACAGGGAGTTTGCCATATAAGCTTTTCTGAATGCACCAAATTCTACAAGGCCACAGTAACAAAAAAGTAGAGTGTAGGGATAATTCTGAAAATACAGTTTATAAAAGTAAAATAAAAGCAAGCAGACAAATCAACATTAGCTAATCAATTATGGAAGGCAACTGTGAACAGCTTTGAAATTTAGATGGAAGTAAATCTAAACAGCTATCTGCAGATGAACTCTAAAACCAAAACAGAATGAGACCACTTGATAGTAACAGCTACGATGGAGGAAACCTAAAAAAAAATTAAAATGTAGCAAATATTACATTTGCTCATCTTTTGCACTGAATTAGATTTAAATTCATTGAAAAGCTGTTTCAATCTTATTTTAAACATTTGCCCAAAACGTTCCTGCAGCAAGTTTCTAATCACAAATAATAATAATAATAATAATAATAATAATAATAATAATAATAATGGGAGGCTACATGATACAACATGCTTTACAAACAAACAAAGTGACATATAATTCAATTTTTTTTTTTTTTTATTCTCTTCCTCCGGTCCATTGTCGGAGACTTTAGGAAGGGAGCCATTATTTCCAAGTCTGTATGCTGGTATTATGAAAATAGTTTGGCTATGTTGATGAAGCTTCAGTTTAGATGACTTTTAGTTTAGCCATTTAAGCATGTAAAATTGGAGGATGGCATATGCAGATGTTCAAAAGAATTCTACCTCAAGTATTAAGTTCAGAAATTAAAATGATTTTCTTCTAAAGTACTTTTAAGGTAAACTACACTGTGTTGCATATAGATCAATATGGGTTTTACTTAAAACAAAGAGGTACACTGTGTTCCACTTTAGGAGAATGTGGCTGGAGGGAGTGCACTGATATCAACAACTCTAGTGTTACCTGAGGATTATGGCTCTACTTTCAACATTCAACAAGACATACTAGTATATTAACAATGTGCGATGTGAGTAATGTAGATCTATTTGTGTAATCTATTTCACATCATGAGCTGTCAGTGATATAGTCCCCTCTGTTCCTTCAGAGAGTAGAGCAGCCCACATATGTTTTCTTGCCAGAGGCTTACAGTACTCATTACATTTAGTGAACTATCAGAACAGATGAACCAGTTGTAAATTACTGATGTTACCAGAAACTGTACAAAGAAAAACAAGGGCAGCAATACAACATTTTTATATGCACTGCACTTCACTTGTCTTCTTGGACAGCCGAGTGTTCCAAAAATCTAAAATTGACCAGGATTTTACCCTCAGCAGTGGAGTTCCCAGAAAGGGCTTTTGGGATTTTGTTTTTTTTGTTGGTTTTTTTGGTTTTTTTTTTTTTGTTCCAGGTATTGTATTGTAGACATTATCATATAAATATCCATGACTCTCAATAACTTATGCTTCTACTTTACACTAAACTCGGCCAATTGTTTCCGTGGTATCTCTAGTTAAAACATATTCTTGCTCAAAATTCTTTAAAACAGGTCTATAATCCACCCTGAATTTTGTGTTGCTATCTAACATCCCATTTGCATGCATGCAAACCTTGAGTTACATTTAAACACTACAGAAAATATGTTCACTACCTACACATTTTAATGAGTCATCCTACAGTATTCTAGACGTTATCATATTCCTTTATTTCACTGACAAAAATTCCATTGCTGCTTTAAACCTTAAAAGCTGTTGCAACAAAAATAAGTAAATTCATCTTCATACTTCAGTACTAAGTTAATCATTGTCAAGAAAAGGAATTATAAAGCATCAATATTTGACCATGTTTTCACTGCCTCAATAACTATTTAATCTTGTAGTCCTACTCGCTTGTATATTCCTCAAATTTATTAATTAGCTAAATCAATTTTTATAGCAAAAATGATGAGACATTTCTAAGTTTAGGAAATATGTCTCATGTTTTGACTTTCTGAATTAGCCACCTTGTAGATACTCAAATTTTAGTCTAATGGCAACCAATGCTCAGCACTACTATAACAAATATTAAAATCTCATTACTAACTCTAGAACAAAGTACTTTTGTGCTACTAAGAGATGCATTAGCCTTCAAAAGAATGCTATCAATTTATCATGCTGATTAAAAGAAAGACTACAGCATTCACAATTACAATTTCTGTGAAACCTTTAAATTCCAAATGCACTTGAGTTGCATGCAGAGGTACTGGACCACAACTGTTAGAAATGCATGAACATTAAGCACAAATGATAATGCAATTCCAAGGAAGTGTAATTATTTGTTAAAATATTAAGTCTAACATACATTTTTGTCTGTTTAACACAGCAAGTCACATTAATTCTCCCATGTTTATAAATATTTTCAGAGAAACAACTGCAAGAAGCATTTCTCTATCTATAATAAATATATACTTGGCATTTAATGTGGTTATGCATTTTGTTAAGTATAAAATTCAAATTAATTTTTTTTTTTTAAATAGTATAAACACTATAATGATAAACCTATTATGACCTCATACATTTAATAATCATGTGCTAACAATAGCTTCTATTAATAAATTACCATGACATGCAATCAGTATAAGAATAAAGTTGCATTAAGAACATGAAGAAAAAGTAAATGTTATGTTATGTCACTAATACAGAAGAAGAAAAAGACAGGGGAGGGACATAATACAAAAGTAGTAAAGGGCCAATAGCTGAAATTAAAAGTCCACAAGAAGAAAATGATTCTGAAACAAGTAGTTAGCATCTGTATGTACAATGCCCAAATGATTTGTCCACAGGGTTTCCAACAAGGCAATCTAGTTTGATATCTGCAGCCAAAATTGGGACATGGTGGATGGAGCAGTCTTGATACAAATTTTTTCAACACATTCTCATTTACCCTGCCACTCATATCCACAAATACTCCATTACATTGATCCTGTCAACTAGTGTCACTTTGCTTTAAGTTCAAAATACACTACTGAAATATGCTATGGAACTTTTGCATAAGGGATAGAATAATTGAAGCTGGTTTACTTGATCAACTGCTACAACATTTTGAGAGTAAAATTTGAAAATGATTAACAAACTTATGAGCTTATTCAGCAGAAAATAACTCTATGCTTATAATGTCTATTACAACAAATATTTAAAACAATGTCTGCATTGTATTTAGCATAAATTTTAATGTAATTAATGACATTTTCATGTTGAAATTACCTATGTTTCATAGTATTAAAAAATTATGGAACAATCAGTAGTATAATACTGTTTTTTATTCTTTCCAAAATTTATTACCATAAATAATTTTGCTACATTGTTTCAGTACCTTTTACAGCATCTCAAATATGTTGGTAAAGGAATTAAAGCAAGAATTATTATTACAAAGAACAGCATTTGTTCTTTAATCCATCTTAACCTCACTTTCAGGATTAGATTTGAAATAATAGCTAGCAAACTTTATATAGTCCAGATTCTCATCCATTTACGTAGGAGCTATTGTAGATATTAGTGATATAGTTGAAAAGATCGCTTTTGTCAGGTTTAACTTTAATATTTGCACATTTCATATTCATTATTATTCCTGCAAAATCCACTCATTAAAATGTTTATACCAGATACACTAATTCCAAGGTAGCAACAAATTTTGAATTAAAAATCCAAAGTACCCTTGTTCAAAAACAAAAGGAATTGCTTACATTTTATAATAATAGGGCCTTACTCTCATGTTTTTTATTATACATATTACATAGTTTGCCCAATAATACATATTTCTTAGGTTTTTAAATTTTTGCATGAAATTACTTGGAACTAAAATATTTGTTTCCTATACCAAAAAAACAGGTGAACTTTTACTTACTGTAAAATCAAAACCCTTTATTTTCATCCCTTCTGGGAGCTTAAACCATTAATCATTTAACTTGGAAAAGGGAAAAACAGTACTGTGTGCTTATTGCAAATTCAAATTGATTGTCATTTTAATAATAGGTTCAACATTTTTATTCTATACTATTTTCTACAAGAAATTACAAAATTTTAAAATTAATGCATTACAGATTTTTAAATATCTTAAATTTCATTATTATATAAATAATTTTGATGTTACATAATATTTATTGTGGATTTGAAGGACATAAACATTTGAGCTGCACTTGAAGCTATTACTATACTCAAATCCCAACTTGAGATGGATCATACAATGAAGCACTCCTTATCCTCTAAAAGGCTTATGCTGTTATTTGCTACACTGAAGATTAATCACACATTGTAGAGCAAAGGAGAAGGTTGAAACTGGGCAAGGGGTGGGGGGGATAACCTACTAACTTACATACATAGAAAAATAAAACTCTGAAATGCAAAATAATTTTGATACAATTTTTTAAATGTTACACATTTAGTCATTAAAAACCTCCATTATAAAAATTAACTAGATATTAAAGACCCTAGGGCAAAACAAAGGTGACAGGTATAATTTTTGAGATACATAAGCGATGTAATTAAAGGTTTATATTGTGCAGAATCATGAAACCTGCAATATTGCCTTCCTTTCATTTGATAATACAACACTTAATGTTGATACACAATAATTATGCTGCTCATATTCATATTCCATAGGCTTTACTAAGAGTTAAATACAGAGCCTTCATTAGAACACATGGCCATATTACAGAGAATTGCTTTCCCTGCACTCTGCTGTTTTTAACCATTCTCATCTAACTCCATTTTCACTCCTTGCCGTGTGGCTGCTAACAAGCTGATATGAAGTCTTAAGTTTTACAGAGATTAATATATTGAGATCATGTGTTTCAGTATTTGTGTGTTAGTGCTGTTATAATGCCAAAATGTTTGTTTACAGTGGTGTTTGTTGTGGGCTATCAACATACCCCATGTCTAAAGTACATTAGGAATTAATAAGCAAGATGAATAATGGCAATATCAGCCAATTTTTATTATGGGAAATTAGCATACTGTTGATGGAATATGTCTTGTTCTCAATACCATCAAATCGAGGAGAGAATAGAGCTTTAGATGCTTGAAACTACAGCTCTATGATATGGTCAAAGATGGTTTTGGAAGGAGGAATGCAGGAATCAGCAAACAAAAGTTTTGGAAAATGAAATTGCCACACCACACAGGAATGTACCCAAATAATATTATACAGATGGTCCTAAATAGTTATGAGTGTTAGTGTATATTAGAATTATAAAGTTCATAGTGTACAATGTACCAAAATAGCTGCCAGCATTAATTCTTCGAAATGGACAGAAAATTTGTAATTAAACAATTAGTGAACAGGCCATTCTCACAGCTGAAATATGAGGATTTAAGTTGGCAATCATCATACAGAGGAGGCCTACACCAGCTCTTACACACTTGTAGTAAGAGCAGAAGGAACAAAATAAGAACCCTTACAAAATGTATTTTCATCTAAACAATTGTGATAAGTATGTGTGGCTATGTGGTTCATGCAAACTAAATAAACTTTGTTGCAGTCATATTTTTGTTTGCAACAGAGAAAATGCCCTAGAATGTGATGGGTTTTGCAAATTTAGCATATTTGATCACAGCTCTGTATAAACATAACAGATAAACAAAGCATATAAAATAACATTTAATGAACAATCCCTTATATTGTCCGACTTTGGAAGGTCTAGTGATAGCCCAAGTCATAATCCCTGCATATGCCATCATTTGTATACTTTATCTCACAAACTCTTCATGTATAATTTGTGTGAGACAAACACTTGTAGAGACAGACTGATTTATGGACATATTCCCTGTTGTTTGTATGTCTCACAGAGAAACGGTTTATAATCTTGTGAATAGATTTATGGAAATGGAATCTATTCTTGACAAGAAATTGAAAGTAAACCATATTCCTATAGAGAAGAAACTTGATATCAAGAAAACTTGCATAGAAATCAGGAATTTTGCAAATGTTGTCTTGGAATGGTGTTTAACTTTGAAAATAAAACCCTAAAAGATATCTGTAGTTCAGGAATTGCAAACATATAATGATATGAGTTAATTCTTGCAATTGGGTGTTGGATAATGTTCTATAATCCACAGTTTAAGTTTTTTAAATGGACAAAGTAAAGTTTTATTTACTTATTCATGAAGAATTAATGAGAGTTAATTCAGAGTTACTCAAAAAGGTGTGAAAGATATGCGGTGGCACAAGGACATAATTATGTCTATGATGAAGGTATGTGTTTATTGTAGTTATAGTTTGCATTAGAAGTCTATACACTTGAATTTAATGGACTATGAATGTCAGACTTCTCCAGCAAAGTGTGCTTCCCATGTGCTGGCAAGAAAGTTCCCATTAGGCTGGCCACGCATCCAAATGAAGGCTTTACTTTCAACTTTTATCAAGCTTCAAATATTTTTTTCATCTATGTCACTAGTGTCTTGGAACTACAGCAGTTCTGTGTTCTTCACTCTTCCTTTTTTCCATCCCCCATCCTCCTGAACAGAATCAAACAATGCTTTCAGATTAAAACTACAACCCATATTTCATCAAAGACAGATGCGCATTTTTCTTTTAGACAGGCAACACCATGAACTGTAATATGTATCCCTAAGAGAGATAATAATCACTTAAAACCAAACTTACTGTGTGTACAGCTCCACAGTTTTGTGATCATCTTGGATGTAAAATGTGTTTGCAGTCTCTAGGTTATCACCCTCAAGCACTTGAATGCTTTCCATGAAAAATTTTGCTCTTAGTCTATATGCTGGCCCAGTTATTCCACCAATTCCAACTCGGTTTGGAAGTAATCGAGGAGAGCACAACAGGAGCAAATCACTGAACTGTAAAAGTAGTGTTAAGTGAAATGTCAAAAAATGCATCATGCACAACTCATTCACATCTATGCTCAAATTCTTTTCTAGATTAAAAGAAGAAATGTTTGTATGTGAAGAGCAAATGTCACAAGAGCTGCAAGAAATGAAAGACAGAAAAAGGAAGAGCACTCATACACAATCAATGCTATTTTCTCAGATGCTTATATTACAAGAAAGGTAAAGTGCAACATAATACAAACCAACCACCTTTATTTTAATTAACAAGTCATGTTGTAAATCATATTTCTGCATTACAGAGCACAAACATACAGTTACCACAATTTGAATCTTCACCTTTAATGCTGCATGGCTGAAACAAGATTATCGAACCCTTCATGCCACAACCTACCTTGAAATTTCTAAAAGACACACCAGATGCAATAAGAAGGCCATATTAAAATAATCACCAGTTTCAATTGCAAGATATTGAAACCGAAGTCAGAATCCTGCAATGATGGACAACCTTGAAGAGAAGAGATGCCGGGGCTTGTTGGCCATGGTCTATTGGGTCTCAAACATCCCAATTTGAATTCAGAAATACGCTTGATGAAATGTTAGGAATTTTTGAGACCCTATAGACTATTAACAGCAACCCTAGGCATCTCTTTTCTTCATGAGAATGGCTATGAAAGCCTAACCTTTATATGGACATCCTCCCTTGGAAGAGAGCAGACTTGCAAGCTACAAAATTCATTCGTCTCTTGCTACCATTACAGCCTTCAAGCAGCTCAAGGCCATCGTAGTCAATTAGTATACACATTGCTACGATAAGTTTAAACAGTGATTTGTCACTTCATTTCAAAATCTTGCATTTTAAAACTGGCATTTCAATTTTGGCATGCAGCCTTTTTATGACAAAAAACTTCTGTAGCTGAAATTTTAAGTCAGATTTGGGCAAAAAGTGTCTGATACTTTTATTGTATTGTATGCCATTTCATCAAATACTCAATGATTTATGGAGGAGATATTTTCTTTGGTTAAAACAGAGTGTTTCAAATTATTTGCTTTAAATTGATTGCATAATATATTCACTATGTCAAGAGGGTTCATTTTTATAGGCACATGTTTGCTTTGGAAAAATCTACAGAATTTTTTAACAGGGAAACATTTAGTTAGTGTATTATGTACGCTAGAGTCTAACACAAGCAGTGGTGGAGAGTAGATATGATTGCACAGTGCTTTATTGCATTATGAAGATGGGGGACAATTTGGAAGTGTACCAGGCGAGAATTTTAAGACTTATGGAACGAAATTTGTGAATAAAGGAGAGTGCAGACCAGGCATCATCAACTGCTTGCTCCTTGAGTAAAGCAGAAAGAGCAACTTTGCTCCTTGATTTTCCTACAAATCACCTATTTTTCACTCCGCAAATGCATCACTGACATAATGCCTGAAATTCTGATTGTTAAAATAAAGTTGATGCTAGCGTTGTTTTAAAATCATAAACAATTAAACCATTAACTTCACTCACTACACCACAAGGCCATTGGGAAGAAAAACTGCAAATTTTCTTTGTATCACAGTCATTAAGTTGGAGTTTAGATTCCGAAAATGCTGTTTCCAGTAGCATGGAGAGGGGAACTGGTTGGTTAACATCATGTAAACTACTACCTTCTTCCAATGGTGAGGACTAGACTCATTTTGTATTCCATTTCTGGTAGTTTTAGCAACTGTACGAATACAAGTTTATCATTTGCATTTGCATTGTAACATAATTTATGCTAATATTATTTATTAAATATGGAACTTTGGCAGAATGCCTTTTTAAATGTATCAAATCTATTTTCAATTTAAGAGTGAATCTACATGAATTATACCTCTGTGATTGAAACGCCACAGTTTTAGGTTACCTTTTTCTACCTTTTTAAATATAAATGCTTATTTTATGAAATAAATGCTGTTTGTTGTCCATATTTGATTATTAATCTGTTACTAAAACTGCCTACAGGCATATTTACTTATATCATTTACCTGATTAGGAGGAAAAAACTGAGGCTTGAATGTGGTTTGGACCCTGCACGATCTACTTGAAAGAGTAACATACTACTGACTACACTACTGCAGACAAGTGATCTACTTCGAGTAACAGAAGTACTAAAACACATATATTATTAGTATCTTTAAAGTATGCATTCAGATTTGCATACCTGATACCGGCAAAACATGACAAACCATGCATAGGAATAACGGAAATATTTTTCCTTTTTTCTATGCAATGTGTTAGAACTTAGCATGTGAGTGCCTCCATAAAATCATTTTAAGTTTTAAAGAAACACTAAGAATGAAAATTGGGTTCACTCCAAACATACATTTATGGAAAAAATAAACACAACACTGCTTAACACTGCGTTTATCGAAAAATGAACATGAGGATAATGTGGAGTTATAATTTTAGTGATTGACGTGTACTGGTCAGCAGACAACAGATGGTACTGCACAGGCACTAGGACCTTTGTGTCACCTTTGCAGACAGTCACTGTGGTACCATAACAGTTGAATGGTGGTGTCAAGACACTCTAGGAAATAGCCATGCCACAACGCGAACATACTATTGTCACACAACTTTAGCCATTTGAATGGAGTCAAATTGTTGTCCTGCGTGAAGCTGGATGGACCTATTGAAAAATTGCTGCATATGTTGGGTGCAATATATCAGTAGTGTGTTGATGTCTTCAGCAATGATCTGTGGAGTATTCTCACAATCTTAGACCAGGTTTCAGGCGACCACGCTATACAGATGTACGTCTGGATCGACAAATTGTACGGGCATTGGCGAGTGCCCAAACAACATCCAGGGAAGTGATCTGGGCACATGTAGCACCTGGAGTGTTAGCACGGACTATTGGAGGTAGTCTTCTTGTAGTAGGACTCAAATCACATGTGCCTCTGGCCAAGATACCTCTTACACCAGCACACCGCCACGCACGTCTCCTCTGGTGTCGGGAAAGGGCTGATTGGACAATTGAATGGCACTCTGTGGTCTTCAGTGATGAGAGTAGGTTCTGTTTATATGCAAGTGATGGACCTAGAGCTGGTGAGCATAATCATCCAGAATGCATTCGCCCATGACACAAAGGCCCAAATCCTGGTGTCTTGGTATGGGGTGCCATCAGTTACAGCTCTAGCTCACCTTTGATGTTTGTGCAGGGACGTGAAACCAGTGTCAGCTCCATCTAGCAGGTTATTAATCCTGTGGTACTGCCATTTCTTCAACAGGAAGACAATGAGTTGTTTAAACAGGATAATGCATGTGCTCATACAGCTACTGCAACACAACATGCTCTTTATGGTGTGCGACAACTGCCCTGGCCAGCAAGGTCCCCTGACCTCTCTCCCATTGATCATGTATGGGGCATGACAGGAAAGAAACTGACTGGGTCTCCACGGCAGACCACAACCATTGCCGAACTGTGACAAAAGGTGCAGGATGCTTGGGACAGCATATCACAGGAAGCCATTCGCCACCTGATCATCTGCATGCACAAATATGTGCCTGTATCGCTGCCCGAGGGGGGTACACCAAATATTAATGCGACTATAGGGACACGCCCCCTTGTGCTGGTTTTGTTATCATATGATGTTATCATGATGTATTATACTGTACATACCTCTTCATTAAAGTTAAGCACTCCTTGATGGTGTTGCATGTTTTTTTTTCTGTGAGTGTATGTCAAAGTTTTAGACTTTGAGAGAGGTTTGAACCCAGGACTATCAGAGTGGGAGCCAAGCTCGCTTCTGACTGCTCTATTGCTGTACATAAAGAAACACTTCTCTCTAATTCATACAGTTTTTCATAATGTGAAACTGGCCCTTCCAGACACAGCATTTTCTTCAGAATAGCAAAGCTCATAACTTTGGAAATACCACATTGGTAGCTATTTTACCACTTGGGGGAGGGTGGGGGGTAGAAGAAAAATACTCTTGAACAGATTGCAGCATCTGATATGTATTTAACCTTTCTGTACGTGCAATTATCAGTACAAATATTCCAGTGCAAAATCATTACTTAACCACAAAGTTTGTTGTCAGAGATCATAGGTGTCCTATCTCAGTGTAATCCTAAACTATTCCTCTGTAACACCTGATGGTTTGTCAGTTGAAATCTGTAACATCCTGTATATTCTGGGACACCTCTGTGAGTGAGTGTGTGCGTGTGTGCATGTGTGTATATATAAACTAAGTCTAAAATTATGGTAGTGAAGAAAGGTTACAAGCTATGGAAACAGGAGAAATGGTAGTTGGAAGGTTCAGAAATTGAGATCAAGAAAATAAGATTATCTTGGAGTTAGATTATTTAGCAATGGAAGACGGAATGATAAAAAAAGAAAACCATTGCCAGAAGGAAAAATGGCTTTGAATGTAATTATATCTTGAGTTAATAAAACGCCAAATATCAATTAAAATGGATGGAAAGAATATGTGGTTCAATGGTACAGAGTAGAATATTATATACTTATAGAATAGAAATTTGGGGACCAGATGAAAGACAGAAAGCAATAAATATGATAAATAGGTTAATTTGCAAACCTGTCCTATAAATCTTTGCCTAATGAGGCTGCTCTGATGGAACTAGCAAAAATTAAGGCTATAAAACAAGGAGAAGGAGAGTACTAAAATATTGATGCAGAATATGGAAGCTTGATAAGAGTAGCAAACAGAGTTTAGTAATACAAACAAAAATTAAAGGCAAAGAGACTTGGACTAAATATTGTACAGGAAATTGGGATGAGATCAGCTTGATAAGAGAAGAAAAAGACAAATTTTGGAAAGAAAAGAAAAAGAATAGAAGATATGAAAAACAGGAAGTATGGGCTATTCTCAACCATAGAGGTTTCTGAAACTATTTAGAACAATGAAAACGACTGGGGAAGAAAAATATATTGGAATTTGCAATAAAGTAGGAAGAGAAAGATTGTCATGAAGTGGAATAAGGAATGAACATATTAAGAGAAAATGTTTAATAAGCAAAGAACCAGATAGCACTTGACGTTGCACTCTGGAATGCAAGCAGACAAAAGTTTTGAGGGATGAATTCCTTCTACAAAAGTGAGGAAATTTACCAAAGAAAATAAGATGAAAACCTTTTAATTTAAAATCAGAGGAAGAAAAAAAAAAACGGATAAGTTAATTATTAAAGTAAAACAAAAATGGATATGGAAGGCAGCAAACAAAGTAGAATGGCAATGTTGATAATATTGTATGGAATTAGTATATGATATACAAAAATATCCAAACTTTAGAATCTAGGATTCAATTTAATTACTCCTCCATTATATATATAAAACCTGGTATTAATTAGAATGGGGTATAAAATAATGCAACTACTTAAATTGAGGTAGATAATTTGGGAAATAAAGAATATTATTAGTATTAAGTAACACTTATTTTGTAATTAAAAAACTGTGAGAAAAGTTGATATGTGAGCTTATTCATTCAATCAGTTAACATGAAGCCTGGGCTGCACCGAGGTGTTAGTGTAGTTATAATGCCAAAAGCTTTGTATACATATACAAAATTTACTTGTATTATTCTTATGTTAAAACAAAATCTTGTAGAGAAATGAGACTGTGATGTACAGACAGATCCCCTGCTGTTTGAATGCCTCAGAGAAACAGCTCGTAATGCTGTCAAAGATTAAGGGAAATTGGATCTATTCTTAAAAGAAACCAAAAATGAATTGTCATGTACTTACAGAGGAAAAAGGTGATGACAATGGAGAAAGTTAGGACACACTCCAAACTAATGTCTGAGAAGTTTGCACAGGAATTAGGAACTTTGCAAACCTTGGCCTGGAATGCCACTAACTTTTAAAATTAAAACCCTTTAGGATAATTTTAGTTTAGTAATTGCAACTATGCAATATTGTGAGTATAGCTAAATTCTGCAGATGGACATTGCACAATGTTAATGGTTGCAATATTATCCCATAGTTAGCTCTTTTTTGTTGCTGTTGTTGTACAAAGCACGGTATGGATGTGTAGATTTAATGAATATTGAAAAATTTTCTGAAAAGGTGAAAGAGATGGGTAGTGGCTCAAGAACATTTCCAACATAATATATGATGAAAGTATGTGTTCACTGTAATTATAATTTGCATGAGCAATTTATTACTTTAATTTAAGGAAATATGTGTATCTGACTGCCAGTAAACAGCATGTTTCTGGTGTGAAGAAATGGAACCAACAAAAGCTCTGTGCTTTGGGAAATGCTGTTTCCACATTTATTTTTATTAACTGTTTTGTAGTGATGGCTAGTGATTAGGAACTTTTCTAAATTATTTATTTAGCTGTAATGATATTAAAGTAGTGCACATTTTTTTCCTGTCATTGTGACCTAATTATGCTTGCCCATTTTTCAACTCTGTTCATGTATTAATTGATCTTCTGCTTGACTTATGCCTCTGAATTTATATTTCCTGCAATTTTATTTGAATTTTGGTGTCATCTCATCTGATTTGTCATTTTAGATGCAACATCTGCCATTATCAAATGGGACTACTTAGTGTTAGAGCTTGGAGATATTGTTCATGAGAAACCATTGTAATTACAAATAACTACATTAAATGTGACTGATTTAAGGGGGCTACTCTGGAAGTTTTGAGAACGGGCAGTCATAAGTAAGCCAAAGCAGACCTTCCTAGCTTTAGATTGAAGCTCAGATAATAAACTGTCCAAGTCTGGATGTGATCCAATAATGTGCAGTGTCAGCACTGTATGTGTGTGCATGCATGTGTGGGTGCTTGTGCATGCAGGTGTTGCTATGCCACATGCTAAGACAATCTCAAGCAAGAGCATTTCTGTGTGTGATCAATGGTTTTTAAAGTCTGTTTAGGGAGAAAGAATGTCTTGAAAGACTGTGTTGGGCAATTGATAATCTTTGCCCTTTGCAATCAATGATTTATAGATGGTTTACAGAGTTTAGAAGAGGAAGGGATTTCCTCAAAGGCAATTACCATACAGAATACCCAACAAAGGGCATTACCTACCTAGAGCAATATGCTCAATGGGACATTCTATGCAAATAAATTAATTAAAAAAAAAAATAAAAACATTTATGGCAATTGGATGAAAGTGTGGTTAAATCAGAGCACATGTTGCACAAAGATCATTGTTGCACGTAGCCGATTCAATAAGCCCTCAATATTGGATCAGTAGCAGTGAAAACCATCCTTTAAAAAAAAATTCACATCAGAAAGCTATCCAGTCATTGGAGGCTCCACCACCTCACAAATAAGCAAAAACAGGTGCATATGTAATGGTGCAGGAAAAAATAGAAAAAGATGATTTGGGGAAGTTCTAAAAACATAATAATTAACATCATAACAGGTGATGACAATTGGACATATCAATATGATCCAGAGACTAAGTGACAGTCCTCACTGGAGAACATCCCCCAATTAAAAAGAGGCAACCAAGAACTGTTGGTAACATGATCTGTTTGTTCTTCTCAACTAATGGCTATATTGCAACAATTCCACTTGAGGGGCTAAAGATTGAGTCTCAATGGTACACCACAAAATGAAGTGTTCTAAGGGTGGTCTGCATGGAATTTTGTTGCACAATAATACCTATGATTGCACTGCACTAGAAAAAATGCAACTTTTGCAGCAGTCAGGAGTATTTAAAAATAATATACAGAGAGTTCATTGAAGATGATATGTGCTGCCACAAGCCAACATGGTTAGGTGCCCATATTATGTGCACTAAACCCTCTCCATCTGATGCAACTACCCCAGTATATACTCAAGCCGATATCAAGACTGGAGAGTGCAATAGTGAGTACCAGGAGCAGAATAAGCAGCTCAGAAGGTTTGTTTACATAGGTGGGGATTAAACTCACTTAATTTAAAATATAGCACAGTGAACTACCCATCACTGCCTTTGATAGGTAGATCAGATTGAAAAGTTCACTGCCATAACCGGGATTTGAACCACAAAGCTCCTGTTCTCTATCAAATTCCTCTTACCAATTGCGTTACCATGGTAATAATATTAAATTCCCCAACTGAATTGTTTTTTCCTCAGGAAACCATATGGAGATCTCAAATAATTTTGAGATGACATTTCCCAATGGCAACTTAACAATGTTATAAGTACTTCAAGTCCTCAGCTTCATAGTTTAAACAACTATTAGGTGAATCAATGGTAATTTATTGTGTTTTCCTCACAAATCACAGTTTGGAAAGGTATAGTTAGACTAAAACATTTTATGTCACGTCAACAAGTAGTCATGGTAGTTCAGTTGGTAGGAGAGCAACCAGATGGAGACTGGGAGATCCATGGTTCAAATTCTGGCTATGGTACTAAATTTTTCAATCTTACTCTACCTTTCCAACTCTTTTCCCTATGCAGCTTATGTAGAGAAAACAATTACCACTGTCTTCATTCGATTTAAAACTACTGTAGACACTGAATCTACTCTACACATGCCAAGTTAAATCCATGATAAAAAAATCAGGATATTTGAGGCTCTCTAGACCAAAATTGTCTCTATTCATAAAACAGGAAGCAGGCTTTTTCACTCATAGAGAAACAAAGAAACTTTGTTAGAACTCCAGCTTAGAGGGATGGAGGTAGAGAAGATAGGGAGAAAATGAAACACTGCCAATTTTGAAAATATAAATATTCACCAGAAACAGGTATCGTTCTTGATGATCACCACTGCGAGCAGAAATTTTCACTATTTTCCCCTCCTTCAGTAGTTCCCGTGTAGGACTGATGAGGTCAACTGCACCACTTATTTTTTCTTGCACTTCTAGAAGTTTCTTGAATTTATCTATCTTTTTCATGGCCTCATTTGCATGATTAGCTGCTGTTGAAACCAAATGTAGAGCTTCTGTAAAAGTAAATCAGGGAAGAGGAAACATGAAGCTTATTGTCTAGCAAGAATAAAAACAATTGATGAATTTGTTCATGATCTAGATATTTTCTTCCCAAAGAATTAATGGAGAAGCATATTTGAACTGTAAATTATTTTACAGGTAAAATAAATTAAACTAATTTAACTGTGCAACTAGGATCATACACACAAAATTCCCTTTAATTCCTTTCTTGACAAAATAACTTATGTACTAATGGAAACCCATGAAGGCATGAGAAATTTAATTTAACCTGTTTCAAAATTTAAAAATGAATAAGGAGTTATAGCAATGGAGTCATGCTAACATATTCAGATTTCTGTACATATTTGAAGACTAGACGAGAGAGAAATTAAATTGTGATTCCAAGGTTAAAACTTATGTGCATTGCCAAATTATTATTGTTTTGTTTCATTTGTATAGCCATCTTTAACTTGTTTGGTCATAATGGAGGCTTTGACTTGAGAAACAACCAAGGTGTTGCTGAAATTTAGGTTTAATGATTTTGTAAGTATTAAAAACACTACCACATTTATACTTGCAGACTAAGCAGGGGGAAGCCAGAGCTCTGACCATTCTGCCCAAGAGGCACATAACCAATCTTAGAATAATAATGCTGAAAGCTTTTAGATGCTCCTCAACTGTTAGTCTGATGCAAGTTTGCCATACGTCCAAATCACCAGCATTGTCCTGATCCTAGAAGTGGAAAATTTGTTTCAGCTGGATCAATAAAAGTCCTGGACATTTTGCATGCATTATAGCATTTATTCACATTTCAACCTCTCAAGCTCCTATTTTATGCCACTTCTTAGAGTCAAAATAACATACAGTTTTGTTAACAATTGATTTTTGCTTATCAAGTTTTTGCTAGTTTTATGCAGCAGTAAAATTCTATTTTTAAATTTCTGTTAATTTGTTACTTGCAGGCTGCGCACTCATAATTATGATATGCAACTGAAATTTTGTTATGGGTAACTTCTCTAAGTAACCTGCAATTATAATTATTCTCCCTTGGCTAATTTTCCTGCTTCTTTGGTGGGAGAGATGGGAGCTGGTTCATCATTTACTGCTTTTCAGTACTGTAGATCCTTGGACTGTCTCACTGACATGGTATCCAATTTGTCAAGAGTTAGTATGTGTCACCCAGTCTTTGTCAGTTTGAATTCAGGCCTATAATATCTTGTGTGATTAATAATGTGTATGGTGCTTGTTGAGCTTAATGGTATTAACACATTTAATTTGATGTTTTAATCATATATAATTAATGTTATTTAGCAGAGTGGGTTCTAATGGGATTCCGAGTCATACTTGAACGAGGAAAGCAGGCAGGATGAAGCTGGTACTACACCAGGAAAACAGTGGCATTCTAGTTGCATTATTTTCCTTCAATGCTGCTGATCAGTGCTTAGCATATGTTAAGGTATAAACAGAAGATGCAGGCTCTATGTTACTGGTCACTGCTTTGTTACAGTTTGAAGTGTTAGAAGTGTGTTTTCTTGTGTACCTCTTTTGAATTACCTTTAAAGTGTGTGCGCTATGTGTGCATTAAATTACTTAGTTAATTGAAATTCAGGCTGAAAAATTTACACAACAAAAAATATTTATATACAATACTTATGTCAAAACAGATTCATGCTGACAAGATTGTAAGCAATTTATAGGCTAAGTCCCTAGCAGGAAACTGAAGGATGCCACTTTGAACAACTACAGTAACAGGTTAATGAAATAAAATGATTGTTTGCATGCCAAAGACTGAAACTTAATTAGTACAGTAATAAACTAAGTATAACTGGGAAAACATACATATTTGGAAAAACAAGAACAGCGTTTTCAATTTCAAAATCCCGCCAGGCGATCTACTGATTCTGAGGTTTATCAAACCACCACCGGGGACAGAGCCAACCACCACAGCAAGTAAGGCTGGCAGTTGACCAAAGGAATTGACAATGGAAGCACATGGCTTCTGAAACATGTTTTCCGAAATAAAAAGTAAGTGATGTAGTTAAAATTTAAAATTTAGTTGAGTCGATTTTAGTGATGTAGTGTTACAAAATCGACTCAACTAATTTTCTACTCTAAAACTATTATAACCTCCAAATGCTTGCCTTTTTTACCAGCACGTTTTCATGTGATTTTGAGTTAAAACCACTTGTAATTTACACTTGTCACTAATTTCACACTACAGTTAGGTTTTGGATTGCTTCTGAAGTTTGGATCATACATTTTATTTAGTTGCAATCAGTTTGGAATGTAAATTGTTTGTGTGATTTTGACTCCCATGCCCTTATTTTCCATGTGTGCCTTGTTCTAACTTAGTCTTAATTTTGGGTTTCATTTCTTTTACAGTTATTGTTTAGTTTATGCAAAATGTATTTATTGTTTAGCTCAATAATGTCATGATTGGGCTTGTTCCATTTATATTTACAAAGTATAGATAAAAGCATTTGTTAAGTTGAACGACTGTGAGTCATTTCACTTAAGTTGTTCCCATATCCAGACTTCTGTTCTTGACAGTAGCACACAATTGTGAGCATTTATAAACAGTGAGATTGTGCCAATTCTTAAGAATTGTTATACAAAGAGAGTACTGTAGTACATGTATATATAAAATATATAATTAGTATTGTATTTCAAAGTACCAAAGCTAACATTTCATAATCCGAATGTGATAAATATGGTTCAAGTACAGTATATATTACTGTGATATAGTATTGTTCTTAGCTTTTAAAGGCTGATTCACAGTGAAGAGGAAGGGGTATCCAGACCAGAATGACAACAGAAAAGAAGTTATGATGAGAACATTAATAATTAATGGAACGCGTATTAAAGCCATGGAAATGCAGACATTGTAAATTTATAATTCAGCTATTCCCACTGCCAGTCAGAGGACCCTGAATACTTAAGGTACATACCTTAAGCATTCTTGTTGCCATTATTTAATAAATTTTGGCAAGTGGGATAGCTCTCCATCCTGGCTGACTAGAAAACTGATCTTGTTCCACCATGGGAAAGATCTAAGATTTAGTTTTAAACACAGAAAGAACTTCACATAACGCACGCTAAACATTCTGATATAAAGATGAGAGAATAAATGAAAACATAGGATTGCAACAGCTAAAGTTCTATAAGCAAATATAACTTCATTTTCTTTTAATTAACTTAGAAACTGAACAGTAAACCTTGAGGTTTGAATTCCCCAAGCACAAAGTTTTATACACGGACCAAACAGGATGTAATTTCTAAAAAAGTGAAGTAACATACTTTGAAACTGGTTAAATATTATGCTAAATGAGTCACAAGCATTAAAAAATGAAAATGGTCAATTCTAAATATATGACATCCAAATGCCCAAATTTCATATATATATATATATATATATATATATATATATATATGTCAATATGCAATGTAATTCCCATTCTCAATTGTTAGTAAATAAAATTCCTTTTAAGTTCTCATCATTCAATTACCACTGTCATTCTAAATACTGTTCTCCGTTTGTCATGGTCCAGGCTTAAATTTCATGTCTGGATTCTGCTGAGAAAAAGGAAACATCAGTTAGATTAGCTCTAAGTGAGTTCTTTCTATATAATAACTTCTGTTCTAAAAATAAAGGCTGTCCTTCTAAATGCTGCAGAACATTCTACTACTTGTTTGATTTTGAGAATTAGGTTCCAGTTTCCAAAATATGAAAATCACCATTTTACAATTTTTATTACCCTTGCTAAGGTTTTAGAAAACTTAATGCTGTTCTTCAAATGAAAATGAAAATCGGCATTAAAAATAGAAGTCACTTAATGGTTAGGTTGCATAATATTTCCATTTCCAAGCTGCCTAACATATGCTTAATTATTATAAATGAAATGCACAAAATGTGCAAATGTATTTAAGTATTGTGTAACAGTTAATTCAAAACTGTTGTTTCATACTGCCACGCAAAATGCAGTGGTTATAATAAATGAATAACCTTTAAAATCAGACAGGAGACATTCACAGTTACCTTTAAGAAGATGGGTTAACTCAATTGGTATGGTAAAAATGGAAGGTGTTGAATCTGTGGACTTTGAATGATATGTGCAACTTAAAGTTCCTGAGCATGATTTATTTATAATAATTTTAGAGCTTACTTTCAGTATCTTCTCTATCTGGCGAATCCTCTGGCAGCTTCTTCAAATAATCTTTAAGCAGCAACTCATATCGAGGTATGCGTTGAATAGGACCCAACATGTGATGAGACAATGTTAAGTTTCCACATTCACTCATGTGCTGGAGAGAAAAAAAAATGAATGAGAATCCTGCTATAATGGACGAAGCTACTTTTTATAGCTGTATGAAGTAACAATACTTACATGTATCTCCTCCATAATAGCAGCAAATCGTTGGTTCTTTGCTCCAACTGCATTAATTACATTCATAGCATTATCAAAATTTTTTACATATTCTGTATAGAGTTTCAAGAACGGTGCAAAATTTTTCATTATATCACCTGTAAAGAAACAAATTAAATGCATTTGGGTCAGGAATGACAGAGGTACTCACAGGCACAAATGGCAAGTAAAACTGATTGTGCTCCTTTACTCACAAGAGGAACAAAATCAACAAGATCTGCAAAAAAAAACATGTGCTGTAGCTGTGCAATTAACAAAGGTATAATCTATAAATATACCTTTAGTAAACAAATGGTTGACATTGTAAGCTTACTTCACAAGATTATTTAGTTAGCAGTCATACAAACAGGGAGGAAACTAAACTACAATGAAGCTCTGATGGATATTGCCAGTGAACTACTTCAACATTATAATATTTTACAAGTTGGTACACACTTTCAACTTATCTAACTTTTAAATTGCTAGGACTAGTTTAGAGAGCTACTGCTCCTGGTCCTTAGCTAATGATGGAAGCAACAGCTCTCTGAACTAGTCCTGGCAAATAAAGGTTGATTGTTTTAATGCTTGAGTTTATATTTACAGACCTCTGCTAGGTATAGAGCTAACAGGAAACAAGGTAACTGATGCCACTATTGCTATGAGTTTCCATTTGAATTGAAATAGTGCAAATCCTGGAATTCTTATGATTTATGCTAGCATTTTGTTTAAATCTTTGAAGTTATTTGAAATATGGTAATCAAGTTATTGAATAGTGTAATCTATTCAATAAATGGGTTTTCCTAATTGCCCTTTATTGCCTGTTTTTAGCTATTTATAATACCATTTTTCCTGCCTATTTTAGCTATTTATAATGCCTTTTTGCCAGCCTATCTTAAAGATTTATAATGCCTAAACTTCCAGTCTCTGATAATAAGGAATGACTAAAGGCATTTTGCCATCCTACAAACAAAAGAAAATTTTGTACACACACTGCCAGCTCTCTGATACTTTACAAATCAAAGATTATTATACAGCATATTGTAAAATAATGAAAGAAATAAGTTGTAAAGTGAAGCAGCAATTCAATGCGGACTATATACTTAAAACTGAAAACAAGGGCAGGGCTATTTGGAATATTGTCACAAAGGAAATGATAAAGACAAATTTGACAAACAATAGAACAGGTGAAGTTTTAATTAATAAATAAATAAAAAATGATTAATTAAAAATAATAAGCTGAAGTATTCAGTAAATATTTTGTAAAACAAGTGTCAAATTCAACAGCATAACAATCAATACAGCAATTTAACTTCAACAATGTAACACTTAATCGAAAAACAAATCTTCTCACTCTGGTAGCTGAGAAAAGGTTGAAAATATAATAAAAGATCTGAAAAACAAATTATCATGTGGCCCTGATGGAAAACCAGATTTAATTGTAAAAAGTTGCTCAGCCTTGATAATAATCCCTATACAGATATATGTAATGCAAACATATTATAGAATACATTTCCAAAATCATTAAAAAGCTAAAAATGTACCCACTTTTTCAAAAATTATTGAAAGAGTTATGTTTCACAGAATAAATCCATTTCTAGAAACTAATGAATCACTGTATAATGTGCAATTTGGGTTTTAGAAAAATAAATGTATCAATGATGCACTAAATTCCCTTACAGAAGCAATTATGAAATTAAAAGACAGACAGAACCAGATATACAGCCTATTTTTAGATCTTAGTAAGTCATTTGATATGACTGACCACAACATTCTGTTAAAAACATATTACTATGGTATAAGACGCCTAGCTGAAAGTTTGTTTAAATCATATTTGGGTGAAAGAGAATAACTAGTTTGCAATAGGAAATACAAACGTATGCACTGAAAACAGTAAACAAGGGAGTTCCACAAGGCTCTATTTTGGGCCCAGTATTGCTTTTAGTTTACATAAATACTGTATTTATCCGAATACAATACAATGCTTTTTTTTCCAGAATATTCACGTTCAAAACTGGGGGGTTGTCTTGCATTCGCGATATGTTTTCTGAATACCATGTGGGAAAAAAAAGTAAATTTCAACTTCGCAGGTAGGGCAGTAGTGAAGCCTAAGGGAAATGGTATATGTTACTGCTAAGGTGGCGATGAATGTAGAAGGTGTTGTGGTTTCATTTTGTGCCAGAAATTAGTTGTTAATCGGCCTAAGTTATCTTGATAGAAAATAGGATACATAATTGTCGTTACAGCTATGGTCCCGCTACCATTGCCAATGCCATGTTCTACCATTCATAATAGCTTATCTATGCTACCATGGCATACATTCTGCACATCTTCGCACTCCCCTTTCAAAACCTGAATTTAAGCATAAATTCAAATTAGGTAAAACTTTTTACGATATATTGCAATATATTATATTAAGTATTTTTATCTTAATTGTACATTTTATCCATAATCATCATTCCAGCTGAGCTGTCGCTGTCTGCGCAAATTAAAATTAGGTAAAACAATAATTACAATACAATCGTAAATTATTTACGATGTGTTATGTTAAATATGTTATCTAAACACAAAATCATATCCCTCATCGTCATTACACTATCAACACTGTCACCATCACGTTGTACTATTGCACCTATGCCATTAATTTCCATACTGCCCTCGCAGTCATCTGCTCAAAACATGAATTTCCATACAAATCCAAATACAGTACAATAAATATAATAATAATAATAATAATAATAATAATAATAAACGGACTTAAATCAGCTTAAGTATCCAAGTGTATTCAAAATATATGGCAAACCTTTAAATTTCATTTAAATATTAAGCTATGTCTTCTTTTTATATACATGATAATGCTAAATTCCAAAATTAAGTTCTGAAAAATGGGAGTTGACTTGCATTCGAATAAATGTGGTAACCTTCCCTTGAATTTAAGGTTTGTTCACAAAGTACATTTGCAAATGACTTAACATTATTGGTAATAAAAATTTGGCCCTTCTTTCCAACATGTGTTGCATCATTTTTTCTAAGTCCAACGTGAGTGGAATATTTTTTCAAAGCACAGTTTTAGATTGTTTTAGCTAATATGTACATAGTCACTTTTAACTATTATTTCATGTTGGAGAATATTTTCTTAATTTATGATTTATAATCCTTTATTTATTTGCTTTCTGTTCATGTAGCCATACTGAATGCAGTGCAGCCAAATAATCCATCTTGCATCACTTAATGCAATGCTGCCAACAGTCTTTCTTTGCCAATAAATTGCATAACTGTATAATGTACAATGTGTCCCTAAATTATGGTGACTAGCTATGTACACTGCATTAACTAAGCCTAGCCTAAATCTAATTGCTATGTTTTCCATGAGTTTCTGGAAAGAGTCTGCTGAACGATGTTTGGTATCACTGTGCCACAAATACTCACAAATGTGAGCATCTAAATATTCCCATTGAATGCCACCCCTGAATATCCATGTGATACAGTTATCATCATTATCATTATTATTATCTTTATCATTTTTTTTTATAAAGTTTAATATCCTTTAACCTGGAAGGTCATATCAGACAATGAATGAAATGGATGAAATGATGCTAAATGAACTCGGGATCCATGGGGCTTAAAATAACGTGACATTTGTCTTCTTAGGATAAGGAAAACCCCAGGGGGAGGAAAAAAATAATCCTTATCCAGGTAACTCACCCAAGCATCATTCGAACTCAGGACCTAGACACACTACTACCCCCATACTAGGAGGTATGCCATTATTATCATTATCATTATTACTATTATGGTCATCATCTGCACCTCATTTGTTTGAACATTATCATCCCAATGATCCAGCTGCCCACTACGATGCACTCCCAATGAAATTTGCATCATCCTACTTTATATCAGTCAATTTTAATGACATGGACGGGACCACCAGTTAACCTGTACATTTATCATATTTTATTGTATGCTAGAAATAATGTCTCAGAATTAGCAGTGTGGGAGAATGTGCACAATTATAATACTATGAGTCAAAACATGTAAAGAAATACCACATCAAAGATTAACCAAGCTGGCAAAGTTTCATGTAGTTCCAATTTTACAGATGTACATACTGGGGGCAAGTTTAACAGAAATACCTGTAAATATTTTTAAAGTTAGATTAGGATAAGCAGCTAGTCAATAATCCTTGTCATACAACAGCTGAACTTTTTGACACTGAATATACTGAAGTGATGCACCAATGAGTGCTTTTCCACTAGGCTTCATAAAAAAATTATGTATGTAGCTGATGATGTAGGATAGATCCTATGATACCGGTTCCACTGTGTAACAATTTTGATGAAGCCTTGTGAAAAATGGTTCACTGGGGTATTTGTTAATTTTAATTATTATTATTACTATTATTTTAACGAGATGTCTATTGCTGTAAAAGACGAACGACAATAAAATATATTAAGTTTAACTAATACTCAGCTCCCAATTTTCTCAGTTTGTTATAACTCTACTTACCTATTTTTTTGTGTTTTTCCCAGTTTACCATTCTATCTTCCAGCTGAGGTAGTAGAAAATCATGATGAAACTGATATATTGACTTGATATTTGAGAACATTTGGGGGACCACTTCTTGAGGAAACATATTATGGGCTCTGTTCTCTTGATCAACTCGAAAATGAAATATCTGAAAAAAATAAGGGTTACTAAATATAAAAAGTAAAATGTTTACAGGTTTACCTGGCTGCCTGCTTTATTTATAAATTTATAAAAATAATGGTTTTACTAGGACAATTAAAAAGAGAAACCAGACACTGACCAATATTATTTCTTTTTAACATTCAATAAATTAAAATAGGTATGCTACACAATATTCATACTACTGCTGTCTATAGCCTGTAACTGATTTGTATCCAAGGTAAGGAAGCATGCATCTCGAGATTAAGTTGTTTGATATAAGTTTAATAACGAATTACGATTTATGATAAATTGTAAAATGAGGCATATGAAAACAAAATGAAGTTAACAAACTTTAGGTCACCTGGCACTGTGTCCTATACTTCAGTAACACTTGATGCATCCCAAATTTAAATTATGGTACCTATAAAAATCCTGATGCCCTTATCAGTCATAGTGTTGTATTATAGCATACTTAGATTGCTTTTTTGGCTACTAGCATGGAATTCAATACACGTGTAGTTGTGTCATGTACTTCACTTGATTCATCCCAAATGGTGCCAATAGAAATCTTGACACCCTTATCACCCAGCCATATTGCAGTATTATAGCACATTTATATTGCTTTTTGGCTAGCAGTATGGAATTCATTTACATTGTAGACATTTCTAGTAAAAACGCTGGGACACAAGCTTTTTTGGCTACCCTTTTTGAAAAAATTTACTTTGAAAACAAACTTTTCTGTAATAACTAAAATGTTGAGAAATACAAATATATTAAAGAAACAAGTCTTCAGTATAAAAATATCATTTTTATAAGGCCAGAAATAAAACTGCCATCTTAAATCAACTGGCAGCACATTTTATTGTGTTCTCAAAAGAATTTGAAAATGGTTACAGTTTCACCGAAATACTCCTGACAATTAGGTACTTTCATGACCCACTGTATAATGACACCCAGGGAGTTGTATGCAAACAGCAGAAGAGAATGCAAATGTAATGGGAGAGGTTTCATGGGTAAAGGAAAAAAGGACAAAGATGATATGGCAGCCAAAAGATGGTAGACAAAAGAAATATACTAAGAGATAAAGAACTAGCAGAGAGATTTAGACAGAAAAGAAAAAGGTGTGAGAAATTAGAGGGAGGAAATAAGGAAGTGGAGTTATTAAGAACGAAGGTACAATATATGTTAAGAAGCATAGAGAATATGGAAAACAAGAGCACAAGATATAATCATGGGCACAGAAAGTGAAGAGGAGCTGGAGGATTTCAGGAGGTGAACTTACTAGAAAGGGAACTATAATTTCAACTGAGAGGGTATGAAATATGTAACATTTAGAATCAGCAAAATAAGGGGAAGGAGGAACATCTTAGTGAAGCTTGCAAATAGAAACACAGTATACATGATCTTGAAAAGGGCAAAAAGGGTAAAAGGGAGAGATATGTTTATTAACAAAGACCTAAGATTTAGAAACAGATATCAAATGAAAGAGCTAATATAAGAAAGGTATGGAGCCCAGGAAAGAAGATATACATTCAACATTTTAAGTAATGAATATACAACTATGCAGCTGAGCAAGAAGGCATGCAGCAAATGACCTAGGAAGGAAAGGAGTCCACAAGAAGAAAGGAGGAGAGGTCATACACAGCAGAAGGAACATCCATTCAGCAAACAATGTTATCAGCAGCCGATGACAGAAGTGGAATTAAGTGAAGTTGTGGGAGGGGGAATAGACAGGTGAAACAGTGGTAGAGTATGGGGGTTGAAGAGAAAGGGAAAAAGAAAGGGATATACCATTGAGAGTGAACAGATTGAGGACATGACTAGGTTACCAGAAGTGAGGGGAGAGACCAGAGAAAATGGGGAGATGTGAGGTTAAGAAAGTAGGGCAAGGAGGGATACAACAGAGATTAACAAAATGGAAAATGGAACAAATCTATGAATAGTAAGAAATGAACAGTAAGGTAAGTAGGAAAGCAAATTAAAGAAAGAAAAGGGAGATAAGGTAAAAAACTACAGTAATCATCCACAGATAAAAGAAAGGAGGGGGAAGGACCACAATACATGATATAACCAGGGTGTTTAGTTGTACTTGGCCCTAGGGTGAAATAAATGCTTAGACTAAGGTGAAATTTGTAAAACTGTAATTATGTATAGAAGGAAGGAGAAATAAACTCATTCAATTCATACTATACAGTATTTTGAAGAACAGAAGACAGAAATGCCATATAATAAAATGGTAATGAAATGGGTAAAACAAGAGTAAGGACACAAAATACATACATATATACTTGCCAACTTTCTGAAAATCAAAACTCTTTAAAATTTTTTCTTAGCCAGTAAAGTGTAATAATTTGGCAATTTCATGAAATTTAGAATGTGTAGAATGCTGAGTATAGTAAATGTACAAAAATGCCTTGTGAAATAAAAAGGAGGTTTGTTTCATAAGAATTCTTGAAGATCTAACTATACTGCTTCGTTGTCTCACATACTGAAATTAAAATTTAAACCTGCATCCTATGCATTTTGAGGCAGCTTAATGAAGGAGAATCACAATTGTAATTAAGGATAGACATACAGATAGGCTCTGATTTCTGACAGCAATTGCATACTAATTATTTAGTATGTTCAGGTTTTAATCTTAAGTTAGAATATAGTATAATTTAAAGCTTTATCATGTCTGAGGCAAAAATTTTAACGTAATAGAATCCAAATGTAATAGTACATCATGACTACAGTTCATAGGCTCAATTAATTTTGTTTTATGGAATTCTACTAGTTATTTAATTCATATTGGAATACTAATTTCAAGCATTCTAATTTTTTCTTACATTTACATAATAATTTTCTTTATTCTGATTTTTAAGGTGTGTAAATAGCCAAGGGCAGTTTTCAAGGGTTGTGCAAATAAAGAGAAGATATGCAACTTATACAAATGCACTTACTATTTCAAGCTGCTCAGTATTCTGAGCCATATTATACAAAATGTATTAAGGTACTGAGGCTTCTTATTTATTTCATAATTGTGTTTTTAAGGTATCAATGTGAATGAATTTATACTTTAACTGACAGTAAACATGGGCCTGTTTTATCATGTTCTCTACTCATGAACAATTCCTACCTGATCAATCAGATGAAGGACAGCCACATAGCTCCTTTCTGTAGTCAGGAGTTCCATTGCTATGCAATATGCTTTCTCCTGCCTGGAGTCAGGGGGTGCCTCAATGGCAAGAGGATACTGCTGTTGCTCCAATGCATGACATTCGCTTTGTTCACTTGGGGCCAAAGAGCTCACATCAGATTCACTTGCTGCATGTTCATGTGAGTAATGGCATGAAGATGGCAGACTTTTGTTTGAAACCATCTCTTCATCTTCACTTTCACTTTCTGATATATTATATGCTTCATAACAACTTTGAATGATTTTATCAGCTGCATATCTGAAAAAATATGCGCATATCAAACAAATGTCCATCACTGACAAAATTTATACACAAACCACAATATTCCCAAACTGAAATCATCTTGGCTCGGCAATGAAGCAATCTGTCAAAACAGATTTCATGAATTAACATTTTGGTTATTGTTTTGGGATATGTATAATTTTCCTTTTATCATCATAGAGCAATGAATGTCTTAAAACTGCATACTTGCTGAAATATTGTAATATTATTAAGAAAATTAATGAGAAGTTGCAATTTATATTTTAAAGCAACATAATATGTTACATAGCAGTAATGTTTACATAGCTTTTTTATGCTGCACTGTAGTATACTTTAAACTACATTATACTGTTGCCAGAACATTGTTTAAAAGCTTGTCTTCTGTGACTTACATTCAATGCTGCTATGGATAATGTTTTTTTAGAACATACAACTACAATAGTAGAGACCAAAATAAGATAAACCAACGAGGAGGAATTTTCAAATAAACTTTAAGGTTGATTTCATGTATTAGAGAGTTTTACTCCAAAAGATAAGTTGCAAGAGGTTCAGATTTCTTGTCCTTATACTCAATCACTGCTTTGATATACATTCTTCTAATCTCTAATGTTTGTGGTCACCTTGAGGGTTTACCAGGATATTCAAATCAAATGACTGGGCTTAATGCATGCACAAGTGTCTCACTGTAAGGAAGAACAATTACTAAAACCCAAGTTAACCCTTATGTGAACTATAAAGCCAGAAATGAAAATACTTGCAAAGTTGAAGTTTGTTACTTTTGAGGTAACAATGTTTAAGAGTGCCTAATTATACCAGGAAATCTAGATTAGATGAGAGGGTTTAATGTGCGTTCAGATATCTTGCCATGGTAACTTAAGTGGTAAGAGTATGGGCATGGAGAGTCAGTGGTATTTGGTGTAAGTCCCAGCCATGACATTGAAATTTTCAAACATAATTTACCTTTTCAAATTGTGATGAAACAAAGCTAATGTAGGAAAATA
Source organism: Hymenopus coronatus (assembly GCA_030762935.1). NCBI lineage: Eukaryota > Metazoa > Arthropoda > Insecta > Mantodea > Hymenopodidae > Hymenopus > Hymenopus coronatus. Next base: position 61,959,454 of record CM060900.1, read on the forward strand.
ATTATCAAAACACACAGTAGTATCATATTTATCAGATGGAAAATAAAAGAAGTAAACAGTGATATGCATATGGAGACAGTGATATGCATATGGAGACATTGTAACCTTGGGTTCTGAAATAATATGGATGGAACATTAAGAAAAACAGCAAAGAAAAAATTTGTCTTTTGATTAGAAGATGGTATTTAAAAATAATTTTACTGCAGCTACTCGCAATAAATGCATAACCTTAGACAAAAACGCGAAGAGGCTTACAAAGCACTAATATGTCGGTTCTATTCTGCTCAATTCTAGTCATTCTTACTGAAATGTCTGAATTCAGCTGTTCTGTCATATCAGTAGAGCCTGGATTTGTATGCAAAACGCATTTTGGGCTGCACCATGGCCGAGTGGTTAGATCACTTGCCTCTCACCTAGGCGGCCCAGGTTCAATCCCAAGCAACCGCATGTGGGATTTGTGGTGGAAAACATGGCACAGGAGCAGATTTTCCCTACCATCTTATTCTACCAGTGCTCCTTCTTCATTCCGTGTATCACAAGTGTCATCGTCTGCATTGCCATTCTAGTAATAGCAGGCATTAAACACTATCAAAAAAAGCATTTTCTTTCTGTACATTTAAAAGTATGCTTAAATTATATATTTTGTTTAACATACTTTTCCGACAGTTTGAGCAGCATTTGATAAGCATATTTTGGAGGGGAAAAGTGCATATTAATTTAGTTTTCAATTAAAATAGTACCTGTTTACTCTTGAACATGGTATTAAGTTATAATTTTTCCCTTTAAATAATAATTACTGGTACTTAATAAAATCTCTGCAAATAACAAGTAAGATATATTTTAATATTAAAATATAAAGTCAGTGTATGTTTGTATATATGTGCTAGGCTCCTAGAGGCACCAATGTCAACCAAACTTGGTGCAAGGCAAAAATTACTGTCTAGCTTAGGATTTGAAATTCTATCCCATTTCATAGGATTATTTAATTTCATGTAATGCCCACAAATGATTGAAGGTGATTTATGTCTTTGTCAATGTATATTGATATAACTTGAACACTGCCAATATAAGAAAAATAATTACTAATAAAAATAAAAAAGTGTAAAATGCTATGATTGCATGGTTGAAAAATTAACAAGGTTTCAATGTGCATTATATTAAATACATCTTATTTACCTCCAAGAGGCCATGGATTTATACCCATCATTTCACGGCCTAGAAACAGTAGAGTTAACATATTTTGAATTTCTTTTGTTCAGTTCTTCTTGTGTTTTCTTAGAACAACTATTTTCTTAAGGTATAGTATCTTCTGTAAGAATTAGTAAATGTCTCAAACAAACAAAAAATGCAAGGCTATTGGGCAAGTGGAACATAAAGCTAAAAGAAGCAAATTACAATGCTCAGGTAAGAGCTACATTACTTTTGAATTTTTAGTTTCTCTACTGCATATATTAGGTGGGGAAGTATTGCATTCTACCCAAAATTAGATTTTCAAACTTGCCCTTATTTGTCTGTTTTGAGACACCATAAATAAAACAGCATTTTTAGAAAGAGTGGAGAGCGTATCACATGGTTGAAAGTCTAACAAAGTTTTGATGTGCATTATATTCTTCTTAATATATAAAAGTCAGTGTATGTTTGTTTTTATATATTTTTGTTATATGCTTCCACACCGTTGCACCAACTTCAACCAAACTTGGCATAGATGCCTTTAGATACAAGGGGAGAAATACTTCTAGCTTAAAATTTGAAACTCTATGACATTAATTATTTAATTTCATGTTATGCCTATCAAAGCTGACAAGGCCATCTGTATCTTTCTCAATGATAATGATAATAGTTTTAATAACAATTTATGTATTCATTTTTGCCTCTCTTTTGTTTTCTCTTCTGGATGTTTTATTAGAATTTCTATATATATTTACTAAGAATGAACAGGTTATGTTGATGTTACTTAAACTGTTGTTATTTCCTCCCAGCTGAGATGTTCTATATAAACAACCATGAGGCAGCCATAATACAAAAGCCTGGAGGTCTTTCAACTGCATTCTTGAGAAATTATCATTACAAACTGTGGTATTTGTAGTCGTTAAAGTGCTCTTGCACACATATTAAGTAAGGGTTTATATTTGTTACTGAGCTATTATAAAACATTTAGAAGTGAAAGCGATCTTGTTATCCACTGATCCCTTTCAAAATTAGGAGCATTAAATATTTTAATAATAAAATATTAAATAACTTATACTTATGTATGTAGAAAACAATATTATATGTTTTATACTGTATTAGTTTTAAAGGAGCCAGGAGAGGATAGTTTTGCACGTGAAAGGAACAAATTTTAATGCATTTATTTTATAGGAATGATGAAAGGTACTTTATATAGCACATTTAAGAAGTGGCACAGATGTTGTTATCCACTGTGAAGCATCTAGAAACCACAGTGTTATATTATGTTTTGTAATGCATTCATTTTTAATTAATAAAAAGATAGTTTTGCACCTGAAAAATTGTTGCCCCATGTTTTGCAATTAATTGGTATTTAACACTTTTTTATTACCATAGCATATAGCATTTTTGCAACTGTACCAAATTCTTCACCATTTCCTTTGGCCACATCAATCTTTATGCTTAACAGTTGGTAGCTGACATTGCTCATTAAAAGTGTATGCCATGACACATTGGCTTCTGAAGCAACATCAGCAAGATAGTTTCAGCTTTTACCAATGTAAACAAGAAATACATATTACTTTGGTAACAGTCAAGACTGTATGCAGCAGCATCTTTCTTGTCCCGAGTATTTTAATTAACCCACTGTTTAAGCAGATTGTGTAGTAATTTTGGTACCATTCCATGAAATGCCCCAGGGAAAATAAGGCATTTAAAAATAAACCATATTATTCATTGCAGAGCTTCTGAAAGCTATGATGTTATACTTTATGCTTTGAAACAACATGTCACACATGCTGTGTTAAGGCACTTGCTTAAATACCAAAAATTACAAAAATATACGTTGTGAGGAAGAAAACCATTCCATTTTGCTGCTATTGCCCAATTGCAGACATAATACAGCGAGAGAAACTTGCTAGATTGGCACCTGGATTGTACAAAAATCAGAGTAAATACACAATGACATAGAGCTAAAATAGCGCATGTGAACAACTTTGTAAAACTACAGTTGTATTTCACACAGTAAAACAAAGCTGCCACAGCAAATGAAGTACTCTTGGTGTATTTGAATATAAATTGTGTGTTGCATTGAACCTGTATGACCGAAAGTAGTCCTGAGTAATTACTTTCCCTATACGCACTATGTACATAGTGAATAGAGAAAGTATTGCACTCCACCAAAAAATTCTATACCGAGATTTCACCGGAAATATATGTTTTAGGGTCCCCTTTATCTAAAAAAAAAGCAGTTTCACAAAAAGGTCCATGTGTGTGTGTCCGTGTGTTTGTGAACACGATAACTCAAAAACAAAAAGTCGGTAAAATACCAAACTTGATATTTAATTTTAGTATCTTCCAAGGATGCGACACAAAGATTTTGAGAAAAATCCCCCCACCCCAAACTACTCTTTACATAGAACTATTGTCGAAAATTTTGATTTTCTAAAAAATGGCTCTAACGATTTTGATTAAAATATAATATATTAAAGACATTTACCTGACAAATAAACTGTATATTTTGAATTTTCTGAGAATAGCCTCGAAAGACCACTTTATTCTGGATGAATTTTGCATAACTACTAAACCGTAAGAGATGGACAAAAGCGTAACACACAAAAAATGTAGAGCACGTTAAAACACACCATTTATGTTATATACATTTTTTCCGTGGAGTTGATCGTTTTTGAGATATTCCTTTTTCTTGGTTACAGCTTTGAAAAACTTATACTTTTCTCATACAGGAATTTGTCAACTCCTGTCCACACAAACAAAGGAACATCAGTCACATAGCAACCAGCTTTTGGCTTTCACTTTAACCTATGGTACTCCCTTATTTCGCTTGTCTTTACAATAAAGCAAGGAATAAGACTATTTCTGCTAATTTTCCTCGATTAACATGAAATAAATGAAAGATAAGCTTATTAACAATAATTTGTTACAGAGAGATAGAGAAAGTCATGTGAATGGAACACATAAAATTTTTTTTAAAGCCTTGTAGTACTATCTAGAAATAAAACATTACTAGATTTACAAGTGAGATGGTTGTTTCAGCTAGTATTTGTATTACATATATTTATTTATAAACAGATGACATATGATGTTATGGTGTATTTAAGCATGTTCCAACATAGCTCAGAATGCTGGGAGCAAACCAAAATCAGTAAAGTATGATGACATGACTTGAAATCAACACTAAAATCAATGAGTTTATTTACTTCTGTGAACAGGGATATACCAGGCATCTTGTGAAATAATATTAAACAATTAAGATTAGTAACAAAACCAGGTAATCCCCATGAGCATCCATAAAATCAAAGGAAATCCAATCAGTATCAGATATGTTATGTGGTTTGGTGACTTCCTCTTTTTTCATCACCGATTCAGATCTCAGTTGCATGTCGATTCTTGACAATTGAGGAAATTACTTGAATGGTGCCTTAGTTAAGAAATGCCACCTGTGAAAGTATCTGAATCTGCTGTATTATATAAATGAATTTGGAAGTAATATTTTTAGTGAAGGTGGTAAGATACTGTTTTGCTTGGTATTTGAAAAAAGTGTTTCTCAAATAAAAAGCTTCAAATAAATGCAGCATATAAATACAGCACACCATAAGGACTGGGTTAAGAAGAAGTCTACTTTAAATCAACAACTGATTACAAATAAAGTAGGTGAACAAACAAGTTTGAGTGACACTATTTCTAAAGGCTTGTGTTTAGCTTTAGTGAGTGCCAACATTTGATTGTGGAAACTGAATAATGTGCAGTTTTAGAAATTCCTATAAAAGTACACTAAAAAGGATCCCAAATAAGTCTAAGTTGTGCAATAGCTATGTACCACAGTGTTTTTAGAATGTAATTTCTAAAATATGGGACACATTCAGGCACAAATAATCTGGATTTCAATGGATAATATTCCAAATGCTGCAGGTCAGTGTGTTGTTATTGCTATAGTTGGTGCATTGAAAGCAGGTAGCAAATCATTCCTCTTTAACACTCAAGTACTTGGCAGGGTTGTAACATTTTTTAATGACTTGTTAGCTTTTTTGTGTCCAGCTGGAATACAGTATGACGATGTATTTTTATTTTTTCAATGATGATGCTCCATACATCGCAAAGCAGGAGCTGGACTGAAAGCTCTTTATCCCAAATTAAATCATCTGATGCTCACGGTTTACTTCGTTTTGTTGAAACTATTAATAGTCGAACATAAAGAAATGGACTTACTTGTCTCCAGTGTGAAAAAAGTGTTTGTGAAGGTGCTACAAGTTCAAAAACATTGTGAACTATTCCAAATCTGCCCTTACCCTCCGAGTCAGTTTTAACATGCTGGAGCTCATGGTTACAGGTTGTGTCATACTACACAGAACATTTCAGTGAAGTGAAAACTTTAACAGATTATTTTAATGCAAAGATGCAGCTAGCATTGTAATAGCTCAGTAATGCTTTTCTGAATATTGCATTGAGAAAAAGATGCAGTACAATCTAGCTGGTTCTCAAAATTATAACACCGTTGGAAGCTTGATATACTTCTTTAGAGTATTCGCTTTCTGTGATTGATCATATTTCAAATATACAATCTGCATGAACTCATGGTGTTGCTAAAATTGCATTGAAAAGCTTAGTCTGGTATTAAATAAAAATCCTGGTTACAAAAACAATCAGCAAAGTGTTGTATGGTGATGGTGAAAAAACTGTAACAGAAGAGGAATTCACTGAAGAAGAGTTGTGGTGTTTTTCACATGCACCTGTGACACGAGATGTAGAAGGGACATTCTCATTGTATAAAGCCTTCTTCACTGACAGACAAAGCTTCACACAAGAGCCCTCGGGGAAACTTTCCTTATCTACTGCAATACCACAAATAAGGTAGATTATCCACAAAATATGGCTTATTTGATATTTGTTCATTAGTTTTTGCATATTATGGTGAATATTTTTAAAAATTTTCATGGATATTTACATGTATGCTTTACTATTTTATTTTGCATACAAATCCAGGCTCTACACATCATTAATATCAAATTTAAATTTGCCTTGACAGCCAAGTGTCTAAGAGTGAGAATGGCTCAGATTTGAATCCCAGCTATGAAAGTTTTGTTAAATACTAATTTTATTACAAGCATGATAATGTATTCTACAACTGCAAATACTTGTTAGTACTCTTATTTGTTTTCAAAGCCAATTGGTAAAGTAAGTATGATTCTTTTGAACCTAACCAGGACCAGAGTGGTGTTTTTGAGTATCTTATTGGACACAACTCTCTGGGAAGACATTTATGCATAATAGGGCTTACACAAGACCTGTTAATAGGAAATCTGGGATAGATTTTGAAACCTCCCAACATATCTTATGCGAATGCAAGGCATTTGCTATTCACAGATACATGACCCTGGGCTGCTCCTTTTTGGAGCCCAGGGATAGAAGTAAGACAGATATCAAGGACGTGGCCTGTTTTATTCAGATCATTGGACTTGATTGAATCTCAGTCAATGAGGTAAACAGGCCCCTAGAGCCTATGTGCAAAGGCCTCATATGAGAACTCTCAGGTCACATCATCAGCATTATCAAATCAGCAATTCAAGTACAAACACACGTTACTCCATTATTCAATAACAAAGTGCATAGATATTATTTATTTAACAAATCTACAGTCTGCAGAGTATGTATAGCTTAAATGCCATGTATTACTAAAGGCAGTGACGTTTTTAGTTCTAAAATGTATTTCACATAATTTAAAAGATAGCAAAACATAAAAAGGTGCACTACTAATGCACAAAAGTCGCCATTATAATCTATATACTCAAACCTTACTTGCACACATTAAAGATTTAATTACATATTTATCAAAACTAAGCCTCATTTATATGGAGAAAGCTATGTTTGTGGTTAAGCTGTACAGGTTCACCAAATTTTTTGAAGAAAATAACTATTTATAATCTTACTTCTATGGTATCTTGGTCTTGAACATTTCAAGCCAAGACCGGAAGACCAAGATACCATGGACACTAGCCGCCGAAGCTTAGGCAAGAAATCTTACTTCTAATTAACCATTACATTTACTCCAACTAATGCAAATGAAGGTGAATAACTATAATTTAATGGTATCACATTTTGTAACTTTGGAAGGACCAGATGGTTAATATATGCATATGTTTTACTATTTTATATATCCCTGTTTATGATACCAAATTTGAATTTAAAGCATACAAAGGTAATAAGTAATAACTTTTGGTAGAAAATCATTATGAGAATAGATCAAACAAATCAGCTTTTTCATTTTGTGTACAAACTGTGAGTGAACCAATATGTGACTTTGAATGGGAAGTAGCAGGAATATTGGGAGTCTATTTCTTTTTATTTTCTCTACATATACTATGTACATAGTGTATAGAGAAGGTATTGCATTCCACCCAAAAATTTGATACTGAGATTTCTAGAAAAAGTGAGTGTGTGTGTGGGGGCGGGGACAGAATAGCCCAAAGACGAAAAGACTGTTGAATACCAAACTTGGTATTTAAGTTTGGTATCTTCCAAGGATGCAACACAGAGATTTTCAAGAAAGTCCCCCCACCCTAAACTATGCTTTACATTGAACTTTTTACAAACATTTTGATTTTCTCAAAAATGGCTCTAACGGTTTTGATTAAAATATTGTATATTAAAGATATTTACCTGACAAATAAAATGTATATCTTGAATTTTCTGGGAATAGCCTCTGAAGGCTACTTTATTCTGGATGCATTTTACTGAATTTTGCATAACTGCTAAACCGTAAGAGATGGACAAAAACTTACCACACAAAAAATATAGAGTACGTTAAAACATTCAATTTATGTTATATACATTTTTTTCGTGGAGCTGATCGTTTTTTAGATATTCCTTGTTATTGGCTTCAGCTTTAAAAAAACTTTAACTTTCCTCATTCAGGAATTTGTCAGCTCCTGTCCATACAAAGGAACTTCAGTCATATAGCAACCAGCTTTTGACTATCACCTTGTGGTACTCCTTTATTTTGCTTCTACTTACAAGGAAGCAAGTAATAGGACTATTTCTGCTAATGTTTTCTAGATTAGTATGAAGTAAATAAAAGCATAAACTTTCTAATAATAATTTGTTGCAGAGATGAAGAGAAAGTTATGTGAATGGAACGCATCAGATTTTTCTAGTCACATTCAGCAACTAAAGCATTTTACACATATGCAAAACTGTAAAATACATTATCTCTTCCAAGAAGGCTTAAAAGAATCCAGGCACAGTTAAGGGAGGTAATATTTCTCAAAACCCAAGTGTATGAATATGAAAGACTTTTGATATGATGCTGTGGAAAACGAGCACCATCAAAGGCAACCATGAACAATAGTATTGACAAAAGCACTTGTAAATCTTTTGAGACTTCAATGGTATTTTAATGATGGGTTTTCTTCATGACTGAAGAAGAATAAATGGTGTGCCCACCTCCGTCATGTGGTGGTTGAGATGTCAATGAGATTTGATCTGGTCTCGAGTTCAAATCTCAGTTAGAATGAATTACTCGGATAAGGTTTCTTTTCCAGGGTTTTGCCATATCCTCAGAAGACAAATGTCAGGTAATTCTAAGCTCTATGGGCCCCAGGCTCATTTAAGCACAATTGTACCCATTTCATTGATTCATTATCTAATAAATTTTGAAAACCTAAAAATATCTGTTTCAATGGGCTTAAAGGCTGCCTATTGCAACAGATGATGCTGCAAACAACCTGGAATGTATTTTTCTTTACTACAACATAGAACCAAATACTAATGTTAACAATTCTAAAGATTGAAGAAATTCATTAAATAGCATTAAAAACTGGTAATTGGGAAACATTTATTTAAAAAAACAGGGAGTTTGTGGCCTTAGTACATTTTTACTAAACAATTCTTGCATACATTTTACCCACCTTCATAAATAGATGTTTGTCATCATCTTTTGAAAACCTAGTCCTGCAAATAAACTAAACATTTTCTAACCCCACAAACTGGTTTGGGTTCCTTAATGCGACCAATATTAATACATACTGCTTTGCATTTACCTGTAGCTTGAATGAGTGCGGCATTCTATGGAACTTCTTGACATTGAAATCTTTTCTGCCCCACTCCAGCTCTCTGCACATATGCGTCGATTCCTGACTGAAGCAGACACCATAAATGGATTGAACCTTGGAAAACTAGGTATGTTCCGGAACTGAAAGAAGGCATTTTCTGGACTTAAGATATGATTAGCATTTTGAGGCAAAGATGAGGTATTCACAGTGTGATCTTCTGTTGGTTCGTTACACTTTTCACCCACTTGTGGACGCATTCTCCATTCTGAACCAGTAGAAGAACTCCTAGTGAATTCGTGGCCATCTTGCTCATATTCAACGAATGTGGCTTGTGAACTGCTCTTCAACAGCTGTGAAAATTGATCTTCATTATGCTGCATGAAGCGCACAAAGGAACTGGTGTTTTCTTCTCTGGAAGACATAAATTTTTCATGTGCCTCTCGAAAAAAGGTCTTTGACTCATTGCTCAATTTTAGAGCTAGATTTGGAGTAGGTTTAAAATCCTGAAACCAATCTTGCATATCCTGAGGCAATGAGCGAAATTGCTCATGTTCCATATTGGGTTGCAGACTTATGTAATGAACCAATAGAATGCAGTTATCATTTTTTGAAGCAGCCTGAAATTAAAAAACAGCATTAATGACAGTGTAAAGCTATTTTAAAGCAGTATTTATATGTTGATACCAAGAGTCTTATTAAGTCTCAATAGATCTAACAAGGGCAAAATGTTACAGTACCTATTAAAATTGCATATTATCTTAAAATAGAGAGATTATGTCTGGGGAGCAAAGGGACAGTAGTATGTTGTCAACCTCGAGCCATAATGTAACAGTGACATGGTGCATTTATAAACGCTTTTTACGTTCTTTCAATTCCCATTTTTAACTCAATGTTACAAAGATTTATATATTTATAATAATAATTATTATTATTATTATTATTATTATTTATATATGATTTCCACACATTTTTGTTGCATTTCCTGCTTACACCAATAATATGATTTTAACACCAAGTAGTGTTTACTACCTGTTGTACCATCTGGTGGTGAATGTTGCTACATAAACTAATAATTGGGAAAGGATATTTGGGAAGGAAGCAATCAAAGCCGAACTCTTCCCCAGCATTTGTCAGTCATGAAGACTATGGAAAAACCTAGAAATACCAGTCAGGAAAGATGGTTCCGATGGGATTTGAGCCATGGACTCTGTTGCTAATGAGTCAATGCTTTCAATGCCCTTGGATCTCCATGTCAGAAATGTTGATATGAAATGTAACTATATAATTTCCATACTATTTGCAGTTATTTTAATCTTTTGAAGTAAATTGCAGGGTTTTGATAATAACACAAATCTTTGCTTGAAATCTCTCAACTTTCATTTTTCATATATTTAGTGAAACAGTTTCACCAAGAAAGCATAATTTGTGAAACAGATTTTTGGTATTCAGGTTTCCTTTAAAATATACCTTCTGCAATTAAGGTGCAACAGGTAGTATATTTGAATATTTTCCCCCTACTTTTGGATGAAATAAGCTTGATTTTTAACACATTCAAGTTATATGACAAGCTGTACTCAGATAAGTTAGTAATGGCATTTAAATCACATGATCGCAGCTGGCAGATAAAACTAGATGTATTTGCATTTTTAATAATGAGTGGCATGCAAAGGATCTCTGTATTTTATTAGAAGACTAATGAACAGAAAAGCTAATGTTGTTGATATACTGAGAGCAATATTGCCTGATATACATCTCATCAAAAAGTGAAAAGTGAAGAGCATAAATAATGGTCTGTGGTGAGTATGCTGTGTGTGAAGTAGATAGGAAAACAAGTTTATTTCTGAAACAGAAAGCTACTATGGCATTGCAGCACAACAGGCAAGCTCAGACAAAGGAAACATCAGACACCCAAAGAGGAGGTAAAGAAAACAAAGAGTGGAATTGAGTACCAGAAGTAAATAGGTGTCAATTTGTAAGATCAAGTGAGAACTTTTTTTTCCTATGCGCTGAACAGAAAAAGGTTACAGGAAAATATTTTTCTATCTGCCGGATATAGGGCACTGTTTTTCAATGACTGCTAAAAGATAAACAACAAGAACCAATATACCTATAGCTCATCAGTTGGTTTAAAGTGTAACACTGCCAGAGTTCAATGTTCAAGGTCAACATTTAGCAGCAGGTACACCAATAAGACTAAGGTAAAGCATATGCACTTTTCCAAAGCACATTCCATCCACAAAGAAAGAAGCACAATGGAATAAAAAGAACTGTTATATGCTACAGTAAGCAGAAACAAAGTGAAAGTGCTGAGCAGAGCAAAATGTGCTGTATCTCCTTTCATTTGGAGAACTATTTTGAGAGCTACCATATCTAGACTTCTCATATTCACAGAATAAGGGACACTCATTGTCCTCCTCTGTTTTTGAAAGGCAGAGCAGTTCTGTAAAAAAATCAACCTACAAATAATACCTACATTTATATCAATTAAATGTGCATTTGTACTCTTTGTTAAAATTTAGAGAATGATGATGATGATGATGATGATAATGGTGTTTAAGGGCGCTCAACTGCCGAGGTCATAAGCGCCCTTACGATTAAAACTTGGCAATAGGCAGTTAGAAAAATACCAAAAAAAAAAGGAAAAAACACAAGTAAAAGAGCTAACACAGTTGAAACGGAAGTAACAGAACGGCCCAGCCCTCTAAACAGAGCTGGATATAAAACACCATCTAAAATCAACACATTAAAATTAAAAGAGTTAAAAAAAGCTGCTATCACACTAAAACGTCAAGGTAAAAGAAAGTTTTGCTAAAAATTTAAAAGCCCTGTCCACTGCTCTTGGGTCATCTGCCAGGACCTCAGCAAGAGAGGCCGGCATGCCCATAGATGACCGAATGTGTGCCAGGTGACCACACTCCAGCAACACATGACGAACTGTCTGTGCCTCCCCACAGAGCGCACAGACAGGAGCAGGTTCACGTTTAAAAAGGTAACTGTGCGTAAAAATACAGTGGCCAATTCTTAGCCGAGCTAGTACTACCTCCTCCCGGCGGAATAAACGAGAGGAGGTTACCCAGTTGATAGGGAGGTCCTTCACCTCTCGCAGCTTATTACCACGGAGAGCCGACCACTCCGCATGCCAAGTCGAAAAAACGGCTCTCCGTACAGCCACTCTAAAATCTTCTGCTGTTGAATGGGTAATCGTAACACTGGGCGCTGTGACTGCCGATTTCGCTGCCAAATCCGCCGTGTCATTCCCTGGCAAGCCAACGTGTCCAGGAATCCATGCGCACTCCACATTAAAACCAGAAGCGTGCAAAATGTGGAGAACGTCCTGGATGCGCTGCACCAAAGGATGGTAATTGTACAGCTCACGAATGCTCTGAAGGGCACTAAGGGAATCACTAAGAATAAGGCAGTCACCTAATTTTCGACGTCGAATATACAGAAGGGCTTGATAAATAGCATATAGCTCGGCAGAATATATAGATGTGCAACTAGGCAAACCGTAAGTAGAAGTTGCGGTGCCAGTTACAAAGGCACATCCAACACCGTCGGGGCTCTTACTACCATCGGTGTAAATACAAATACGGCCACTGTATTTGGATAAAAATTCTAAAAAGCAACGACGAATACTATCAAGAGGCGTAACAGATTTCCCGTAGAGCGTCATCCCGAGATCGACATGGGAGGTAGCGCGTAACCAAGGGGGGTGTATACTCTCTCCCTTGGATAACAGCCGAGGAATGTCAACATGGTGCTGGCGTAGAAGCTCACGGAAACGAAAACCTGCTGGCCTGGGGCTCAGAGAGCGGAGGCAGTATCGCTCGTGCAGCTCAGGGGAGAAAAACGCGTGATAAGTTGGATGCCCAGGCATACACTTCAGCCCACAGCCATAATTAGCAAGCAGGACATCACGCCGACAACGCAGAGGAGGTTCTCCCGATTCGGCGTAGAGGCTAACAACTGGGCTCGTTGGAAAAGCTCCAACGGCCACACGGATGCCCTGGTTATGGACTGTGTCTAACCTTCTGAGCACTGAAGGTCGAGCTGAAGAATACACAATGCTGCCATAGTCCAACTTCGAACGAATCACAGCACGATAAAGACGGAGCAATGCCGTCCGATCCGCACCCCAAGACTTGCCACTTAGTATCCGTAAAAAATTTAGAGAACGGTCACATCGTGCTCTAAGCTGTGCTATTTGTGGTGCCCAACAAAGTTTCCGATCGAAGATCAAACCAAGGAATCTCGCCTCGTCTGCGAAAGGAAGTAAATCTGGCCCGAGTCGAAGAGACGGCGGCATTTGCCACTTACGGCGCCAGAAGTTAACGCAGACTGTCTTCTCAGCGGAGAAACGAAAACCGTGTTTCGAGCTCCATGCATAGAGATTGTCCAAACACCGCTGGAGACGGCGTTCCAAAAACGGTGTACGCTGAGAAGTACAGAAGATGGCAAAGTCGTCCACGAATAAACAGGAAGAGACACCTTGAGGCACACATAGTGATATGGAATTTATCGCAATAGCAAATAGAGTCACGCTGAGTACCGAGCCCTGCGGCACTCCGTTCTCTTGAATAAAATGGTTAGAAAAAACCGAACCCACCCTCACTCGAAAAACGCGGTCCCGCATAAACTCCTGAATGACCAACGGTAGGCGTCCACGTATGTTCCAGTTGTGCAGAGAACGCAATATTCCCGCCCGCCAACACGTGTCGTAGGCCTTCTCGAGGTCAAAAAATATCCCAACTGTGGGGCTGTTCTTAAGAAACCCGTCCATAATCTGAGTTGACAGAGAGACAAGGTGGTCAGCAGTTGAACGTCGTCGTCGAAAGCCACACTGGATGTTCGTCAGAAGATTGTGGGATTCCAGCCACCACACCAACCGTCCATTGATCATGCGTTCCATCACCTTGCACACGCAACTGGTGAGGGAAATAGGACGGTAACTGGAAGGAAGATGGCGGTCCTTTCCAGGTTTAAGAATGGGTATGATGGTGGCCTCCCGCCACTTGTCTGGAAAAATGCCATCAACCCAGACACGATTATAGACCTCGAGTAGGAAATCTTTGCCATCAGGAGAGAGATGTTGCAACATTTGGACGTGGATACCATCTGGACCTGGTGCTGAGTGTCGTGAAGAGGAGAGTGCATTGTCTAGCTCTGCCAGGGTGAAAAGGCGATTATAATCCTCAAGGTTGCCAGAAAGAAACGAGAATTCTTGAGATTCCACCTGGTTCTTAACTGTAAGAAACTCAGGGGAATAGTTGCCTGAGCTAGACACCTGAGCGAAAGCACTGCCTAAAGTATTCGCCACGTCAAATGTATCAACAACAGCTCCGGTAGGTGTTTTGAGACCGGCGATGGGCATATGGTTCGGTTTCCCAGCCACACGTCTTAACTTATCCCATACGACAGAGGAAGGTGTATGTCGATTAAAGGAACCCACGAATTTATTCCATGACATCTTTTTGCTATCCTTAATAACCCGCCTAGAATGTGCACGCATCCGTTTATAGTTTATCAGGTTATCCAGTGTAGGAAAACGCTGGAAAACCCGTAGAGCTCGTCTGCGAGCGCGAATAGCATCCCGACAGTCAGCGGTCCACCAAGGTACCGGAAATCGACGGCTGTAGCCAGTCGAACGCGGAATGGATTGCTCAGCAGCAGAAAGAATGGTCCCTGTAAGATGTTCGACCAAGTGGTTCACAGAGTCGTGCTCTTCGTAGCTAAATTCAGCCAAGTGGGAGTACAGTTCCCAGCTGGCGTGGTCTAGGCGCCAACTAGGTAAACGGGTGGAACATACAACGGGTGTCAAGACACTAATACGACAAGGAAAGTGGTCACTAGAATGCAAATCCGAGATGATATTCCAGCATAAGGTGACTGCCAGCTGAGGGGAACAAATTGCAATGTCAATGTGTGAAAAACTATGAAATGCGTCAGATAGAAAGGTGGGCTCTCCGGTGTTCAAGAGAGCAAGATTCTGACTATCCAAGAAGTCTTTAAGTATCGTACCTCTCGCACAAGCCCGAGGAGAGCCCCAAAGAGGGTGATGGGCATTCACGTCGCCTACCAATAAAAAGGGTGGTGGCAACTGCGAAATGAGGTGTTCTAAGTCGCTGTGCGAGAGGTTCGCAGATGGAGGCAAATAGATACTGCAAATGGTGAATGAAGCGGAGGGTAGCTTAATGCTGACAGCAACGGACTGGATTGCAGATTGTATGGGTACGGAGTTGGCAAAAATATCATCTCGAATAAGCATCATAGTGCCCCTATGTGCCGGGACACCGTCCTCCGGGGATAAATCACATCGTACGGAGGAGTACTGCCTGATGGTAACGGTGTCCTGTGGACGGAGCTTCGTCTCTTGTAAACATACAGCCAAGGGTTCATGCTGGCGCAGCAACAAGTCAAGCTCTGGTCGATGTGGTCGAATGCCGCGTATGTTCCAATGGAGGATAGCCATTGAGTATATTATGGGATAAGTTTCAAATCGAAAGACGCTTCTGCAGATTGGGATTAGCTGGTCGGTTCAATTTGTTCTTCTTAGGCGTTGGGCTAGTACTATTTTCAGGAGCACGATCCTGCCGTTTCCGCACTGTCCCTCTGGCAGTGGCGGCAGAATCCTCCTGGTCCATCTCCTCCACAAGGGAGGTCCCTTTTTCAAGAGCAGTTTTCGGTCCAAGTAGTTCGAACCGATTGGATGTGCTGATCGGCGAAGACGGCCGTCGCCGATTCACGCCCTCCTCCCCAGATGACCCTTCAGAGGAGGATACACGTGTGGAGTTGCGTGAACTTTTCTTAGCTTTAGATGACTTGGTAATAGATTGCACATTCTCTTTCAAGAAGTCTTGTCGTACATACTTGGTCTTAAACTGTTTTTCTGGGGCAGAAGACGTCGTGAATTTAATAGCTTTAGTTCCGGAGGTCGAGGCTTTAGGTGACAAGTGTGCAGGACTATTCTGTAAGCTGGCGGATTTGGCAGATGTTGATACCAACTTGGGTGTAGGTGCCGAAGGCTTTGGCAGCGCTTGGGCTAAAATAACCTTTTCCGCAATTGTAGCCCCGTTCATATCGCCGGTCTGTGTTGCGATTTCCCGACGCGGTACCGGTTTAGCTGCAACTGAGCTATAGGTACCGGACCTCGGGGCAGAGGGTTGGCGGAGTCGCAGGAGCTTCCGGGCTTCCAAGAAGGACACCTTCTCTTTCACCCGTATCTCCTGGATCGCTCGTTCCTCTGCAAAACGGGGGCAGTCTCGGGAACTAGATGGGTGTTCCCCGTTACAGTTCACACACGATGGAGCTGAAGCACAAGCCCCATCGTGGGAGGTGTCACCGCAGTGGACGCAGGTGGACTTGCCGGTACACAACTCACTAGTGTGACCAAAACGTTGGCATTTAAAGCACCTCAGCGGATTGGGTATATAAGGCCTAACTTCGATGGCTTCATACCCTGCTCTAATCTTTTGAGGCAGATCAACCCGATCAAAAGTAAGAAACAGGGTACGAGTAGGCAGGAATTCACCGTTGATCTTACGTTGTACCCGATAAACAGCTGAGACACCCTGAGTCGCAAGATTTTCTTGGATCTCCTCAATGGACAAACCGTCCAACGCGCGGGTTGTTATTACACCGCGGGAGGAGTTCAGCGACTTGTGCACCTCGACCTTCACTGGATAGCTGGCTAACATGGTGGCTTTAAGTATTCTTGCAGCTTGCGAGGCGGAGTTGGCTTCGACAAGAAGTGTACCATTGCGAGCTCGAACGCAGGATTTAACAGGACCAGCAATGGCATCGAGACCCTTTTGGATAGTAAAAGGGCTCACCGTAAGGAACTTCTTACCTTCCTCTGTCCTATGAATAACCAAGTAGCGAGGACCACATGACTCGACTACTTCCTTTCCAACGTCTTTATTTGAAATCGGGGGTTTAAGTTTTGGTGCCATAAAAAAAAAATTGTATAAATTCATCCCCCAGTGCTCCCCACCCACCACGGAGCCCAACGAGGGGTCACCCCACTGGGGTGACAGGGCTACACAGGGGATATAGCGGGCTCGCCGTCCCACTCACCCTGGAGTTCGGTGTAATACCTAGTCCTGGCCGATTGACTAGGGGTGGGTTAGTCCCTAGCCTCCCGTTTAGGCAAATCAGAAACCAAAGCGGTGTATTAGGCTGCGCACCCTCCCCAGTTACTGAAAGACAGAAGCCCAGGCTCAGGTACGCAACCCTCAACCAACCAGGATATTCCTCTTCACCGACACGGGTCTCCACGCACGGCCTACACGTGGGTGGGCATTTTGACCTTCTGGCTCCCTCACCACTCTGAGGTTGCCCACAGAGGGAGTCAAGGTGGCTCGGGACCCCGGGTGCGCCTAACCCGTACCTACCGTAGTAGGCCCCTGGGGGGAATTTAGAGAATGGCCCAGGGTGAAATGTATACATTAAAAGCAATATTTTAAACTAAGTTTATTTATTTCCATAACAGAAAATTACCTCTAATATACAACTATATATTCTGATGTAATATAATACCTTCATGGCTGGGTTTACTGAGACTTTTACCATTGCTGTTTGTGTCCTCTGAGGATGCTCAAAGCAGAATCAAGCAAAATATCAGTTTTATTTATTAATTTGTATTAAGCACCCATAAAAGGAATATGACTATACATCAGCTGCTATCTTGCCATATTCCTAGCCAAGTTTTGCTTATAATCTAGTAAATTTATTTTAATCATAAGGATGATAATTATTATTATTAATAAATAATAATATAATAACAACAACAAAGTGTGCAACAGTCATGCTCAACATTTCTTAAAACAACATATAAACTTGTTTCATCTACTTCTTTTTCACTTTAGTCAAATACTCGCCTACCTTTTTGCTATCCTTACTAAAAAGTTTAATCAAGGCTATCTTTCTGTCCATTTTCTGCCATTTACCATTTATACACTGTTTCCTCCAAAGCTCTGTCCCTATACAGTCAAAAACTATATGTTCCATATTTTCCTTTTCACCACATATTGGGCATTGATTCTGTTGGAGTCCTTTACTGATACCCTTTAGTCTCCACACACCTGCTCGTACTGAAGCAATACTCTCCCTTTGTTCCTTGTTTAATTTATCCACATTCAGTTCTCTTTCCCATGTGTTTTTTTTTACTGGTACATATGTTTCTAATGATCTTTTTTCCCCATATGTTACTGAACAATTTTTGTATTTCTATATCTTCAAATCTCCTCCTGGCTGCTTTCCAAAACTCATTTGCATTGCCTTAACAAGTTGCTTTCATCTAAATCTAATATTCAACACCAATACTTAAGAGCTCTCTCCACACCGTTGCTTCTACCCTACTTGTCCCATTTCAATTTGAGCAAATTCCTTTACTGTTGCATTTGGTAGAGCTAACACTTCCCTGCAGAACATCCTGTACACTGTATCTAAATCTTCCAAACCACTATCTAGTCCCCATATTTCAATTCCATATAGCATATTTGATTCAACTACCATATTACACATTATTTCTAGCCAGTTGACATTTATATCTGGTATTTTATATTTACACCCCTCTAATTGCTGCCAGTGCTCCTTTCCCTTTTGCCAAAGCTAACTTCTTCTGTTTCTCCCATTTTCCTCCCCCATCAATTTTGACCCCAAAGTATATACAGTCTCTAACCACTTTATATTATTTACCTTCTTTCTTCCACTTTTCAAACTTGCTCAATTTTGTCCCTTTCTTAAATAAAATAATTTGAGCCTGTTCCTGCTTTACCATCAAGTTCCATTCAATGCAATACTTGTCTATTTGTTGCAAGGTCTGCTTAAGACCAATTGTTAAATAGATCCTACAACTAAATTGTCTGCAAAAAGTAACCCAGGGACTATGACATTGTTTATTACTGGCAAACAATTGTTGCTTTTTCCTATCTCAATTACACCCTTGTCATAATCCCTTCTTTTGGTTTATTTGTCACCATTCCTGCTCTCACACAACATGTATTCTTTTTATGTAGGGCTTTAAAAAATATTTACCATATGTTGACTTACTCCCTTGGTCAACCACAACAGTTTTAAGTCAATATGGTTGTACACTTTCTCTAAGTCTACAAATGCCATATACAATTTATTCCTTTTTTCTTTTACATATTTGTCCACTAATGTTTTAATTAAAATATCAGTTACAATGCCTACTTTGAGAGCACAACCTAGAAACCCAGAAGAAACACCATTTCATTAGCATACTTCATATTTGGAGCTTTTCCTCCAGTCAAAAAATTTGTATAATTCTTAATAAAGTGATAAAACTGCTGGCAAGTCACACCATAATTGAGTGTAATTTTAATTTCATACTTCACCACATTCAAACATTTGGTCCTTTGAGTGCCTCCATTCTTACCTTCTCACATACTATACATAAAGTAGGTAGAGAAAGGATTGTACTCCACCATAAATTTGAGTAGAAATTTCACTGGAAATATGCTTTGAGGTCCCATGAATCAAAAAAAGAACTTTTAGTACTGTAGTATCTTCAAAGGATGTGTCATGAAGATTTTGAAGAAAATTCCCCCACCTCAAATCAAATTTAACATGGGCATTTTTTTTAAAGCTTTGTTTTACTCAAAACAAACACCTTATATTAAAAATATTTACATGACAAATATAATGTATATCTTGAACTTCCTGGGAATTGCTTCTGAAGTCCTCTTCATTCTGAATTACTTCTGTATAACTGGTAAACCATAAGAGATAGACCAAATTTTCTACACAAAAACTGTAAATCTCATCAAAAGCACCAATTTATGTCCCTTACATATTTTTGTAAATTTTCTGAGAAACTACTTATTATTGGTTTCAATTTAAGCTACTTAACTCACACTGGAGGTCATCTTTTGTTTTATCCCTATTTTTTTCTTACTCCTGGCCATGCAAAGCAAACCAAATTCCAATTCTTTCAAAACCGGATTCTAAAAAATTTTGATTATCACTTTAGCCTAGTGTATTGCCTTATTTCCCTTCTGCTTAGGAGGAACAAACACAACCATTTCTGCTAATATCTATCTTGATAAATAAAATGTAGATAAAGGAAATCTTTTGTAACAGTTTGCAGAGAAATTATAGAACACATTAGATTTTAGTTAAAAATTTGTGAAAACCCTCTCTATAATCATATCAAGGAACACTCAATAAATATATTAACATACTCATTTTGAGGGTATCCAATTAAATGCGATCACCAAAAACTGTTAATTTTTTTTTGGATAATTGAAATTTTGGGCAATTTAAAGAGCTTAACTCTCTGGAAATAAACAAAATACTTTGTAAAAGAAAATTGCCTATACTTTTCCGACCTAACACATTCTCTATTAAAGCTTCTACTTAAGTTCTGCCAGATGTTAACTTACTAATGCTATTGTAATCATTACCTAACATGTGTCAAATGAAAGATAGAGTCAGATTGAAAAATTCAATGCCATTGCTGGGATTTGAACCATGGCATTTGCTATATCATTGAATTTTTTCCTTCTGACTCTACCTTCCCATCACCTGTCCTACACACAGCTAGTGTGGAAGAAACAATTATATCACAATGTGTCAAACAGGTTACACATCACCAAGCATAATGGTTTCTAGGCATTAAAATTCAAATGGAAGGAAATGCAGTTTGTCACTGAACTATAGGCAGAGACATTGATCACAAAACACCCCATCTAATATACATTCCTTTGGCGTCCACAGACAACACCTGAACAACTTTTTACCTGCTTGTTACTAACCCTTGGCCTCTCTTGTTTTTCATCCTTTGCCATGCAAAGGCTTGAGATTAAAAACTTAAACTGCTTAAGAATTCTTACATCTGTACTTTAAAATTGAATGTATTATGATTACAATTATATTTTTCAGTGTGGCAACACTTTGCAACTTCAATTGTTGTAATTGACTCTACCTATTGCTATTCTTCCTCACAAAGGTTTTTTTCTGCTTAGGGGGGGAAGGCAACACGAGACAGTACTGCACTTTAATGCTATCTTGTAGTAGTAAGTTCCAAATTGGATTCACCATGGTGTGAAACATAAAATTTAGGACAGCAAGTACTTCCTGTGCTTTGCAATTGTTTTTCATGGGTGATAACTACAAATACTTTTCTTCATATTCTCAATTTTGCTACATAAGAAAAGCTTCCTCTTCTTTCATTAAGTAGCGAAAAAGGTTGTGCATCTAATGTGTATGGCAAGAGCTCATTAGGCTAATCAAATTCTTGGAAACTCTTCTTACAGTAATTGCTCTTTATTGGAACTTGGAAGAACTAAAGCAGGAACAGTTCCACAGTCTTGCATCATAGGCAGTCTTCTGTATATATGTAATACAGTGTACTCTCTAAGTATTACTTTTGGAATTGTTTATAAATATAGCCATTAGTGCAAGGTTGGAAGACTTATTTTGGGACGATCCTGAACCAAAAACCAAACTAGCAATGAACATTGTGCAACATTTTGGAAAGTGTTGACACCACATCAGGTTAGGAATCAGTTACAGTAGAATGCTGACGCCCATTGTAGCACCAAAAAGCTATCGCCAAATAGGCCACACTCACAGTATCTCTCAAGCTGATGGTTTCCCTGTCACTATTTGCCAAATTACCGGAGTCACATAATATTTATTTTGTGAAAACATCAATAAGGTAAATGGACTCATTCTTAAATACTCTGATTACCTCATCCTCCTTCAGCACTTGGAGAGAGTAGCCTTTATTTTTGAGTGACCCCTCCTTTGTATAATCCAGGCTTAAACAACAGTTATTATTTTCTCTACTACATAGAGTAAGAAAAGGAAGTATTGCATTTGAACCAAATATATGATGCTAAGATTCCACCAGAAATACAAGTTTTGAGACTCCCTAAATAAAAACACCATTTTTAGAAAAAGGTCCATGTGTGACCAAACAGCATAATTCAAAAACGAAAAAAATCTGTTAAATACCAACCTAGGTATTTAAATTTGATATCATCCAAAGATGCAACAAAGATTTTCAACAAAATTTCCCCACCTCAAACTACCCTTTACACAATATATTTTTCAAAAATTTAAATTTTCTCAAAGAATGTAGTACTACTTTGGTTAAAATACCATATATTAAAGATAGTGAAATAGCATAACTAAAAAAGAGAAAAAAAATCTGTTAAATTGGTTTTTAAGTTTAGAATTGTCCAAAGATGCAACACAACATGTTTCAACAAAATTCACTCACCCAAAATTACCCTTTATATTTTTAATTTTCTCAAAGATCATACTACTACTTTGATTAAAATAATATATATTAAAGACATTTATATGATAAATAAAATGCATAGTTAGAATTTTCTGGAAATAATCTGTGAAGTCCTGTTCATTGGAAAGGTATTTTTATAATCTTCTGTAACTGGTTAATGTTAGGCGATAGGCAATAACATGCTATAAAAAAAGTATTCCCTCCATCCCATAATAATCAACTATTATGCATATCTCTTTTGTCCCAAATTAATTGTCTACTATGCATCCATCGCATATTAATTGTCCGGTCCGCATTATCGCTTTTGCCATTATTAATTCTCCATTAGATATCTGTCCCATATTAATGGTTCCAATATGCTTATCTCTTTTATCCCATAATAATTGTCCGGTCCACATACTCTGATGACTGGTTAGGAATATATAGGATGAAAAGGAAACAAGGGAATAATTCACACAACTTTATTGCTCCAGAATCAGTACAAATTGAAAATGAAACAAACAAAATACTCTAACATGCTGCAGAATGATTGGTCCAGAAACAGTACAAAATGACAACAAAACAAAAATAACAAACAAACAAAATACTTGTGTAGACTGCGTGTTACTGCGGGAAGGTTACCAATCCAACAGATTGTCTTGCCGCGACAAGTCTACTGCTGCAGTGCTATTGAAGACTCGTAAATGTATCGAGGACACTCCAAGCTGATGCAGGACATTGCAGTGTTCCATGCATGGCTTTTGCTTACTTGAATACAGGACTGCAAAGTGAGAAAGATGTTGAGCTAGTCAAAGTGTTAGGTCTTAGAAAGATGTTTCAACTTGCCAACAGTTGTAGCTGCCTAATGCTGGAGAGACTGAATTACCCAGAAGAACCCCAGATCTAAAACAATCATATCTGGGCTGTTGAAAATGGCATATGAGATCCATGGTGATTCTACTGGCTGCTGTAGCATCCAGCCAGGTGCGGTCATTGCGAATGATATCAGGACATACATTGTCCTGCTGAATGGGCACTTAAATTCTCCTTGCACGTGGTCCACACAGCCATTTTGCACCTATTGCTGGGATTAATTAGTTGATGATCATGTCCCGGTAAACATCTTTGGTGACAGCTAATGGCGTGGTGACCATTGCACCAGCAGTATGATTCCTGCTGTTTCTCTTGGCAGCTCCTTGCTGATGAATGGCCAAATGTCTAATTTACCATAAACCACTGATTATGACCAGTATCCCACTGAGGCCGAGCTATGACAGCCAGAAACAAGCTTTAGAATACACAATTTGTGTTTGCATGTTTGCTGTGGGTCAGGTTCATCTTGCGGTAGGTATGTTCATTACTAAAACCATTTTTCATCTCCAAGAATAGTCTCCATCATTATGCTGAACTTCAGATTTTTGTTTTAAAGATGGTCAACATAGTAGGATCTAGCACTGACAAAGAAAATTGCAGATGTTTTGTTTTGTTGTGATTGGTCGATAATGGCTTCAGTGCATTTGTATAGATTCGCAACTCTCCCGTCTTTGCACACCAATGTAAGGTACTCTTACAGATGTTTAGTGCCTCTGCCATTGAACAAATATTCTGCCGATTTTGCAGTTGTAGGGCAAGATTCTGCAACGTTGTCTTTCATCAGAGAGGCAACTGCAACACGTACAGATCCACATTCCAAACACCTCCACCCTGTAGCCGAATATGATGCACCGTTCTTATATCAACATTAGATTTCTTGGTTGCACCTGTCATGGCCAATTTTTTCAACATGCCAGCCGCACTGTTTTCCAACAGAAACTCATACACTGTCCTCTGTTCATTATCTGGAAGGTTATTGCTACCCCTATTGTTTCCTGCTGTGTGTTGTGTTACCAAAATATTCATTGCTGTTGTTTACAAATGTAATCACTGTAGAGTTGTGCTCGACTAACAAATTCCAGTGTGCTTTGCTTCACCAAATTGCATAGAGCACCATACCAGTGTTATGAAAATCAATGCTCACTTTTGATAATCATCTTGGTGGTGTTTGTTGATCGTGATAAGGTCACGTGGTTACTCATCACAATCATATTCACTGACCTACTGCACATCTCTGCATGCATATAAGTCCCAAATACTCATTTTGTCAGTAATTACTGTAATGCTATTTTGGCATACTGGACGATTATTATGGGACAGAGGGAGCACATCTTTTTAATGAAAAACACAATTTATTTTAAATAATACTTCAGAGATATCCTTATTAATGGTTTGAATTGTTCAATACTTGGTCATTCTTTCAAAGACTTTTGTTCAGTTGTTTCTCACAATTGCATGGAAAAAGTAAGGAATTTTAAGGCCAGTATAAACAGCATCCAGATGTTAAAAATTTGACTCTCTTTTATCTGATATGAAATAAGCACTGTAACCATTTCTGTGAAGGTTTATCTCGATTAAAGCACAGTAGATAGAAATTTAAACTTTGGTTAGAATATTTTGTATACTCACTAATAAACGATAGAGGATAGAGAAAGCCATGTGAATCACTTATAGAAAACTAAACCAGGCCTATTGGCTGTGGTCCACTGGGCTTCTTTCCTTGTTCCCCAGATGTTTTGCCTTCGTCTGCGGCAATCTTCTTCAATGGCATATACATCTCTGGGCCTCTCAATAATGACTAGTGCATTGTCTGGAGTGGCCGGCTTATATACTGTGGGAGGTACCACCCTCGCATGACCTGATTGGTCCGGATTGGGGTCCCCTGCACCCGGACCAATCAGGTCATGCGAGGGTGGTACCTCCCACAGTATATAAGCCGGCCCCTTCAGAAAATGTACCAGTCGCTGTTGAGAGGCCACAGAGATGTATATGCCATTGAAGATGCTTGCCGCAGATGCAGGCGAAACATCTGGGGAACAAGGGAAGAAGCCCAGTGGACCATGGCCAACAGGCCTGGTTTTGTTTTCTATAAGTGATTCTAACACTGGCCGTGAAAGCCTTCAAATTTTAAAGCCATGTGAATGTAACACATCCGATTATTTTTCAGAAAGGTTCCACTCTTAGAACTGCAACAAAATAACAGCTACATTATGTTTTACATACATGAATTAAGTTTAGCTGTTAATATGTAAACAAAAGAAATTGTGGTTTGATAGTTAAGCTTTAGAGTAAGGATTTTACCCAAAATAGCCGATTGCACACTATTCAAATTCATAGTTTTTTGTAACCGAGGAAAAATACGCTTCACGATTGGGATAGAACAGAACTGTATATGCAGATTATGGTTATTTGCTTAAGAAAGTGTTACAAAGAAGCAAAAGACCAGACTTTATTGTAGCTCATCTAAGTGATGTGTTTTGTCCAAATGATTACTTCTCCATCAAATGCTGCAATAGATTATGTCCTGAACACCAGTCACCTACCCCTGAAACAATGCTACAGCAGTGACATACTGTTTATTTCCGAAACTGAAGAGATGTAGCAACTAAACACAATAGCAACAGCAACAACTGGAATTCCACCTGCTGAAAGGCAATTCACCATCATAAATGTAAAAATGAGGGAGAGAGAGAAAAGAACTTGTAACAACAGTAGATGAGTCAATCTGAAGGAGGCTGAACAGAATTAAAGCTGAATCAACCTCCCCTTTTGGAAATCATATGTTACTCTGCAATGTCAGTGCTGAGAACTAGTTTAAAAGGTGCAATATAGTTGTCAAGTCATACCTTACAACTGAAAACTTAAAAGTGATCTACTATTCCTATACCCACCACCAAAAGTTAGACTTATAAATTATAAAGAGTAAAGGAATTCTGGGATAGTATCAGCTTTAATTTCAAGATAAAAGTCACAAATATTTAATTCCAAACAACATAAAGAGAAGATTTAGCAATTGGGGAAACAAACAAAAGAAAAGAAACAGGATCTACTTAAGACTGGTATAATTTGAGATACTTATGCCAAAACCTTTTAATAATGCTAATGCAAGACTGTTATGTTTTATCTCCTCAGTATACTGTGACAGTTCATTACCAGTGCGTGCTATTATATGCACAGAAAAAGTTGTGCCTGTGGCAACAGCCGAGGAGATTACCTTTTTCACTGGTTATAGACTATATGCCATTTCCAAGTGGGTTAAATTAATGGCGAGGGAGTGGGGAAATCTTCATATGTCATAGTTCATTTTGATGTGATCAGTATTTGTACTATGGAGACCATGTATCATTTATGTCATACATTATTAGAAATATCCTGAGGCCTTGTGAAGATAGTCCTACTGAGGACTGTATTGGTGGATTTTTTATTACAAATTCCTAAAAATTTGACAACAGAAAATCCCTATGGTGTTTCTTGAAGTATTGCATTAAGTTTAATCACACACCCACACAAATTACAATAAAAAATTGTATGTATATATATATATATATATATATATATATATATATATATATATATATATATATATAAAATGTATACTTATATACTCTTTTTTATATGTGTTAAAGTGATTTATTCTTTATATTTTGCTTACCGCATCACTAAAGGGCAGTCCCTACCTAGAGCAATATGCTCATTGGGACATTCTATGCAAATAAATATAAAAAATAAAAATTTCTATACTGTACAATAATTTAATAAATAATACAGAGGGAGATAATTTAATAAACCATTTTTGAGTTTTAGACAGCCACCCATGTAATGCAGGTTAAGCAACTATTGTCATTTAAAAAAAGTAGTGTGATGATTGTCATCAGAGTGGGCGCGCACACACACATTCCCCCCCCTCTCTCTCTCTCTGTCGCACATGTAGGCTCTTAGAGCCCTATGTCCCTCCTAAGCTGAGCCATTCAAGTCCAATGGTCCTAATAAATTGGACCACATCCGTAATATCTGCCCTTCTTTTATTCCCAGACTCCAAAACAAAGGAGCCCAAAGTTATGTCTGTGAATAGCAAACACCTTGCCTTCACATAAAATATGCTGAGAAGTCTCAAAGCCCATCCCATATTTCCTGCATAATGGGTCCTTAGTAAGCCCCATTATGCATAGATGTCATCTCTGAATGTTGTGTCCAGTGAGAAAGGCCAACAATTCTTCTGAGTCTATTTCTAGTTAGATTCAAAATAACCTTACTTAGCTTGCTGTCTGGCCATGAAAACTCTGGGATCTGTCCAATTACTCAAACCAGGGTCGACTGCTCTACAGTTTTACTATTAGATGTACAGATGGAAAACACTGCAGAGCTGTTAAAAGAAAGAATCAACAACCCAATATATATATATATATATATATATATATATATATATATATATATATACACACACACACACACACACACACACACACACAAATATATGTATATAAAGAATAAATCAGGATCTCACCATAATAATTATTCTCCCATACTTGTCATCTGTTTCAGAATGCCATTTCATGAAACAAATTTTGCTTCATTATTTTAACTTCAATCAAATAGCTACAAAATAATAAATGTGGTAGGTATAACAGGAGTTTATTCCAAAAGTGAAAAGTTCTGGTTAAAAT
Organism: Hymenopus coronatus; assembly: GCA_030762935.1. Taxonomy (NCBI): domain Eukaryota; kingdom Metazoa; phylum Arthropoda; class Insecta; order Mantodea; family Hymenopodidae; genus Hymenopus; species Hymenopus coronatus. The sequence goes on from CM060900.1 coordinate 61,987,470, forward strand.
GCATTAAAACATGCAATACATTAGTGAATGAGTACTAACAGCATGTATTTGCCACATTTTGATACTAAAATACTATCATAGATGCATACATATTAATGGATGTAGCAATTTCAGTGGTTCTTCCCTACATTGGAAGTTAATCCTAGCCTACACCACAATGTAACCTTAAGTATGAAACCATAACTGTACACAATTCTACACAAGTATAAAACCTTAAAAATGTGAATATATAACTTTAAATACATTTTAAACAATATATACAGTTCCATTACAGAGCTGCTATGCTAGTCTAAAAGAGAAATTGTATACTTTCACAATTCGACATTCATGGAATTAAGTATTGTTTTAACTACCAGAGAACTGCAAGCAAATAATGGTTTAATATTGCAAAATTATTTGCAGCAAAGTATTTTTTGCATTACTTGTGGGTTACACCTATTGGTTAATTTAGTAACTTATCCATGTTACTATTACTTCACGCACTTTATGCAAACAAAGAGATTTAAATGAAAAACTGAATCATCAATAGTCATTCTCACTATCATAATACATTCAATTGTCAAAAACATTAGTGCCCATCACTAGCTAATACCATTGTGCAGAACAATTAACGGTAATTATAGAGAACTTGGGCCCCTCTAGAAATTAAACAAATTGTGGTTTGACTATAAGTTTGGTTTATACTTGTTACGTTTTCACCAATTTTTTTTATCGGAAAAGCTCCTAATTAAGTTAAACGCTAATTTGTTACGTACGCGTAGCGATCCTTTTTTGTGAATATTTATGAAGTATGCTGCCTAGAAGGAGTAGAATATAAATAAAGAAGGCTTGTAGTACTTTTGCAATGTAAATATATAATAATACTACACACTAAAGTGCCTAAAACCTGAGTTTCATTGTCGGCGGCAGGCAAACAGTGTTGTGGAATGCAACACCGGCATATGTCGCTAGATGCTGTGCTGATGTATGACAAGTATGTTTCACATAGATACAGCTGTTCAGTGAATTTTATTATGCAGAACTTCGGCCACTCTAAAATCGAATGAAACTAAGTGCGATTGATTGACTTTGTATTTATGATGACAATTACAAAGCCTGTGGATTTCAAATTTAGCGCGAGGTTAGGTTCCAATCCGTTTAGGTTAGTGTGTGTATATAAATTTATGTTTCTAATTTTATATTGTGGTAGTACCTCATTATCGATATTTCCAACAACTCCTAACAGCGCAATGGATACAACATTAGTTTTTTAAACCATCTCCCCACCCATAATCCCTCTCTAACCACACTGGTCCCGTTAGAGTGCAAAACTGGCATAAGTCACAGCGGAGAGAGTTAGCGGCCCAACTTGTAAATAATTACCCAATTAACTAATTAGATCATACCTTCATACATTGTTCACCTAGTTATACCAAAAATGTTCAAGTGTGACAAATTAATAAAAATTTTAAAAATTAATTCCTCAGGAACCAAGCATTTACAAAACCTAATCCAAATAGAACTAGCCTCAAAATTAATGCTAAGTACATCCTATCTTTGGGAAAATTCATAAACCTGTTCTGCAGTTAAAGCAAACTTTAACCCAGAAATATAAAATGTAAATTAATAAAAGATATTTCTGCAGAACTATTAAATGGAGGGGGAAATAGCAGAGCTAATTAAATCAGTCCAATCATTATTGAAAACAATATGTAGAAAGTCTCTCTATGAAAATCCTGAAAAACTAAACCTATTGAATTAAAAGATTCCAGTGCAGAGATCTCAAAAATCCAACAATGCTACTGTAAATTATTCCAGTAGTTAAGGTTAACTTATAGGTATATAATTGAGTCATATGCACATTCTGCATCAAATGCAGCAAAACTTTGTTAATTCCATGAAAATTAGCATTTAATATCACATATCATAGTAGAACACTTAAAGTTGCCATTTTTAGCTATTAATTTTCCCAAAAATTCAGTACACTTGAGATTTTTATCTTAATGTTAACAATACTGCATTTTATAGCATATGTAAAATAAACCGATATCTATTCAAGTGGAAAAGGCAACATTACTTCCAAAATAAACACATTACTTCCTTGGTACACTAATGTTTGTCAAATGGACTTGACACCCTGAATGAAAGATGTGATATATTGAATCACCACAAATATTTCCAAAATTAATATTAGAATTTACAGAGAAGTATAAGACTAGGTTATATATATCTTAATTCATCAAATGGAAATTAAGATTTCTTTTTTATTTATGGACGCTCCTTAACTGCTGTGGTTCTTAGCATCCCATTCTATTCTGGGCGTAAAAGACCACTTAATTTTTCTCTAAGACCCCTTTATCAGGCTTGAGGTTCTTTTATGTGTCGTAAGTCTATGACATGGGACCAATAGATTTATTTCCCTTCCAAAGGAAGACATGATAAGGATTTTTGCGCCTGAAAAAATCCATTGTCCTCCGTCGGGTTTGAACCCACTACCTTGGGCATATGAAGTTAGCATGGTAAGCGTTACACCACAGAGGGTGACAACTTTACCATTCTAAAGGGTCTTCTTGTGTATTTATAAGTTTAGTCTCTTGTAGGGTTGTAACTGGAGGAGGAATTTTTGTACCCCTGTTTTGGTACAAGATTTTTCTCACTCTGAAAGCTTTCCCAGTAGGTACACAGTCTCTCAAGTTCATTGGGGAAGCTTCCTGGAGCTACTTGGTGAAAATATAGAAAATTCAATTTACAAAAGCTATACAAAATCAGCCAATTTTATAGCTGGCATTACATTTGAAACCTTATCACTAAGGTGCCTTCATTTCATGCCAAGGCCACAAGCACCTCATATGCATATTGGTTGAGATGGCAGTGACTTCAGTATTATGCCACTGCACAGAAGCTGTACAGTATGTGTCAAGGGTATGTATATCAGCTGCTAGCTGTCTTAGTTTGTCATCTTCATGTTGTGAAGTGTTTCAACATCATGCAAGTTGTGCGATTTCCTTGGGAATGCTATTCTTTTATTAGTCCAAGGAAATTACTGCCAACAAATTTACACTTGAACAGGATGTTTACAATATTTACATGAACACTGAATCACATACACAGAAAGGTATGTAGACAATTTCAGCACCTCCTGGTTATTCAGCTCCCAGTAGACACACTGTGAGATGTTTGGGTAATACATTTAGAACAGGATTACTTGACGCTAAACCAAAGATGAGAAAACATGTTCTAATGGAGTAAAAGTTAGGCAAATTTGGTGCTGCATTCGAACACTCACCTAAGAAGTCTCTCAACTATGTTGCACAGCAAGTGGATGTATCTCAGACCTCTGTTCATACAGCTAATAAACTTTTAAAACTGAAACCCTACTGTTTGACTATAGTGCAGGAATTATGAACATTATGCAAGAAGAACTTGTGTGTGAATGGTAATTTCATCCAATGATATCAAGAATGTCTTCAAGCAAATGGACACCACTTTCAACAATATTTATAACAAGGTTAGTACTCATTACAAATATGTTACTAACACTTGTGAGTAAGTAACACAGGAGTTATGGAACAGAAAATTTTACACTGTGTGCAGAGCGTGTAATCACATGATCTCCGGTCTTGGCATCAAACCAAGGTACTGCACTTTCTCACCATGACAGCTTCAATGTGCAAGGCAGATATACAGTAATTCTATACAGGTGGTGTTTAGTTAAAACTACTATTCTTTTGTATTGAAAATACAAGTTTATTGCCTGTACTGCTCTAAGTAAGCATCTCTAATAAGCAGGCTTTTCAAAATAGCCTGTATACAAAATTCTGGCATGTAAACTGGGTTGAAACCTAAGCCTCTCTTGTGCGCACATACCAGGGTGTTAAATTACTTTGTTTTTTTTATACTTGATCACAAACGGGTAAACCCCAAAAATTGCCACACACGTAGTCTAGCCCACAGCTGAGGGCCCTAAGCCGTGATGCTTAGCTAATGGATCTTTCTTGGAAGAAGAGTAAAGCAGTACAGTTGCTCCGCCGCAACTGCGGAATGACGACAAAGTGTGGCTGAGGGATCAGCCCATTTAAAACGCCAATCATCTGCACTATACGTATAGGAGAAACTCCCAAAAAATAATGCACTTAACTCGCTCTTACCTTTCCAGCAGATACACAAATTATGATACTAGATAACAGCGCACAATTCAAAGTCTGACATTAGATAACGGTTATCGGGGTAAGTACTCACATGATGCCTTGTGATAGTGATCACTGATCACGTTCTTTGGTACGTAACAATAAAATGCACGGAGTAATGCTGTGATTGACGTTTCTTCCGCGGTTGCAACATGCCCCTTAAGGTTATGTCGAAACTTAATGTTTGAAGAGACAGAAAAGGGCAACAGAAATAGTGATGTAGATGGTCCAGTGTCTTATAAACTTTCTAATCTATTGCAATTCGAAATATCCTTACTATAGATTGCTACAGCTATTTTAAAGCAAGTTCTTCCATAAAGCATCAAGGGTACATATATACACCCTAGCTATAATTAGTTAATGATTATACCCATATCACAATTAATTCTTTCCCATAAAATACCCAAGTTACTTACTTAGAGAAAATTCTAGAAGATTACACAGTAAAAATATTATATGGAGAGAGTGTCTATATTTAATTTCACTAATAACCAACATCGTTTAAGTGACAACTAGTTACGGGTAAGAAGTAGGATAGCCTCGTAAGTTCGGAGCCGTTTCAGGGGAACACTTCCTTAATAAAGAGCCACGATCTATATTGTACATATGGAATGCTACCCAGGTTTCCGACGCGAGATATCGTTATTTGTTGATAGTGTTTAACGCTCATGCCGCATTCACAAAGGAAGCAATACTGGCGCCGCGACGTGAGTCTCATCGCGACACCACATTGACCATGGATATTACTGTTCACAAAAGGGCGGTACAATTTGACATACCTGAGCGATACTGGTGCATTACACTTTTGAAGAAATTGCTGTGTTTTTAAAACAAGTTCTTGCTTTGTATCCTCTAAAAAGAAGAAACGACAGAAGCAATCGATTAAGAAGATCCGTCGTTGGTGGGTTCGACCTATATTCAAGGAGCGTAGCCAATTTGGGGATTTTCGTACCCTAATCCCGAATATGATGACGGATTTCGAATCATTTTAAAATTACATACGAATGACACCATCTCAATTTGATTATTTTTGTACATCATATAGACAAATCAAGCCCCTACACGCGTAGCTGCATAGACAGATAAAGTGTCGTAATATGAAGAAGTCTGTGGAGGGCAAGTATCTCCCTAGGTCGCGCGCAATACATTGGTTGCAATGGGGAAAACAGTGAAATTTCAAAAAACTATAATTACGTCATAGGATACCTGAGTAGGAAATAATTGCGACAACACGTTCTTTATGAACGTCAGCATCTATGCACAGGAATTATACCTTAAATGTCCTGTTGGAAGTTGAATAAAATAATTTCATTGACTAGACAGATTTTATCCCACAACTGAACAAAACAAAAGTAAATATTATCATTGAACTTGAATATCGTATACCTGCATTTAAAGTGTTCTGCGAACAGGATGTAAACATCACAGAGTGCATAATTCAGCTTTAATTCCGTTTTCTCAGTTTCTTCCCAGTGAGTCCATGTATACGTTCTCCTTTATACTTTAATGCACAAAGTCGTCAACAAGAACTGTAATGAGGGTTTGTTATGAGTGTCTCTGCAGTAAAGTGGTCAAAATGCTGAATTAAAAATTAAAAATATGCTGGGTTCGATTCAAGGCTGATGAAGCTATTCTTATTCACCACCCTCAAGAACCTGGAAATATGAATGCGATACTGAATGAGTGTTACAAGTTAATCGAGAAGTACAGTTTTAGTATACACCTCAAATTTAAGCAGTGTTATAGATGGTCAAAGTGGTAATACGGCGATATTAGCTAAGGTGGCAGGTAAATAAATAAAATGATATAGCAGAAGAAAAAAACATACGTGATACTAGATTTTCAGAGATGGTATGTACAGTATAAAAATAAAATGAACGTGAAATTAGGTACCTGTATTCCTCTTCAAGACGCTAAGTAAACATTTTCCATCCGTATTTGTGGTATATTTGATTTAGATAGATAAGATAGGTGTATTAATATGTGCACAACAGGTCTGCGCTTCCTGAAATAATTTATAAAAAAATCTAAAGTTAGAATCGATTATTACTTAAAATTCTTTATGTTCTAACCAGGGGCGCCGGTAAAGTTATGTGCTAATGTGCTACAGCACATAAGGGCATAAAATAATTTTTTTCAGTTTTAAAAAGAATAAATATAAATGTATTATAATCGAAATTTAATGCACTTCTGTTTACTCTTGAGTTGCTGGCCTTACACTTGAAAACTTTCTCTTCAACCCTGCTTTCACTTCCGGAATCTGGACTCCCGGCTCTGAGCTGTGCACATGATACAATCGGAAGGAAGAAATACACATGCGTTAGGCATACTTTTCACACCCCTCCCCATCTGCAATACCCGAAATCCTCCACAAACTGTTCCGTTCTGTGCTGCGCCGAGGAGAGCCAGAATCACTCTGACCAACCCTTGCATTTTATACCAAAATCTCACACTATTATAACATTGCTTCTAATTTCATTATATTTACACTTTCTGTTCAATGCATACAGAAGTTTACTAGTCTTGTTTTCTTAACGTTTATCTAATTCTCGGGCTAGACTTACACCGGCTAATGTATGTAGGTTTATTGGTGGTTTAAAATAATGAATCGGCAATTTTGCATCTGTCGTGTTTACAACAATGAATAGTTCAGTTCACGTAGAGACAACATTTGTAAACTGTGTTAGTTCATGTGAAGATATTTTCGTGCATTCTGTTATTGTGATAATTAGTGTTGCTTAGTGCAGCCCTCCTTTCGGAATCTGAGTGTAGACATCACATTATAGGCATGAATTCTGTTGACAGTTTACTGAAAACACCATTTTCATCTAAAAGTTTGGAAGAGAAAGTGCAAATTAAACAGTTAGGCAGGCCAGTTCTGATTAAAAATATAACATAAAGGGAGAAAGGAAGCGGCAGTAGAGAATATACAGGGCAGTTCAATAAAAGCATTTATGATGAATGCAAGGGGATATGTGCTTTGCTTTCCTTGTCTTCTCTTTGGGAACAATGATGCATTTACTAAGACAGTTCTTAAAGATTGTGGTCATCTGAAGGCATTAATAAGAGCTCATAACGAAAGTAGAAACCATATCAATGTTTTAGACCTTTCTATGCTTGGCAGCGTTAATATACCAACAAAATGAAGTAGAGCTTATCAGGATAGCATTGCTAAGCACAATCAACAAGTAGAAAAGAATAGGCACATACTAAGCAAAATAATTTACAGCATAAAGCTTTGCGGCGCATTTGAACTCACACTCAGAGGGCATTGAGAATCAGAACAGTCGGATAATCCTGGTGTATTTTTAGGACTTATAGGTCTTGTTAGTAGCATTGACACGGCTGTAAAAGAGCATTTGGACTCCTGTAACGTTTTCAAAGGGACTTCGAAAACAATTCAAAATGAGCTCTTAGACTGTATGCTCGAAGTCTGCCGCGCAGAAATTGTAGCAGAAATAATTATAAAAAAAAAATAAATAAAAAAAAGCAGATTATGTAGCGGTAATGTCGGACGAGGCAACAGATGTGTAGGAACATATAGTTAGTATTAGTGTTCAGGTATAAAATTGACGGATGCCCTCAAGAACGATTCTAAAGATTTTTTAATCCCGGAGGACAAAATGCCGATGTAATTGCCGACTATATAATGAAAGAGCTGGGTTCTGTACTGAATAACAAGCATAAATTGATTGCACAGACGTATGATGAAGCAGCTGTTATGAGCGGAGAGAAAGCCGGCGTCCAAGCTAAAATCAGGCAACAATATCCTCATGCTCACTATGTGCATTGCTTCGCGCACCAGCTAAATTTAGTAATAGAACGTGCTGCGTCGCAAAATCGAGCTGCTAGAATATTTTTAGTACTATTTTAGCATTTACAGCCTATTTCAGTAGATCCCCAAAAGGGTTACTGCTCTCAAAGCAATTGTTGCTAAAAGAATTCCCAGTGGTTCACCGACTAGATAGAATTTTAAATCTCCAACTGTGAATGTAATTTATAAACACAAAGACACGCTTGTTGAATCATTTTTGGAGTTAGAAGAAACTCTTTCATCGAGTACCGTAATAAAAGGTGCTCGTGGACTTAGGTTAAATCTAGAAGATTTTGAATTCGGTTACATGCTTTCGTTTTTCCACCGAGTAATGCCGCGCGTGGACATTTTGTACAATCAGTTACAAGCTAGAAATGTTGGTGTCAAAGAAAAATGTAATGTAGCGTGTTTCATTGAAGCAATAAACAATATAAAGAGATCTTTGGAAACTACTGACAATGGCACATCGATGGAGCCACCTGCCAAGCGCCAAAGAAATCCTTGCAGAGTGAATGATGCGAAGGAGATATGCGATTGCATCACAGAGGAGGCTCGTAGTCGTTTTCAGACTTTAGACCATTTAAACTGTGCAAAACTTTTGCATTGTGAACATTTTGTTGAATTTTCGCAAAAATTCTCGGACAATCATCTTGATGAAGTGATAGAAGCTTATCCCGTATTCGATAAGAAGAGACTAAAAACAGAGCTTAGTGTCCTGCATTCTCGACCTGACTTCAGAAATATCGCAGGCGCTGTTCCATTGCTGCAACTAATATAAAACAACAATTAGCGCAAGACGCATTTTGTCAGTTGACAAAACTTTTGAAAATAATGGAAACAACACCAATGATATTTCTGGACCTAAGCGATGCTTTTGAGGAATTCCATGACTCAAGAGCGTTTGACTGCCTTGGCCATGCTGTCCATAGAGAAACGCCTAGTGCTACAAACGAAAGAATTCAACACAAAGGTGATTGAATAGTACGCCAGTAGGAATGAAAGAAGAATGGATTAACTTTTCGTCATTGGGGTGAGTTTATTGTCATTAATATTTATGTTTAGTTTTTTTTAGTTTTTGTTGATGCTCTTGTTGTTGCTATTTAATAATGATGTAGCACACTGACTGAAAAAGTCACATGCCGCCACTAGTTCTGACACTTTTTGCAAAATTTCTTTTTGCACCCTGTGGTGTCGTGCTTCAGTCTGAAATTACAGATTTGAAAAATTAACTTAATCGAGATTTCGTTTTTTTTTTATTTATTAAGCACAAATTGTAATATTGAATCTAATATTTTAACACTGCCTTCTAATACCAATAAAATATATACAAAATAGTTATAAGAATGAAATTAGCACTCTCATCAGCTTTGTCAGATGAGAAGTTCTTTTTTTTTTTTTGGTAGTGTTTAACGACCACTTTAACTACTTATGGCACCGCAGGTGGTGACACTGATGAAACATGAATGAAGATGGAGCACCGGTGGAATGCGATAGCGGGGAAAACCGGAGAACCCAGAGAAAACCCGCCCCAGGGCCGCTTTGTCCACCACAAATCTCACATGTGGTCGCTTGGGATCGAACCCGGGCCGTCTAGGTGAGAGGCGAGTTCAGCTGAGAAGGCAAACTAAATACTGAAGGAACTGTGTCAGGGTTTAGCATCATCTTGCCTTTATTCTCATGGAAACAATTTTTTTGCAAAATGCTCTGAGTATATCCCGTGATATTTCGATGGCACAAATTTTTTACGTCTCGGACCAACTGACGACTTACTCAATAATCCTAGTTAATGTATTAGGAACCTAAAATAAATTATCATTCGCTTAGTGACCGAGGAATCCCACGCGCATAAATCGGAATGAATTTGGAACACAAATGTTACAATTTATTCTTACCGATGGAAAGTGATCTGGGAATCATTTTTCCGGCAGTTGGTACAGTTTTGCAGCATAGAAGTGCACCATGATATTTATTAAACCCCAATACCCTTAAACCACCTTATTTTTAAAGCCTTTTAAGCGTACTGAACATAAGGCAAAAAGCACATTTGCCCTTCACCTACAGATGCGCGAGAGATTTCAATTAGCGACAGCACACCAGCGTCAGCAGTGAGTCTAGATAATATAACTCCAAGGTCTTTGAGAAAAATAGTCAATTCGAAAGCCAATATCTTCAGCAGAGCACCTTTGTGTACCTTTGAGCTTAAGGGCTTATTTAATATTCAGTCAACAGCACAGACGTGGTTTTAATTCGTTGGCAAGATTATTCTGGAATGAAGGTATAATTTTGGTTGTCCAAGACAGTTTCCACTTTCTGTTGCGTTTGTATTACCATTATTACAGAGTCAAAAAAGCATATCATATAAAGAATCTGATATGATCCATTCGCATGACTTTCTCTAAACCTCTGCAACAAATTAAGAGTTTATATTTGTAAATACATGTATTAATAAGTATGAATAAATGTAGTTCTTGGCATGAGCTACATCCTAGAGTTTGGGCATAGAGTCTAATCTCATAATAGGATCTACAGATTGCAAAGTTAGATAGATGAGTAGGTTGGTAGGTAGGTAGGTGGGTGGGTAGGTAGGTAGGTAAGTTTAGAATGACTTCAGAAAGTTTGTTTCCTTTAGGGTTTTTTTCCTCGTTTATCATGCGGAACTTCTTCGCGTAATAATGCACGAGTTACTTTAAACATTCGTTTCATGCCAACTACACGGAGACTACGAAAAGCTTAATGACAAACTAAAGTCCTTTTTGTTCCTACCATTACAAAATAATTAAAACTATTACAACGTTTTTTCTGTTCATCCGTACTGGGCTCACGTGGTCTGCGTTGCTTGATATCATGCACTTCAATATGACTATGTAAATACAAATGTTGAGCATCTTTGTTGGAAAGATTTAGAAATGTGTGAGAATATTAATTTTTTCACTGTCGTTAATTCTCTCTAAATAACGTTTATGACACCAATAATGAAACGAAAATTGTCTTAGAAATAAGTCATTGCAATATTTTTACAATTTTAACATATTGTAAAAGGTGTATACTAGAGCCGGTCAAAACAGCTTTCAGTTTCACTCGTATCTCGCTGCCGCTAACCGTGCCTCCCGCAGCCAGTAGATGGCGCTGAACGTACGCCTGACAGGAAGAGAGTTGACTAACGAGCTTACGAGATTCTCGTTTACTCGTAAGACTCATGAGTCTCGTTAACAGCAAGGCTGCGGTGTAATGCGCGGAATCTCGCAGTCAGAATGCAATTGATCTATAGTTTTGCTATAAATCAGTATGTAAACATTATTTGAAGCAGTAATTCTGTTATCCGGTCTAATCTATGCATATTTATTTGAGTATCTAGAGCTAAATATTTTTCCCTGGCGCTGGTTTGTTTTAAACACTTTGGTAGGTATGTATATGCTTCTCCTCTGTGCTACTTTGTTGCTCAGAAAGTAAAGAGATACCTACTGTAATTATATGTTGCGTCTCCCCTTGACCTTATGATTTATGTTCACTTTTCAGCTATCAAACGAAGCCGAATAACCGAAAGCAGTGCATGTTGCGACAGTATTTTTGCACGACGCATATATTATTAGTTTAATCATTAGTTTATACATATTTAATATAAGAAATATCTGATCAGTAGAACACAGAACCGTAGCGTGTAGAAGTTCTCATTGTATTCTTCAAGGCTATGTGCTTTGTTCAAAATAACGAGAATTTTAGGGAGAATTTTGGGAGGAAGAAAGGTTCACCCCCTTATATTTTGGACAGAGGGAATTTCTCTTTGTAGAGAAAGGTCACGTGGGTGAAAAATAAAGCAAAATCCCCGACAGTCACGTGACAACGCTACTTTACGCGCCTTTTTCTAGCCAATCAAAAAGGATGGCAATACTCGGACCTTTTAGTATATAAATGATGTGCGTATAAGAAATCAGACTCACAAAGTATAAGATATCGGACAGACATGCAAATCCAGAGTATAAGACGTGTGACGAGACACTGTCTAAGAAATCGCGCGGCGTACAGTGTAGGAAATCGGTATATTATAAGTTAATCGGACTGGCAATTATTACCGTAAATGTTATACGGACTGTGAAACTCAAGATTACAGTGACGAGTGTAAAAATATAACTCAGTAAAAGTGGAACTAGCACTTAAACAAAATTATATCATCAACTTCGTGATCGGTTACGACGGGAGTCGCTCTCAGGGTTAGTGCCTCAATCAACCACAGATCATCAATAAAAGAAGTCATCATTGAAATTAAGTGAAATTCCTCTTTTATTTGAGTCTACACCTTTGTCATTCTCTCCCCCCCCGAGCAAGAGACAACTCACGGTCTACACGAACGAGCTTAGCTGGAGCAACAAAGGGAATCTGCAAGGTATGTACACTCTTAATGTAGAGAGTTTCACGAGCATTAACCTTCGACCAACTCCAAGTAGACTCACCTGATAGCGTCATATTGTCGCAACAACGTGATACCAGAAATAAGAAACGGCGACATATTGGCATCCTAAAATGGTAACAAAACCACGACATATTGGTGCACCAACGTGACGCACAACAATAAACTACGGCATATTGGCGCCCTAACGTGGTGGCCAAATAACTACGGCAATGTGTTTATTTTGGCCTACATTTTATTACAATAGGCGTGTTACACTGGATCAGGTTGAGTGCGCTGCTCACTAGAGTTGCCGACACATTATTATTTTTTCCGTCAGACCAGCTCATAAAAATCCGTCAAAATCCATCAAAATTAGCAATTTCGGTGTTTATCTAAAAAAAAAAAAAAAAGAATTAAAACGCAAGGTCAGCACTTTGGAACAATTTCTTTGTCAGGTCTAAAAGATGATCAAGGGCAGTGATTAACTGCAAACAACGTGTGAACAGCTTCTGTAGCTGCATGTTCATACGTGTCTTTAATAGGCTGAAATGGTATTTTTTACTGTAAAGTTAAAAAGGGTTCAGCTGCTTTTAGATGTTTCTTATTTTTTCCACGAAAAAGTAAATCTGACAAGATCTCATTTACATTGCATTCGCAATATTAGCAACGCGCACTACTAGGTTCCCTGAGCACCTCTTAACAACAATTCCTTTAATTATTCATTATTCAACCATTCTTTTCTAAAATTTCATACATACCACAAAGCCTTCTGTTCAATAAGTAATTTAAAAAAAAAACGCATTAGAACTGCGTTCACTATGCGGAATTCAGAATTCACTCTGATAAACATGTGGCCATATACCACAGTGTCATGTTTGCGGAGTTGTTCAGTCACCCGAAAAGTGTGTTGCTGTTAGCTCTAAATAAAAGATAGCTGTTACAGTGATTAACAGACACTAGGTACACAAAGATTTACATCCGTGACAGTTTTTATAAAGAAAATCAATATAATATTACACAGCAATTGCTAATAATATCCGTCAAAAAGTCAGTCATCCGTGAAAACTAAATTTTGCCCGTCATATAACTTGGCAACCCTGTTGCTCACTAAAACTTTTGTATAGGATGAAGAAGTAGTGTTATTCCGTTTATAAATCGCAACGCTAGACAATTTAATTTTATTCAAGATCACAACAGCTGCAGAAATATGCGAATCTGATACGTTACGAACTGTGTTGACGGGTGCAAGCCAACGCAGCATCGAGACATAACGTACTAGAAGTGATGATAAATCTATAGTATTCCTTCTGGTGATTAGGAAATCATCTATAAAATTGTTAAAATGGGCTAAAAGCTGATAAAATTATGCATATTTGTTTAAACGAGAACAACATATACTAAAGCGATATTTGCCTAAGGTCTGTAACTTCTATTATATCATCTGTTTAAATGATTTGAGATTTAAATAGCCTACCAAGACAGGGATGACATTTAAATAGCTCACGCTAGAGAACGGATTAAAAACGAAATGTGGTATCACAAAATCTGCAGATATAAATGTACTTGGTGTTCACTTTTACTACAAATAAGTATTTAAATATTGTATTACTCCTAAGAAGTTTATGTCGCATGAAGTAATTCTATTTTCGGTTTTATCTGAAGTTTGATTATAAGTTATATACATATGATAGATGTGTCATTAATATCAATATCGCTGATTCAAACGCGTAAACGCGTTTGGATATACACATGTGCTGTTACACGATGAGTCATCTTATATTATTAATGGTGCCCGGAGTTTTAGCTTTTTAGAAATGCAGTTTTAGCCTTTTATTATCTTCTTTTAACCTCTTTAGGTTTATAAACAAGTTCCTAGGTTTTTCTAGGCTTTTAAACAACGCTCCTGCCTTTTTCCTAGATATTTAAGCAAGTCGACGACAAAAGCATTTTAAACATAATATAGATAAAAATAAGAAAATTATTTCACTTCACGGAAGCATGCTATTAATATGTACGGTAATTTAAAACAGTGTATTATACGGCAAACGCGTGCTAGAACATTGCAATTAACATATCAAACACATGTTTGAACACATAGCACTAACATAAAGTTCATTTGGTAGCACTGCTGCTGTACACAACCAGCCACATTTGCAAATTTTTTGCTGTTCTATATTATATTCCTATATTCAAAAAAATGTCTTTCAACATCACAAGATGTCATTGGCGCGTACTTCATTCGCGCAGTTGCTATACCAAGAGGATTCCTTCCCTGGATAACTCCACATGCACACTCGAAAAAAAACTAAACGAATTGCTAACAAAATTTGTTAATGCAAATGAACTGAAGAAAAACAAACTTAGGTTTAGCGAGTTTTAGGTCTTAATGTGCCATTTAGCTTTCTTATCTGAATAAGATTAGCACCCAAACCGCTTGAAACATAAAATTACTTTGAAGCTTTCTAATTTACAATGGGAAAAATAGATTAAAACCTAAAAATCCGGTCCCTAGTTATTACGCAACCAATTTATTCCACGGATCATACGTCAACCACTCTGGCTGTAGTTAGGAGAATTCTCGATTCGCCTCGCTCTTGAGCACTAGTTCTCGATACACGAGACTCTCGTTGCCACTCTCTCGAAAGTGGCGTGGCATACGAGTAACGAGCGAGAGCGGCACGGGTTTTGTTCGGCTCTAGTGTATACGTGTTGAAAATAATAGTTGGTACCATACCTGGTCATGGGAAATAATACTAAATCAACATATTTGCAATCCTCTCCGGTTCTTTTTCCACGACATGCTTGCCTTTGCAGTTAGTATAATATGCTAAACCTTTAGTAATAGATTGCTTAATCATATTTTCTTGTGCAAAATATCGTATCCAGCGCTGTAAATGGTGCATACCAAAATCAGATGGTGACAATGATATTATCTTGTAATACGAAGTCACGTAACTGGTTACTTAGGATGACGAAAAATTAATTTCCCGGGATTTAGTAATCTCGGTGTAGGAGTCTCCCGTACGTAAACTATTATTACAACAGATGTGAAAACTAGTGATGGGCAGAATCGAATGTTTTCCAGAATCGAATCCTCTGCATTCGAATACTCTAGAGAATCGAAACCTTCATCCGAGAACAAGGTTTCGAATTCTGTAATCACAATGGTTTCGAAAACAGCCTCTTCATAAGTAAGTTCTCGGACGCTACGTTATCGTCACTCGAGAGACGTTCTCAGTTCTCGCCATGGTTGTTCTCGAATACCACAAACCTTGCGCTAATCGAAATCAGCTTGTATTCATTAGCAAGTTCTCGGATGCTACGCTATCGCTACTCCAGTGATGCTCGCAGTTCCCGCCATGGTTGATCTCCAACAAGGCATATAATTTAAATTATTGACAAAAAATATGACATGTTATTCTCAAAATGTTGAAGTTTCTATTCAAGATTATCGTGGCTTAAGCGTTATGCACTTTCATTCATAACCGTTTCTTCCATTAAATTGAATACAATTTTTATTTATTTATTTATTTTTATTTTTTGTACAGTTAACGTTTTCCAAGATATTCCTTGCTATAGGTTTAAAATGTAACTAATAGTTTTCTCAAACAGGTAGTCGTCATCCGTGTTTATTTTGTTTTACTCATAGCCATGCAAAGATAATCGAATTTCAAAGTCAATCGCATAGCGACAGCTTTTAAAATATTTGACTATGGCTTTAGCCTAGTATATTCCCTTATTTCCCTTCTACCTACAAGGAAATGCGTAATAAGACATATCTGCTAAAATTTATCCGGACTAGCACGAAGTAATTAAAGAGTAATGTTTTGTAAGAAAAGTTTGATTGCAGGTAGAGAAAGTCAGTGAAAGGAATACATCAGAATTTGTTCTCTTTTGTTTGGTTTTTATAGCCCCCTTTAATTTGTATGGTTACATCAGGGACTTGACTGGTAAAACAACTGCTGGTGTCTTTCTCGCTGGACTGTAGGCTTTCTTATTGTTTTTACTTTCTCTACACGTGCTATGTACATACATAGTGTATAGTGAAAGTATTGCATTCCACTAAAAAATTCGATACCAAGATTTCACCGGAAATATACGTTTTGAGGTCCACTGAGTCCAAAAAGCATTTTTACTTTCTCTAGCCGTACATAGTAGGTAGCGAAGGTATTATATTCCACTCAAAAATTCAATATCGAGATTTCACCGGAAATATATGCTTTGCTGTCCCCTGAGTCGAAAAATATAATTTTTAGAAAAAGGCCCGCGCGCGCGTTTCTGTGGGGGTGGGGGAGTGACAGCATAGCTCAAAAACGAAAAGACCGTAAAATACCAAACTCGGTATTTAAGTTTAGTATCTTCCAAAGATGCGACACGAAACATTTTCAAGAAAATCCCCCAACCCCAGCTATCTTTTACATGAAACATTTTTCGAAAATAATGATTTTCTCAAAAATAACTCTAGCAATTTTAATTAAAATATCGTGTATTAAAAATATTTACATGACAGATAAAATGTATATTTTGAATTTTTGGGATTAGCCTCTGAAGAGCTCTTTATTCTGCATGAGTTTTGCAGAATTTTGCACAACGGGTACACCGTAAGAGATGGACAAAAACTTACTATAAATGTGTAGATCTGGTTAAAAACATAAGTTGACCTTTTTCAAGATATTCCTTGTTATTGGTTTCAGTTTTAAAATACCTAACTTTTCTCAAACTGGACCATACAAAGTGAACCGCGTCATTCGTTCACTTATCGACCAGCTATTAAAATTTTTTATTATTACTTTAGCCTAGCGTATTCCCTTATTTCCCTTCTTCTTACAATGAAGCGAGTAATAGGACCAATTCTGCTAATGCACACACATTCACTCCCACATGCATACTTCCGACTCTGTTAGGGATAGGGAATGATTCTGGTTAAAGAAAAATTCCTGCCCCAGCTGGGAATCAAACCCAGAACCTCTGGGTTGAGAAGACAGAATGCAATCGTTTAGTTCCAATTTCTAATATTGTTCATTCGTTGCCCTAACCGATCGCACATTCCGTTATAACACGAAATAAAATTAAAATATTATGATCGCGTATATGTATGGGTATCGTTGGTTAGCTTTGGAATGATAAGAAGTTCATAGCTTTACTTGATAGCATATTTTCATATTCTATTCAAGCAGGTGATTATCTCGTAGGTTGTTTATCAGCGTGCTCACCCCTCTCCCCTCTCTTCCCCTACACGATCCAAGCGCTAGAATGACCTTTAAGTAAATGCACCAATCAGATATGAGATCTCGATTCTCGGTGCACCTGCACATATCCGAGACCCGAGAGCAGGATTAGAATACAGCATTCAGGTCATATTCAAACGAGAACTCATCCCAGTGAAGGATTCGAATGCAACATTCAGAATTCGAGAACATCTCGAGAACTTCCAAGAATCGAATACATCGACATTTTGCATTCGAATACTCCCATCACTAGTGAAAAGCGTTTTTTCAAATGAAGGGTTGTGTGAAGGAATGTGTGGTAGGTTTAGTAGGTAAACTCAACGTGATGTAAACTCATGTTAATGGCGTCCTACTTTAGGCAGGGGATTACATTTGCATTCCACTCAAAATTCGAAACCGGGATACCACTAGAAATACGACTTGTGACTCCCTGAATACAGAGGAGGGGGTATATGGTCCATTCACCAGAACTTCTCTAGCTGTTCCACTTATAAAACATTTTTAGAATATCTGATGTGCTCCATTCACCAGAACTTTTCTAGCTGTTCCACTTATATACCATTTTTAATCCAATGTACTTCATGCAAATCGAGTAAAATACTAACAGAAATTGGCGTATTACTTGGTCCCTTGTAAGTAGGAGGGAAATAAGGGAATACGTTAGGTTAAAGCGATAGTCAAATCTTTTATGAAATGGTTACTATGTTAAACAATTAAAGTTCGGTTCGTTTTGCATGGCCAGCAGTAAAACGAGAGGCGAAACGTTTGATTAAAGTTGCGTAGTTTAACATTTTAAACAAACAACAAGAAATATCACTAAAACGGTCAACTAAAAAAAGAAAACATATGTATATATGGCAAATTATGTGTTTTAATGTAGTAAAGTTTTGTTTATCTCTTACAGTTTACCAATTATGCAAAAAATAAAGTTGTCTTCAGAGGCTATTCTCAGAAATTGAACATATACATTTTATGTGTGATGTAAATGTATTTAGTATACGGTATTTCAATAAAAATAATCGAGCCATTTTTGAGAAAACATATTCAAAAAGTGTTGCATGTAAAGGTAGTTTGGGGTGGGGTTCTCATAAAATCTTCGTGTCGCGTTCATGGAAGATACTAAACATAAATACCCAGGTTGGTATTTAACGGTATTTTCGTTTTTGAACTATGCTGTCCACTCACTCACACACACACACATGTGAACCTTTTTCTAAAAAGGCTTTTTGGGACTCAGGACCTCATAGCATATTTTTGGTGAAATCTCAACATCAAGTTTTGAGTGGAATACTATACCTTCTCTATGTACTATGTACAGTGTATGCACACACGTGCTAGAGAAAGTAACAAGCATTTTTAGAAAAAAGGTTTGTGTGTATGAGTGAGCAGCAAAACTCGTAAACGCAAAGTCGTTTAATGCCAAACTTGGTATTTAAGATTAGTAGTCCCCAGGGATGCGACATAAAGAGTTTCAAAAAGCTCCCCCACTCCCAGCTATCGTTTATATGGCCCACATTTCTAAAATTTTGATTTTCTCGAAACTGGTTCTAACGATTGAGTGAAAATTACATGTGTTTAAAATATTTTTATTAAAATAAAATGTGTAAATTCCTGAGGATAGTCTTTGAAAGCCTCGTCACTCTAGATGATGTTTGCATAAGTGGTACACCATATGAGATAAGAAAATTCTTACTACGCAAAAAATGTAGTACACGTTAAAACAAGCAATTTATGGCATATTTGTACATTTTGCTTCTTAGGGTTAACCGTGTCCATTATATCCGCAGTTATTGGTGCACAGATTTCAATACGTATTGAATTTAACTGGAAATCGCCTTTCATTGGTTTCCCCCCTCGTAGTAATTTAAAGAGCAGGGAGATCTCTTTTAACATCTGTCGCTCTAGCCCGTGCACCTTCTCATACACACAGCGAAATGTGTGTGTATCTGTGTTTGTATTGAATGTTTAACTCTATTAATCTTAAGTACATAAGCCTCAAAGGTAGAGGTCCCGGGTTCAAATCTCAGTTAGGGTGTTTTATCTAGATATGTGTTGAAAGACGAAATTCAGATACCTAACTCTTAAGCTCCAAAGACTACAGGCCATTTTGAGCATTATTCAAATTTCAAACATTCCGTTCATTTACCATGCGATATGAGCTGATCACTTAATGAACGTACAATTAGGTCCGGTACCTGAAAATGGTCCCATACCACAGATCGTTTGCGCGACATGACCAAGGTTGTGTTGACTGAGGTACTGCGTTCATTTAGAGCGTTTTATGACGTCAAAGCGAAAGCAAACTTCCAATGTTTATAAATACGTCATTATAAGGCAACGCTAGTACCCAGAATAATTATTATTTTCTTCAGGAATATTAGATATATTAGAATAGTATGTTGCATTTACATTCTAACGCTTGTTTTCATTTGTACAATAACTCATCCCTCAAAAATAAAGATGTTCGTGGTGGCTTCGACACTGATCGGCAGTGTTCGTTTTCTTATGTAGATTATATATTTAATATATATATATATATATATATATATATATTTATATTATAAGTAGTTTATATATTTTATTTTATATGTTTTATATATTCTTATGTTTAGCCTCATGGCCTTAGTTCGATTATCAGTTTCAAATAGTTGCGGTTATAAATCAGTTTTACACATCATCGTGGGCACTCGGTAGTTTTCGTCGAAGCTCGGCTTGGTACTTCGAAAGATGGAGGCAAAAGAAAAACAAATCGCAATACCTGACCACGATTCTTCAAATCTGAGCTTCTTTTTGAACGCCGATACCTGCTATGGTTGACACGATTCGTGCTATTCTGTTCCATTCATAAAATTCTATTTAAACAACGATTCATGACTAGCACGATTCTCGCGATTCTTTTTGAACGACGACACCTGCTATGGTTGACACAATTCATGCTATTCTTTTCGACGCATACGATTCTTTTCGATTCTCGCGATTCTTTTTGAACGACGCTTTTTGCCAAGATTGACACGATTTATACGATTCTCTGTTTGTAGTCGTTCATGAATCGCCCCATGTTTATTTACCAATAGCAAGTTTTTTGTACAAGGTGAAGACCGACTTAATTCTTCCTTGCGCCGAACGATAGGTCTTACATAGCATAATGCTAAACAAAATAAAAAATACCAATTTTGACTAATGGCTTTCAATTCATATTCAAAATTAGCTCCTAATTGAAGATTTATTCACACTATTCGTATTAATTAACATCTTTGTTTATACAAGGTATAATAACCAACTCCTCAAATCAGTTTTAGAGACCTTCTGACATTATTTTCAACCTTTGTAGTGGAAGGACAGCCTGATTTTGGATTGCCCCCAACCTCTTCCTTACCATCCTTAAATTTCCAAATTATTTGTAAGTTTCTATGGCAAATTTTCTGAGTTATGAAGGGAATTTGATGTTAGCCTGTTCTACTTTAGCTCTCAGTGTTATTCTGAGGGAGCTCAAACAAATGATCATCTAAACTGGTCTGGTCAAAATAACTACTGTGTATGAGTGAAACTTCAGTTGATGTTAGCAGGGAGTTCACAGGTTAGTGTTCTACCCTGCCGCTTTCCCCTTGTAATAAAATAGTAATTTAATTAATAAAATATTATGTCTGTTTCCTTTACTGTCACAACTTTTATACAGAAGTTGTACTGTCACATATTTATTGAAGATGCTCACTGGTTTTTCTACATGCTGTTCGAACGATTCATTCCTGAACAAATGTATGGGGACATTGAAGCACTCAAAGAAAAATCACATGGCACAAACAAATTTTTTCTGCACTACATGCAGTACATCATATTTTCTGAGCAAGCTTCACACATATTGTACCAAGGTAGTCTGGAATTGTGAATTTAAAGAACCAAAGTGAAAAGAAAGGTATCACGTTTTTAACAAAACTGCAAATTGTATTAAGTCAGAAGTTAAAAAAAAAAGTTACTCCTGAACTTCGGGTATTGCTTAATGATGATGATGATGATGATTTTTTTTTTTTTGGTAGTGTTTAACGCCTGCTTTAACTAATAATGGCACCGCAGGCAGTATGATGATGAAGATGATAATTTATCCGTCATTAGGTAATTACATAAATTACAATAGACTTTGTCCTATATTGTAAATAGAGCTTACAAATTTTATACTTTTAGACTATGTACAACACATCTTACACAATTCATTTTGACATTCATGTACACTATAGCATGGGTATTCTATCAGCCATTTACACATTCTATCTTTAAATCTATTTAAACTGTAATTTTGTATTTCAATAGGCAAGCTGTTATATAATTGAATTCCAATGGTTTTATAAAATTTGACTGTTTTCTGGAAGCTCTGAAAAGGCATTTCTATTTTGTTATTATTTTTTGTTTGATATGTATGTATTTAATTTCTTTTTGTGTGCATATCTACATTTTCTTCTATATAAATTAAAACATCATAAGTTAGCAGTTGTGGGAATTTCAGCTATCTTGAATAGAGGTTTGCAATGCTGTTTTTATAGGAAGCAGTTAACATTCTCACAACCTTTTTTTGAATAATAAATACTTCAGAAATCCTAGAACAGCTACCCCATAGTATTAAACCATATCTATATATACTTTGAAAAAAAGAAAAACAGACTGCCCTTATGTATTCTTTGGCACTAATTTGTTCAGGTTATCTAGCATAAATACTGTACAAGATAGTTTACTACAAACAAAGTCACTGTGTGTGTTCCAAGAGAGATTACTGCCAATATTTATCCCAAGCGGTTTTACACTTTCAACTGTATTAAATTTACCTTTGAATTTTTTTTAGTGTGAACATAATATTCCGTGTTTTGTTTTCATTGAGATAAAAACCATTTAGATCAAACCATTTCTTCATCTGTTGCATGTTTAAGTTTACAGACTGTGCAAGTAAATCCAAGTCTTCATGTATGTTGAGGAAACTTGTGTCATCTGCATAAGCAACCATATGAGAGATTGAGCAATTCTGAATGTCATTCATCATTATCAGAAATAACACTGGCCCCAACACGGAACCCTGTGGTACTTTGATATCTACCTCAACAGCCTGAGACTCGTTACCTCTTATTACCACCTTCTGCTTTCGATCATTTAAGTATGCTTTAAATATATATTCAAGGACACTACTTTTATTGAATATTTTTGCATTTTCCCAAAGAGAATGTCATGTTGCACACAAACACCTTGGTTAAGTCACAAAGAGTTGCCTGTACAGAACTACCCTTTCCAAACGCTTCCAGAATATTCTGGATCAATGCATCCACCACATCAATAGTTGATTTACCTTTACTATACCCAAATTGATTGTTTGCAAATAGGTTATTTTGTTCAAAATATTGTAGCAGTTGATTTTTTAAAATGCTTTCCAGAATTTTAGCCACTGTTGGAATTATTGATAACGGTCTGCAGCTACTCATGTTTACAACCCTTTTTGTAAATGGAAATCACTCTCGAATACTTTAAACATTTTGGAAAATTTCCTTCATTTAAACATTTATTGAGAGGTACAAGAAAATATGGTAATATTCTGTAAGAAGATTGTTAGATATGTCATATACATCTTTAGTTTCGGAGTTCTTCAATTTCCTAGAAACATCTTTAACCTCGTTGCATGTTATTGTTCTAAGACTAAAACTGCATGAGTCACTAATCAATTGTGATTGATCTACATACTTTATGGCTGCTTCAACACAATATTTGGTTTTAATAGATATGTATGTTTTTTACTGATTCAATAATAAAAGCATTGAATACATCTGGAGCTATATTATCAATGATGGTATTTGTTTTATTTTTGCCTGTTGCATGACTAATTACAGACCATGTGGCTCTGATTTTAGTGTCAGAAGTATCAATTAATTTTTATTAGCTTCTTTTTTAGTTTTAATTAGGCATTTTCTATATTTATTCCTACATTTCCAAACCTCATTTCTCAGCCTATCAACTGATATAACACGATGAGCATGAGCTTGTTTTTCATTTGTCCTAAAGTTGCATTATACCAGTCAATGGCATTAATGCTTTTGACTTTGTTTCTGGGATATATTACTTTTGTCTTTTTTTGACAGATGTTATTAAATAAGTCAAGGGATGCATTAAAAAAAAGTTCAAATACTTCCTCGCTGTCCCAAGGTTGTTATATAACTTTTGTTCCCAGCTACAAGAAATTAACAAGTTCTTTAATTTATTTATATTAACTGAGCCTAAATCCCTGATCTGCATTACAACTTTTTCTCCTCGTCCCTGACTTATGATTCAAGTTCATCCCAAATAGTAGTGGCTGATGATTGGAGAGCATATAGCTCAGGACGTTTAAATTGTAATTCCCCTTATTTACGTTTCTTATTATGTTACCCAAACATGCTGCATTACATGTTGGAGATTTATTGGCACAATGATAACCATGCTGGTATACTATAAATTTAAGCTAATTAGTTGTATAAGTCAGCTTTGTTATATCAAATTGTGAGTTAAATTCACCAGTAATAACTACCTGATATTTATAGCACGTTAGATAGGCCAACAGCTGTTCCAGATTTTCAAGAAAAATACTAGTGTCTCCAACAGGAGATCTATAAACTGTAATTATTATAAGTTGATATGTATCAATGATAATCCCTGTTACCTCAAAATTTTTTTCATCACTAACTTATTGACATCAATTTTTCTTACCTTCAAAGAGCTATGCACATAAATCCTCACACCTCCATTTTTGTAGTTTTGTGACAGAATTGATTCCCTACCTTAAAATTATCCAAATGCATATAGGATAAGTCATCATCCTCTAATCAGTGTTCACATACAAAATCATTTTACTGTTAACTCTGTTGCTGAATTCACTTAGCTCTTCCACTTTTGTTCTGAGACACTATATGTTCATGTAAAGGTGTTTTAAGAAGTCCTATATAAAGGAGAGTCAAAAACATGCTTATCATGAACAGTGAAGTGTAATGAATGACATCCCTTCTGCTTTCCATTTAATAAATGTAGGGTGGTTTTTTTGAACACGTAATATTATACATTTTGTAAAAGCTATAAATGTAACAGTACATTAACATTAAACTGAGATGTTTTTCAGTTAAATTGCATGAAAGTATTGCCAATAGTTTTCTTCCAAATTGGAAATTTGGGCTGAATAAAATTATACTCATGTATCCAATTTTATCATTCCATACATAAAAGTGAAGTAATGTGGCCTCTGAATATCATTAAGTGTTCATGTGGCAATAAAACCTACTCAGTTTTTAACAATTTACTGCAAGCCTACACTTTACATAAATGTGCCAGGCACTATAGAAATTACAGCAGATACTACTAGGGCAGAACAGAATTTCATTTCATATAATTAGATTTTTACAGTACCACAGACTGCAGATGAAACTGTACAAAATTTTGCCAATCTTAGGTTTGATTTCCAGAGAATATCATGTGTTTTGCAATGATACACCTTATACAGTAAAACCACACTTAACAAAAACTTGGTCTAACTGAAATGGCAGAGACAAAATCTAATGTGTTCCACTCATGTGGCTTTCTCTATCTGCTCTGCAAAGAAACTATTCTTGCAAAAGATTATTCTCTTATCTACATCATGCTAATCAAGATAAACAATAGCAGAAATTGTCATATTATTTCAATTTCAGGATAAGTAGAAGGGAATTAAGGGCATATACCAGGCTAAAGTGACAGTTGAATCCTTTAAAGGTTCTTGCTATACAATTGACATTGAAATTCAATTTTCTTTCAGTGGCCAAGTGTAAAACAAAAGAGAGGAGATATGAAATGGATGAGACTTTTTGTATGAGCAAAGTATACATATTTTTAAATTGAAACAAACAACCGGAAATATCCTGGAAATGGTTAGCCCTGCAAAAACACTGTGTAGGATATAAATTGGTTGCTTTAATGAGATCTAAATTTTTGTGTAGTAAGTTTTTGTCTAGCTCTTATGATTTATCAGTTATGCAAAAGTCATTCAGGATGAAGAGGGCTGCAGGAAGTATTCATAAGAAATTCAGGATATACATTTTATTTGCCATGTAGATATGTTTATTAAATGGAATTTAATTAAAATTATTAGAGCCATTTTTTAGAAATTTGAAAATTTTGAAAGGGTAGTTTGGGATGGGATTTTCCTGAGAATCGTTATGTTGTATGACTCAAAGATACTGAATTTAAATACTAAGTTTGGTATTTGACTGCCTCCCCCCCTCCTTAACAAACACCTTATTTAAAAACTTCTTTTCTGAATTCCTGGGTTCTTAAAACATACATTTCTGATAAAATTTGGTATAACATTTTTGATTGGAATAAAATAACCTCTCTACCTTCTAGATACTTTTTACATACATGCTAGGAAAAGTGAAAAAAGGTAAGAAGGAATAAACAAAAAATATGCAATGCTAAAATTCATTGCAGCCAGGGTTAACATGTTCTTTTGCTGCAACTTATGGGGTCAATCCTCACCAGCTCCTACCCCACATTCCAAGAAATACTGTACTATTATGACAAGTGTCAGCTGCTTGCATACACCTTACATGTTATTTTATTGTTACTGTTGGTCAGTGTGGTTTACCTCTATTTAAAATGTTAATAAAATAAAACCATCTTACGAGGGCCATCCAGAAAATAACAGACAATTTGCAAAACTAAGTTATAATGAAGGCTAAATTAAGCATCAAAATGAGAAACAAAACTTTAACGCAAAAACGTAAACTTGAAAAGCTGTGCAAAGAACAGGGGAAAAGAAAACCAATTAAAAAATCCACACCACAAATGAACGTCAAACCTATTGGACCAAACTTTCACCAAATCAGAACTGGATTTCTTAAACAAAGGGATGAAAACTTGCGGCGATTTTTCAGATAAAATTGACGATTACATTGCGGACGTACAAATAGCCACCCAGCACATAAATGATATTGATAAAAGCATAATAAAAAGTGAATGTTGCCAAATTATCGAAACAATAGAAAGCAAAAAGAAAACTATCCCTCCAAAAAATGTAATAAGAGCATTAAAAAGCAAACCGGTAATTTATAGCAAAGCTGACAAAGGAATCACAATAGTAATTATGGACAAAACTGAATATGTAGAAAGAATGGAAACACTTTTAGAAAAAGAAGAATACTCTACAGTACAAAAGAACCCTCTAAACCAATGTATAGTTAAATTAAATGCCAGTATTCAAGAATGTAAACTAATAGACGAAAAAGAAAAATGCAAAATTAAAGTTGATAATCCAGTTCTGCCCAGAATTTATGGCCTTCCAAAAATACACAAGCCGGGAAATGCAATGAGACCAATTATAAACAATATAAGTGCACCTACATATTATCTAGCAAAATGGTTAACAAACAGATTCTCTTCCTTCCCTAAATTTGAAACAGCAAGTATAAAAAACTCTCTAGATCTGATCGATAAAATTAAAGACATAAAACTGGAAAAAACCGATATGTTAGTTTCCTTTGATGTTACTGCTCTGTTTCCAAGCATACCTACAGAAAGCATACAATCCCACATCAAAAACTGGTTACTTGCAATAGGGAAAACAACAGAAGAAGTCCAAGAATACATCATATTAACGAATCTGAGCATGAATAAAAATTTTTTCACATTTAACAGGAAATATTACAAACAAACATCTGGTTTAGCTATGCGCAGCCCGCTGTAACCAATATTAGCAGATCTCTTCATGAGCACTATGGAAACTAGGATTAAAAAGGCATTCCCCTGGATGTTCAAAATATGGTACCGCTATTTAGACGACATCTTTGCAATAGTCCCAGAAAGACACCTAGAAGATGCACTAAAACTCCTAAATATGCAAGAAAAGTCTATAACGTTCACAATGGAGAAGGAATGTGATGGAAAACTACCATTCCTCGACCTAAAAATCATCAAAACTAATAATCACCTTACATTTGGCATCTACAGAAAACCTACCCACACCAACAGCTATATAAAACAAAAGAGTTACAGTCCCATTCCCCATCAGCATGCTTTACTCAACAGCCTTACACACAGATTGGTAAATGTACCAATGGGCAAAACAGAATACCAATGTGAACTTACTAAAATATTGGACATAGCTACAGAGAATGGATTTCGGGCAGAACTGGTGTAAAAAAAAGTTAATAAAGCCAAAAATAGAAAGAGAATTAAAGAAGTCAGCACACTCACTCAAAACCAGAAAGAAAACAAGATCTACAAGAAGTTTACATACCACCCTACAACTTTCTACAAATTCCAGAGGATCTTCAAACGACATAACATCATTCTAGCCCCAGAAAACAATTATTCTATAAAAAACATATTAAATTCTAAATTAAAAGATGATATCCCACAAGAAAACAAACCAGGAATATATCAGTTCAGCTGTAATGACTGTGAAAAAATCTACATTGGCCAAACAAAAAGAAATATAAAAACCAGGGCAAAAGAACACCACAGAAATATTAAACTCAAACAAGAAGACAAATCTGCAGTAGCTTGGCATTTTTGGAAAGAGAAACACACTATAAATAGAAGCCCAAAAATCCTCAAAAACATCACAAGGAAGACAGAATTAAAAGTTTGGGAAAACATATATATATGGAAAAACAAGAACGGGTTTTCAATTTTGAAATCCCGCCAGGCGATCTACTCATTCAGAGGTTCATCAAACCACCACCAGGGACAGAGACAACCACCACAGCAAGCAATGCCGGCAGTCGACCAAAGGAATTGACAATGGAAGCACATGGCTTCTGAAACATGTTTTCCGAAATAAAAAGTAAGTGATGTAGTGTTACAAAATCGACTCAACTAAATTTTAATTGTTATAATGAAGGATATCAACACAAAACTTTATTTACAAAGTTACAGAACATCACTCTATTTCTCAATGCAATCAGCATTGCTTTCAAGGTATTTATTGTCACGTGGTACTGGTTTTTCAATGCAGATGAGAGTATACTCTTCTGCTGCCAAAGATCTGAGCCAAGATGTACTGCCACTTTGAGGTTGGGAAATTTTTTCACCCAAAAGTCATGTATGGTGTCCAAAGTGAAACACCACTGTTTCTGAATTCTTTTATCAATATTTACTTTCAACTCTCCCATAAGGATTGATGAACTTCCACTCCGGTCTTTGTCATGCATACTAATTCTTCCTTGATTACTCTAAATGATGCACCATTTCCTAACTGAAGACCTGTTCATTGCATTATCACCATACCTTGCACTGTCAATCTATAACATTCGATTGACTAATCATTTTGTGCATTAAAAAAAAATGAGTAAGTCCTTTGGCGGAAGAAAAGTATAACATCGGCATTGAAAAACTGGTACCTCATGACAATAAATGTCTTGAGTGAATGGAGATTACGTTGAGAAATAGAGTAAGATAAATAAAGTAAGTAAATAAAGTTTTGTGTTGATATCTTTGTTTATTATTTAGTTATACCAAATCGTCTGTTATTTTCTGGATGGCTCTCATATAATGAGCAGTGAACAGAAACTCAAAGTTGGAAGTGATTTAGTGAGAGCAGACAAAGGGACCAGAGGTAAGAAAGACTACAACTTTGTATTCATATTTAGCAGAAAATATTGAATTATGACACTATCAATAACACAAAACTTTTCTTTTTAGGTTACCTTATGTTTTGTAAAACAAAGCAGTGAATCAATACCATCAGATATAATGCTTATCAAACATGACATGATATAGCTGCTTGCAAACATTCTGAAAATATTTTATTGATTTTATGAAATAAGTTTATAGATATGATAATGCCTGTTGGATATGTATACAGTATAAGTGTTTCTATTAAATACTATTACATGCATTCTTCCTTTCACTGTTTAAATTATTACCATTGATTGTTTGAAAAAAAATAAATGTATGAAACACCTCTGGCCTCTTTTGCTTAATTGAGTGGAGTTATGCTGTACTTATATGAATAATATTTTTTAAATGTCAGAATTGAATCTTGTTAAATTTATCTTATTTACATATAATGTTTTGAAATCATATAAAAATTACTTTTAAAATAAAAGAATGTTTATGTCTTTTTTACTTTCTCTACAATGCAGGTTAAGTATCTCCAAGGACACGACACAAAGGTTTTCAAGAGAATTCTCCCACTCAAAACTACCATTTACATGGAAAATTTTTTGAAAATCTTGATTTTCTCAAAAGTGGCCTCTGAATAATTTTGATTAAAACACCATGTGTTTAATACATTTTCATGACAAATGAAATGCATATCTTGAATTTTCTGAGAATAGCCTCCAAAGACCTCTTCATTCTGGATGATCTTTGCATAACTGGTAAACCATAAGAGATAGACAGTTATTACACATAAAATGTAGATCTCATTAAAACACACAATTTATGAAATGTGCATTTTATTTTTATGGTATTGAGTTTTTTATTCTGCTACTTAAGCAAAGATAATGTAGTATTAATGTCATTACTTTAGCTTTTAAAAGATTTCGGAATTGTTTTAGCCTTAAATTCTGTTATTTCTCTTGTACTTACAAGGAAATAAGTAATAAGAGTATTTCTGTTAATGCTTATCTTGACTATGAGTAGATAGAAGAATAAGCTTTTGTAAGAATAATTTGATGTGGAGAGAGTCATGAGAATGGAAAACATCACATTTTTATTTTCCTTCTAGAACATATAACAGCTTTCTAAAAGTAATGTGTAACATAATATACTGAAATAACAAAGCCACTAAAAATATGCAAGCAAATTAAATGCAAAGCAGAATCTTTCTCCAGCAACTAGTTGGTTGAAAAATGTAAATGGAGTTTTATTTATGGATGCTCTTTAACTGTGGTAGTTCTCAGCGTCCCATTCTACACTGGGCATGAAAGACTGCTTAATTTTTCTTAGAGGCCTCTCTATCAGGATTGAGGCTCTTTTACGTGCCATAAATGTACAACACGGGACCAACGGCTTTACTTCCCTTCTGAAGGAACTCATGCTAAGGATTTTTACGCCTGAAAAAATCCATTATCCTCTGCCGGGTTTGAACCCACAACCTTGGGTATATGAAGTTAGCATGGTAGCCATTACACCATGGAGGCTGACAATATATGGGTGAAGTGTGTGAGATCTATGTTCTCTGGTCATTTAGAACAACCCATATCTTTTTCATATCAGAATGACTGAGCAAGAGGTACGCACCTGATTTATAGCATTACT
Organism: Hymenopus coronatus; assembly: GCA_030762935.1. NCBI lineage: Eukaryota > Metazoa > Arthropoda > Insecta > Mantodea > Hymenopodidae > Hymenopus > Hymenopus coronatus. The sequence goes on from CM060900.1 coordinate 62,018,301, forward strand.
TACCAATGAAGACATAAAGTATCCAATGTTTTGACTGCTGACTATGGATACAGTATGTAAAAGAAAGAATTTCAAATATTTAAATATATAATTGGGACAAAAGTTGACTTGAAAACAGTAGAAACTAGCCCTGCCAATAATAACTGCTGACAAGTAACACAGCAGGAAACACTTTATGCTGTTTGTAAAATAGTGAAGTAGATAATCAGTATTAGGAATACCTGTAGGAGTGTCCAGTTTTTTAATTATTAGCTATTTGAATGCTCATCTTTATGTGCTAAGAAATGAACTTTGGTAATGCAAAGAAGCAAAATACCAACTCAATAAGATCATAAATACACATATTTCAATGATAATATTGTAAAATCTTTCATCAAGAGTGTCACAAGATCTCTGCTTAAACTAAGTGTGATATTGAAGCAATAACTTTTTTTTTCTTGGAAAAAATTCAATGCAATGACTGGGACTCAAACCACAAGATTTTTGGCTATTTGCACCAAAGTTCTTGCTGCTCGAGCTACCATGATCAGATTGAGCAAGGTAGCCTTGAGGTCCTAGGTTCAATCATCGGCAAACACCTGCTCTGACCCATGGGTTTTTCATGCTTTTTTCGGGGACACCGGTGAATACTTTCTCATCTATAATGATTTCCTTTCCTTCATTTCCCACTCATTCTGTTTCCCCCTTATCTTTGAAGTGTGCTTTTAGGTTCATGGTGTAAGGCAGTGGAGGTAGATGGCATGGATACATACTCAGTGCACACATTTCTCCCTGTGGACACTTGCGGCTGTTAGGTTATGGGCCACTTGGATGCTCTCTCTGGCAGCCCAATAGTGGGATTGGTCATTGGATATAGAAATGTTAGGGACTTTATACACATTTCTAGTGGCCTGTCTGTATGCAGCCTGTGGCTTCCTATGATTTCTTCACCTCATTCCATTCTCCTGGAGGATGTTAGCTTGCACAGGTCATAGAGCATGAGATGTCCCTTTATCCATTTACCATGACCAGTTACAGTAAGAGCACTTTATTACTCATCTAGTTCAAGTACCTCAGTAATTCTTCAAGGCAACCTCAATGTTATCATTCATCAAAGATGATTTGCAATGCTGCAAGTTCTTTTAAATTCCTGGGCATTATAGTTAACCACTATTAGGGTTAATTGTATTGTGATAATTGTTCTTTCACACCAGCTGTGTAAGCTGATTGGAAAGTTGAGTCAGACTTTTGCCTATATATGGCTGGTATGAAAGAACAATTTTATTATCATATCCAAACTTTTTGCTTATGATCTGACAGTGTTACTATCAAACTTTTAAACCATAGGTGCAGAATTTCAATGAAGTGGTTGAAGCTAAAGGAAACAAACAATTGTACAATTGAAACCCAGTTCTGCTTAGTAATATGCATGGAAAAAGGCATATTATGCCAATTACATATAATTTTAAACTGTAATAGAATATCTTTTAATATTGGACTGCTTGAACGATAAGGATGAAGTTGCACATGAAAAAGTGACTTAAGTCAAAAATGCATAGTATTCTGTTCCATTTTGTTTTGACAACTTCATTGAAATCCATGTTATCATAAGTATGGAAAGGTTTCAAATGGATTTCAATTGCCATGCAAAATAAGACAATATTTTGAATACGATTAGAAAAATAAGTAGTTTTATTTTAATTAAATTATAATATGAAATAAGTTTAATATTAAATGTATGATGCTGTACATACATGATAAGGTAAAACATGAAGACAGCATGTGTAGATGTGAATAGCGACACTTTAAAAGCTAAAAGCATATTCATTTAATAGAAAAATTTAATATGGGAGGGAAACTTCAGGAAAGGCAAGGGGGAGCGCTGGTAACAGTACCCTGATACTAATTGTCCATCACTAGTTTGGTTTCTGCACTTCTCAGCATTTGAGATATCTTTTTTATCTTTGAAGCTGTACTGATGGAAAGAAGAATACCAGCCTAAAAGGTCTTAGGCATGTACATCAGATACACAATCATCTCATAGGATACAAGGGTTAGAAAACGTATTTTGTGGTTCTGAAGGAGTGGCGGGAACTGTTTTTCTAAATCACTGCTCAACAGGGTTCAGGAGAGATTTTCCGTCAATGTGGAAAGATTTAAAATTAAGACCATAATCTCTTTTTTATCACTTCTGAGAAAATTATATTAAACAAAAAATGCATCAATTCTGTTATGTTTCCTAAATTCAGATAGAAGAAAACATGCTATATTTTTCACTATTAGCCTTTTGTTAATCTTAAGTCCCAATGATCAAACTATAGTTCCTTTTTTCTTATGACAAGAAATTTCAAGAATATTTTTTTTTTCTAATTCTATAGCAGTTCTAGTTTCACTACACACATAAGACTGACTGATGATGTGAAACAGCAATCTATATTTTATAGTGGTTCTGGATTAAGTATTTGTAATGTTTAATCTTGATTAAAATTATTTGCTCTAACTGCAATATTTGTATATATGATATTCCCATATCCCATATCACAGTTGGGCATGGTGTAATAGTAATTAATGTTGGTTGTATGTTGTTAGGTTTCCAGGAGTGGTACAGATTATAATCATTTATGAGTTATGGTCTTATACATACATGTACAATAAGTAGAGTATACATTACAGATTAAAACCCTGCAGGCAGGAGCATGTCAGTTAGATCAATCTGGCAATCAAATCTAAATGTTAGTACTGAACCAAATACATTTGTCTTGTTTATGATGATGTTAGCAATATCAGAATGGAAAATAAAATAATTGAAACGGAGGCAAGTAGTCCTATGTATTGCAATGATAAAACAGTAGAAGTGTTTTTGTCATCCCTGATGTCATTTGGGTTACCTATTCAAACAAAGTGATAGGTAATTCGGGACACCTTATAAGAAATAATGAAGCTAAAAATGCTCAAGTTTGCTTTGAGTTTTAACACTGTCTCTTCCACTCAAGGACATTGAACTATTTATTGCCTGAACAATTAAGCATTGTCCAAATCTGCATTTTATTTCTGGCCACTATTCTTTTACCATTATGGACTTATATGCTTTTTGTGTACTATAAAAATTCATAATTCTAGATTTTTAGTTTTTCTGAAATGCATATTATTAATTGACAAATAAATACCAATAAATATATAAATAATAAAAAAAAAAGTCAAAAATAACTTATCATTACAATATAGCTCAGCCACATATAGTGCCTAATTAGTACCTGTCTTTCTTGTGATACTGAAACTTCATTAAATGACATGGAGTATATGTGGTAACATGGTTGAAGGATATCCATATATTCAAACCATTAACTGTCTCCTTAAATTTGCCAATTAGAATATGCCCTTGATATTTTAAAACACACCTATTGCTTCGTTTTTGTTTATACACTTTTTCCCTTTTCCTTTAATTTGGGTATTCTGCACATGAATTAACACTCAGTAGAACTGAAAACAAGATTTAAGGGATGTTTTCCGAACAAACCTTTACTACAGCCTTGGTGTTTCAGTCTGTTTATTACATTATTTATTTGTTGTTTTTCATTTTAAAATGCCTTTTGTATTCTTTATTGAAAGTTATGGGGATTTTTTTTTTTTTTTTTTTTTTTTTTTTACTTTTTCTAGCACAATGTACTATGTACATTCTAGCTAGAGAGGGTATTGTATTCCACCCAAAAATGTTATGTCAAGATTCACTAGAAATATATGTTTTGAGGTCCCCTGAGTCCTAAAAAGCATTTTTTTAGAAAAAGGTCTGTATATGTGATATGTGTGTGTGTGAGTCTGTGGACAACATAGAGCAAAAATGAAAAGACTTAATTACCAAACTTGGCTATGTTTAGTATCTTCCAAGGATGCAATACAAAGATTTTCAAGAAAATCCTTCCCCCCCACACACAACAAACTACCCTTTACATGGAAAAATATTTGAAAATTTTGTTTTTCTCAAAAATGGCTCTGACATTGTAAATTAAAGACATTTACACCACAAATAAAATGTATACTTGAATTTTGTGGGAATAGCCTCTGAAGGCCTCTTTATTCTGGTTGAATTTTAGGTGAATTTTACATAACTGATAAACTGCAATAGACTAAAACTTAGTGCACAAAAAATGTAAATATTGTTAAAACCACATAATTTATGTTATGTATGTTTTTCTTGTAAAGTTGACCATTTTGAGATATTCCTTGTTAGTGGTTTCAAGTTTAAGCAACGTTAACTTTACTCAAACAGGAAGCCTCTTTCCATTTTGTCTAGTTTTACTGCTGACCATGGAAAGTGAACTGAACTTCTATTGTTTTACATAGCAATCAACTTGTAAAAGATTTGACTACTGCTTTAGCCTAATATGCTCCCTTACTTCCTTTCTGTTCACAAAGAAGCAAGTAATAAGACCAATTCTGCTAATGTTTATCTTTATTAGCATGATGTAGATAAAAAATAATCTTTTGTAAGAATAGTTTGTATGTGGAACAGCCAAAGAAGGTAATGTGAATAGAACACATCAGTTTTTTTTTTTTTTTTTTTTTTTTTGTGTGTTTTTTAAATGCATATAAGGTAGCATCAGTGTTTATGCTATTTGTGCTCCATACCTCAAAATTTACCTTTAATTAACAGTGTTAATGATAGTGTATATAGAGTTTAGAAACAAAGCTAAGGAAAGGGAATGTAAAATATTAGGAATTGAAGGATTGTTTTTTTTTTAAGTGAAATCATTGCATTAGGAACATCCATGTGTAAACTAAATTTTCATGAATTATGTTTTGTCTTAAGTTGAAAAGGTACTAAAATGGTGCATTCTCGCAATCAATGTTTGAAAACATTTAACAATGTTTAGGTCATTATATCCAAACAGGTTAACAAGTTTAAACCATTTTAATATCCATTAAAGGCATTAAAATATAATGATGCTTCTACGAGTATTTGTAACCTTAAATGTTAATACACTGAACAGGTATCCCAACAATATCCTCTGCTTACTAGCTAGTACAACTGCCAGAAATCATTGTTATTGAAAATATATATGATTGCTATTATGCAGTGTAATAAATTTGATCTTAGTAAGGGGCTATGAACGTGAATCCATGGCATGACATGGTTTAGATATTTTCCTTAAAGTTGCCAGTTTAAGTCTTATTTATTGAAGTAGAGGACAATGTTCTAATGTGTTATGAGAGGGAAAAAGAATGCCTACCAAAACAGTTATTTAGTGTGGTAGAATTATATGAGTAGTAATAAAAATATAAGCAGAGAAATAAACTGGAGAGGCAGGGTCAGACTGAAGAATTCAATGCCATAGCCAGGATTTGAACCACAGATCTCCTGGCTTGAATCCCGGTTATAGCATTGAATTTTTCAGTCTGACTCTACCTCTCCAAATTCTGTCCTACACATGGCTGGTGTGAAAGAAGCAATTCACAGAGTAATAAATGTTGAAAAATTACCCAAAAGTAATACATTTGATGATCAGCTGTGTTGCACCTACTTGTACATTTATTCAATATATGACCCTTTTCTGAGATGTCTGCTGATTTTTTAAATGACTCACTTAATTAGAAGTATATTTTCAGCCTACCAAAACACATTAGAGAAAGAATGAATATATCATTTTTAATATTTTCATGATGTGGGCACAGAAGTCTGGATGAGAACCATTCATGTTCTTCACATCATCTTTTTCCATTAAAAAAAAAAAAAAACAAAAAAACAAAAAAAAAACAGTAAACACAAAAGAGTTTTGATAACTTTGCACCAGCACAGTCATACTAATTCTGTTTACCATAATACACTAAATGTTATTTGAAACCCCCAATTGACTTAGCCTTCAGGTCTTTTTATTCAGGTGTTGGTCTGCATTATATATTAAAAAAGAAAACTGTGTGGTCTGGTGCGTAGCATGCTAACTCCAAATCCAGAAGTCCCTGTTCAATTCCCGACAGAAGTTAGGAATTTTTCTTTGGTTAGCATTATTCTCAATCCTTCCTATAGCTTGGAGGAATAAAATAGAGTATGAATGTGTGTGAGTGTCTATGTGTATGTGCATGAAAATGTGTGGGTGTGTATGTATATGTGCATGAAAGTGTGTGTGTGCATGTGCATGTGTGAAGGGAAGGAAGAAAAACACAATCCTTGCCATTGTATATAACTGGAAAATAATTTCTGTCTCAGTCTCACTATGGCATTAAAAATCACTGAAACTCATCCTCTGCCTTTGAAACACTCACAGGCAACATGCCATAAACATTAAATAATGTATATGTATCAGTGCAGTTTTTCAGTATTAGATGAAAAATATATTCTTTATGACATGAGTTATGGGAAACTGTTGGATGATTGTTGAGAGAAAATGCAAATTATTGTACATGAGGGCTGTCCCAGAAGTGCCTGGCTTATCAAAGAAAGCACAAAAATGTTGGAGAAATTTTTTTTTTATTTCTTTACATAGTCTGATTTCAGTTCGATACACTTTTCCCAGTGATGCACAATAGCTTTGATACCCTGTTTATAGTGAGAACTGTCATGCTCTGCAAAATGGCCATTAACTGCAGACTCCACCTCTTCGTTGTCGGCAAATATTTTAACTCAAACCTTCAAGTTTGGAAACATAAAATAATCAGAGGGGGCTAAATCTAGTGAATAGGGTGCTTGAGGAAGCAATTCAAACTTTAACTCATTGGTTTTGGCCATGGCAACAACGGATGTGTGAACTGGTGCATTGTATTGATGAAACAAACTTTTTTTTTTCCTCATTAAATATGGCTGTTTTTGCTTGTTTTCATCACTTAAACGCTGCAACAAGTTTGCATAATACTCAACATTGATTTCTTTTCCTTTTGGAGATAATCAATGAAAATTATCCTATGTGCATCCCAAAAAACTGACACCATGAACTTGCCTGCTTTGGAGCTGATTCTCCCCTTTTAATCCATTGTTTCAACTCTTCCTTCATGTCAGGTGGGAAGTGATGGACCCACGCTTCATCCATGGTTATGAATCGATGCAAAAACTCAGCATTATTGCGGTTTAAGATCGCCAAGCACTCAACTGAAACATTCTCATGATGCTATTTTTGTTCTATTGTGAGCAAATGCAGCATCCATCTTCATCAAATTTTCAGACAATATGCAATATATAGCACTTTTTGAAATGCCTGCAATGTCTGCTAGCTCAAGCACTTTCAGTCAATGGTCATGCAATACCATTTTGTGGATTTTCTTTGCAATTTCTGGCATGGTCACCTCATTTGATCCACCACTGTCATGTTTGTCTTGTCAGTGCTGAATAATCATTAATGATAGTTCTGCTCAAATATATATCACTTAGCCAAATAGCCAAGAAAGTGTCCTTTAAATTTAAGGTTAAACTGAGGTTAGTCTATTAACCCTTGTTTAAACTAAATGAAGCTCTATTTTGACTTATCTCGCATCTTAGGCAGTTGCTTAAATAAAACTATTTTACTGGCCTGAGTCTTCAATATACTTGAAGGATTAAGAAAAAACAAAAAGGAAGCATCAGTTTCCTCTTTTTGAGAAACAACAATGAAACCTTTTTAGCATAATAGACATCTCAAAATGAACCTTTTATCTTTCTAGCTTTAATTATTCTACCATAAATTTATAAAATGCAATCTACAAATCTAAGTGTACAGCAATTTTAGATTGATGAGATGAAGGAGACAATCTTTCAAACTGGTTTTAAGATGATAAAAACAATCGTTTAAGTATCTGTTTAATGTGTGAGAAATATTATCTACCTTTTTATAATATTGTTTTGTGTGGCACAATCTTTTGGTTATCATGTGCTAATAAGCAAGATAGCTCATGTAAACATGGGTTTGAAGACTTGCAGTATGGGTTTGCTTGTTCAAGCAATGCTATCATTTCTTGAAAGAGCTGATTAAGAATTTAGACAACTATTTCATCTGTCTGTTGATGTAAGGCAGAATTTTAGACTTGTCATTTTATTAAAATTTATATCCAGAAATACTGAAAATGAGTGAGTCCTCCATCACCATCCTTGAGTGTTATAATGTAGAAGCAGTGTAAGGAACTAGATGACACCTGAAGTTACATCTTTATGGTAATTGAGGCTGTCAAGGCACAGACTCACAAATGGGAGATGTGTGGTTCAACTCCTGCCATTATAGTCCTCTGATTGATATTTTTTCCAGATATATTTTTTTTTTTTTTGTCCTCATAATTGCAAATTCCAGGGATCAGGGAAGCAACATAAACTTAGGCCTGGAATGTTTCCTTCCCAAATTTCCTTTCCCAATTGTCACTTTGTTTCATGTATCATCAGTGTCCACCACCTAGTTTTGGGAAGAGAAGAAAAGGAAAGGCAGGCTCACTGATTTGCATTTTATGATTTCATAAATTCAAAATATAACATATATACACTCTTCCCTTTACCTACAATCTTCCTAATTGCCTTACTTCATCTGCATCACTTTCGCCGGACACTGGAGTAGAGAGCTATTGTGTGTGTGTCTGTGTGTGTGTGTATGCATGCGTGCATGAGTACATAAGTGAATGCATGCACACATGTGCGTGTGTGTGTGTTAGGGGGAAAAAAAGGGATTGTGATTGTATGTGGTGAAAATAAGCATCCTTGTGCTGACTTGGAAAGGAAAAGAAGTTTCTGCTTCATATGTGATGTGAATAACAATATCTGTAAACTATGTTTTACCTGTAAGTTCTATAAATCCTATAGCTCATTAAAAATAATTTGCCCTATTCCCCTGACAGGATCCAAGCCAATTTGCTATAAAAGGGTTTCTCTTTCTTTATTTCTTCACAGTATTTGTGCTTATATGTTCTTTCTTAAACATTCTGTAATATAAACATATATTATATTTTTTATCAGCAGTGAAAAATCCCTGTGATATTTATTGAACATGTTCCTTGTGATAAAAAATAATTAGAATAAATGGTTATTTTTTTTGTGAACATCCATATTATTTTCATTAAGAGTGCACCATGCTAAACATGTTATGCATGCACATATTCATGCCTATAAAATGAAGTTTCAGTGTATAATGAAGCAATAATCATCTTTCAACTTTTGAAGAAATACCACTATGCTTGAGAGTAGCATTACAACAAAAAGCAGTTTTGCACAGCCTTAAAATTGTTCAGTATTACATAAAATGAAAGCTTAAAAATAAATGTGGGATATGAGAGAAAAACCGAACAACCCATTTTTTTCATGTTTTTTTCTTTCTTTTTCCTTTTCTTTTTTCAAACTTAAAAACAAGATTTGTATGGGTTATCAATATTTTTATCGCATTTCCCGTCAAGTTGCAAATAATTTACAGAGTACATTTTTTTTTGGTCATTTGTCCTTTCCCAGCATTTTAACTTATAAAAACAAAAGAGAAGCATTTATACAGAAAATACACATAGGTAATGCAAATTTAAATATATTACTTGAGATAAAATTAGTTAAGTGTGTTGAGGCAAATAGGCATTTTCAGTTCACTTAAAAATGCCTAGGTACTCAAAGTGTACATTTTGCACTTCTCCATAATTTTTACATTTGACTTTTTCCTTGCAAGAAAATAATTGCAAAATTATAAGTACACTCACACAGTAATATTGTCCAACTTCTATCAGAGTATTAATAGCATAATGGTAGTGGTAGCGGCAGTGATACATTCCAGTTAAGTTGCTGAATTGATGTTAATATTTTCTAAAGAAAAGAGGGCAGCATTTTTGGTTAATTTTCAACCTGTACACTTAAGTTCAACATAAGCAGACCTACTGTGCTGTGCTGGGTTATTGGCTGCATACAGTAACCAGTGATGTCTGCACAATGGAAGGATGTAGGTTTCATCATGTTTTAAAGAAGGAAAGAAGATCTGGATGGATTCACTTATTAGGATACCTTATTAAATTTAAATTCAAGATCATATTGAAAGCATATTAAGCTTGTAAATTAGCAGAGATTTTAAACACAGCTCTTTTACTTTCCATGTTAACACACTTCCAACTGAGTTACTGTGGCTTTCACCAACAAGTTCATAATGAACTTCTATTCTGCTTCCTACATATTGTCTGGTAAGCCTCCAAAACAAACTTAATTACATGAGTATTATAATCTCTAGAGAGTAGTAAGTATAATTATTTTACAACATGCAATGAAACAAATTGGCTAGGTCTATATCTATGGTATGGGAGCAGCATGTCTGCCTCACATTTAAGAGGTGCTGAGTGGAAATGTCAGAGCTGAGTTGCTCAATTAATTTTTCTACTGAGGTTTTCCCTTATACTGAAAAGATTAATGTTGAGTAACTCTAATTTCTGTGGATCATGGGGTCGTTTGAGCACCATTTTTCCCATTTCATTCATTGATCATCTAATAATGACTTAACTGGTTAAAGAAGAAAGAAGTAAAGAAAGAAAGAAAGAAAAGGAAAGGAAAAGAAACTCCCAAATTAAATTCAAACTCAGGCCCTCTTAGTAGGAGGAACACAGAGATAGACTACACCTTGGATGTGGGAGGAGCAGAAATATGAAGCCTACTCTTTGTTTCCTGTGAATTTGCATCCAGAAATTATTGCCTGCAGTGATATGCGTAGTAAAAGTGGGTGTTAAACATTATCCAGAAAAACATCCAGAAATTATTGGTTTCAACTTCAAAATTTGCAGGGGCTCTTTTAAATTCATTAGCTGAACGTAGTTAATGCATCATCAGCAAAAATATTGGCCGTGCATGATAATGAAAGTTTAAAGCAGATGGTTTGATAGACTTTCTGCTGGTGATTTCCCATCAGCATGCTCTGCCATAGCTAATAAATTGAAGATGAAATAAAAAGATGCATATGAAGATGAAGGTAAAAACAGAGCAACTGGGAGAAGGAATAGGCTGCAAACTGACAGACATTCCCAGTGACCACATCCTTAGCCAAAATGTCATTTTAATTCCCAGGACAACAAATCTTGAGTTGCCAGGTGAAATGGTCTAAACCATATGCTAGCTCTTTACACCCTTTTCTTAAGCCTGTTACAAAAGCAAAGCTCTTTGATGCCTCTCAAGTGCAAATTCAGAATCAATACTTACCATTTTCTTTTAGAGAAACTTATAGTTTGGACCCCCTTAAGTTACTTGAAGTGCTAGGTTGTGGTTCACTGTTAATACTAAGCAATAATTGGGCTACTGGATTCAAAGAACCCAAAGGAAATTTGGACTATTCTTGTAAAATTATTACTACAAAAATTAAGAAATGAGTTTTCATTGTTTCACTTCCAGGTGCAGCAAATGCATGATCAATAGGATACTACTGAAAACAAATTTAACAGGATACCCATTTTAGACACTGGCAATACCTTAAACTGGGCAAGCGCTACTCACACTCTCATTAGCAGGAAAGTTGACCTCTAGAGATGTTGGAAAATGGTAAATATCTTCAACATTAAACAGGCAAGAAACTCCTTTAGACCAAAGGTACGTATTTGGTATACATTATTATACCACTGCATCAAATGTCATTTGTTTCTTACAGGTACAAATAAATACTGTTCTTAACCAGCTGCAACACTGGGCTATCACACATTTAATCATCACATGCAGCCACATGAATCTACAACCATGTTAGGTAAAGTCTTTTGTGTAACAGTCTGGTTATTATCCACATAGAGCAATTGTAATGAAGAGAGTGATGTAGGTGTACAGCAGGGTACAAGTTCAACTCTTCTACTTCTAGAATTATTATTAAATGTTAGCCTCTGAAAAAAAGAAAGAAAAATTATTGTTAGCATAACATACAGTGTTTGAATGGTTCACTAATTTTAAGCTAAAATTTAGAAGTCAATAAACTTCTTTGAGATACAACAGTTTTGTGGTTGAGCTTATTGATAACAAAGTTACAGGGGTTCTACACATATAACAGCATCAAGAAACATACACTACTGCAGAAATGTCTACTTGCTAATTAATTTCTAAAGCATTATATGTATGAGAATAAGCAAAGCAATTTAAAACTGACCTATTTTCCTTCCTTGAAGTCTCAATTATTGTATTTTCAAGTAGTCCCCAAGTAATTTTTACTCTGTTCTTTTGATATGTCAAAATTTAACTTTAAGCATATAGTATGCAATGACAAGTTAGAGGCAAAATCTGATGTGTTCCATTCACATGGCTTTCTCTACCTGTTCTGCAAACAAGCTTCTTACAAAAGATTATTCTTCTATCTACTTCATGCTAATCGAGATAAACATTAGCAGAATGATCTTATTACTTAGTTTCTTGTGAGTAGAAGGGAACTAAGGGAATACATTAGGCTAAAAGGAAGATCAAATCTTTTAAAAGGTGTTGCTATGATGTTGACATTGAATTTGCCTCTCTTTGCATGGCCAGGAGTAAAACAAAAGAAACACAAACAACTTTCTGTTTGAGAAAAGTATAAATACCATAAAATTGAAACCAATATCAAGGAATATTATTGAAATGGTTAGCTCCGCAGCAAAAGTGTATAGGAAATAAAAAGTGTGTTTGACAAGATCTACATTTTTTGTGTTATAAGTTTTTGTCTACGTCTTATGGTTAACCAGTAAGGCAAAAATCACCCATAATGAAGAGGACTACAGAGGCTATTCCCAGGAAATTCAAGATATACATTTAATTTATCATGTAAATATCTTTAATATACAGAATTTTATTCAAAATTGTTAGAGCCATTTTTGAAAAAAATCAAACATTTCAAAATTTTTTCCGCATAATGGGTAGTGTGAGGAAGGGGATTCTCTTGAAAATCTTCAAGTTGCATCCTTGGAAGATTCTAACCTTAAATACCAAGTATGGTATTTAAGGGACTTTTGTTTTTAAGTTATATTGTCCACAGAAACATACACACTCACAAACATTTTCTCTAAAAATACTTTTTTAGATTCAGTGGACCTCAAAATATGTAGTTACAGTGAAATCTCAGTATCAAATTTTTGGGTGGAATACAATACCCCTGTACCTACTATGTACATTGTATATACATGTTAGAGAAAGTAAAAGGTACTTTTTAATAATACCCAACATTATGAAATGTTTTCTGTAGCTATCTTCTATTAGCAGTTCAGTATTTCAAAAATAATATAGTATTTCTAGAACAATATAGCATTTCCAAGTGTTGGTCCCTAAACTGAATGAAAACGCATCCAACCATGGGCACAATAGTACATACTGAGTGAATCAACTAAAACTTGCACTGCAAATATTTCAGAAATGGAAAGTGCTATTGATGAACAGTTTTCACAGCATTAACTGGTAGTCAGGGGCTTGTACTTTTAGCCTATAAACAGATTTTACTAATACTTAGAAAGTTTATTTTTTGAACAAACATACAATTTTTTTTAAAAGGAGCAATGCCTATTTACATCAACAAAATAAAAGCAGGGTAAATTAGAATGTCAATGGTGATTATCAGGATTCTAGTGTAAGCAGTTTATGAGAAATCATATTTTGAAAACATTTCATACAAACAGTTGTTTGTTCCAATCAACCTGCTAGCTACTAGGATGATGATGTTTTGTTTGTTTACATTATGCTTTCTGTTCACTGACTGCATTGCAACTTTTTAGTCAATTAGTTTGAGACAGTTCAAGCAATAGGTCATGAGTGGAAGATGGGATTTACCAATGCAGAAAAAGCCGACATACTCATAGTGTATGGAGAATGTAGGAAAAATACAGTTTGTTCTTGTACAGTGTATGCAGAAATATATCTCAATAGACATCAACCATCTCTGCAATTATTTATCAACCTTTTCAACTAGTTACCTGAAAGTGGTAGTGTAACATCTAGAAAATGTAACAAAAACATAAAAGTAACTGGAGAAAACAGAGAAATGAATGCTTTGGCTGCTGTTGCAGTGCATCTGCAAATTAGTTCCTGCAAAACTGCATGTGGAAGTGGCATAAGTGAGGCTTGTGTACTTCACATTCTCCATCGACACAGGTTCCATCCCTATCACATCTCTCTCCATCAAGAGCTGCATGAGAATCATGTTAATTTTTCTGTATGGGCATTAAGACATGATACTCCAGATTCATCATATTTCTTGTTTAGTGATGAAGCAATATTTACTAATCATGGCCAGGCAAACCACAGAAACATGCACTATTGGTCTGTTGACAATCCCTGTTGGCTTTGCCAGATGGAATGCCAGCATCCTGGGAGTTTAAATGTGTGGTTTGGGATAGTGAACCATCAGCTTATAGGCCCTGTTTTCACAGAAGGACCACTGAACTTGCACAAGTATCACATTCTCCTAACAGATCATCTTCCATAGATGCTAGAAATCATTCTTCTGCAGACTAGAAGAAATTTGTGGTACTAACATTATGGCTGCCCAGCCCATGCTGCAGGAATTTCTAAAGCTTATTTTCACGGATTGCTTCCAAATTGTTGGATTGGACAAAGAGGACCTGTACCTTGGCCAGTCCGTTCACCGGATTTGACTCTTTAGACTTTTTTCTGGTAGGAAAGATGAAAGACACTGTCAACAAGGACATACCATCTACACCAGATGATATGAAATGATGTATTACTGCTGCCTGCTCTGAAATTTCTGCTGAAATGCTAGAACATGTGTAGCAGTCTTTCCATAGCAGACTGGAAGTGTGTACTGAAGCTGCCAATGGTCATTTTGGACAAGCCATTGATAACTGTACATGATTAAAACCAGACTGCTCCAATTTTGCCACATGTCTAAGAGCAACAAATTCATCATTTACTCACAGGGGTATGCCTGCAAATACAATATGCCTCAGCATAGAGGGCAACCTATCATCACAGCTGAATCAAATGTTGGAATGCAAGTGCAAGTATTGTGCTATGACCTTTGCCCGGTGAGTATTGTATTTTACCTAAAAATTTGATGTAAAAATTTCACCAAAAATATATTTTTGAGGCCCTCTGGGTCCAAAAAAATTATAGAAAAAAGTCCTTTGCGTGTGTGTATGTATGTGTGCGAGTGTATTTTTTCTTCTTTTTTTTCTAATGTATAAAGTCCAAAAAAACAAAGTAAATTGATGACAACTGTATATGATTAATATCAGGGTGTTCCAATTTGGCCACATGCCAAAGCGCACCAGGTTACTCACTCATAGGGGTAAGCCTGCAATATGCAATGTGCCTCAGCATAGAGGGCAACCTATCATCATGGCTGAATCAAGTGTGGAATGGAAGTACAAGCATTATGCTATAACCTTTGTCCAGTAACATATTGTATTCTACCAAAAAAATTGAGGTCGAGATTTCATCAAAAATATATGTTTTGAGGTCCTATGAGTCCAAAAGAAACATTTGTAGAAAAAGGTCCTTGTGTGCATGCGTGCGTGCGTGCGTGTATGTAGTTCAATATCTAAAATATTAGTAAATACCAATTGTTATCTTTTGATTTTCTCAGTCCGTCTTATCAAATTTTATTAAAATACCATGCATTTAAGATATTTGGATGACAAATGTATGCTTTGCATTAAGTGTAGGTAGCTTGTAAGGTCCTCTTTATTCTGAATGACTTTTGCATTACTGGTAAACTGCAAGAGATAAACAAAGTCTTACTACTCAAAAAACAAGATCTTGTTAAAGGATACAATTAAGGAGCTTGCTTGCAAACTGTACTTCCTATTTTTTATTGTTTTATTATTTTTGTGTTATTATCTCTTCCTAGTGTGAGATGCACATACTTCACTATAATATCATACAAAACTCCCTTTGATCGCGCTGGAATCAAATGGAAAATTTCTTATTTTTTTCAAAAGCCACCCAAGTCATCAAAACATTGTATTCTAAATCTTTCTTAAGTATTCTCTTACTTCATTGATTGTCTTGTAATTCTGATCATTGTCAATTTTAAAGTGATTGAAGAGAAAGCTGTTAAAACAACAATAATTAACAATGCTGGTACAAAGAATGGAAGAGAGCTGCTATTATTTTGTGCTTTCGCATTAAGTTGTATAAAATGGAAGATAAAGTAGTATCACAGTTAACAACTCAAAAGAGAAGAAAACATTCTAAATGTTGAAAACAGATGACTGGTTTATGCTAAAGGGAGTGTTTGACATGCAGCAGAACAAACCTCTGCCCAAACTTAACTGGTTATGTAACCTAACAATTATGATTAATGATGGAATGCTTAACAAAGACAATATTTTCTTTTACACATGGACTAAACAGGATCTACCAAAGGGATATAATAAAGTTATGTCTTGCTTGGCAAACTTTTTAAAGTTACTTGAAAAGAAAACAGTCCCGACAGTTCACTACTTTGAAATTGTTTACCAATTCATGTCCTTGGCAAAACAGAAATAAATCAATGATGGCATTTTTAGTATCATACATCCAAAGGAGTCCTTTATTTGATGCTATTAAATTTGTATTTCCTATTAGAGGACATTCATATTTACCAGCTGACTGAGTCCCTGGTCATCTAGAAAAGGAGTACAGGAAGTATGAAGCTATGAAATATCCAACAGACTCCTACAGATTTTTGAAAAATATAGACATGTGAGGAAACACAGAGAGGAGTGGATCTGCAAAAACCTGGAGAAGCTTTCACACAGTATATTTAAATCATTGATCCCACAAAATTATCATAGGAGCATATATTGAGATTCTGCAACTATTATAAAGTCTATAGAACATATGAATGTCTACACTGGGTCTAAAACATACTTGGCCATTTTGAAGAGGAATCTTAAACAGGTCCCAAGCTTCAGAAATGTTTCTACTGTTCCTACTGTCAACTGTGTTGAAGTCAGAAGCAAGGTGTAAAGAGACTGTTACAATTTGTGGACCTCAATGACGATGAACAAACATTTTATGAAAAGGCACTCAGTACTCAATGCTCCAAAAGGAACAGATATTGTATCAAAGTTAAGAGGAACCATTCCTATAAGTAGGCTCTGAACTACTTCACTAGGAGCATTTTTCAGTGTTTTAATTAATAGGCTTAGTGATATTAGTTAAATACGCTAGAATTTTGATTGTACATGTCATATGTAATTCAAAATTAATTCTTTATTATTACTGTCCAATAATGACCTTTTCTTCTTTAATGTGCTGGCTTAAGTGGTTACTGGAAGAAAATAATAGATTGGAGATGCTATTTTGACCTCAACATAAAAACACTTTTTTTTCTTACTTTGTTATGTTGTTACACAAAACAACTCGTAATAGATATAGTTAAAATAAATTTGATATAAAATAAATAATATACTTTTAAATATTGTTTTCCTCCTGAAAATTATTAAAAATTATTTAAGTGGAGTTTGGAAGCAAGCCCCTCAATTTATGCCAAACAATATTTTTTTGTGAGATTAGTCATTTCCAATAAATTATTTGTAATTGATTTGAGTTTTCAAAGGCATAGTCTTTTCTAATGATAAGCTGCTATTTTTTTCTTGTGGTCATGCAAGGGGCATGGAATTTCTAAGCCATCACACAGCAATCAGCTATTTAAACATCTGACTATCGCTTTACTCTATTGTATCCTTCTTATATCTACAATGAAATATGTAAATATGTTATGAAGATTTACCTTGATTGGCAAGAGGTAGATAAAAGATAAGCTTTTATAAGAGTAATTTACAAAAGAGTGTGTTTTAGTTCTAAGAATTCTGTTAATGCTTTTTGTATCCCATTATAACATATGTGCAATACAGTTCCCCTGTTGTTTAACACTCGAGTGTTTTTGTATTCAATCAGAATTGATGTAGAAATGGTAAGTGGTGGTTATTACCTACCCTGAGCACTGATGAGTAATGTGTTCCACTGTTAGTTATTGAAGATGCTAATGAGCAGGAACCTCTGCAAAAATAAGCATGATAACCTGAAGGCTGCAGTATCCAGTCATCCCAACCAATATCGGAAAAACTTATGTACAGATTTTCCCTACAGCATTCATTCATTCCTGCATGGCAGCTGAGATTCCTTTTTGGACGACGATTCTGTAAAGAGTAAAATGCATTGTTCTGTACAATATATGTATTTGATATCATAAGATTTGACACAAATGTCGTTAGTGATGGCCGCGCCGTGGCCGAGTGGTTAGACCACTCGACTCTCACCTAGACGGCCGGGGTTCGATCCCAAGCGACCGCATGTGAGATTTGTGGTGGACAAAACGGCGCTGGGGCGGGTTTTCTCCGGGTACTCCGGTTTCCCCCGCCATCGCATTCCACCGGTGCTCCATCATCATTCATGTATCATCAGTGTCACCGCCTGCGGTGCCATTAGTAGTTAAAGCGGGCGTTAAACACTACCAAAAAAAAAAAAAAAAAAAAATGTCGTTAGTGATAAATTGTTATATTTCATAGATTACTGTAGGCAACATCAGTTTTATTTACTCAAAATCATTAAAGATTATTTATTAAATAGACCATTTTATTTTGCTCATTCATTTTTTGTATTAGTTTACTTCTTATATTTTTACATCCCTTATAACATCTTAAGGTAAAAGAAATTATGGATGAAGTGAAGGTAAATAACTGAGCAAGGTGGCTCTGCAGTAACATGTGAGGCTCACATTCCAGAGGTCATGGGTTTGTTTCCCACAGCCAACCTTCCTGACTCATGGGATTCTTCAAGGGTTTTCCCAGGTCACCAGGTGAATGCTGGAGAGGTTTCTTTCATCCCCCAAGTTTCCTGTCCCTTCATTTTGTTTCATTTCATCTTATAATCTTACAATCCGTGTTTGTAGATCTTACAATCAGTGAGTTTGCTGCAGCCAAGGTGATGACAATTTGCTTTGTAACTGCCATTTTGTTCACTGGGGTGGCAAGGTGGTCATCTGTATGTTTGGGGGAGAAACCCATGTGAGCTGGTGGCTGCCTGGTGAAACCTAGCGGAAAGATGGAAAGATGAAGAATTACCAGCATTGTAAAGGGCCCACTTTAACCGTACCCTTGCTCACCACATCTGATGTATCCATTTATCTAATGCTTCCACCCAGGGGACTGACATATGATAGCGATATGAAGCTCAGTGTGGAATTCCCTCTGATCAGTAGATGTGATAAATAAAACTATATCACTTATTAGAAAACAATGAGGCTAAATATATGATTGGTATCTTTGTAGATACCAGCAACCTATGGTGGCCAACACTGTTCGAGGAGCTGAGACGACCAGGTGTTCCCGCAGATCTATACTGCACACTACTAGACTACTGTAGACATCGCCGAGTACAAGTAAAGTGCCAGGACCGCCAGATGGTAAGATACCTAACAAAAGGATGCCCACAAGGATCAGTGTGCGGCCCCCTCTTCTCTGATATCGGCCTTGAACCACTTCTCAGACATCTTCAGAACTGCATGTGCTGCATGGACATTTAGCCTACACAGATGACCTAGTGCTCCTGGTGACAGGAAAAAACAGGCAACAACTAGAATACAGATATGCAGAGGTGACAAGCATCTTAGAACAGGAAACCAAATGGACTGAACTGCAAATTTCAATAACAAGGACAAAATACATCCTATTTTCTAGCAACCTAAGACAAACCCCCAAAATGAAAATCTATGACACCAACATTCAGAGAGTAAACACCATTAAGTACCTGGGAATAACCCTGGATAAGGGATTTCTCTTCAGGGAGCATGTCCGTGACATCACCCAGAAAACTGAAGCTATAATGCAAAAGATCATCCGCCTGGCCAGGAACCATGGGACTCTATAACAATGCCTTACTAGCATCCATAATGGGATATGGTGCAAGTGGCTGAGCTCACAGACTCCTCCTCACAATGGCGAAGAGGGAAGTACAACGAATCCAGAGGAAAATATTGGTACATATGTTGGGAACATCCTCCACAACACCACACCAACAGATGCAATTTTAGTTGTATTGGAAATTCTCCCAATTGACTTGGAAATCCTCCGACGAGGAGCCAAATGCTGGATGCAAAGAGGGAATGAGGTTAGAGCATCACAGATCACAGGCGCACATATTAATGGTGAGATAGAAATCAAAGAAAAACTCTTCATGGAGTGGCAATATGAATGGGACATCAGCCAGTTGCTTAAGAATCCTTATTCCAAATAAATTCCTAGCAGCAGTGTATGAGATTTTTCTGTAAATTGTATATGTATGTCACATAATAATTTATGTTATTTGAATATCTTTGTTCTCTTCTTCTCTTTTTGGCTGCTTACTTTGAATATTTGTTCCATGTAAGATACTGTATAAATCTATATTCAGTTACACTATTATAATATGATATTACTCTGACTAATACAGTAAAGCTTTGAGTACCACATTGGATATTGAAACAAATTTAACTGTAACATTAAAGCGGAATCACTGTATTATATTGGTCACAAAACATGGAATGTGATGATATCAATTGTACTGTAGTCAGTGTTCTAGATGCTGAACTTATAATCCAATGGAAGTAACAAATATTTCTATTTAATCTGGTAGACATGTTTTAAGAGCAATGCGACAATGAAGCTAAAGCGAAACATTAGAACTACTGCTTCAATTTTCCATTACCTGTAACTTATTATGATTTTATGGAATTTATTGGCAATTCATTTAACTTAACTATTAGAGCATATTAAAATTATAATTCCACCTACCTTTCTAACAGTATTTGTAGTGATAACAATGAAGGGCTTTTGTTCTGAGTCCAGTGATAATGGTGAATTGGTTACTTCACGTACACATGTTTTGCAAGCTATGTGAATTGCATGTGTCAGTTCTTGAAACTCTAACCAGTTAATTAAAGTGTATAAGAGATTTATTTTCACCCAACCAGCTGTGGAAATACAGAAAAATATATATCAATTTGCAAAACCTCAAGGAAGGAATTCACTTAAGTATAAAAAGAGATTTTGTTTGTTTACTAGCATTATTAAATTCAATTACCTATACTAAATGTATATTTATGGAATTAGAATCTTACAAAAAATACTTAAACTTGGTTAATTAATTAGACAATCATTGTATGGCATAGTCATTCAAAATTGGATTCAAAGTGATTACTCAAAAAAAGATTTTCTTAGAGCATTTATTTCACATTCTCCATTTGATGAAACAAAACTTGAAATATCCATCTGTGAACTGTACCAGGCGGTCCACCATTCATTTACGATTTAGTTTTATCTTCTGGATACTTGATACATCTACTGCACCATGGCCTAGAAGCCCGGAATCAAACATTTTATTGGATAGAAAGCCTAAGCACTCAATAGATATGATCTCCTGAGAACATCAGCCTCAATTTCCATCCAGAATTAGCAAAATGATATACTTAAGGTGACGTTCTAGAATACTGAAGCAATTTTTAGCATGCATTTAAATTCAACAGCAAATGTGTTTTTAAAACAATAATAGTTGTGTAAAGATTCCCTTGCTCCTGAGCTATCTTCCCAAAATCTATCTGCAGCTTAGAAAAAACTGAAAATATGAGAAACAAACTATTCTTGAAGAATATCCTCTTTTAATTTCTTTGACATGAATAAATATTGTGACCACACACCAAATGCACATGGCTGTATCTTGCCACCCTGAATTACTGCACAGTTACTTACATGAACAGTTTGCTTTCCATAATTCATAGCTCATTGTTGCAGGTGTGCATAAAAATAACACAATGTGAGAGAGTGATTTAAGCCAAACCCCTGTGTGTAATTGCTACACCTGTGTGTAAATTACACATGCAATTATAACCCTTAATTCTTGAAGTTTCTTGCTACGCAACCAGCAGCTATAGAAAGGACTTGTAGAGTTCAGTTTCAACAGAGTCTTCGGAGAGTGCACTTGGATCAGGGAGACAGTTGAATGAGTGTTGTAGCAATGAGAGATAAAATTGTACCACAGCATTGAATTAAATATATTCATTGTAATCAACCAACATTGTAATAAGAACTTATTACAATGTCAGGAGTAAAATTAAATAATATGATGGAGATTAGGTTTAGGATTGTACATGGATGGGTCCCCCAGGACACTAGGATAGAGAACCCAAAGTAGGCTTTGTGGCCCTCTGCCTCTTGCAAAAGTCTCAACAAAGTCCCTAATGGCCCAGATGGAATGCCTTCGATGCCACCTGAACCCTGATCATGAGCCCCAAACTTCCTAGTGGACTCCCAGAGAAAGCTCAAAACCCAAAAATGGGTTTTGATCGAGCTTCACATGCGCTTTAGGCAATCATAAATGTACTAAATATATTGGTATTTTAACCAAAAATGCTAAAATTATTCTAATATATAAATATAAATTTGTAAAATCATTCATATATAATAATGAAAAAACTTAATAATTTAAATTATATATATATATATATATACACACACACAGGATGTTTCAAAAATACGGGGCATAATTTCAGGTATGTATTTCCCACATGTAGACAATCAAATTAGTTCATTATAACATGTGTCCGGAAATGCTTCATTTCCGAGTTATGGCCTTCACAACATTGAAATTCACTGGAACGTTTTTCTTTCCGCAGGTTGTTGTCATTACAGAGGATGTTCAAAATGTCCACCTCCTGCTTGAATACAGACCTCACATCGATGTCTCATTGACCTGCGAACACGATCCCAAACTCCAGGAGTATTGCGTATGTCCTCACAACTTGCCACAATTCGATTCCGAAGGGATTCCAAATCCGGCACCGGAGTCGAATAAACCAATGATTTTAAATGGCCCCACAAGTAGAAATCGAGAGGGATCAGATCAGGTGAGCGTGG
Organism: Hymenopus coronatus; assembly: GCA_030762935.1. Lineage (NCBI taxonomy): Eukaryota > Metazoa > Arthropoda > Insecta > Mantodea > Hymenopodidae > Hymenopus > Hymenopus coronatus. Next base: position 62,041,005 of record CM060900.1, read on the forward strand.
AGACCAAGCAATTGGGCCATCTCTACCTACCCATCGATCAGGAAACCTTTGATCCAAGTACCGGCGAGCCGTAAGACTGAAGTGTGCAGGAGCGCCATCATGCAAGAAGTGAGTGTGTTGATGATTGATCAGTGGAGTGTCTTCGAAAACGTCAGGTATGGTGTTTTCCAGGAAGTTTGTGTACGCCTGCCCCGTAAGTCTGTTTACAAGTACATGGGGTCCAACTAATCGATCACCAATGATGCCGGCCCACATGTTGAGGGAGAACCGCACCTGGTGATGAGATACAACAGTTGCACGTGGGTTTTCATGCGACCCTACATGCTGATTGTGGAAATTTGTTATGCCATCTCTTGTGAACTGTGCTTCATCTGTAAATAATACGACGGCAGAAACGTTCGGATTTACACCACACTGCTGCAAAAACCACTGACAGAACCTAACTCGTGCAGGGTAATCTGCTGGTGACAGGGCCTGTACACGTTGCAAATGATAAGGATACAATTGATACTCGTTCAACAGTCTCCAGACAGTCGTATGAGGAACATTTACTTGCAACGCTAACCGTCGTGTGCTGATAGAAGGAGTCCTGTCCACAGCCTCCAGAATCTCCTCCTGCACTTCTGGAGTTGTAGATCTTGATCGTCCCCTTCCCAAACCAGGAGAGGTGAATGTTCCATACTCGCCCAGACGGGAATGGAGACGTGCAAATGTCTTCCGATCTGGACATTGTCGCTGTGGGTACCTCTCCTGGTACAAACGATGAGCCAGCGCAGCATTGCCGTCCGCCTTACCGTACATGAAGTGTATCTCTGCCAGCTCTTGATTTGAATACATGTCGCACAGTCTTAACGCCTAAAGAACACTGAATGTAACCTTCCTCAGAATGAACTATCAGAGCGCCCTCCTAATGTCTCCTTTGACGGCAAAGACCTGCGGAAAGAAAAACGTTCCAGTGAATTCCAATGTTGTGAGGGCCATAACTCGGAAATGAAGCATTTCTGGACATGAACTATTTTGATTGTCTACAGGTTGGACTTTAAATGTTGTAAAGGCCATAACTCGGAAATGAAGCATTTCCGGACACATGTTATAATGAACTATTTTGATTGTCTTCATGTGGGAAATACTAACCTGAAATTATGCCCCGTATTTTTGAAACATCCTGTATATATATATATATATATATATATATATAATACCTTCCAATGATGAAGTGATGAAGCTCAAGTCTCCAGCCACCCAAATACCTTTGCCTGGTCCTCAGACTAGGAAAGAAAGATTAGGAATTTGTGGGAAAGGAAATAATGGACCGGAAAATTCGGAGGATGTAATGAACCTACCCAACATTCACCTGGCGACCCGGAGAAATCTCCGGAAAACCCATGGGTCAGGTAATCCGGCTACGGGGAACGAAACCGCAACCTCCCGAGTGAGGACCAGGGACGAAATTGCTTGAGCCATCCCGCTTGCTACATGATGGAGAAGATAATGAAAATAATGCTGGCTGAAATCTGGAATGGAGGAAATGAATTTTGGAATGGGATCCGAAACGACAAAGATGGAGCAGAAAATAGAATCCGGTATAGAGAAGATGGAAGAGAAACTGAAATCCGGAATGGAGAAGATGCAAGCAAAAATGAAGACGGAAATGTCCATAATGAAGACGGAACTATCAACTAAAATAAATGAATAACTGGGCGGCATGAAGAAGGAACATGGAAAAGCTCGGTGGAAAGATACCTTAGTCAAAGCGTTAATGCCTGGAACTGAAAGTCATGGTAGAAAACACGCTCGACGGAAGACTAAAGGACTTGCAGTTTGAGACGCCAGATTAGTGACACAATAACTGCAAGCGTCAAGCCGCCGAAATACGACAGGACGTCAACCTTTATGGTCGTCCGCCGACAATTCGCCACCATCGTTCCCCGCAGCTGATGGTCAGCAGAGGAGCAAGCCGTACAACTGATAGATAGCCTCCAGAGATGGGCGGCAGAAATACTGAATACGTTCCGAAGTCGGGAGTATCCGGAGAAATCTGGAAGACCCTCGAGAACCGGTTCGGGAAACATCGCTTGGCTTCAGCCTACCGCAGCTAGCTCAAGTCAAGGTTGCAACAGAAAGAAGAGACGATGCAGAATTCGCCCTGCCCACTGAACACTGCTAATACTGGTTAAAGCTATGAACAGATGCTGAGAGGTGGTGACGCCAATGTCATGTGTGTGCGGCAAGTCGCGGTCCGCAAACCAGGAGCCGGGATCGCATGCAGCAGTGTAACGTGAGAGTACCATTCGAACACAGCCATTGACACGGCTGGACCATTCCTCGTTTCAGACAGGGGTAACAAGTATCTTTTGGATCTATGGATTACGTCACTAAACGGTCGGAGGTGTACGCCATTCTAACCATGGGGGCCAAGACCATCTCAAGCTGCCTCGCAGAACTATTTTGCCGCTGTTGGGGTGCCGTTGGAGCTATACAGCATTCAGGGAATCAACTTAGAGTCTAACATGATGAGGAAAACACTGGGTTGACTTGGATTGCACAAGATGCGAACAATTCCTCTGCACTCACGGTCAGACGGCATAATTGAGCGGTATATCAACATCTGTAGGAACACTTGAGGAAGCCTGTGGCCATCAGGACGACAAAGATCAATTTTGACCGTGACTTTGGAGGGTATGCTTGAATTAGACAGTTGAACAAGCATTAAAGCCACGAGAGATAAAATTGCACTGCAGAATTGAATTAAAGACATTTAATGTAAACAACAGAAATTGAAATAAAGAGAATTCCTTAAAATAATTTAATGTACTTGTTTTCTATATCACATTCTGCAAATCGGATTCCTTTGATTAGATAGGATTTTAAAAACCATTCGCTTCACCTCAAATAACATATTTATTCAATTTAGATAAAACAATGTTATATTCCAGAATACTGTATGGTTTGTGTAAGCCTAAAATCCTGTTTTATTATTTATGGTTATTTATGCAACTTGTGGTTCAATTGGGATTTTTTATGAGTGAAAAGGTATTTTCAAAAGTACTCAGAAAAAAACCTACATTCCACAGGTTCCGTGCATAGCTTTGTTTACAAACCAAAGCAAAAATTCACAATAAATCGTTTTACAAAATCAAAACATATTGTGAGATTTAAGTTTAGAGCCTGCTTGATCGTACATAATTCAATACTATACATAGCATGTCTTAAGGCGAAGTTCCTGTTTAATACACTACATTTTAATAGTTTATATTTCTTGAGCTTGAAACTGAGTATTATGCTGTTTTTTGTTGTTGTTTCTTTTTTCTTGTTATGGTTGCAAAATAAAAAAGTGTGTCTGTTGCTGCTGCAATTTATTCAATACTTTCTTTACTGCAGATTCTATTGATCTTTCTTCTCCGAATTCACTTTGGGCATCAGATAGTACATTGAACTTTTTATCAAGTTCATTATTCTATCGTAGATTAATATTTTAAAAAAGCATATATATATATATATATATATATATATATATATATATACTTATATTAATCATATGGAACATATCTACATACATTCTTTGTTATGTAGTTGCTTTAACTTTTAAACTCTTTTACATGTAGGAAAAAACTGCAATTTTCAAAGAAACATTGTAAATGCAAGCTAAAGAAACTGAAGCAACAATTTCTTAATTACTATATTATAGGTCTTTAACTACCCTCTCAATTTCATGCTTGTTGCATGGAGCACAAATGCACCTATTTGGCAACATATTATTTTATTTAATATTTTCCATTTGCAATCTCTTTCGCCAATTTGTTTGTGATCTCTGAAAAATCGGCATTCAATGTTTATACTCTGTTTTGGGGTTGTTTATGCCACTTCTTTCATTAGGTTGTTGTTTCACATTTTTTTAGGAATATTTTGGCGAATGATTTGCCACAATGGCTTAGTTTTGTTTTCTGCTTCATTTCCTCTCCTTTTAGCTAGCCTTTTATTCATTAATAAACATGCTGTACTGACCGATTTAGCATTTTGTATCATCATCTATAGCTTATCTCAACATCTAAAGAGGCCTCTCGCCTCTCACCAAGGCAGTCTGGATTCGATCCCAGGCGACCGCATTGGAATTTTTCTCCGGTTTCCCCCGTTATCGCATTCCACCGGTGCTCCATCTGCATTGCATTTATCATCAGTGTCATCGTCTGAGGTGCCATAGTAGTAAAAGCGGGTGCTAACACTATAAAAATAATAATAAAAAGAACTCAAAGGACAGTATGAAGTTAAATGGAATACCTCTGTATCTATCTAACGCATCATGGTGCCATTAGTTTCGTGATTTCCTACTCTTGCACTATGCGAATTTGTTCATGATAAGGTGTAAATATTCAGTTGTTATAATTTTCAGCCTTTAAACACGTTATCATATGCAAAATTTTCTTATTTTTTTGATTACATCATTTTTAGTGCCCTTACATTTTCAAGGGTCCAAATTTCTAAAGAAAATGTGTTACCTACTTCTATGCTTATCACACTGTTACTAATAAACTAAAACTCAGAACAAAACAATTTTTTTCATAGCTGGAGTAAACTGCAATACTGATACACGCCTAGTGTAAACTCACTGTATTTAATAAGATGAGCGTTATGGATTTTCAGCTCAAAGATGTATGGGAAATTCGATTCCTATGCAATAAAAGAGTCAGATAAAGAGAAGTTTTTTTTTTTTTTTTTTTTTTTTCGGGTTTACGACAGGACCAAGCAAGAATAAATGTTGGCAAGAATTGGAGAAGATTTTTAAAGAAAGCTAGAATCCTGTAGCTTCTAGCACTCATTGTCTATAACAATAAAGAGTTGTCTGCCCATTCAGCTCACAGTTGCCAGGCAGCAAGCAGACAGCATTATATACAAGTTAATAAACGTTTCTAAGAAAATGTTTATAGCATGTGGAACACTGTTAATGTAAGTTATTTATTTTGTACTTTATGTAAATATTTATAGTTATAGAAGGAGAAACTTGGAAGATACGAAATGTTTGTAAACTAAGAATAATCGCAAAATAAATAGGAATGCATTAAACTATTCAAGTAAAATGAGCGAGAGTAAGGAAATAAATGAAACAGCTATAGTTACCAGGTGTTCAGAAATAGTAGTGTATAGAATAAAAAGGAAACTAGTGAAAACACCTATAAGGTCGCCATTAAATAGAAAACGAAAAGGATGAGAGAGAGAGAGAGAGAGAGAGAGAGAGAGAGAGAGAGAGAAACACTAGGTAAAAGCAATACACTGGAATAGTGCAAAACACAGTGCGGGTGAAGATTTATTCCCTGCTGCTTTAAAACATTCCACCCAGCTTCATGTAGTTTTGTCAATGATGATGCCCTAAAAATTTAAAATGTTTATTATTTTACATCTCCATGATATTTTTATACCTATAAAGATGCATTTAAGAGTACAAAAACTATAAAAAGAAGATATAAAGTGCAGGTGAAGAATATATCTTGCAATAGCCTTAAATAGCAGTGTAGACATATCACTATTTATTGATGTATAATTCGCAACATGATCAGTGCTGAGTGCTAAGTTCTAACATATATATGTACATACATGTGGCAACAATGTGCTCCATTTAACATGAACTGTCTTCTAAGGTTGAGACATGCTTTCCTAAACCTCATCTCTGCAAACTATTAAGAAGCTGTAGTTTGTTTTCCAGATACTAATTGCCCTGCATAATCCAAGATTTAATTTTTTTTCAGTATATTATTTTTATTGGAAATGCAATATTTAATCAATGTAGAAATATCTGAAAATCATTCTAATTGTTTTATTTATATGCCATTTTCAACTGTCAGTTTCAATTAGCAATATCACACCTTAGTAAAACAGGCTTCCATCCACTCTTCTGTCTCTAGCAGATAATAAAGCAACACATTCATAATGTTGCTTCTTTAACTAAAACTGATAACCTGGTGCTATCTTAAACACTTCTATTAGCTTTAACCCTTTCGAGATAACTCGACCGCAGGTTTGAGCGATTATAAGGCTTAGAATTTCATATTCTCTTGTTTACATTAATTCCGAGTAATATATAAAGCAAAGAAAAACTGCAAGTCATTTGCTCGGAGTCAAACTGCACTCTGCCGCCAAAACAGTCTCTATTTCACGGCCGGAAATATGCTGTTTTTTTTTTTTTACCCTACTTTTATTTATTTTTTTTTTTACCTTGTTTTGCCGTATTATTACTGGATTGCTGTTTTCTTACTTTTACAACACACACACACACACACACACACACATATACACAAACATATAACACCCATGCCCAAGGCGGGACTCGAACCCACGATCCCCAGCGCTACAAAGCACCAAAGCGGGACGCCTTGGCGAGCGCGAGCCGGCTGTTGGTGGGGTGTGGGAGGCACTCCAGTTGCTCTATCTCACCTGTGGTTAAGGATGGGGAGGGCCCATGTTAAATAACCGGTGTTACGGCATGCCTGGATGATGACGGGACAGGTTTGAGATCTGTTTTGTAAATTTTGAAACATATTACATATATTTTAGTTATTAGTGCATATTATTGTACTCTGAACTTGAAATACACACATTTGTGGCCAAATATTATTGGTAAAAACCAAATTCGGGATTTTTAGCAATGTTTCAGCATGTGTCGTCGTAACTAGCAAGGAGGTAATTCTCGCCTAAACATATGTTAGCAGGGAAAAGGTTAAATACTTCCATTTTATTAATTTTATATAGGGTCTTCAGATTTATTCGGCCCTTTGCCTTCAGTCGTTCGTCCGCGCATGGCGTTAATACTAGGCAGCAAGTTTATCTCGCATTGTCTCTTCCAGAGGACTAGCGAACGATGAGTGTAAGGGGTGGATGTTAACTTTGGCGAAATGAGATTTGTGTCTAACTTTCCAATATTTACATTTGCAACATTCGCTTACGTATCGTAAACTCGCAATCGCAGCATTTATGCTGATAGATAAGGTATTCTTCCAATTTGGAAGTAGCACTCAACCACGCAAATTTTGTAATTGGTGGTCACTTCCATCGCGCATGCAAAGAACGCACAAAATGTCCTGATGAAAAACAGTTCAGCACCACCCAGTATATCAAACCTGTTTACTAAGTCGGCAATTATTGCAGTCCAAGGTACAATTCCACACCTCCCCTTTGAGTCAAAGGGTTCGCTGAACTAATACTGACGACAAGCATTTAAACCCAAAGGTGTTAAATACCAAATCTGAAGATCCAACATTCTGTTTCTTTAACCTCGCTTTCTATATGTCATGACATACTCTTTAGATTTCATCAATTTTTCTACCTTTACTGATGCAATATGATCATTGCAAATCAAGTTGAAAACTCTTTAACATATAGCAATACAACACAGCAGGGTTTAGCTTCATGTTTTTGGAAATTACATACTAGCTGCTATTAATAAGATTGGTTTTCATTTTAAGAAAGTCTGAATTAATTCAGTTACCATACCAGTAGATCAATATATACTTAATTAACTTTAGGGCACTGAAGATTTGCATATTTTAAATTTTATAAGGGCAATTGGACCAAATAGCTACTGAATACATTAAATATTACTCTGTAGCACACACCTAATGAAAATATATGTTTAAAATACTTTATTAATTTCAATTGTTTTACTCCAGATTAACACTTTATTTGCAACATATATATTCTTACCTTTCACAGCAGTCTCATGAATTACAAGTGGCTTGGTTTTTTGCACACTTTGATTCAAATCCCAGTGAGCAACATCTGAAATAACAAACGTTTGATTTCGCCAATCACCATTATCACGCAGTTTGTACATCCACAGTACTGCAGTAGTCACATCATCTGATTCCAGGTCAGCCGGTAGCTTGAATGTGAAACAAGCTGCAGGGTTTATGGCGGCAGGAGTGCACCTCACACCTTCTGTAATACACAGAAGTTTTGTATCATTGTAACTATTGACATGAATATAAATGTTTTAAACTATCATATGAAGCAAGTAACAATTAATATGCATTAGCCATTATGTGACAAGTATATCCTTATGAAGAAAAATACTGGCAATAACTGGGTTTACTCCTTGTGTGAAAATGCGAAGAAATAAGCTTTTGCAAGAAGTGTTTGTAGACGTTAACGAAAATAAATGATGGTGGAAAGAGAATGTAATTTTAAAACTAAGAAACCTAATAAGAAACACAAATCTGGCAAGAGTGAATCACAAGAAGATATATACTGGATGAGTCTTCTCATACTGCGGATTGGTAACTAAGCAACGCCCTCCATGAAGCAATGGTTACCACGCTTACTACATATACCCAAGGTCGCGGGTTCAAACCCGACGGAGGACGGCGGATTTTTTTGGGCTTAAAAATCCTTAGCATGGCTCTCTTCGGAAGGGAAGTAAAGCCGCAGGTCCCGTGTCGTAGATTTACGGCACGTAAAAGAACCTCCAGCCTGATAAATAGGCCTCTGAGCAAAATTAAGCGGTCTTTCTCACCCAGTACAGAATAGGACGTTAAGAACCACAGTACCTAAAGAGCGTCCATAAATAAAACTACTTTTTCATTTTATAGATGACGCGAAATGCAGGTGCTGGTACCGCATTCACCACCTCCCAGATTAGGGAATGCTTGTTGTTCACTGTTCCAGTAGCGCAATGGTTAACGTGCAGAAAAGCCCCGGTGAAGGTCGGAAGTTCAAATCATGCCTGCGAATACATGAGTTATTTTTATTATTCATTTTTGTTCATGTTTTGAGAACGTTCTAGTAAATCTTGAGTTCTTTCCAAATGTGCTAAAAAGTGTGTTTGCCTATAAATACGAAGTTCCAGCCGTTTGTGCCCATCAAAAAGATTCACAACGATCATATTATGGGCTTGCAAACATTATCTAGTTGTATGTAGGTACTAGGGGAAGCGCAGGTATTCTGTAGATGCATCCTTAAAACATATCTAGCCATAGTCACCATTTGCTTAGCAACGTTGTGAGCAGTAGTGAGAAAAAACATGTTAAAATATATAAAAAATATAAAAATATGATGTAATTTTGACTTGAAGAACAACACAGGGTAAATGTACCGTGTTAAATTTATTATATATGTTGTTAGGGTTTTCCAAAAAGTTCACGATTCTCTTAATAATGTAGCGTATGTGAGAATTAGTTTTAAACAGTATGTTTGTTACCGACGCATTAATAAAGCAAAATGTGCGTGTTGGGGTAATGAGGGTCAGCCGGTCAAATATCCGTCATACCCTCAACTGACTGGCAATATAGATGACACTGACATAGATACAGTACAGGAACCTGGGGAGATCTTAGCTCCAAAGGCACAGAAAAAATGGTTTCTGTGTAAGTTGGAAGCGAAGTAAGAACATAACAGTGCTATGGGCAATATGCTTCAGGTAACTACGTTCCACCCATGTTCATAATTCCAAGGCAGAGGATGTTATATTGATATTCTGAAATTCTAAAATAAAATGCGTTCTTTTGTATGCATTTTAATGATTTTTAAACCTAAATAGCAGGTTCGAATACAGTGACCGGCATAACCCGCTTGTGTGGGTAATTCCGCTCAGTGACACCACTTAGAATTTCGTATCATTAAGATAAGAATTAATTTCTTAAATAAAGCTCTTCTTGGTATACATTTAGGAAAAGAACCAAACTAATAATTGACATAAAAATATAACATTTAAACTCGTACTCTAAGCCGTTCATAGCAACTTTGCTTAAGTGACTGCCATTACCCCCATTCTCCCCTATATTTTGTAAAAACCTCAGACAATTTTATTTGCTTTCTTTTGTATGAAGGAATAGCTTTAATTAGTAAATTGTTATTAGTGATGCCTTATGTTTCCAAGTTATAATTACAATGCTATATGTATTTATTTATGAGTTCTTTAAAGCATATTCTATCAAGTAACAATTTGCTTCTTTGAAAATTACCCAATTAAACTAATTAAGTGAAGTGACACTTCCATGCCAAACTATCAGTTCTGGTTAAACTTACTAAACATAAAAAGACCTTCAGGTGGCAGTATTTGAATCTGTGCCCTTAACCACTGTAGACCAACGGGCACACTTGCGTTACGAGAGCAAATCACTTCACCAATAACGGTGCAAATCAGTTATTTCGGCCCAAATTGATTCGACGCGATGCAGTACAGTGTTTACGGCACAGCCTGAAAAACGCAAGGGACTGCATAACTTCTCAATCCAAAGGCTGAGAAGACCCACCCGCAACAAGGCTTCTTCGTAAGAACACCAGTAATGATAAAAACTGTATGTGTTCTATTCACATGACTTTCTCCACATCTGTATAAAAATTATTGTTAAAAATCCTATTCCTCTCTTTATTTCATGATAATCGAGATAAACATTAGCAGAAATTGTCCTTATTACTTGGTTCCTTGTAAGTAGAAGCGGAAAAATCTAATGTGTTCCATTCACATGACGTCCTTTAGCTGTTCGGAAAGCAAACGTTTTATTCAAAACATTAATAGGTTATCTACATCATGCTAATCAATATAAACATAATTAGTCTTATTACTGGCTTCTTGTAAGTAGAAGGGAAATACGCTTGTCCTTTAAAAGCCGGTCGCTATGTGAAACAATTGAAATTCCAATCTCTTTACTTACCAGGAATAAACAAACGAGAAACGAGAAGAAAGATGTCTTCCCGTTTCAGAAAAGTTTAAGTGACTTAAAATTCAAACCAATAATCCGGAAATCTCGGAAACGGTTAACGCTACAAAAATATATGTCATGTATATAGGACATAAATTGTGTGTTTTAATGAGGTCTACATTTTTTGTGTATTATATTTTTGTATATCTCTTACGGTTTGCCAGTTATAAAAAAAGTCATCCAGAATGAAGATGTCATCAGAGACTATTCTCAGAAAATTCAAGATATACATTTCGTTTGTCATAAAAATATCTTAAACATAAGGCATTTTCAACAAAATCGTTAGAGCCAGTTTTTGAGAAAATCAAAATTTTCGAAAAAATGTTCCATGTAGAGGCTAGTTTGGGGTGGAGGGATTTTCTTGAAGATCTTCATGTCGCATCTTGGAAGATACCAAACTTAAATGCCAAGTTTGGTGTTTAACGGTCTTTTCGTTTTTGAACTATGCTATCAAAAGACACACACACTGACCTTTTTCTAAAAAATATTTTTTTTTATTTAGGGGGTCCTAACACATACATTTCCGGTGAAATATTGGTATCGAATTTTTGGGCGGATTACAATACCTTCTCTATACACTATGTACATAGAACGTGTAGAGAAAGTAAAAACTAAGACGGCCCAACTTGATACGTCTCAAAAGCTATATCATTGGCAGCAATTTAGGGTGGCAAAGCACTTTCTGCCCCCTAAATTACAAAGCGAGGGGTACTGCACCTCTACTGAAGAGCCCTTTCCCAACAAAGTCAAATGTAGATCTCTCATTAAACTAACATAATCATTGTTTAAAAAGAACGAAGGTAATTTCAAAGGACTTATTTTATTTCAAATGCAGAGTTTAACTGTTATATAAAGCGCTTATGATGCAACTTAGGTTTTAGTTAACATCTGATCACACACACACACACACATATAGAATGACACACGAAAAACCGGCCTCGAGTACTAGACTGCTCATTGTTGCCCTCCAGTTGTCATCTACAATATTATGTAATAATAAGTAAATATAGGATTAATTGTTTTTTCACACAAGCCGTTCAGGAGTTGGATAGGTAGAGTGAGACTGAAAAATTCAATAGGACAGGAACTGAGAATTGAACTGAATACCAATTGACCATAATAGTTGGCTATACTATGAATCCTGGGCCTAAAGTATTGGGGTTGTAATGTCAAAATAATCTGAGAACACCTTGTGGTTTACCGGGAAACATGCGAGTCAGTTGAGAAATTCAATGCTATGCCGGCATGTTGCCATGGTAGCTCAGTGGCAGAGCAACCGGCTAGAGAGCAGGAGATCTGTGCTTCAAATCACAGCTATAGCATTGAATTTTTCAGTCTGACTCTATCTATCCAATAATTAAATATTATATCAATTTGGTAAATATAACATATATACAATATATTATACCTTTGCATTAGCTTATTTGTTATTTATTTATTATTTAAATATCACATGTTTATCTGCTTGTTGAACTTTTTTGTATCAGGCAACAATTGATGCGTAATTGGCGGGTGAGCAGTCTGTACTCAGGGTCGGTCTTTCGTGCGCCACTCTGTATTATGTAACATAAATTCATTTTGTATGTCTTAAATCTATTTACAGGAAATGCATTGTATCCACACTTCGAGTTTGTGACTCGCCTTAAATTAAGTAATATCCAGGTTTTAAAATACGAGGACCGTTTTTTTTTTTTCAACCTCCGATAGGCTATAAATAAAAGACAAGTTCATAGAAAAAAAAAGTATTACTAAAAGTTTTGTACACTTGTGGCTACTTTTCAGCATAATCACCGAAAAGATTGAGACATTTATCGTACCTGTGCACAATCTTTGCAATACCCGCTTCAAAAAATGTTGCCGCCAATGATTTCAAATGAACATTGACGTTGTTTTGAATATCTTCGTACTTTATGACGTTTGCGGAGAGCCAATCAAACCAAACAAAGAGGAATGCTGACTTCAGGAATTGTGTTGATCCATGACAACGCTCGTCCACACACTGCTGGCACAACCCATCGGCTCCTTTAACAATTTCAATGGGACGTTTTCGATCATCCGCCGTACAGTCCTGACCTGACACCCAGCGACTTTCACCTTTTCCCTAAACTGAAGACGTCGCTAGGAGGGCAGCACTTTCAAACCAACGTCAAAATGGTATTTCAAATACCACTCGCAAAAATTTAAAAATCGTGTGAATGCTGTTCATCATTACAATGTAAAATATTTTAATCAAAGTTCTTAATTTTTCAAGGAAACAATGCCCTCGAATTTTCGAAATAAATGATTCTATCATGCGATGTTCTTAAAATCTTCTCCAAGCTTTGAAAGCAGCCCTAATTAAAGGATTAGGTTTGATAATTATCCCACTTTTCGTTTTCGAGTTTAAAAGATAATAAATCCCTTTGAGAGCAATTCTGTATAATTACTATGTAATAAAGTTACCGGATACTCAAATTGAAACTAAGATATACCCATATTGTTACAGTGAACAGCGTACAAGAGAATAAAACTATTACAGATGAAGTCCCATGAGGAATTATAAGCTTTTCTTATTTGAAACCATCACAAACCTTCTTGAGAAAACTTGTTTACCAACTATATAATAGCCAGGATGTCACCCTAAGTTACAAGAAATAACTGGGACACTTATTATAATTTCCCTACCAAAAGAAAAAAAGTACTTTTTATACGAGTAATTAAGTTAAAGAAACAAAAACTGAGTTTTGTTAGGCTAAATATGTTGTCAGGAATCCACATGAAAATTCGGAAAACTGCTTCAAGCAGTTTTGTCCCCCCAGCAGAAATTTTAATGGCGCTCCTGACATGAATTGAAACTAGTGGATTTTATATATTTTCTGCTATTTCTAGTTAGCTTGATAAAGTATTACATAAACAATGCTGTATCAAATCAGTCAATGCTTTATTATTTATTAATTCCACGGATTCTTATATTCTACTAGAATTAAAAACAGATCTGAGGTTCAGGATAATTAGTGAAGAACTAGAGACAACAATTTGCTTTTAAAACTGATAGACGGTATTGCTAGCTAGTTTTCGTAAACATGATGGCAAGTGACATCACCTCCAAGGCATGCAGGCCACATTATTAATTGCAAGAATTAAAAATAATAAGGTTATTAATAAGGTTATTCATCTGTCTACATCACGCTAACCGATAAACAGATAGCAGCAGCAGCAGCAGTATAGTAGTAGTATGGCTTTAGGGCGCACAACTGCATTGGTTATTAGCGCCCTAGATAAACAGATGAAACGGTCTTATTACTTACTTCATTATAAGTAGAAGGGAAATAAGGGAATACACTAGGCTAAACCGACAGTCACATGTTTTAAAATATGGTTACTATGGGATTGAAATCCGTTTGCTTGCGTGGCCAGGAGTTGACAATTTCCTGTGTGAGAAAAGTTTAAGTATTTTGAAACTGAAACCAATAACACATCTTGAAAACGGCCAAATCCAGGAAAAAATATATATGATATAAATTGTGTGTTTTAAGAAGCGCTGTATTTTTTATTTCATACGGTTTAGCCTATCTCTTACGGTTTACTATTTATGCAAATTAAAAAAAAAAAGAGCATTGAGAATAAAGAGGTCTTTAGAGGCTATTCCCAAAAAATTCAAGTTATACATTTTATTTGTAATGTAAATATCTTAAATATAGAAGACTTTAATCAAAATCGCTAGAACCATTTCTGAAAAAATAAAAAAACTTAAAACTTTTTCCATGTAAAGGGTAGTTTGTGGGGGGGGGATTTTCTTGAAAATCTTTGTATCGCATCCTTAGGAAGATCTAAACTTAAATATCAAGTGTGGTATTTAACGGACTTTTCGTTTTGAGCTATGCTGCCCACAGACGCATACACACGGACATTTTTTCTAAAAATGCCTTTTTTTGGATTCAGGGGGTCCCAAAACATGTATTTCCGGTGAAATCTCGGTATCGAATTTTGGGTGCAATACAATACCTTCTCTATACACTATGTACATAGTATGTGTAGAGAAAGTAATAAGGAAATATTTGTGTACGGTGCCTTACGCGAAACAAGACAAAGGAGAAAGATTACTTCCATGATTCAAAACGATCTTGAAACCATCAATAAGTGATGTAATAAAAACTATCTCACTATTAATATAGAACAAACAAGGCATATCTCTTGATTCATAAAAAAGGAATTGTATAAACAACAGACAAACCCTACAAGGTAAAGCAGTAGAGAAAGTAGGTCAAATAAAATTCTTGGGATTATACTTCGATTCCATCATATTACTCGTATCTAGCAGTTAAGAGGTGTTAAAATTGGTTTCAAATGCAGAATAAGTCCATGTTAAATTGAAGCCAGATCAAAACCTGATTTGGAAGTCTTTAAAACTGATACGCGAGTTTAGAAATATCGATTTTCAGCAACTCGTTATTCGCGTTCTCAAGATTTACTGCCATAAATTTCTCTCAAATCTCAAGCAGATCACTTGACAGTGCGACACTATCCATGGATTAACTTCCTCCTTGTGTTATGTAGCCTAGTTTAGAGGCATTTATTTGATTGCTCCTGTGGTTTAATGTGTAACGTCAAAAGCTGAAGATCTAGGTTCCTTTTTTTTCCACCATGGATTTAATTTATTTTTCTTTCTTTTTACTTTCTCTGGTCGTATGTACATACAATGTACACAGTAGCTAGAGAAGGTATTGTATTCCACCCAAAAATTCGATGTAGAGATTTCACCGGAAATATATGTTTTTAAGTTCCCTGAGTCCAAAAAAGTATTTTTTAAAACGGTCCATGTGTGTGTGTGTGTGTGTGCGCGCGCGCGCCTGTGGACACTATAGCTCATAAATTAAAATGCCGTAAAATACCAAACTTTGTATTCAAGTTCAGTATACTCCAAGGGTGCGACACGAATATTTTCAAGAAAATCCCCCACCCCAATTCCCTTTACATGGAAAAACGTTTGAAAATTTTGTTTTTCTCAAAAATGGTTCTAATGATGGTAATTAAAATACCGTATATTAAAGATATGCATATCACAAATAAAACGTATATCTTTAACTTTCTGGGAATAGCTTCCAAAGACCTGTTCATTTTCGATGAATTTTGCTTCAATTTGCGAAACTGATAAACCGTAAGAAATAGACAAAAACTTTCAACACAAAAAATGTAAATCTCGTTAAAACACAAAATTTTAGTCATATGCAGATATGTTATAGCTAGAGTTGACAGTTTCCAAGATATTCTGCGATCTTTACTTTCAATTTTAAGCTATAAACTTTTCTGAGATGGTAGATCATCTTTCTTTCGTCTGTCTTCTGTTTACTATTCCTGGCAAGCAAAGAGAGCGGAATTTCAATTGTTTCACATAGCGATCGACTTTTAAAGGAATTGATTAAGTATTGCTTCAGTCTAGTGTATTCCATTACTTTCCTTCTGCTTATTAAGAATCAAGTAATAACGTCAATTTTGCTGTTTGCCTCGATTAGCATGGTCTAGATAAAAGAATAATCTTTTGTAACAAGTTATCTGAATGGAACACATCAGACTTTTTTCTTTTAAGTCCATACGAAGAAGTGCTGCTTGGTGGAGATATTCGGTCTGCAAAAGAAATACTACCTATGTGCGAAATTAATGTCATAACCATTACACCAGAAAGGTACGCTCTTCAAAGGCTCTTCGTTTTTGTTGTTGTGTTCTCGAATGGTATCATCATTAGCCAGTAGCGGACTGGCACTTCAGAATCTTACATATGTATCTGCAAGTTCGAAATTTGAACAGACAGACCAAAGGTTTCCTATCTCAAATTACTTCTTTAAGACACCTCCTTATTCTCTGAAAATATTTCGGTGTAGTTAATTAACATCCTGTATATAATAACTTTTAATCTAATGCTCAAATACATCACCACATGACAAGTCTTTGGTTTCACGTTCCAAGAGCGAAATCTACAACATACGGTACCTCTAACATTGTATACAGAGCAATACAATCGCCTGCGGTGTCTATATAATAAAAGCGGGCGTTAAATACCACAAAAAGAGCAATATAAGCCTTTAATTCGCTACCAGATTACTTAAAAGAATTTATAAAAAAAAATATGAAGACTAAAAAGCAGATGAAAAATTTTATTTGGATAACAATAGAAGAACATTAGTTATAGAAAGCTAAGTTTAAGCTGAAACCTAAGTTGTAATGTGCAATGATTAAATTATATGTATACATTCTTAACTCTTATATCTGATATATTTATAATGAATTTTAATTCGCTTTTGTTCTTACTTGTTCATTTGTGCTTTTAATTGATCTCCATGTTTTTGTTCAATCATATTGATGTATAACAGCGTATGTTAATTATAATAGATAATTAAAGCAACTCGTTATATTACTTCTGCATTGTTAATTAATATAGTTATATCACATTTGCATTTTATTGTTCCCAGAACGAGACTATGGAGTCTTCTCAAATAAATAAAATGATGCATATAGCGCAATGTTCGTTGAAAAAACCGTAATCTGACAACTCAACAGTGAAATGGCAATGGCTAGAATGGGTCAGGAATTGTTACACTTATTGGCACTTAACTCAAACATATTATCCTGTCGAGAGTAAATCGGCAACAGTGTAATGGGGAGGAATATATGGGGCGGGGGCGAAGACCCTTACCACGCGTTTATCACGTGCTTTCTTGTCTGTACCACGTGCACAGGCCCGACACCACGTGCTGCGATGCCCCCACTGTTCTCTTGGGCTGACAACACTCATTTCCCCAAACACCATGGGGCGTAAGGCTGACCTTAGTATATCGTGCAGATGGCCGGCAGATATTTATGGCTCGCATTTGTTTCCATGTCCAGAGTGCCTGACACAGGTGTCAGCAATTTATATTCTGCCCCCCCCCCCATTTGTAAGAGTTGGAAACCTTTTTGGAATTATAATGAAACGTATTAAATGCAATATATTTTATCAGAAGCAAGATTACTTTATATATACATACTAGCTTTACCTTTGGAACAATTCCGCATGGCTATAATGTTCACTGTTTTTATTGTGTTTACCTTTGGATTGCTTTTAAATTCACACACATACATACACTCTCTCTCACTCTCTCTCTCTCTCTCTCTTTCATACTTCCAGGCTCTAGCGAGGATAGGGAATAATTCTGGCCAAGAAAAACTACCCATCCACCAGCCGGGAATCGAACTGAAACTTCTGGATTAGGAGGCTCCCATGCTAACCATCACACCACAAAGACAGTTTAGATGCTGTTTTGTTGCATGTGCATGGAGTTAACATCACTCCTCATAGACGTATTGTGTCATGCGTCCGTGTTCTGTCGTCCAACAGCGGCACTGCAACTGTGCACGCAAGACGAAATGCACATCACCCACAGTCCATAAGTTAACCGAATATCTGCTCTTGCCCTCGTTATGATGCTTAAAATGAATGCTTAGTGATAACTGTATCGTTACATTAGTTGACGCAACCCACAACTTGCATGACATATATTACATTTAGGATGATTCAGGATGATTTCTGTCCAGTCTTACTTCACCGGAGATGTAAACAAATCAGAATGTATTCTTCCGCCAACACATGTGCTCACACCACGTGGTGCTAAGATAGTTCGTTTGCCGTACAATTATTGTAAAACCGCGTATCCTATGTTTGGCAGGAAAAGAAATGGCTATCTACTTTCACTGTTCAGAGATAATGATTAGCGTTATTAAATGCAAAATATAAAACAAAATAAAACAGGTAGACGAGCCGTTATACATTCAGCACAAAATGTAAAACCCTCCCGTAAAATTATAAAATGCAGACATATTGTTTTGAAAGCTTGCTGAAGTATTGCATACGTACATCAGTCCGAATTTATTTTGCGAACTTTAGCATTCACATATGTACAACCATAAACTGCACATTTGTTTAATATAATGCAGTGACGTACCTGGAGATGGAACTGGTCCCTCTCCTTCAAGACACTAGTCATTTGCTGCAGTTGCAATCGAACTATCTGAATTATCATAGAGAGTGATAATTAGTGGGCCAACGACAATGTCCACCATTCCCTCCAAATCTTACTCTGTTTGCTCTTCCCGAACAATGTGTGACACACATTCACTGCGTTTTCGGCTTTCACTTGTAAAGCTGCTGTCACAAGATGTCGCACCTCGACCAATTTAAAAGTGTTGCACGTTTATGCTGTTTTCAGAAACACCAGCAAATTCTACCGTTAAGTTAAGAACATTGTTTAATGTAAATGTAAGTAATTTTCACAAAGCTTAATATATATGCACTAGGAATAATTCTTTTCTTGCTTATGTTTCACTACACTAGTGTTACACGTTTCCACCATTACTTGCTGACAAGAAACAACCGTTAGAAACGAACTGCATAACGAACACTACATTGTTACATAAAATAATGATTAAATGATCAGTAAATTTGTTCCTTAGTCATGCATACTATATTATTTAGACAACATTGCATAGTGTAATACGATATTTCTGTACTCGACAATTTAAGAAGAACTACTTTGTAATGGAGAAAAGCGGTAAAACGTTCAGCAACCAATCACAGCCATTACAATCTGTTGCTTTTGTTTACATTACCGGTGAAGTAAGGCTGGCCGGAGAATACTACTCACTACATATACATTTAGCACACAACGAAGCAACTAACCCAGTTTTGTTTAGCAAGTAAAGGCTTCTTGAATGAAAACACGATAACAGCGATATTCCTAAATGCCCTGCTAATAGCAAAAGAGGTGCTTTGGAAAAATACTAGGTGGACTGTCATCAGGTAATCACACTTCCGAACTCAAATTACTATATTTTTCGTAGTGATTGACAAATCACAGATTAAATGCATAATTACTGGCACCGAATCTTTTAGTTTGCACACATTCGCCTATTTGCTGTTCTTTAATTATTTTCTCTAGCATGTATTTACAACGTGCATAGTAGATAGAAAAGGTGTTGTATTTCACCTAAATATTCGATACCGAGATTTCAGCGGAAATACACTTTTTGAACCCTCCTGAACCCAAAAGTAAAAAACGAAAAGTCGATTTTGAATACCAAATGTGGTATTTAATTTATGTATTTTCCAAGGATACGACACGAAGATTGTCAGGTGAAAATTCCTCATCTCAAACTACTGTAACAATTTTGATTGATGTACCTTATATAAAGCTATTTATATGAAAAATGTACGGCTATTTTCAATTTTATGAGAATAGCCTCTGAATACCTCTTATTCTGGATAATTTTTGCACAACTGGTAAACCATAAGAGATAAACAAAACTTACAAAAAATGTAGATCTTCTTAGAATACACAACCTATGCTATATTTATTTTTTGAGTTAAAATTTTCCGAGATATTCTTGTTCCTGGTTTCAGTTTTAAAGTAGTTAAAACTTTTCTCAAAAGCGAATTTGTCATTCCTGTTTAATTTATTTTATTTCAGTCCATGCAAAGAAAACTCAATTTCAATCCCCCAGCAATCAGTTTTTAAAATATTTGATTATCTCTTTAACAAAGTGTATTCCCTTATTTCTTTTTTAGTTTTAAGGAACTAGGTTACAAGACAATTTTTGTTAATGTTTATTCGATTAGCTTAAATTATATAGAAGAATAAGCTTTTATAAGAAAAGTTTGTTACAAAATTGGTAGAGAAAGTCATGTGAATGGAAAACATCAGAGTTTAACTTTCTCTACCGAGTACTATATGTGCATACACTACACAATAGGTAGAGAAGGTTATTGTATTCCACCCAAAATTACGATTCCAGATTTTACCGGAGATACGCGTTTTGAGATTCCCTGAGTAAAACAAAAGGCATTCTAGAAAAGGTCTCTGCGTGTCTATTTCTCTATGTGTGTGTTTTTTTGATAGTGTTTAATGCCCACTTTTACTGCTTGTGACGCTGATGATACATGAAATGAAGATGGAATACCGGTGGAATGCGATGACAGGGGAAACCGGAGAACCCGGAGAAAACCCGCCTCTGCGCCGCAATATCCACCACAAATCTCAGATGCGGTCGTTTGGGATCGAACCCGGGCCGTCTAGGTGAGAGGCGAGTGGTCTAACCACTTGGCCACGGCAGGCCATGTGTGTGTGTGTGTGTGTGTGTGTGTGTGTGTGTGTGTGCAGAATAACTCAACGTGGAAAAGTAAGTACCAAATTTGGTATTTAAGTTTAACATCTTCCAGGAATGCGACACGAAAATTTTCAAGAAAATACCCCCACACCAAACCACCACTACATGGAAGATTTTTCGAAAATTTAAATTTTCTCAAAGGAGGCTCTAACGATATTGATTAAAATACGGTATATTAAATATATTTAAAAGGCAAATAAAATATAGATCTTGAATTTGTTGGAGATAGACTCTGAAGTTCTCTTCATTCTTAATGACTTTTGCATTATCCGTAAACCGTAAGAGATAGACAAAAGTTACTACACAGAAAATGTTGATCATGACTAAACACACAATTGTTATATACATTTTTGGGGGAGCTAACCATTTTCGAGATATCCCTCATTATTGGTTTCATTTTAAAATACCTACGCTTTGTCAAACGGAGGTTGTCATTCCTTTCATATCTTTTGTTTTATTTCTGGTCAAGCAAAGTGAAGCGGATTTCAACAGCATCGCATAGAGACAGCTTTTAAGAGATTGGACTTTCGCTTTAGCCTAATGAATTCCGCTATTTCCATTCTACTTACAAGGAACTAAGTAATAGGACCACTTCTGCTAATGCTATCCTGATAAGCAAGAAGCAGAGAGAACAATTTTTTGTAAGAATACGTTGTTTGCAGAGCAGTTAGAGAAAGTCCTGTGAATGGAACATTTCCGATATTTTTTTTTACTGCGTACCTATAAGCGTCACCAAGTTCAGTACTGCATTTGACCCATAAATTCATATTTGAGACTAAGGCATTAATTGGTTGTTGTTACAAAAACGTTAGAAATCCTCGGTATAAACAGTGTGTTTAAAAATGCGGCCACGATAGATCGCTTGGGAGGCGTATCAGCATGGAAGTCGAAGGTTCGTGCCCATGATAGGAATTTTTCAACTTTGATTCTTTCTTCGAATTTCGTTGAGATTTCCAGCTAATTATATCGATTAGGCATTAATAGACACATTTAAACTATTTTGTTTGTACTGTTAAAAAGTTAAGTATTCGCGCTTCATGATAGATGTTAAAGGATCCTGGAATATTAGAACGGTATAAGGAATATCTAACATTATTATCTGTTTTACGGATAAACCTTAACCGGAAACTCACCAGCACGTTACTGTTAAGATGGGCCCTTTGTACCTTCAGCGTGGCCCCTGAGAGAGAGAGAGAGAGAGAGAGAGAGAGAGAGAGAGGGAGAGAGAGAGAGCAAGGGTAACCCAAAGGGCGACCAGATCCGGACGACGATGAGTACTAGTAAGGTCGGGGTCCGTAATGATTCCAATATACCATCCTGACGCCGGGAAGCCTAACCTGATCCAACCGTAACCTGAGGGCCTCGGTGTAGAGCAGACACTCTCAGGAAGGAAGGCTGTACTGTAAGCCATAACAGTTTGTTTCTCAAGGCCAGTTCCCTGTGCAGTGGCCCGGTTTAACTGCTGTTAAAGGTAACGTAAGCACATGGCGTTACATTGAGTGAGTTATGGAGCGGCGTCTTTCAAAACTTACTGCGCGACATTGAACTTCAATTCTAGCAAGCCTGTATGTGTAGTGCTTAAAGCCACAAACCAGTGATAATGTACCAGGCCGCAATCGAGAACGGGTCCGCCTTATGTTTGTTCGCGGTTTTCCCTGCTTGGAGGCGGTAACAAACTTAGGGAGGTAAAAGGTCTCCCTATACCCTGGGCAACTTCACGTCCATCTCTCCAGCTGCCATCTTCCCTATTTGAGGTGCTTGCCGATGATCATGTGATGGTCGATAAATTTTTATCACAAGTCTCTTTTACACTCAGGATCTGATTTTTTTTATGTTGGTAATACTGTTTTAGTGTACTATGGTTTTAGTTTCAGCTATTTTAACCCTTTTTTATCCATTGTTTAGAACGGTTTTAGCGTTTTTACTGAGTTTTTAGCACTAGATAGTGTTTAATCTCCATTTTATTTGTAATTTTAGCTGATATTTTATCTCTGATTCCTGTTTTCATGATTTTAACTCTGGACTCATGCCGCTCTTAGTTATTTTTACGGGCGCTGATAACATAGCAATTGAGCGCCCTAAAGCTGCCAATCATCATCATCATCATCATCCCCTGATTGGAGGCGAATATTGGGGTGGGTTATATAATGCCGCGGTTTACCTTGTACCCCATTTCTCATTTCAATTTACTTATCATCTTCAGGATCGAAGGGTCAGGTAAGTAAACGGCGAGCGACGCGTGTGGCGGAGCAGTTTGCTTTGTGGAACTGTCTACCCTAGTGTTCAGTGCTACATGCCTTCATAGAGACCTTTTTGTGGGGAGCCCCACCGCCGTCAGGATGTAATATCTTGAGACATTATCGATTGCGTCCACATCCGAACCTGCCACCCCTGATCCGGTCACCCTCTGTGTCCTTCGATTCACCCTGACATCCCCAAGATTTCTAGAGGCACAATAGGTCTTTATGTGTCCTGAAGTGCCAAAATCCTCCTCCGCTTCCGGATAATGATAACCCTAAGGCGACCAATTTGGAAGTGTGTGTTTGACGGGACTGTTGGGCAGTTACAGTTTGCATTACGTTATACACGGAAGAAACGCCAGAATCCTTTGTAACATAGAATACTGCTTCCTATCTTATTACGCACGTTTTGACGTCCTACTTTACGTTTAAACTGCATAAACAAAGTCATCTACTGGCCGAAGTAGCTATATTTATCGTAATACGTGTATTTAATTTGTACATCAATAAACAATATGCTGAACATCGTTTCCTCACTTGCTATTTCAAATTACACTATTTGCAGCTCCCGTCACACATGACAATTTCTTCTACTGGTCCCTTTTACTGAGGAAATTATGAAGGTGCTTACGTTTACTTTTAACCCCAGGGAAGAAAAAGGCAATAAGCTACCATCTTCCGCAGATAAAGTGAAAATAGCATTCTCTTGTTTTGTTATTACACGCTGCCTTATGTCTTCAATCGTTTTCTTCAACAATGGGGAATAAAACTGCTTGTCATCCTTTGCTACTGTTATGTAGTTGAGTCTTCACATGGTTGATGAGAGAGTGATTTGCTGATTATTTTACGATTTCCAGAATTCACTTCTTGGCATGTGGGCGCCGGGGTAGCTGATTGGTTTCTTTCGTGACTCTCGTGCTGAGATCCGTACCTCGATTCTCGGCCCTGGGGTGGCGATTTTAAGGCAACGCAATCCAAGTCCTACCTCGGTTAGCTCGTATGGAGTATCTCCAAAACCCAACGTGGTTTGGACTCCATAGTTAAAGCTGTAGGACCTCTCATTCACCTCCAACCTCATCATAGAGTTCCTCCATTTCATCGCTTATTGGAATGAGGTAACCCCGAGGTCGGTGACCATATGGGGAGAGTTGGACACCAACTACTTCCTGGCGAGTGGCTCTTCGTTAGCGTGGTTGTCTGAGCGGTAGTTCAGACTTCAATTTCTGAATTGTATGTAGGATTAGCGCTTCAGAAGTGAATAACATAACTTCCAACTGCAAGTATATAGCGCCTAAAATTACTTATAACACACTGTAGCCACATTTGAGAGAGTTGCTT
Organism: Hymenopus coronatus; assembly: GCA_030762935.1. NCBI lineage: Eukaryota > Metazoa > Arthropoda > Insecta > Mantodea > Hymenopodidae > Hymenopus > Hymenopus coronatus. Next base: position 62,065,444 of record CM060900.1, read on the forward strand.
CGTACAATTTGTAATGTTTTATAAAGCGTGTTCCGAAACGACACGGAACCAAGATGTAAATGTTATTGCTCAGGTTCTATGTGATACGAAAATATAGTTTTCAAGCCAATAAAGGCATATGAACAAAATATCTCATAGTCAAGATGGATTAGACAATTATCCAGCAACAAAGTCGCGCGCCTGATCTCGCTACCGGAAGTAACACAGGTAGCATGGGAAGCTCCGCGTCGCTTGCTTTCGCAGCGTATTCGTAAACACACCGACAGGCTGCACACTGGTTAGCTCACATTAAGCTGCTGGTCTTACATACCACGCTACAGAACCTGTATCTTTAGTTGGTTGTTTACTCTTCCACCACAGTTTATCATAGGAGACTATGAAAGAAATAAAATTACTGGGAAAAAGGCTGGGATACATACGCCACTAATACTACGCTTTACAGGAAATTTAATGGACATGCACATGGGAATGACTTTTCGAAGTTCCACATTTTTGTATGGATTCTTTTGAAAATTTCACTGCGGTTGCATTTCTTTTTTAGTTGATATCTGTAAACATTGCATTCATATTAGATAAACACTCTCTTAGAGCTCAGTATTATTTATAAAGTTTATTATGTAAATATGTCGCATAATCAAAAGTGCCCAGCGCGTCTCAGAAGTTGAAACCAATTGGTTGTAATTTTCGCAATTGGAGCTGTGAATCACAAGAAAAAATAGCATGAAAACATATTTTAAATAAATAAGGAGAACGAATTGTGAAATATCTAATAAACCTATAACAAAAAATAATCCTTAAAATTACCACATTTTTAAAGAAATATTATTATTGGTATTAGAAAAAATGTTGTCCTGCAGAATGATACTACGTATACTTATGTACTTTCTGAGAAATTGTAATGAAATTTAAGCAAAAACTGAGAAGTGTGGAACGTTTTGAAATTATGTTGATTTATTTTATTTTTTAAACGCTCTTTTATAAAATATTAACTTAGGAAACAGCTGTATTGTACGATTTTTAAACGGATATATGTATACAGCTCTTTTTTTGTTTGACTTTCTGACCGATTGTTCCGTGTCTCTTAACGTTAATGGTCTTGAGTTTGCTATTAGGATAATTACAAAATGATTGTGTTGACAAGATCCTATTGGTTAGGGAGATATACGCTTCCTTCTCATTTTACAAGCTCGAAACTGTCCGACTCATAATTTTGAGTAGGTGACTGTCCTTTGTCCTTTAGCCTATAGGCCAGGAGAGGTTTGCTGATAATGCATAAGCAGGAATTCGTTTGTTTTCATGACAAGTGCTTGACAAGAAACACCCTCTCTGGTTTGATTATTGGGCACCATAAGTGCTTCATGCACTGCCTAATCTCAATGGTGTAACTTTCAATAGGTATGTGAATACTTACATAAATGAGTTTCAAAGTTGCGACATTAAATTTCGGACTGGTTCAAGCATCAGCTATAAGACAAGTTATATTTGTTCGGAGTCGATTCGAAACTGTGTACCGACGGCAGTTGTGTTGCAATCGTATAATTGAATATTGTGTTATTAGGTTGTTAGTTTTTAATAGCAAATGTTTTGCCGTCATTGTGTAGCATCGTTTCTCAATCACTTCTAAGGGCACTATCAGGACTTAAACAATCTGGTAACACAGATCTCTCCATACCTATAATAATCCTAAGATTTAAAGTTTCACACACATAGCCACAGTGTACATAAATTTTCATGTGAATTTAATGAAAAACTCATATATTCAGGAATATTAATTTTAATATTAACGGTTAAAATCTCTAAATAGCTTTATTTACTTAACTAAACCTGTACAAGTGTTTAATCGTATATAAATCCTTTAGTTTCTAATTATGTGCTATAATATGTTTGCCCTGTATTTACTTTATTTTTATCTTTAAAAATATAAAACCATTAATTTTAACACTGGGGATTAATTGTTTAAAGAAATATATTTAAAATTCTGAACAAATTCTGAAACTGCCATAAGAGTAAACAAGATTTGATATGCCAATGTTGAGTATTAATATTATTTAAATAACATGCTAATGTATATTTTTTCAGAATTGTGACTGTGTTTAACTCTAATTAGCATGATAAAAGTTTAATTGTTTTTCCTTTTAATATTAAATATAGCAGACACAACTATAATTGTGGTAGAGCAACATTTGAAAAAAAAAAATAATGAAGAGGTTTACATAGAACCTGCAATGTGTAGAAATTTCATTTATGGTTACCCTTCTGTAAAGACACGAGGAGGGACAAATGTTGTATCGCAGGCCAGTACAACACACTCTCCGATGGCACATGACGCTTGAAGCTGTTTTGACAATCATCAAACTCGTAGGTCAATTAGTCGCGTCCAAACACTGCCAAATTTCACATCAGTGAATCTTAGCTCTTTTAACACAAGACAATATAAATGAACTTTGGTCGAAATTATTGTAGCTCAAAATTTGTTTTATCAGAGTTTCAAAGCAGTCTGTGATTTAAGTACTGTTTCTGTTCACTGAAGCTATGAATACACACTTTATTGAATAAACCACTGCCACATTCACGAAACTGTGAAACTTCATACAGACATGTAGAGATATTAAGAAAATCCGCATATCTTGAAAAATAAAACAAATAATCTAATGACTTTCTCTAGTCAATATCGCTTATTCTAAATCTCTTGCATAAAACTGTATTACAAAGGTTTGTTTTTCAATTTTGTTAGTATTGTTTAACGCCTGTTTTTAGTATATACGACCCCACTGGCGGTGGATACTGGTGATACATGAAACGAAATGATAATTGGAGCGAGACATTTTGGAAGGAAAGGTTCTAGGTCTAAGTTTGGGGTACCTCTCCGGTATTTGCCATGTAGACGAAAAACTGGAGAAAGACCATCAAGGGGGGACGGGACTTCCCGGTTATTAGATCGTACCTTATTGACTAGAGAAAGTCATTAGATTATTTGCTTTATTTTTCAAGATATGCTGATTTTTTTAATATTTCTACATGTCTGCATGAAGTTTCACAGTTTCGTGAATGTGGCAGTGTTTTATTCAATAAAGTGTGTATTCATAGCTTCGGTGAACAGAAACAGTACTTAAATCACAGACTGCTTTGAAACTCTGATAAAAACAAATCCGTGTTGGTTGTTAATATAATCATGCTAATCGAGAGAAGGATTTGCAGAAATAGTTTCAATACGCATTTTATTGCAGGTAGAAGGGAATGCAGGAGGCTAAAGCGATAATCAAAGGTTAAAATAAAAAAAAAAACAAAAAAAAACGGTTCGCTATATTATGATGCCCTTGAGCCGGCAATCTTTGTATGATCACGAGAAACAAGGCATAACTAAAAGTATTTGAAAATTCAAATCAATAACTAAATATGTATTTTCACAGCCATTTTATTAAACACAAATTGGATGTTTTAACGAAATCAACATTGTTTATCTACGTCCTTGATCGTCTGTTATAGTTTAATGGTTATCGAAACGATATAACATTAATTCTGAATGAAAAGACTTCATAGGCTATTCACGGAAAATTCAAAATATTCTAGATTCATTCCTTTGGCATGCAAATATTTATTTATTTTATTTCATTTGCTGCTACAGAGCACCACCCAAATTACGGTACGCATGCAGTTAATTGCATACAATATATACATTAAAAACAAAAAGGTATATAAATATATAAAATAAAAAATAAAAACATTCACAGTGACAAAAAGAAAGAAAAAGACATAGAGATTGATGTACAAAGAAAATATAACTGTAAAGATGTTAAGATAAATATCTAATAGCAAAAAACCCCAGTGTATAGTATGCGGTGGAATTACTTTACATTAACAATTTACCAAATACACCTAGAAACATATTATAAAGATACATCATATATATTTGTGGCATTAATTGCTAAAATCCAAGCTACAGTATGTATGTCACAGTAAACATCATTGTATTGAGCTATCATATTTATAAGCGGATAATGAACTCATAAAGATGTTTTTGAGCTATTGTAATGAAATAAGGTTTGTGTTTCTATTTTTGTTTGTTTGTAAAAATGCCCTGTTATCTACAATACCACTGTTTTACAGAGGAACAGTACTTGCACTTTTTACGACGTTCTTATCATACTGTTTTATATTATCTGAGCAGATCAGTATACTTCATTTAATTAAGATTTATCTTGGATTGTTTAAAGTGAAGAGTTTTTAAACATTTTTCTGTCGTTCCGCAATTTGTAATGCAGGATTTATGGTATGCTGACCAAATTAGACAACAATAGTTCAGTTTGGACCTTACAATACTTTAAAAAGTCACAGCATAGAATCTTTATGTCTAAACGTGAATGCCGGGAATCCTCTGATTAAACATCTTATCAACAAACTCCTTGCCAGATTTGCATTGGAATTTACACCTAAGATATTAACAGATTTAATGAGCTTACGTTTGTTATTGTTCATTACGTAATGAGTATTAGAAGTATTATTATGTTTAGTATATTTTTTACTACAAAGTATTTAAATAACAGCTAATTTTCTTAACTCCAATGTGGGTGTGTACGTGTTTGTAACATTTTGTAACCATTCTCATTTCTTATTACTTTATATAATTTGACATAATCTGCGTAAAGAAGGGATTTACAGTGCTGTATTACATTTGGTAAGTAATTACTTAATTAGTTAACGACTGGATGAATAATAGCCTTAGATTTGATCCTTGAGGAACACCAGGTTTTACAACATAAATATATGATGTTTGTTCCTATGTGTAAAAGATTGTTGTCGATTTGGTCTAATTCATTTGACGAAATCAACCTAATAATTGCTCAGAGGAACTAAAATTGGCAAGCTTTAAGAGTAGCAACTCATTATTAGTTTCACTAAAATGTTTCGAAAACGTTTAGTATCATCTTCTTGAAGATTATCAGCTGCGTAATTGACATATTGTAAAAAGTTGATGAGATTAGTTGAAGTAGACCTATTCGGAAAGAAACTATGCTGGCATTCATAGATATAACATTTAACACGAAAACATATATGTTTAGAAGCTTTGTGCAAAGGCTTTAGCAGGAGCTGATACAACTATCGTAATTATTGTAGTTTTCTATTCTGGATAGATTTCTTGATTTATGTAGAGGGTATACTAAGAAATGTCTAAGGCTTAAAAATGGCAATGAGCATTGACGTTGTTTTGAAGATCTTCGTTGGTTTGAAAGTGCTGCCCCCCTAGCCACGTCTTCAGTTTAGGGAAAAGGTGAAAGTCGCTGGGTGCTAGGTCAGGACTGTACGGCGGATGATCGAAAATGTCCTATTGAAATTGTTAAGGAGCCGATGGGTTGTGCCAGCAGTGTGTGCACGAGCGTTGTCATGGATCAACACAATTCCTGAAGTCAGCATTCCCCTTCGTTTGTTTTGAATGGCTCTCCGCAAACGTCGTAAAGTACGAAGATCTTCAAAACATTTGAAATCATTGGCGGCAACACTTTTTGAAGCGGGCATTGCAAAGCTTGGGCACAGGTACGGTAAATGTCTCAATATTTTCGGTGATTGTGTTGAAAAGTAACTATAAGTGTACAAAACTTTTAGTAATAAAATAATTGTTTTCTATGAGCTTGTCTTTTATTTATAGCCCATCGGAGGTTGAAAAAAATGGCCCTCATATATGGAGATAATATTTTAGTTACTTTCTTATACTACCACTACTTGATGCTAATAATCTTCTGTATTCCAGATTGGATATGAATATGGTGCGAACATAAATTTTTGAAATTACTTTCCCTAACACCGAGTATTAACAGAGAACTCATTTACAGAAATATTAATATCAGAATTAATCTCGTTTATTATATCTCAATTGTATTATGGATATACAAGTACCCATTTTATACCTCAAACGTAGTGTTTTGATTAGAAACCTTGAAAATATGAAAAATTAAAAAATCGTTTTCCATATAAACCTTCGTAACCTTAGTAGAGAATGACCTAAAATACCCAGTTTAATTTCGTTGTTGAGTTGTGCTGTTCACAGGCACATGCGCATGGTGCTTCTATAAATTCAGCGGACCTCGAATATGTACTTACTGCGAAATTTCTATATTTGCTTTTATGTGGAATACATTATCTACTTTCTGCACTTACTATAGCTAATTTGGCAGCTGAAATAACCACAATAAATAACTAATTGCTGGAATTTATCATCGGATTGAGTATGTTTTTCGGTTCTTTTTCGTTTTGTTTATTTTTAGTGAGTAGCTAATTAAAACAGAAGAGGAGGAAGAAGAAGAAGAATCCCTGATAAACGAATGCCAGATTGGACGTTGTTGCTGTGTAAGATAAATACGGTGATTAGTGCTCTTTTTCAATTTATAATCACTACCATGAATTCCCTTTATCTTAGGGAAAACCTAGGACTCATGACTACTTTTTAAGCCAAGTCTGCGAAGAGAGTATACATAAATGTTTCATTAATAGAAAAAGGGATCTGTACAGAAGCAAAAGTAACATACCGTTTTTTACTTTCTCTACACGTACTATGTACATAGTGTATAGAGAAAGTATTGCACTCCACCCAAAAATTCGATACCGAGATTTCACCGGAAATATATGTTTTAGGGTCCCCAATATCCAAAAAAAGCATTTTCACAAAAAGGTCCGTGTGTGTGTGTGTGTGTGTGTGTGTGTGTCCGTGTGTCTGTGAACACGATAACTCAAAAACGAAAAGTCGGTAAAATACCAAACTTGGTATTTAAGTATAGCATCTTCCAGGGATGCGACACGAAGATTTTGAGAACAATCCCCCCACCCCCAACTACCCTTTACATGGAACTTTTTTCGAAATTTTTGATTTTATCAAAAATGGCTCTAACGATTTTGATTAAAATTTCGTATATTAAACATATTTACCTGATAAATAAAATTTATATCTTGAATTTTCTGGGAATAGCCTCTGAAGAGTAGTTTATTCTGAATGAATTTTACTAAATTTTGAATAACTGCTAAACCGTAAGAGATGGACAAAAACTTACTCCACAAAAAATGTAGAGCTCATTAAAACACACAATTTATGTTATATACATTTTTTCGTGGAGTTCGTCGTTTTTGTGACATTCCTTATTTTTGGTTTCTGCTATGAAAAACGTATACTTTTCTCATACAGGAACTTGTCAACTCCTATCCATATAGGCAAAGGAACTTCGTTGACATAGCAACCAGCTTTTGACTATCACTTTAACCTACAGTTGTCCCTTATTTCGCTCCTACTTACAAGGAAGCGAGTAATTAGACTATTTCTGCTATTTTTTTCTCATTAGCATAAAGTAAATAAAAGTATAAGCTTTTTAAGAATAATTTGTTGCAGGGATATGGAGAAAGTCATGTGAATGGTACACATCAGATTTTTAGAAAAAGCTCCGCGTGTGCGTGTGTGTGATTGTCTCTGGACAGCATAGCTCAAAAACGAAAAGACTTGGTATTTAAGTTTGGTATCTTCCAAGGATGCAACACGAAGATTTTCAAGAAAATTCTCCCATCTCAAATTATCATTTACATAGAACATTTTTCGAAAATTTAGATTTTCTCAAAAACGGCTGTAACGATTTTTATTAAAATACATTATGTAAAATATATTTTTATGAAAAACGAAATGTATATCTTGAATTTTCTGGGAATAGCCTCTAAAGACCTCTTCACTTATTACACACAAAATGTAGATCTCATTAAAACACACCATTATATTTTTTTTCCTCTCGAGATATTTCGGATTTTTTGTTTCAGTTTTAAGCCACTTAAACTTTTCTCAAACGGAAAGACATCTTTCTTCTCGTTTCTCGTTTGTTCACTCTTGGCAAGACAGATTGGAATTTCAATTGTTTCTTTAGCGACCGGCTTTTAAAGGACGAGACTATCGCTTTAGCCTTGCACTTTCTTATTTCCCTTCTACTTGCAAGGAAGCTAGTAATAAGACTAATTCTGCTTATGTTTATCTTGATTTTCATGATGTAGATAACAGATCAATGTTATTGAATAAAAGGTCTGCTTATCGAACAGCTAGAGGACATCATGTGAATGGAGCACATCAGATTTTTTCCCTTAGGAATCAAGTAATAAGGGCAATTTCTGCTAGGGTTTATCTAGATTATCATGGAATAGTTATAAGAATAAGCTTTTCACCAATAATTTGTTAGAGATGTAGAGAAAGTCATGTGAATGGAACACATCAGATGTTTTCTTCTTTCTTTTGTAGGATGAAATCTAAAATCCAGTAATGGTCCCTGATGTGGGTCATTGGCATGCACATATGAATGTTATCATATTAAAAACATTCGTTATGGTATTCCTTTGTGCATAACCGCATACAATTGTTCACCAACATATGTTACATATAAATCTCCTCATAAAACAAAACTGCTGCCATTTAAAAAAATTAAGTATATGCGTCTGTAGTAGTAGAGAAAACAAAAAGAAAAGTATCACCGACAGGCATTCCTAAAGGATTAATGTACAACCTTTCGGCCCGTCAACCCTGCTTCTCAGTGGGTAGCATACCAAGATTCATAATAACTGACAGAGACAAATATCGTGCAGCACAGAGGGTTCTTTTCTTGCATCAAGCTGTGAAATCGTCTTGGAAGATTTCGTAGTTACAATAGTAATTATTGGCCCGTGGCTCCGATACAAAATATATGTTGTGGTGTAGATGCTTATGGCTGGAACTGAACTAATCAAACCACGGAATAATTATATGACTGGAACTTTCAGAGGCAGTTTAATTAAGCTTAAATTTACCTACAAAAATGTTTAAATCAGAAGTAATATTAAGGTTGAGTTTTAAATTACCTTAATAGTTATTATAATTGTATCATTACAGACTATTTATCTTAAACCCTTAATGCGTACATCCTTCTGAGGTGCTGAATGGGCACAGGACTTCTTATTCTTCGTCATTGACGTGTACCTGCAAATTTTCTTTCGGATTATGGTGTCATCAACCACATCTTCCATTGTGTTGAGATTAGGATAACATGTCTGCCTTCTAATTCAGTGGACCAGTCATATTCTGGTTGTGGTGAGTTTTCACTTGTACGTAATGCGAATGTCAGGCAACTCTCAGCTCAGAGTAGCCAGGGCTCGTTCCAGCATAATACCCCTATTTCAATCACCATCCCTGCAATTATTTATTTTCGTAGCTTCCTTTATTGTAAGGTTGCCTCATGGATAAAGCTTAACAAATACAAACTTCAACAAGAATACATACAAATGGTTGAATATAGCGATAAGAAATAGCGTAATAAACAATATGTAGTATCAAAATTCAAGTTATAAATTTACAAGTGAAGCAGTGGAAGAACGTGACATACTCATTGAATAAGAATGTCATTGTTGAAGACTATTAAGTTGCTAAAAGAAGCATTAAACGACCATAAAGCTTCCGATTCATTTAAAGAGTAACCAGTGACTCTTTATAGTTTAATTTTATGTATTTGTCTATTTATTTTTGAAACGAAGCATGATAACAGCAATAATAAGTATTTACATAAGTATGCTTCGAAGTGCGTGCACGACACAGCAGCTGAACGACTTCTCGTCCGTCTTCTTCGGCTGCACGAGCTGAAGCATTCATTGTTTACCGCTTATCATACGCTGCTCTCCATTAGAATTAAAAGTTGCGCTTTGACTGAAAATTGAATTGAAAATGAGGAAATGATTGTCTGCTAAATAAAACTGCTTGAGAGGTTTACAAACATTTTTGCTGTCGTAGATCTGTAAACTGTCAACCGCGCAACTGTTTGTCCGTAAAACTTAAAGTTACTATAACCTTATTAACTGTTCATAAACATAGAAATACAATGTGTAAATACAGATATGGATATTGCCGTGCTACTCAAAAAGTTAACATGTCGGTTTCAAAGGCTGCGATAAGACGTGTTTTAAACCCACACGTACTCCTCGTCTTCTGTCATTTGTGATTTCTATTGGCTGAAGTGACTCGCTCATTTTTTTTTTTAAATACAGTTCCGGAGTCTGGTCGGGACTCCGGCGTTGTATACCCTACTTTTTATTTACCTAATTTGTTTACTTTGATTACCGTATGATTACTGAATTTCTGTTTTACTTTTTACACACACATACACAAACATATAACACCCATGCCCAAGGCGGGACTCGAACCCATCGTGGCGAGACGCTTTGGCGAGCGCGGCCATGGGGACCGGCACTCATTGGTGTACTGCAAAACGTTGGCGACATCTCAGAATAATCAGTGCGTTATCTGCCAAATTTGTATTAAGAAAGATAAAGCCCATGTTAACCTATTGAGTAGCAAGGTTATTATCATTTTAGTGTTTATTATTTGTTAGTTCAGTCTATTAGAGTACATATGTGGGAAATGGAGAACATTATTGACAGTAATAAATGTGATAACAGATGTTAAATATGCACAAAGCGTTCAATCAAGTCAGTGTGATAATTACTGGCATATGCAAATGTGGATAACAGGTATTAAACAAATATAAGCGGTCAGCTAAGTCAGTGAAAGTTTTACTGTCGTTGATATATGTGGATAACAGATATACATATATACAGAGCGTTCAGCCAAGTAAGAGAGAGACTTGCTACCATTAGATAAATGTAGATACACATAGCGTTAAGCCAGAGTGGCAGAACTACTGTCTCAGGTAAACGCGGGTAATATATGTTAGATATGCACACACTTTTCTGCTAAGAGTGGTAGAATTACTGTCATAAGAAGATTTGGGTAATACACATTAGTAAATATACACAGAACCTTCCCAAAAGGTAGCAATACTGTCATAGGTTAATGTGGGTAACATAATATATTAAAATAAATATACACATATTTATTCAGTCAAGTGCGATAGAATGACTGTCATAGTTAAATGTGGACAGTATAATATGTCAAAGGTAAATTTGGACAACACACGTTAAATGTACATGTAGCATACCACCTAGAATGGCCAAACTACTGTCATAGATAAGCATAGGTAAAATATATTAAATATAACATAGCGTACAGCCAAGAGTGGTAGAATTGCTGTTATAGGTAAATGTGGATAACATATGTTAAAATAAATATACACAGATTTATTCAGCCAAGAGTGGTAGAATTACTGTCATAGCTAAATATGGATAACTTGATATGTTAAATATACACATAGCGTTAAGCCAAGAGTGGCAGAACTACCGGCATAGGTAAATGCGGGTAGTATATATTAAATATACATATAGCGTCCAGTCAAGTGTGGTAGAATTACTATCGTGGATGAAGGTGGATAGTATGAATATACATATAGCGTTTTGCCAAGACTGGGGGAATTACTGTCATAAAATAACTGTGGATAACATACATTAAATATACATATAGCGCAAAGCAAAGTGTGATAGAATTACTGGATAGATAAATGTGGATAACATGCGTTAAATATACACATATCGTACAACCAAGGGTGGCAGAATTAGTCATAGATAAACTTGGATTACAGACTCTAAATACATACATAGCGCACAACCAAGAGTTGTAGAATCACTGCCATAGATAAATGTGGGTAACATATGTTACATATACGCTTAGCGTACAGCCAGGAGTGATCAAATTGCTATCATAGGTAAATGTGGATAACATATCTTAGATATACACATAGTGCCTAGCCAGGGGTTGTAGAATTGCTGTCATAGCTAAATGTGGATAATATATATTTAATAGGTATACCCGTAGCACATAACCAGGAGTAGTAGAATTAGTCATAGGTAAAGTGGAACACATATGTTTAAATAGACGTAGTGTATAGCCAGGATTGGTACTATCATAGGTAAATGTGGATAACATATGTTTAATATACACCTCGCATATAGCCAGTAGTGGTAGAATTACTGTCATAGGTAAATGTGGATAATATATCTTAGATATACACATAGTGCACAGCCAGGAGTTATAGAATTACTGTCATAGGTAAATGTGGATAATATATGTTTAATATACACCTAGAATATAGCCAGTAGTGGTGGAATCTGGATAACAGATGTTAAGTATGCACATAGCATACAGCCAAGAGTGATATAATTACTGTCATAGGAAAATGTGGATAATATATGTTTAATATGCACCTCGCATATAGCCAGTAGTGGCGGAATCTGGATAACAGATGTTAAGTATGCACATAGCATACAGCCAAGAGTGATATAATTACTGTCATAGGTAAATGTGGATAATATATGTTTAATATACACCTAGAATATAGCCAGTAGTGGTGGAATCTGGATAACAGATGTTAAGTATGCACATAGCATACAGCCAAGAGTGATATAATTACTGTCATAGGTAAATGTGGATAATGTATGTTAAACATACATATAGCGTTCAGCTGTAAGTAGAAGAATGTGGATAAAATACGTTAAATATATTAGCATACAGCCAAGTGTGGCACAATTGCTGCCATAGGTAACTGTGGAAGGTATGAGTTTGCTTGACGTTCCAGAAGCATATGAAATAGCGCCCCCCCTCTTACAAACTCAGTCTTGAGTTACATTTTTTCAGTTTGATCCAGCTCGGTTTGAAAAATCCAATGTGACATCGGTAACTTCACTGCCCCTCTTCTGCCATTGTGAAACTCCAGGAGGTTCTGTGTTGAGTGGTCGCCAAAGTAATTGTGTTCCTTATGCTTCTGCAAGTTCAAATTAAATTATAAGAAGTGCTCCATCGTAAAATTGTGTTATGTTTCTTCTAACAATATGATCTGTGTAGAAAAGCAGTCAACAACCTTTTCATCTTTTGTCTTCTCTTCAAAAGCAAAAAATCCCATTTAAATTCTGATACTTTGAAGGTAAACGTGTTGGATCAATAAACATTTGTATAAAATGTTAACATAAAGATACCAACAAGTAAGTCTGCTAGCGCATTTTCGCTAATTTAAAAAAATGGGCAAGCTTTGTACTTCCCTTGAGAAAACAACGCCTCCCCAAAGATTTGCGCTCCTGCTCCCAAGATGTTGGATTTATACATTACGCGCATTTTCATCTACATTGCTCACTGCTATAACAACTACATTCTTGCTTAGATGTAATTAAATTGTATTTAATGAATTATCGCGCCAACATATATATTTTGAGTTTTTGGAATAAAATTTAGTGAAGTGCCCCTTTATTTATTGCGCCTGAGTATGTAATCTGACCAAAAAATATTGTGTATGCTTCATGGAAATACCTGGTCATTATACCCAATGCTATCCAAAATATACATAAAAACTATATTAATCATCAATTTGTTTATTTCAGTAGCTAACGCTGTTCCTATAATTAGATATTCCTAAAACCTTATATGAAGGAAATGATATACTCTGGTATCATAATTACAGATTTCCTTCATATGAGACGTCCGAACTAAGATACATCTTTATTCGGACTCCTGCGTTATTTGTATGCGCTTAGAGCATGTTAAAATAACATCTTGTTAGGGATGTAAATGTCGGGTATTATAAAGGAATCATTGATTGTAAACAGCGAAACAGTCTATATATTCTCTTTAAATGAGACATAGAAACTACAAGAGTCAAGGCAGGTAAATACCTAGCTATTTTGAAGATAGAAAGGTGAAAATGTCTCCACTGAACCAAATCTTTAAAATATGTAACCGACGAAGTTTTCGGGACATAGAAAGGGCTAATAATGGGGGTAATTATCAGGGATGATGAAAATGATTTGTTAACTTTTTGAGCAGGTCGATTTTTGGAAGTGCTTTGTGTTGTACAATTCCGAAATTTCAAAACTCATAAAAATGCTACCAGTTTTTATAAGAAGAATTTTATTGCCGCAGAGTTGGTATTATATCTGGCTTTTTTATGTGTTTAATACCCGCTTTTACTACACATGACACTGCAAGAGATGACACCGATGAAAATGGAGCACCGTTGAATAGCGATGGCGGGGGAAACCGGAGAACCCGAAAAAACCCACCCCTGCGCTTCTTTGTCCACCACAAAACCCACATGCGGTCGCCTGGGATCGAACCCTTGATGAGGCGAATGGTCTAGCCACTCGACCACGGCGCGGCCCTGGTATCTGAATCACATCATCCTAATTTTTATATAAAAGAGAGCACAAAGGTCCTTGAAAAAGTGTACTAAAGGTAATAACGATTATGAAATTCCTAATAAATATAGTTATCTGCATGAAAAATAACACCTTGGCGGAAATCGTTAGCATGGAGGTTTCTGACGGAAGTTTTCTCCTATTGTTCCTAACCAATGCTTCTGGAAAATGCTAACTTTTCAGGCTAAAAAGATCATTTACGAAATAGAATGGAACATTCAGCATTAAAGTTTTATTTGAAATGTTTTCAGAGGTTGGTTCCGAAGATACAGCTCATTAATTTAGTTGTTCAAATTGGTCAAAGTCCTCTCAGCGAGCATTTTTAAGGGAAGAGCAATACGTAATAAAATATGTAGGTAGGTGAATAAAATTGAAGTATTATTATGAAGGTGGTGGTGGTGGTGGGGTCAATTGTAATACTATTATTTCTTTTGGAGGTTTATTTTTTCAGAACAAGAATTGGCATTATTAAGTTGAATCAGGTCTGAAGAACTCTCTGTCAAGGTCTGGACTTGAAACACTCTCTTTACGTGGAGAGCACTAACTATGCTACCATGACGACATCTCTGTCTGCGCATAAAGCAGTGACATTGTGCATTATTTTTGTGCAATCTCCTTTAACTTTTGCGGTTATGTATGGTGTTTTGCCTTTAGAAACAAGTAACGCGTTCACGCGGGTTTTCACTAATTTTCATTAGGAAACACATCCAGTCTGCGAAGGGCAGGAAGATTGTTGTTAAAGAAAAATTTACCCAGCCAGTCCAGGTATTGCAGCCATGTGCTGAAAAGTCAGAACGCTTAATGCACGACTGCAGAGAGAGTCTGCATTATAATATGTGTGGAGGAACAGCTGTTAATTTCTTAAGCGGAAATAGATTTGTTCGGTGCCACTGAGATGTGGGGCTAGAACGTAAACAAGCTTGGAACTGTGCATAATTTCAAGTGGGACAAAACAAATACTTTGAGAATTTTAAAAATATGGCGGAACCAGAATTATAGCGTTGCTCTTCGAACTCCATAAGTTGACTTTCCTCTCACTATTTTCTATAAAATCTAACCTTAAAAGGGATGGAACAGGTGTTTCATAAAGAGAAGCCAATTTAAAAATAAGTCAGTTTTTTGTCGATATTTTAAAATATACGCCACTGAGGCATTCAAAAATATTTGTATAGGTGGTAATAAATGGAATACTTAACTGTAACTTAAAATTTAACCTTTAAGTAACTGTCGGCCTCACGTTTAGTTAATAAATGCTCTTTTATATGTTGGCAGCAAAGGCATAAGGATCGCAGCGGATAAAATAGACAAAGATTCTTGCAGCTCACGTTAAAACAAAATATCATTGAATACCTACTGCATGGACTAACAAGTTGTCACCACGTGGGGTTGAATCTACGCACATTTAAAGCGATTTAATCATGCGAAATATATACTAATAAGCATCAGCAACATGTTTGCAATTCCCTGAACCTTTATTTTAAGGGTGCATTTGCAAATGAAGGTTTATACGGAATTTAATAGCTGAATGTACGTTTCTGTCCAGAGATGTAGCCAGGGAGGTCTGTCGGTTAGAGCATCCCCTTACCAAAAATATTTAAGAATAGCAAAATCCAATTTTAATTCCAATTGGTACGTGTTTCATCTCAGGATTAATTCTATTTATTGTTTAATGTTATACATATTCTTTGAAAAATGGATCCTAACATAGAACCCCTCTCGCTTAATATTTTTCTGGCTGTTTTTGTATAACATAATGGTTACAGTCTAACGCAGTTTTTATTTCTTGAGACTAACTGCACATGGTTGTATAGCTTGCATCTATCCTGTTCTTCGATTAAAGGTTGCCTAAATTCTTCACTGAAACATCGCCATGTTATCACAAATCCAAATTTGTTCCTTCATTTCGCGCTATTGGTTTTGAGTGCTTGTCTCATTAATAAATAAGCCGTCAGGCAGAGTTGTATGAAACTTTTTGCTCCCTGCAATCTTATCCGAGAAATTACATTTTAAGTCTCTCCACTTTCCAAGTCCAGTAAAACGTGTAAACAGTGAAAGTAATAATGGAAAACATAACTTCCAACATTGACCAAGACTTGTGTCTTCTGATAAGACTTAGGTAAAACAACTTTTTTAAAGTTTAGGTTATATTTCAGCAGAGAGGTATCCAACAACCATGCCAAGCTATTACGTATTGCGCCTCGCATTCTCCCTGTGCTGGCCTTTCTGAATCGCGGTTCTCCTTGGTTAGTAAGCGAATGCAGTGGTGGATCATATAATGCTATGAACTGTCCTGTCCCCCATTTTCCGCCATTTCCTTATTACGTATCAGGGTTGAAAGATCCGGCGAGAGGACGGGAGGCCGAGCGTATAGCAGTGGAATTTGCTTAGAAGAACTCTCTGGCCACGCTGTCGGGTCCTCAGGGAAACCTTTGGCATCTAGAGGCGTTAGGCGACTGTCGCCTCCAATCAAGTCGCCCTTTGTGTCCCATTTCCCTTTCCTCCGGGAGGTTTCTACGACGGTCGGCTGATAAGTCCCTGGCCTCTCAAGGAAAACAGCATTTAATTTTTTTTTACTTTATTTCTCAACATAATCTTCACAAAGGCTAATGCATTGGTCATATCCGTGTTCTAATTTAATTAAACCATCTCTGTAGTGCGATTTATCAAGTTCCTCAAAATAGCTGTTTACCGCATCAATGACCTCATTGCTGTGAAATCTTTGTACTCCAAGAAAATTTTTGAGGTTTGGGAACAGGTGGTAGTCACTGGGTGTTAGATCTGGCGATTAGGGTGGATGCTCAAGCAATTCGAACTTTAATTCCCACATTTTTCCAATTGCAATGACTGAACGATGGGCGGGAGCATTGAGGTGATGAAACAAGATATTTTTTTTTTGGCCAAATGAGGTATTTTCTTTTCACCTTATCATTCAAACGTTGCAGTAAGCTTGCATAGTAGCCACCAGTGATACCTTTACCCTTTTCCAGGTAATCAATATAAACAATTCCCTGTGCATCCCAGAACACACTCGCCATAAACTTGTTAACTGACAAAATTTACCCTGCCTTTTTTTTTTTGGGAGTTGGTTCACCTGTTTTGACTGTGATTTACTTTCTGGAGTGTAGTGATTTATCCAGGTTTCATCCATGGTAATAAGCCGTCTCAAAAATTCACTGGGATTTTTACGGTAGCGCTCCACATTCATAACAGAAACAGTTTTTCCTTGCAACTTTTGATCAGGTGTCAACAAACGCCGCACCCATCTTCCACAAACTTTGTGAATGCCCAAAACATTACTTAAAATATTACCTGCACGTTTTTTTGATGTGTTTACAGCCTCTACTATCTCAAACATCTTTAATCTTCAGTCTTCCAGTATTAAACGATACATTTTTTCAATGATCTCTGAAGTTGTCAGTTCTAAAGGGCGTCCAGAGCGAGGCTCATCACTAGTGCTCGTACGTCTCATTGTAAACTCTGCAACATACCTTTTAATCATTGAATATGAAGGGGCAGAGTCTTTCAATGTACTGTCCATTTCCTCTTTGATTTCATTAGGCTTTGAGCCTTTCAAATGGAAGTATTTAACCCCTGCTCGTTTTTCCAAATCCTCCATGTTCATGAAAACTCAAAATTTGTCTTGTTTAAAACGCTGTCATTCGAAAACTAAACGAGCTATTGCCCTGTAACTATGGATAAAAGCTAGTCTAGAGTCAAACTATACGATGCTACCGTCTAACTGGCCTAGTGGATCCATATATGTGTGAGACCTGGGACTTATCAACCGACCCTCGTAGAGGTACATAAGGCCTTCGGTGTGCTTAAGTTACAGAACCCTTCTCCGCTTCCTGATAATCCGTAAAATCAAAGCATTATACTACTTTTGCTAATGAGCAGTTGAAAGAATAAGTGAATGAACCAATCAATAACGGTTCATCTTCTATAAGACAGCCGGTCCCCATGACTGCGCTAGCTAAAATGCCTAGCTTTGGTGCTTTGTGGCACAGGGGATCGCGGGTTCGAACTTCGACTCAGGCATGGGTTTTTGAGTGTTTATAAATATGTATATGTGTGTGTATCTATAAGTAAAAAAAAAAAAGGTAAAATAAATAGGTAAACACAGAAACGTATGGGATTTGTGGGGTGGGGGAGACTAAATCCTTCAATACAAGCAGCCTCCTATGTTTTAATGCCCAATGTATGTTAGAACACCATTAAGTAAGCCTTGAGCGTGGGTAGCATTTTATAGCTCTTTCGGTTTTTATAACATTTTATACTTATTTCAAATTATTATTATTTTATTTTAATTTTCTTGGTGAGAAATCTTCTTTGGGGACACATGCTGAATACTTTCAAGCAAATTCCCTCAGCCAAATTAACAGTTTCCCTGGGAAAAAAAAATCCGTATTTTATAGTTTCTAAAAGTGTATCTAAGATTGTGGATAACGCATGTAATAATTATAAGGTGGATTTTTTAATTTTACGTAAAATTGTTGTTACAAATGTGAAATGTCTTAACTACCTAGGTACCGAAGATAGAACGGTCACCTTTTATAGTCTCTCCATGAAAAACATAATTCAGGTAATTCAACTCGTACAAAAATTGAACACTAGCATTCCCGTTGAGATGGTCAACACGCTACCCCTATGTCAACAGTATACTCTTTAGGAGAAAGTTGTAAAGACCGATGTATTAAAACATACAAGTTTGCCTGCTTATAACATTAACTTGGATGAATTATCAGGTAACGTAGGGTACACCTCATGGACCCAACACGGATCATTGTGCTTACCATCCCCAGGAGAAACCGGTGGGGTGAAGGAATTGCAGAATGCTATAGGCTGTAGGCTGGCCGGCCGACAGAAACCCGGAAAAGTCCATAAAACTTACAAACATGATGGCCCAAGGGCCGAAACCAATTTTCCAACAAAAAACATCTACACTATCTGTTTGACACCGATCGCAAAATGCCCAGCTCCTAAGCCTACTTGAAACATGAAAATGGTAGAAGAGAAACCACCCTTATCATTCGCATAGCCAACCAGGGAAAAACCACGAAAAACATATCCGGTCTTAAGAATCGAGCCCACGACCTAGCGAATACAAGTTCCGCCATCTCGGTAACATTTTCCTAGGACCGTCTCGGTATTACACGACAACTGTAGTGCAGACACGTTGCAATTGTTCTAAAATTGTTTGCGGCAGTGTTTTGTCCCGGAATAAAACAAAAGTGGAGTTTATACTAGGGATGGGGACGGTAGGAGTAAAACCGTAAGTAAACAGGTTCTTCCGGTTCTGGTGCCTCTGTACGATACACCGGTAAAACCGGAGTTGCACCCAAACGAAGACTTAATCAAATTGGTGTTGTCGAATCTAGAAGCTGCTCTTGAATTTTGTTTGTTTGTTTTCTTTTCGTTTTCTAGTTTTTCGGTTCTACTTAAAGTATCTATGTCATCACATTTAATACCATGTTATAAATCACTTCTGTGGAGTCTTCTTCAGATATATAGTTCAGTAAATGTGGAAAAGTCCCTATATCTATTCGTTCAATATTTTTTGTTGCAGTAAATCCCTGGAGGCCGCGCCGTGGCCGAGTGGTTAGACCATTCACCTATCACCTAGACGGTCTGGGTTCGATCCCAAGCGACCGCATGTGGGATTTCTGGTGGGGCGGGTTTTCTCCGGGTTCTCCGGTTTCCCCCGCCATCGCGTTCCACAGTGCTCCATCTTCATTCATGTATCCTTAGTGTCACCGCCTGTGGTACCGTAAGTAGTTAAAGCGGGCGTTAAACACCACCAACAAAATCTCTGGGGTTTGTAATACTTATGTAGGAATCGTTTTCACTGCAGTCTAAAACAACTGCATTTTGGGAGGGACTACCTTTGTTTACTTATGCATTTTGTATATGCTATATGGTGCTTTTGAGAAATTATTATTATTATTATTATTATTTGCTGATATAGGTGGTTTGGTGATGTAGTGGCTCTTAGTAGCCCAATAAATTACTGTTTAGCATTTATCTTATTAGTTATGAAATCCAGATACATATGCCGAGGTTCTGTTAATAAATAGAATTCCAAAATTTAACGTGTGTAATAATTCTCCCCTGAAGAAGGGTTAAATAATGCGATATTCTAGAAAAGAGTATAAACTGTGTGAGGAAAACCTTTTGAAGCAACGTTAAAAAGAGATGTCCATAATATAAAAATGAGAGCATATTTTATTCTCTTTGATATCAGAAACAACTTATGTTGTGGTTGCTAGACAAGGAAACTTTGCTTTATTAAAAGTGTTTAATGGTCAATCAGCAATTTCCCAGTTTACAGAAAATGAAACCTAGAATTCATCAAAAGTAGGTAACTTGATTTTTCCTTTCGTTGTAGTGCGGGATAGCCGCAAAAGGAACTCACACTTTACCACTTTCCTAGTTGGTAAGAAGCCTTATGCTTAGTGTGCAATAAAACCAATTTTGCAATAACATTTCATCCTCCATGGTCTAGGGGTAGCATGCTAGCATCTCAGTCCCAAGGTCGCGAGTTCAAACTTGACGGAAGGCAACGCATATGTTTGGGTGTAAAACATCCTTAGCATGACTTCCTTCGGAAAGGAAGTAAAGCCGTTGGTCCCGTGTCGTACACATACGGCACGTAACAAAATTTCAAGCGGCCTTTACGCCCAATATAGTATGGGGCGCTAAGAACCTCAGCAGTTAAAGAGCGTCCACAAATCAAACTCAATTTTTGCCATAAAATAGGAACATGTTAGCAACTTCTGCATCGTCTCGTTCAACATTTTACAATGCCAAGAAGATACATTATTATATGCATTGCTTTCTTTAGTAATATGTAATTAAGGGAAGTATAGAAACTTTTATACAACTATTAATGATAATAATCTAAGCCATAAACTAAATAGGAGAGAATATACTGCATGTGGCTCTTTCTGTAAGATGTCATAGTGAGATAATAGAAGTTGCCAGACTATATTACATAGATTTGATTACTAGGCAAGCTAGTAACCACTGAAACGTCTGCTAAAAGGGAAAATTAACAATTAATGTAATGGCCGTTGCGCGTCCAATACCCTTTCCTACGTTTTCAAACCCAACACGGTTATGTATTCGGTGTACTGCATCGTATGACGACACCGAACCGAACGGACTTGATCAAACACATACACACACACAAACATACGGACCTTTTCTTTGAAATGCTTTTTATGTATTCCGGAGACCTCAACATATTTATTACTGTCTTGTTAACTGCTACCTTGTAAAATAGAAGGTAAATAAAGGAATATATTAGGCTAAAGCGATAGTCAAATCCTTCAAAAGCTGTCGCTAAGCGATTGACATGGAAAGTCGGTTCTCTTTCCATGACCAGGAGTAAAACAAAAGAGATATGAAACGGATGAGGACTTCCCGTTTGAGAACATTTTTAAGTATTTTAAAAATGAAATCAATAACAAGGATGCTCTCGGAAATTGTTAGCTCTAAAACAAAAATAAAGAAAAAAAAAAAACAAACCTATATGACATGAATTGTGTGTCGTAACGATAATTACATTTTTCTGTAGTAAGTTTTGTCTACATCTTATGGTTTACTAATTGTGCAAAAAGCATTCAGAATGAAGAGTACTTCAGGGGCCATTCCCAAGAAATTCAAGATATACATTCTATTTTTCATGTAAATATCTTTCATATACGGCACTTATTAAAATCTCTAGAGCCATGTTTGAGAAAATCGAACATTTCGAAAAATGTTTCTTGTAAAGGGTAGTTTGAAATGTGTGGATTTTCCTAAAAATCCATGTATCGCATCCTTGGAAGCTAACTACACTTAAATACCAAGTTTGGTACTTAATGGACTTTAGGTTTTTGAGTTATGGTGACCAAACACATACAGACCTTTATCTAAAATAGTTTTTATTCAAGAGTCCTCAAAACAATGTACACGTATATATCTACTATATCAGAGAAAGTAAAAACTGACAAACAGAAAGGACTCATTTGCTAACGATGACGATAGGTAAAGGATATCCGACTGTGCGCATTTATCAAGAAAACTAAGTTTTGCCCTTGGAATCCTCTCTTCAGAGCAAAGCAAGCAGTGCGCCTTCTAGTGGTTCTTCCCTGCATTCACAGAAAGTGGGTGTCAATATAGGAACGTGAATTCAGCGCATCTAGCAGGTTTGTCAACAACTGTTAGGGAAAGAAGCAATTTAAGTGTGGCATATGAGACCGCGCGGAAAGCATTCACATAAGCTCGGCGTAAATAAATCGGCATTATGCGCTAGCTGGTACTACTTTGTCTAAGGCAGAGAAAGGGTTAAAAAGCATTTATTTGCAAGAGAATCCTAAATCCTAGCCCTGGTAATCAAAGTGTTCCCTGTGCTTCTAGGCGAGATCATCGTGTAGCAGCATTGAGCGCAAACACTAATTGTGTTGTTCATCGCGTCTATTCCTGCAATGCGTCGTTTTTCTCTTTTAATTCTCCTTTCCACTCTTAACTTGCATTTTTTACAATCTACATGCAAGACGCTGAGTCAGCGTTTGTCCGTGCATCTATAGATAACATTTTTAAACCAATTTATTCCATTTACATAACACAGCCAACACATTCAAAGCAAGCAAAACAACTCAAGTTCTGTGACTTCATTGCCTCCTAGAACGAGGGTTAATAATTTACGAAGTTTAATGAAGAGCTATGCGTTTAACATGTCGTCGTGCAGTGCGGAAACTTTGACGTTATAGTGTCAAGAAGAAAAATGTGTATCTCATTCATATGACTTTCTCTACCTGTTCCCAAACAAACTGTCCTTACAAAACAGTATTCTTTTATCTACATCATGCTAATCCAAATAAACATTAGCAGAAATGGTCTTATTACCTGCTTCCTCGTAAATCTGAGGGAAATAAGCAAATGCACTAAGCTAAACTGACAGCCAAATGCTTTGAAAGCAAGGTAATATGCGAAACAATTGAAATACGGATCTCTTTGCACGGACAGGAGAAACACGAAGGAGACATGGAACACAAGACAGCTCCTTGATTGAGAAAAGTTTTAATTAGGCAGTTTAAAACTGAAACCGATAACAAGGAATATCTCAGGAACGACTAACTCTACAGGAACATGTATATGACATAAACTTTGTGTTTTAACCGAATCTATTTTTTTATTATTATTTCTAAGTATGATATTACCTATCCTTTACGGGTAATCAGTTATACAGAAGTCATCCAGGATGAAGGGGTCTTCAGAGGATGTACCCAGAAAATTCAAGATATCATAACAAATGTCTTTATTGACTCAAAATGGTTACAAATAAAGTCTTAATGCACTACTACAAATAATTCACTCGACGCATAGACAATTTATGGCTGCACGCTACCCATGGGTTGCGCAACACTACGCGCAGACTCAGTAAATTTCACAACTGCACAGACAACCGCAGTGCAATCCTTCCTTCTTTTATAGCTAGAAAATAACTTCACAGATCTTCCTGTAAGCTTTTAGAAGCCGAAGTATGGAGAAACATCTCGAATACCGAGAAGAATCAGGATGTCTTGCATTCTGAAGGTTCCTGTTACCGTCGCATCCATTTTTACTCAATTCATCCCCTCCTTAGTGATCCAATTCATCCCCGGGCTAATAATTTTTGCAGCTTTTGGAGGAAGTTTATTAAATTGAATAATTTTTTTAACTCCTTACTTTTTTGACGCTTCCTATGCGATGACTCACACACCAAAGCAAACCTGAGCAGCGCAGTCATACGCGGACGGCAATGTCACACTTCCCTCCCTTCCCCCCTCGTCCCGACCAGCACCATTATAGCAGGCTAGACGATCCAAATGCACACCCGCTCTTACTGTCGGATGCGGTCGAACTATCTCGTTGATCCTTTCCACCACACGGCACTGTTGCGCGCATGGTTGTTGGAACCTGGGTCTATGCCTATGCCCCTTGGTCCGTTTTCGGCGATACAACCACGCCCGAACTTCCTGCCCGGAACCTTCCCTGTTGGCTTGTCCGTCGTAACAGTTCTCCACCATCTTGCTCGCATGCTGGGTGTGTTAACGAATCGGACAGTTCACGAGGTCCTCCGACAGCTGGTATACCAGACGCGCCCTAGCGGCCACTTAATCCACCTTCAGGTTCACACTGTGGACTCCAGGATGTCTATCGGAACTCTGGAGCACTACCTCCTCTTCGTCGAGTCGTAGATTCTTGCTGCCAATGTCGACCGCCGCATCATGACTCCTGAGGGCATCCAGTCTCAATATCACCAGTTCAGCCACCCTCACGATGAAAACCCACAGATTTATAGCGTTCCGTCCCAGGGTCAACTCCAACAAGACCTCCTTCTCCCCTGGCAAGGTTTCGCCCGATGCCGTCAACTCAGTTCCCTTGTCAACAAGCCATCTGCCAAGTCTGGTCGGATTATGGTCATGGCTGTGTATACTAGTATCCGGGGCAGCTTCCCTTGTATCCAGTCGTCCGCGATGAGGCTGTCTTCCATTCCTCTGTCTAAGACACACAGCGTCAAGTGAGGAGACGATAATGAAGACTCAGGTGTGCCCCTCGCCACGTCGGGTCGTGTTCCACCTGCTAGACGTCTAGATTGCGGCCAACGTTTCACTAGGTGTCCTAAGTGCCGCATCCCCAACACACGCTGTCTGGCTCTCGTCGTCTCGGTTGCCAAAAGTCTTTCAGCAGGTGCCCAAGTCGGCCGCATCTCCAGCACACACACTTGAAGGTCATACTGAGTACTCTTCATTTTCTCGGTTACCCTGGCCACCGGCTGCTCCCTCCTCAGGCTCGCGCTTCCCTGTGTATGTGCAGGCGCCGCTCAGTGGACGTCTTGGTGAGCACAGTTCCGTGCTACGCGTCCTGGCTGGCTACACCCCAACGTCTCTGGGCTGAGCCTCTGTTCCCGCTATAGTACCGAAAACTCCTAGTTCTCCGGATGGGGACTGCTGTGGTCTTGGCCACCTCCAGTTTAAGTGCTGCTGTTAGCACCTCGTGGGTCGTCTTATAGTCGCCGAGTATCTCGGTGTTACGCAACCCTTCGACGAAGGAATAGGCAGCCTCCTGGGACACGTAGCTAGGGATTTGTTCCAAAGCTGTTCAATGGCTAGCGTGAACTCCTGCATTGTCTGATATAGCTGTTGCAGTCTGCCTTAAGTTGACTGCGGTAGGCCGCAGCCAAGCGATGGTTCCCGAAGCAGTTCTTGAGGGCCTCTCAAATCTCCGCGGACTTTGCCGACGTTGGGATCACATTCATTACTTCTGCTGCCCGTCCCTGGAGGCTTACTATCAGCTGTGTGGCTTCTTCTTCTGCTGCTGACCATCCGTTGTAGGAGACGACGGCTGCGAACTGTCGGCGGAAGATTTCGAAGGTTGACGCCCCATTTTAGTTGGGTTTCTTGACGCGTGTGGATGCTGTGTCGCGTCCAGTCGTCTCGATTTTCAATCGAGCATTTTTTTCCACTAGGGTGTTCAGTTCCTTGGCGCCACTGCCGACTCTTCCATCGGTCATTAAGGAGTTGGTCGAGGTCTTTCATCGTTCCACCAAGCTCTTCAACTTCTTCACGGCGGCCAATTCGTTCCGTTTTCAGGTTCTCCATCTAGTAATTCACAACCGTTATTTCACTTCATATCTTCATGTCGGATTTCATCTTCTGTTACATCTTCTCCATGCCGGATTCCATCTTCTGCTACATCTTCTCCATGCCGGATTCCATTTTCTGCTACATCTTCTCCCTGCCGGATTCCATCTTCTGCTACATCTTCTCCATGCCGGATTCGAATTTGTTGTCTATTTTCTCCACTGTGGTTTCCACTCCGGTTTTCAGTTTCTTCTTTATCATCTTCTCCATTCCGAATTTCATTTCTTTAATTCCGGTTTTCATTTTCTCATCCATCTTCTCTATGCTGGATTCCATTTTGTTGTCTATTTTCTTCACTGCGTTTTCTAATTTTGTGTACATCTTTATTTCAGCCAACAAATTCTTCATCTCCTCCAACTCGGCGTAGTAATCCCACTCCTGATACCAATGTAGCAAATGTCTTTATTGACCCAAAATGGAGTTACAAACAAAGCCCTAAATTCACTGTTGCAATTAAATCAGTAGACGCATAGACAGTTTTTTGCTGCACGCCATCCATGGCTCGCACAACGCTGGGCACTAACATTCCAGTCACTCGTGACTGAGAACATTTCGCAACACAGTGGACAACCGCACTGCAATCCTTCCTCCTTTTATAGCTAGAAAATAACGTCACAGATCTCCCTGGATGCTTCTAGATACCGAATCTTGGAGAAACATCTCGAACGTCGAGAAGAATCATGATGTCTCGCGTTCTGAAGGTTCCTGTTGCCGTTGTACCACTCTTCCTGTTATTTACGCATCCTATACCAAAGCGAAACTGAGCAGCGCAGTTACACATGGACGGCAATGTCACATTATATGTGCTTTTCGTTTGCCATGAAAATATATTAAACGTATGGTACTTTAACCAACATTGTTGGAGCCATTTTTGAAAAAACAAAATTTTTGAAATAGTAAGGGGTAGTTGGGGTGGGGAATTTTCCTGAAAATCCTTGTCGCATCCTTGGAAGATACTGAACTCAAATAGCAAGTTTGATATTTAACATCCTTTTCCTTTTTTAACTATGCTGTCCACAGACCCACAAACAAATACACACACGGGCCCTCGCCTGCAGTGCCAGAACAGTAAAAGCGGGCGTTAAACACTACAAAAACAAAAACAAAAAACGGGCGTTTTTCTAAAAATGCTTTTTATGGATTCCGGATGCCTCAAAACGCGTATTTCCTGTAAAATCTAGAAATCAAATTTTTCGGTGGAATACAGTACCTTATCTACCTAGTACTATATACTAGTACGTGTAGGGAAAGTAAATATCGTAGGGATATAAAATCGAACAATGAAGCTCTTTTAAATAATGAGCAGTGAATGGGAAACGTATCCAGGCAAAAGAATATATCAAATAATATACAACATTAAGAGAACAATTTATAAGTGATCGAAAGGGGAAACTAGACAAAATACAGAAAGATGGGCTTGCGGTGAAAAACAAGGTCTGAGCGGAAAACTGTTATTAATTTACGAATTTACAAAAACTTAGAATATCTTTCAATCATCTTCATATACATTCCGAGGTTTTCAGAGCTATTTTCACAACTACAGTTTTATAAGTTCAGGTATGCATGCACTTTTTCAAAACTATGCCGCATAAGTATATAAAGAAAATGTTCCAAAACATCTTATTGTTCCATTCACATTACTTTCTCTACCCGTTCTGCAAACAAGCAATTTTACAAAAGAAATTTCTTTTATCTACATCACGCTAATCGAGATAAGCATTAGCAGAAATGGTCTCATTATTTGATTCCTTGTAAGCATAAAGGAAATAAGAGGATACGCTATGCTAAAGCGATAGTCAAATATCCTTTAAACGCTGGTCGCTATGAGAACAATTGAAGTTGGGTTCGCTTTGCAAAGCCAGCAGTAAAGAGAGAGAGAATGAGAGAAGAGGAAGAAGAAGAAGAAGGGAAAAGTAACTCCGGTTGAGGAAACTTACATAGCTTAAAATTGAAACCAATAACAAGAAATATCCTGGAAACGGTCAACTGCACAACAAAAATGTAGGTATATATTTACATTTTTTTGTGTAATAAGGTTTTGTCCATTTCTTACGTTTTACTAGTTATGCAAAATACAACAAAAATCGTATAGAATAAATAGGCCTTCAGAAGCTATTCGGGGAAAATTCAAGATACACATATTATTTTTGATATACACATATATAACATACGGTATTTTAAATCAAAATCGTTAAGAGGCATTTTTGAGAAAAACAAAACATTCAGAAACTATTCCATGCAAAGGGTAGTTTGGGATGATGGGGGGGGGATTTTCATATAAATCTTCGTGTCGCATTCTTGGAAGATACAAAACTTAAATATAAAGTTCGGTATTTAATGGTCTTTTAGTTAAAAAAAAAAACAACAAAAACAAAAAACGTGTTATTCATGGACGCTCTTTAGCTACTGTGGTTCTCAGCGTCCCATTCTAAATTGGACGTGAAAGACCGCTCAATTTTGCTCAGACGCCTCTCTATCAGGCTTGAGGTTCTTTTACGTGCCGAAAATCTACGACACGGGACAAACGGCTTTACTTCCCTTCCGAAGGAAGCCATGCTAAGGATTTTTACGCCCGAAAAAATCCATAGTCCTCCGCCGGGTTTGAGCTATCTATTCACACGCGCACACACACACACACACACACACACGCACACACACACACGCACACACACACACGCATATGTACACATACTGACCTTTTGAAAAACTGAAAAGGAAGGCACAAAACAATTTGCTCGTACCGCAGGTTTTATTAAAATGGCGACACTTTGTGATAGCTAACGGTGCGGCCACGCGACATCTTACCTCCCCTTCCACAGCCATAAAGGATGCTCACCAAATGCCCCTCATCCTGGCCTGACTACTGCTAATATAAAAAAGATGGCCAAAGTTAGAACCGGGCCCTTCTTGTCGCGTGAAACTCACTCAAGGTGCTAATTTTTTATTGTGTTTATCGCCCGTTTTTACTACATAGGCACCGCAGGCGATGCTACATGAAATGAAGATGGAGCACCGGTTGAATGGAATGGTGGGGGAAACGGGAGAACCTGGAGAAAACCCGTCCTGCGCCGCTCTGTCCACCACAAATCCCACAGGCGGCTGCCTGGGATCGAATCCGGGCATCTTAGTGAGAAGCAGATGGTCTAACCACTCAGCCAAGAACGGCCATCAACATGCCTGTGGATAGTCACGTGCAAGTCACATGGAAGGAATACTTAATCTTATCAAAACATTCTGAAAACCATAAACAATTCTTCATTAGATCATTAATCAAACTCTCAAAACAGGAGTGAAGCTTTTGTGAAACATTTCAAGCGTATTCTGGGGATTTCTTGTTTCCAAGTGTTTTTCTTCACGACGCACAAAGTGCAACCACATGATGTGAAGTCGGAATGTGGTGTTGATCCATATCAGTGCTTTGATTTTGTGTTGAAGTGCTTGGCCATGCGTTCCAGCTTTCTAATATGAATAAAATTATGCTAATGTAAAAGGATGGCAAAAGTTGGTTTCAGGAGCTTTTTGTCGCGTTAAACCTCACTCCGGTCCTCAACGAGCTTGTGGATAGTCACGTGAAAGTCACGTGAAATGCGGGCACAATCTTATCAAATCTTAAAAATGTACTCTGAAAAACTTAAGCAATCCTTCTTCGGATCATTAATAAATGCAACAAAACAGGAGTGAAACTTTTGTGTAATATTTCGAGGATATTCTGAGGATTTCTTGTTTCAATAGATTTTTCATTACGACACACAAAGTGGAAATACATGCCAAGAAGTCGGAATATGATGTTGATCCATATCAGTGTATTTAGTTTCGTATTGAAATGAAGGACATTCGTCCCAACTTTTTAAAGCATGTGTTATACATCTATCCTGTTTACCATTCCGTAAGAAAAAAGTCGATAGATGGCACTCGGAGTTGAGTCACTTATGCACAAGCGTAAATACGTCAAACAGGTCATAGTTCAGAAATATGACTAGCTGAAGGATTCAAAGATATCAGTGTCGAAGTTGCCTTGCCAAAAACGGGGTTTAGAGATTGAAATAGTTCCTTCTTGTACAACTTTTTCTTTACGACGCACAAAGTGGGAATACCTACATGCTAAGAAATCGGAATATGATGTTGATCCATATCAGTGTGTTTGGTTTCGTATTGAAGTCCCAAACTTTTAATATGAACAAAAGTATGTGCTATGCAGCTATCGTGTTTACAATTCCTTAAGGAAAAATGTCGATCGATATGAGTGGCATTGAGTAGATGAATCACTTATGCAGAAATGTAGACACGCCAAGCATATCATAGTTCAGGAATATAACTAGCTGAAGGGTTCGAAGAGATCAACGTCGAAGTTGCCTTGCTAAAAATGGGATTTAGGGACTGATAGTTCCACTTTGTACAATGGGCGCACTTAGTATAATGGGTCGGTACGGAGCCCAAAGAAAAATGCATACTTCTGCCACTACTGCTCAAATTATCGGTCCGTTCCAACACGCAGCTAGACACAAAGATATGTCAGATCACTTAACTGTATTCAAAGCTCAATCGGTGCATTGCAGTTCCCGCTTGATACATTTAGCAAGGTGCTCAGTTCTGCCTCGAGATGTAGTAATTCTTTTTTCATCGAGTAATTCCTGTCTTATCCCATGATACTAATGAATGTAAGCGCGTTTGTTGTGCCCGTGCAATGATTATTCAAATAATTTCTCGCATTTTCAGGACGACACTGGGCAGATCCTAAGATACAGGCACCACTTACTGCAGAAATGCAACTAGACTATAATTGTATATTTCCTTTATTAATGGTCATGGTTTTTAAGTAGCCGAATGGATCGTTTACCACAGAAAGGAAACTTTGCAACCTGATTGCATGGGTCTGGTAATTCCTTCAATTTTCTATTTACTGCATTTAGGGAATGTTTAATTCAGTTCTATGTCTCTATTGTTAAATTAACTAATATGAACAAGTGCCTTTCTGTAGTAGGTGGTACACATTTGTTCAATCGTTTCCGTATATGATATTCATGTCAGTAAGGTGAGCGCAACAATAATGGTTTAACATTTCGCACACAAAACACTTCAAATCTCAGTGTACTAATGTGTTTATGCACAATCTTCTCCAAAGTCTGTTCCACGTAAGCTTGACCCGTATCTCCTGTCACGTGACTAGTCACCTCTCATTGGTTGGTGTGTTCAAATAGGCGAGGATCCTTCGCTTTAAACAACCTCTCGAAACACGAAAGCACCTACTTTTATCATGATGGAGTGTTTATATCACTTGTATCGCCTGACCTGGCTCTGTATAGGATTTGTATATTGCATTCAAAGGTGTACTTAGCCAATCAGAGGAAAGGGGTTGGAAATTGTGCACGGCAGCTTATAAGAAACAAGGATTAGTTCACGTGACCACAAAGCGATGTCGGGCAAACTTATGTGGAACAGATCTTACGTCGTACCTGGCCCTAGTAAATATGGCAACGTCATAGTCCGTCGAATCAGCCGAGCAACGTTAAACGCGTTTCAGTGCAAATTGCCCTCCTCACTTGTGTATTTTTGCCAATGTTTTCATTGTTATGTTATCTGTAGCAATATAAATATAAAATGAACATGCCGGGTATGTGTGCAGTGCCAGAATGCGCAAGAAATTATAACACAATCGAAACTGAAGGATATATTTATTTTGTTTTCGGCTACCCAATAATTCGTTCTACCGAGCAAATGGATTCACTCTGTTCCAAGGGCAGAATGGTTACTATTTAGTGAATTTTTGGTATGTGTGAAACATTTTCAGGAAAGGATGGAATTGCGTGATTTCGTAAACGCGATTATCCATTCCTTTACAAATTTGCCTTCATAACTAAGTTGCGTGAGTGAAACTCAACGAAAAAAATCACAACAGGTAAGAGAAGAAATTTAGCATTGTCTTATAAAGCTAAATGAGTATGACAAGAAACAGGCAGAGGTAGAAAGCCGTGCAGAGGATTTTCCCAATTTTGCAGATAATGTATCCCATAACCGACTAAAAAGAATGACTGGGCATAATGTAAACCTAGACATAACTGATTCTCCTAAATTAAATTCCAGCATTAGAGTGAACAGGCACCTCAATGTAGAATTGCAGATAAATGGTGAACGTCTATCAAGTGAGTTCTTAAAATGTATAGCTTCAAACGTGCTAAAATGTTGAAATGTGTTGCTGGAAGAATGGATTCAACTTTCATCACTAATTAAACATCTGTGATGGTTGTGTTTCACAAATATCAACAACAAAGTGATTCTTGTATTTCAAATTACGACCTCCCTAAAATTTTGAAATGGTTTGTAAACTAAGAAAACACTTTAAAAATTAATTTTCTATTTACTTTAATATTAAGACCATGGTTTTATGACATAAAAAAACAAAGAGGCCTGGCTGTGCTCCTTTTAATGACATGAAATTAAAAATACAATATTCACTATCAGCAATACAGAGTTAAATAATAATTATTCAAGGGCAAAGAAAAAACTTACAGACAAATTGAGCAATAGAAGGAAATTTAAAATATTTTCGTGAATTCCTCATGAATAAAAACCATCCATACAAATACAGCTGTCTCAAGTCACTGTATTTAAGTTTTTATTTCATTAACATGTACCCTAAGCAAATACAATACGAAAGCAAACTTAAAATAAAACATCCACTTTCTAACGGCAAGTCAATAGTCGTGGTGTATCAAAGATAATGAACTAGTTCTCTTTAAAATACAAAAAATACAATAAAAAAAAAAAACCCTGTGGAGGTTTTCAGGCATTTATAAGATGTATGGCAGGACGGCAAAGAACTTACTGTGCATTGTTGCCAGGTAGGGAGGGCCAGGCCATAATTACAGAACGCTATGGTTTGTGAGTATAATAGTGGCATACTGTTTATACTCTTTACGTACGTATATCTTTTGATTATTACGTGTTTGTATTATTATTATATTGTTATTATTAATATTATTATTAGTGGTAGTGGTAGTATAATTATCATTACCATCGTCATCATCATCATCATCATCATCAAGTTGCTATGCTGCATTAACCGGGAAGTCTTGAGGTTTGCTTTAGATTTTTGTCATAATTCAATGCATCGAACTCCTTTCTCTCTGTAAATACACAATTCAAATTATCCCCGATGTTTTAATTTTTTTTAACAAAATTGTTGCTGTTGATGTTTTAATACCAGAAATAAATAATTAATTTAACTCACCCTAAAACATTAAATCGATCGGAAGGGAAACTGCAAACTCCATTTGTAACACAGTCACTGATTTGGAGTTTAGATTCCAAAAATGTACTTGTAGCCACATAGTGAGGGTAGGCAATTGCTTTACAACGCATGCAAGCCATTCTCTCCTTCGGGCTACTGCGACCCTGGCGTAGACTAAACTCAGTTCCGTTCCTTGTTCCCGCTTACATACGTAACTGCTTACCATGACTTTGATTAGCATTATAAGTAATGAAATATTATTTATTATACGTTTATTGTGGAACACTTTCAATATGTAATAATCAAGTATAAAATTGTGCAAATGCCAACATTATTTATATCATTGTATCAATTTATATATTAGGTATAAAATTATTGTTATTATTTTTATTATTATTATCATCATCGAGCAGCAGCAAAATCAGCATAACTATCATCGAATATTACAAATTGGCTCTCCGTCGGATCCCGAAACCATGTTAGTGATATAAAAAGAGGAAGGCAGCTTCATATTTTCAGTAATTGGACCAATATCATGCGTTTAATATTAAGAACGGCTTAAATTAAAATATACCAAGACAAAAATTTAACGAAATTTAATCCACTCCACACATTTAAAT
The DNA here is from genome assembly GCA_030762935.1 of Hymenopus coronatus. Classification (NCBI taxonomy): domain Eukaryota; kingdom Metazoa; phylum Arthropoda; class Insecta; order Mantodea; family Hymenopodidae; genus Hymenopus; species Hymenopus coronatus. The sequence goes on from CM060900.1 coordinate 62,099,076, forward strand.
AATATAATGGTATACGTACTGTTCTCAACAAGGGAAAATAAAACCGAAACTTTACAACCCTGAAAGGAAGTACTGTAGCAGTCGTGTAGAGTAGCAGCCCAAAGTGATATTCAACAGGAATTAAAAGGCTGACTTTGGCAACGGTGTATACAAAAAAGACTTGGTGTTTGGCATTCTGATCTGCTAAACTCCGGTTCAATGTGGCGACCACAAACGCTGTTGTACACATGATATTCTGCTAAAGTCATTTCATTACACCTGATGTATCTGCAGTCTATTATTCAACGTTCCAAAACTCGTGCCACCAGATCCCCCTTGTATTCTACAGGAGTCTTATAAGATCAAACTCCTCAAACGATCCCACAGGATAAAGTCCAACAGAGTCAAATCCGGTGATCGTGAAGACAACGCAATTGGACCACCTTAACATATCCATGTTTTCCACGTTGTCAGTTCAGAAGTTCCCAAACAGCAAGAGGGTGTGCTGTCGTGCTGAAATGTCTTGACGGGTGTTCAAAGGGACATCCTACACCGTTACGCCTAATAAGTATTTTAGGAAGATCAACTAGCTGGGACCCGTTAGTTTGACAGAAGAACGTATGGCCCAATCACACGACATCCAGAACACCTACCCACACATTTATGCCAAATTTGTGTTGGAATCCCTTGAGATGCATGACATGAAAGGTTTCGTCCGCCCATACATGCTTTTTGGGAATTGAGCACACTATTTCTAGTGAATTCACATACGTTGTAAAGAGAATACACCGTAAAAACAGGGGATCTTTGCTATAGTGATGTAGAAATCATATTTAGAAGGCAACCCGTGATGCAAAATCGGCTGGCAGTGATGAATGTATCTTTTGGAGGTGATACGGGTGTACTCACTGACGGTTTCCATCAACGCGATGCAGAGCAGGAGAGACTCCGCATAGCATACTTAACATCTGTTCTCCAGATTCCACCACTACTGGCTATATTCTAGGTGTATATTAAACATATATTATCCACATTTACCTATGACAGTAATTCTATAACTCCTGGCTGTGCACTATGTGTATATCTAAGATATATTATCCACATTTACCTATGACAGTAATTCTACCACTACTGGCTATATGACTTTGAGTTTCGTCATACAGAAGAACCTGTCTGTTTACTCTGCAAACGGCATTCCGCCGTGTTTCTCAGAGACCAAACCACAAGTGAGTGGGGCTCAAACCAGGGTAGAGGTAGGATAGAGATGAGTTGGCATCTGTTGATTGAGGTAAACACTGTGTTGCTCGGAGACTAAACGATACATGAATGGAGCTTATACCAGGCTAGTGAGGTAGGATAGCAATGAATTTGCATCAGCTAATCGTCTGACGTAAATATCATGTTGCTCGGAGACTAAACGTCACGTGAATGGGACTCAAACCAGGACAGATAAAGGTACATTTGCATCAGCTGAACGACATGTGTACGGAGCTCGAATGAAGGCAAGCAGGCAGGGTAGAGATTAATTGGTATCAGCTGATATCATGCTGCTCAAAGACAAAGCGACACGTGAATGGGGCTCGAACCAGGGTAGACAGATATGGTAGAAGTGAATTGACATCGGCTGATCATCTGGCGTATTGCTCGGAGACTAGACGACGCGTGTATGAGGCTCGAACCGGAGTAGCAGGTAAGATAGAGGGGAATTGACAACAGCTGATCGTCTACTGTTGAAACCATGGTTCAAACCCTATTGTTAGGAAATTAAATAACATGTGAGTGGAGCTCGAACTAGGATGGAGGTCATCAGTTGCTCGTCTGACGTAAAGTAAGCGCCCCCAAAAGTAAATGGAAATGGCCTGTTATTTATGGACGCTCTTTAACTGCTTTGGTTCTCAGCGTCCATTCTATATTGGGCGTGAAAGATCGCTTAATTTTGCTCAGAGGCCTCTCTTATCAGTCTTGAGGTTCTTTTACGTGCCGTAAATCTACGACACGGGACCCACAGCTTTACTTCCCTTCCGAAGGAAGCCATGCTAAGGATTTTTACGCCCGAAAAAATCCATCGTCCTCCGCCGGGTTTGAACCCGCTACCTTGGGTATATGAAGTTAGCATGGTAACCATTACACCACGGAGGGCGACACCCCCAAAAGTGACAATGCCAGTTGCACACCAGGCAAACTAACTTGAAATTATTGTAGCACAGAAACGGTGGGTTTCCGAGCGTGGGTTCTTATTCAAAACATGCATAGTCACTCCCCTCTATAAGTCCTATAAATTTGTAAGGAGAATTTTCGAACACTCTGTATAAAAGAAGTATAATTTTGCTTATTTGTAGATATAATTGCCATTATTAAAGTCCAGTTTGATGTTAGCGTTGCAATATTCATGTACCCCATAAACTAATGCATTTCTGAAGCCAAATGAAAACCGCTTTCCTTTCTTTTGAGAAGATAACTGGGCACGCAGACATTTCACAATACAAGAAATGTTACAAAGTATCTACATATACCTACTTGCCAATGCTCACAGGATTATCACGTAATAAATACAAAATCTTGCAGACTCGATGTATCCCCTCACCTGTGCTTCGGCTTGTTTTTATTGCGGGTGACTGGCACTTTCCTGGTGTTTACGTCAAACGCTAGACTAGTCAAGTGAGAAGATTTTTAATAAGTGCTTCCTCTTCATTAGTCATCGCCTCATGACGTCAAAGTACACCTAAGGCTGGTCGAAATTTGTTGCACCTTTATATCCCTGTAATTTTGTGTTACTGACCTTAATTTGGATTCAAAATTAACTCAGATGTGAACATTCGTAATGTAAATTTTCTAATTCGTGAATTACAAAACATCGTCTTTAGTCATTAATTCTTGGATTGGGTTACGTGATTCTCCATTCGGGTCCCTGCCTTCCTTTTTAATTCTTCATACGTTCTGCAATTCATGTCGTTCTTAATTTTTTCCATGCATTGTGCTGTTGCTCTTTCTTTGCTATGCTGCTTCCAATTATATCTTCGATTATAATTTTCAAAATGCTTTTGTGTCTTAATAAATGCCCTATGAATTTATTCTTCTTTTCTTATTCGGCTCCAAATTTCTACTTTTGCTTTGTTACTCTCATAAATTTCTTTATTGATAATTTTATTGATACAACTGATTTTTAGTATATTCCTGTAGCAGCACTATTCTTCTTCTCTCAGATTTTAGTGCTGACTTAGTTTCACATTCCTATAACATTTATAAGTTTTCAAAAAATTATTCCTAATTTCTAAAGTAATATTATTGGATGTCTTATTGAAGGTAAGTTTAGCTTAATATATCTGTTAATATTTTATTTTTACTCCTTCCTTCAGATGTTAATTTGCTACCCAGGTATTGACATTTTTCCGCTTCATCTAATAATTTCCCGTATAATCTAATTTGTGTTTTAGGTATTATTTCCAATTTTTACAAATCAAATATTTGTTTTCGATGTATTAATATTTATATATGAACAACATATATAACATTTTTAGAAGATACATTTTATTAGTGAATTTTGAAGGCTGGATATAACGCATTGTTTGGTACAAAACAGCAAATATATGGTACCCGTAAGTAGTCTAAATGTAATATCAAAATTCGGCTTTGTAAAACCAACACAAACGCAAAGCGTGCGTTGCTCTCATAACAAAGTAGCGGTTGACCAATCTGGCGATTGCAGGTTAGTTTGACAACTACTATCGCTAACAAATTCTGAATTACTTCTAAATATTGCCGACAGTACACGCCCCGTCTAAGTTGTTCTCGGCCTCATGGAGACAGCAGAAGAAACAATTGAGTTCAAGAAGAAAAAACGTAAATGTGGGATTAAACAACATTTTACAAAAGATGGCCACAATGTCCCAAAAGAATGCAAATACGAGCATTTCCACCGCAGGCGTTAACAATTTTACCCTTTCAAAAGATGCAAGGTTAAGTTTCATTACAAAGAGTTTATTGGCGGTATCATTCCCTTTAAGATATTCAGATATCCTTACAATATTGATATTTTGGGATGGCCTACAACTAACAAATGCTGGTGATCATAATAATGCTTAATAAATTAAGTCTATAACCTCTACTTGCGCTCCTGAAAATAGTTGTAATACTAAAAGCAGTTATAAAAATAAAATAAATTTGGGTAAAACACTTTTGCCATAATTTAACCCAACATGCATCTGTGTAACATCATAAACAAAACAACCGGAATATGGTGGCATATTTGACTATTTTTAGCTTCTACAAATAGAATAAATGAAATACTATGTTCATTATTAACTTTACTAAATACATATTATATCAAATAGCAAAAATGTGTGGTCAAGAAGATGTAACAAAGTTTTTGTCATTTTTCTGGTTTGTGTCACGTGTTCTTTTTACAATCAACGATTTATTTGGAAGGGGTTTTTAAAATAATATTTTTATTTCATGCGGAATGGCACTAGAATCAATAAGCATACCCCATCTTCTCACACAACTGCATACAATTCCAATTGCATAAGAATCGTTCATATACGGAATATTCGACAAACCCTCGGAAATGTGTCATATGAAGACAATCTAATCATTAGTGCTAGTTTCTTTCATACGACTTTTCTGACACGGAATAAACGAACGCAAAGTAACAGTCTATATGTAGTATTAAGTATTGAAGTTTTGAATAAATGATTATTTTATAGATAGAAATTTCCAAGTAACACTGTACAATCTGAAAATTGCTTTCTGTTAATTCGCAAGTAAGGAGGAGGCATAATAGCTCTCTCTTACTTTTTACAGGCTTTTCCCTTGGCAGCAGTTCGCCGTTAGTTAGCACGATTAGAATTTTTTTTTAAAAAGGAGAAAAAAATGAATGCATAATGTTAGGAGCCATTGCTAAAAGATGGTGATAGTGTTGTCACGACTTAGCAATGAAACCTTTCTCCGCGTATTCAGCAATGGCGTATGATGCGACTACCATTGAGAAAATAGTGCAGAGCTTATGGTCCATGTCTTTTATTTTATAAACCTTACACACCTTTTCATACAACTTTGAACCTAATTTGAAACTTTATCTGATAATCAGAAATATTATTATATTATTACGCATAATGTGTTATGTATAGCTCAAGTGGCGCTTTGTTCATATCATGGCGGATTTACTTTTGTAATGTAGGGTACCCAGCACATCAGCCATGTATACGCTGCCAAGCCGGATGTACAGGACTATCTAATCGTATAATATGCTAATTACCCAGATGTGTACATTGTAAAGTGAAATAAGGTAAAATGGAGAAAGGAAAGTAAGGCAAACTAAGAGCGCCAAATAGCGGAGCATGGCACCGCTAGTTTGCCAAATTATTTCTCTGCGTGTAGAATAAGCAAATGAATACTACTACCACTTTAAAACGCTGTTATCATAAGACCTTACTATTTTCCAGGCTTTGACCACAGCATAGTAATGCAGTGAAATAACACCTTTTAATAGTAATAGTAGTACTACTACTACTACTACTACTACTACTACTACTACTACTACTACTACTACTACTACTACTACTACTACTAATAATAATAATAATAATAATAATAATAATAATAATAATATCGTACCTTTTACCCACAAAATAGCTAGCCAGTCCTTTTCTTCATTTCTTTTTATTTTTCCAGCTTCTAAAAGCCTGTCACCATTTCCATTGAAACATAAAGGTAAATGTGGTTGGTTGCAGAGGTTATAGTAAAATATATACAGGTTTTCTGATTATCCACTTGACAGATTAGATCATGGTTTGGCCGTTAGTTGGCGCTTTGTGGCTATGCAGTTGATACTAAAGAGTCACCAACGTTTGTTTGAAAGCAAACCCGAAAAATCGAAATGAAAAGTATTATTAGCCATTGGGATTTTAATTCGTGTGCCACTTATACAATAAAGAAAGAACATAGAAACGAAGAAACTAGTGTGAGGCAAGCAGGAGTCGTAGTGAGCCGCAGTGAATCGACAGAGTCCTCTGGTTTCGAGATTTACTAGCTATTAGGTTTAGGTTGGTCTGTGTGTAAATGAATTGGTTTTAAAGAACGGATATGATATCCAGAAGTGTCTTGTAAAGCAGCGAGAGCTAAGTTTAGACTCCCGCTTAAACCTTAAGCCGAATGATGATGCACAACGAATAAATTCCCCACGCAAATATTAGAAGAAGTAAAAACATTGATGTTTACGCGTATTATGCAAAAAGAGGTTGGTCGCTTCCTGTGCGCATATGCAATATTAACCAAATGGAATACTTTGTTGGCCTATTGCGATAAAATTCTGTATAAGAAACTGTTCTAAAATGGCAGTGGGTGGGTGTAGGTTTCAAACTCCTCTCTTAAAACACTGCTATATGCATTTACGCTTCTCAAATCATAATTTTAGTGTCTTATTGGATATGGATCGTTACCATATATTAAATGCTTTTCAGTGAACGTTGATGGGCTAACTTACCGGCTGATCAATGTGTCTGATGAGATGACTCTCGGTCTTGCGTGCCGCGAGCGCTCGCTAGAAATTGGGCACAAAAATTTAAATAGCACTATACATTACTCACCCTTATCATAGAAGATGCTGGTCATCTTGTCTTATGCAGTGCCTTTGACTTATGCCAAGGCCGCGGATCGCGCTAATGCGTGTTCCGTACAGTCTCCTACACTGCGGGGGGTTTCCGTTCCGCAGCTCCCGTGTTACTTATTCACAAGTGTTAGTAACATCAATATAATGAGTACTAAACTTGCTATAAGTGATGTTGAAAGTGGCGTCCATTTGCGCGAAGACATTCTTGACGTCGTCGGATGAAATTACTATTCACGCATAAGCTCTTGTGTTGTAATGTTCATAATTTATTAACTATAGACACACAGTAGGGTTTCAGTTTTAAAAGTTTAGTAGCTGTATGAGCAGAGGTTTGTGAAACACCCACTTGTTGTGCAACACGGCTGAGGGGCTTCTTAAGTGAGCGTTTAAATGCACCACCAATTTTGCCTAGCCTTTCTTCTATTAGAACATGTAGTTTTCGGTTCCTTGGTTTAGCGTTTAGCGATCCCATTGTTCTAAAACTATTGAAAAACATCTAAGAGTATGTCTATCCGGAACTGGATATCCATGAAATTGCTGCTGATATTGCCTGCACACCTCTTTACACGATTCCATTTTCACGTATGTATCCCTCATAAAAATACGCTGTTCAAGCGTGAATTTGTTGGCAGGCATTTCCGTGGACTAATTAGAGAATAATCTTCCTAAGGAAATCACATGCAATAATGTATATTCGAAACATTTCACATCACAAAGACAAAGCAAGAACTGAGACAGCTCACGTCTGATAAACGTACCCTTGATACGTCTTGCGCCGCTTTTAAGCAGTGGCGTATTACCGAAATCACTGCCTTTTCGACCGATACGCACATAGGCGGTTGTGGGTTTGGCATAAAACGAAGGCCCGGTTTACATTTCACTTCTCTTGAAACTATAATTCACACGAATCAGTGCTTCTACGCTAATGGACCTAATTTCTCTTAGAATGTTTCTCAAATTTGCACGGATTAGTGGCATGGTAATTTAAATCTACAATTTCGCCTAGTTTTCCCACTCGACTCTTATTTCTTAAACACGTTATTAACATGTACACACGCCTCGCGTTTTGTATATACAACCATTCTGTAGTAAATACGAACGCTGTAAAAACACACATTCACGCCAAGATCTAATCTGATACCGTGGGGGGGGGAGAGAGAGAGAGAGAGAGAGAGAGAGAGAGAGAGAGAGAGAGAGAGAGAGAGAGAGAGAGAGAGAGAGAGAGAGGGAGAGGGCGAGCGAGCACGATTTCTACTGAGCTCTCGCGGCACGCGAGGCTGGAAGTAGTAGCACCAGACCCACAGATCGGTGGTTAACAATTATCCCTCAACGTTCACTGAGAAGCACTGTATTATCCGTGCAAGTAGGCGAGAGCGGTGTAAACATGATGCGCAGTGGCATGATCTGATTGCTGAAGTCGGCCGGCAGCCGATATCTTCATTCGCTATCGCTTCAAGTATCCGTCTCTTTCTCCCACTGCTTGCACTGCGCAACTTGACTGTTCACGTCTATTTGCAAGGATAATACTATGGAGAACCTGATGATAACGTTGATAAGGTACAGAAATAGCACTTGGAACATAATCACCAGCAGGATGGGAATATAAACCGCCTAATAGTGCCTAATCCTAAAATAATTTTAAAAGGAGTTATTTCATTACGCCGCAGGAAACTTCTGATTATGAAGAGGAAATTATTGTGACAAATATCTGCTTGCTAATATTTCGTAGGAACATGCACGTGAAGTGTCATATCCCCAATTCCAACAGTAGAACTGGTGTGCTTAAAGCAGTTGATGCTATGACTCGAGATAAAAAAGATGGAAGAATGTTTGTATCTTAATGATGCGATGAGTAATACATATTAATTTTCATGCAAGACAAACTTGGCGTTTGTTTGTGAGTGGGGAAATAATTCTTAAACGGTGCTTGGTGCACTTGACATTTTCGATGACGCAGTTTACACCATCTCGATGGGCAGAAAAAGGTGAATTTGGTAACACTTCAACTCCTTTTTATGTTCCCTTTTTCATAGAGTTATGGAAGAGTCTTCTTTAAAACATAATTATGGCAGTTCTCACTCCCTGTTACAGGTGAGATCATCCACTGTTGAGGGGTAGATTAATGACTGTCTCACGGTTGGATGCTTGCTGAACTGTTGAGGCCGCATGTTGTTGCTGAACTGCGACAATGTCATTCATTAAGCTTGATAGTAGTGTTTAATTTTCGCGGTTTTGACGCTAAATTTATGTTGGATGAACTCACCCGACAGGTGCACTCATTTTTAACTTTGAAAGAAAGAGAGAAAGAAGATAAACGTTTTGACTCACACATTTACTTCCGTTCACCTAGGCGTACTACATACTGAATTTTCAATAACACTTTGGAGGAAAAAAATCAAGCTTTATTTAGATTTCATGGAAAACCCTCAAAACAATTGCGGATCTGATTTTCTGGTCATTTTGAAGGACAACCACGATGTTTAATGGCCGTTTAAATGGGCCGCGTGGTTTGGCATTTGGTGCCTGAAATGTTAGAACTTTAGAATTTTAGAACACTTTAAAATGCTTCTAATTAGGCAAATTTTCTTTAAAGTAATTAATAATTACAGTATATCTTCCTTGAAGGAGAATAATGGGACCTAAGTATGTTTTTAACAACTATAATTTTGAACTATATTTTAAAAATACATGCAGTAAATATGGGATGTTGAGAAAATTAAAACTGTTACACAAGTACCTTATTATATTTTTCTAAGAACAGTTTCAACTGCAGATAAAGTTTAATCTTAAATAAACACCAGGAATATTTTAAAGTAAGGTCCTTTATGCAACAAAATTACTTCTAAATATTTTGTATAAATAATCTTTTTATTCTGCATATATAAAGCGTTTCTTTTTACACAGTTTTCTCAGAAATATAAATTGTGGTTGTAGTGTAGAATGCGTTTTAATGGCATCTCGTAGAGTTCTCTTTCAGATACTGTCATACAACCTTCGTGTGCAGTTTTTGGCATGCATTTTTCTATATTTAAGTTGTCATGGCAGAAGAAAATGCGTCAATGCTATCGTTGATATTATGGGGGATTGAAACTGTCCTACGGTCTTCTTCATTATTTGCGACCTTCGGGAAGCTTCCGTCTTTGCACAAATGATCCCTAGGAGATTATCAAAGCACATTTTCAAATGGAGTAAGTTAGTAGCTCCGGAGAAAGATACATGCTTCCTGTATGGATTGGCGGCAGAAATCGTTACGAGGGTGTAAAATGCTTAGGCCAAACAGGCGTTCGAAAAACATAGCTAATTATTACTTAAGTAGTTTAATGTTTGAAGAATTTACTAAAAATAAATTATCGAAATTACGGAAATTAGTAATTTAATAGAGTATATTCAAACAAAACAAAATAAGTAAAGTAGCTCATAGCCATCATACAATAAAATAATTGTGTTTATCGAAATATTCATTAGAAGTAAATAAAAGCACAATGACCATTTTATTTTAAGGAAATTATACAGAATAAATGATTAGAAATATATTTAATACTGAAGACTAAACATTATGTTTTATTTAAAACTCTTAAAACGACATAAAGAGAATTTCTGAGTGTTGAATCAGGCCTTGAGTCAGGATCATATCAGCACCGCGGTGTACCGGAATTTCGTCCCGCAGTTCTTTTACATGTCAGTAAATTGACTAACCTGGGGCTTTCACTTTTAAGCACAGCGGCACCAGAAAGTCAGCGCCTGACCAACTGAAGCAGTGAGAACGACTGTGTTAAGCAAGGTAGATCCGGCATATTGCTGTGATAAAAGTGAGCACCAGTCCCTGAAGATCGACGGAAAACATTACGCAGTCTCAGCGAAGTTTTGAGAACTTCATTCAGTAGTGTCTTGAGAACTATGCGTGATCATTTGTATATGACCTGTGTTTGTAGGCATCCTGGATTAATATATATATATATATATATATATATATATATATATATATATATATATATATATATTGTGCGCATGGAGACATGCCGTGAGGTTTTGAGCTTCTTTTCTGACTAAGGTATGCGTTCACATAACCGATGATAACTCTTGGTTACATCATTATAACTCCATAGCACGACAGCCTACCGCCCGGCCACTGCGTCCCCCATCTCGGTCCATGACAGACGTCATGGATGGGGTGCAGTATTGGAGGGTGATACGTGGTCAGCGTCTCGAACCCTCCCGGCCGGTTAATGCGGTCCTCATCAGCTGGAGCCGCTACTTCTCCATCAAGTAGCTCCCAGGGACCTCACAATGCTGAATGCACCCAGGACCAGGTCTTCCAGCGGGGGAGAAATCCCCACGCCGGTACCTGGAATCGAACCCAGGTGTTCCGCTTGGTAAGCAGCTGCACTACCACCGCGCTAAGGAGACGACCCGCCTACGTCATTATGATCCTAAAGAAAGACAAGCCAGCAATTGTGGAAATCGCCAGGATATGCAAACGTTTCTCCATGTGCAGGGAAGGCAATGGTGATCACAATTTCACTTTCTCTGGCACTAATGTACATAATAGATAGAGAAGGTATTGTATTCCATCCAAAAATTCGATGCCGAGATTTCACCGTAAATACATGTTTGAGCACCTCTGAATTTAAAAAGAAAAACTTTTTAGAAAAAGGTCCGCGCGCGTGTGTCAGGAGACAGCGCAACTCAAAAATCAAAGGTTGGTTAGATACTAAAGTTTATATTTAAGTTCAGCATTTTCTAAGGACGTGACACGAAAAACGATGTGACACCCCAAGCTACCCTTTACATGGAGAAAGTTTAGAACATTTTGATCTTCTCAAAAAGTGTTCTAACGATTTTAATTAAAATATTGTATATTAAAGATATTTGCATGACAAATAAAATGTATATCCTGAAATTTCTGGGAATAGCTTTTCTTTTGCATAACTGGTAAACCGTAAGAGATAGACAAAAACGTAGGTTTTGCACAAAAATGTAGAACTCCTTAAACACATACAATTTACGTAATGTAATTTTTGTATTTTTTCGTTAGAGTTAACAATTTCCGAGATATTCCTTGTTACTCGTATTGGTTTCAAATTAAAAATATTTAAAGTTATCGCAAACGGGTATTTGTCATTCCTGTTTCTTTCTTTCTTTTTCCTTTCTTCTGGCCATGCAAATAGAACCGAATTTCAATATAGCGACCAGCTTTTAAAAAAATTAACTATGGCCTACCTAGTGCATTCCCTTATTTCCCTTGTAATTACAAGGAACAGTAATAAGACTCTATCTTGATCAGCATGAAGAATAAGGTTTTTATATGAATAGTCTGTGTCAGAATATGGGACACAAAGTTTTTTCTTCTGTAATGGAATGATTTACCAGCATGCAGTTCCCCCTCACTCTCTCATTACTTGTACAGCAGCATACTTCACGTCAGAATTTGCTAATCTGAGGAAGCACATCGTAAAGAAACGATCACAACTTCATCGGACTGAGTGGACCTTTCATCTTAACACACGGACTCTCATTGCGCACTTTGTATTTTATTTTGATGTATAAAAGTCAATATGTGTGTGCGTCCGTGTATCTCTGTCTTTATTTTTTATAGGCTTCTACACCATTGCACCAGTTTCGACCTTTGACACAAGGAAAAATCACGGAAAAGCTTAGAATTTGAAATTCCATCCCATTTTACAAGATTAATTATTTCCTTTCATATTATGCCTACAAAATCACACCAGACCATCTACCGAGGTAATTTGAGCATCATTTCATTCATCGTCCGATATGAGCAACCAGGTTAAAGGACGTTAAACTAAACTAAAGAAAAAAAGCTACAACAAAGGTATTTTTCAGTGATAGTCATAATAACTGGAACAATGCCGATATAAGAAAATATAGGCTTTCACGAACAAAGTAATAGCGATTTTACATATAGTTAATTAATCTAATATCTGAAATTGATCATGGAGTAATAAAGCAGTCAAATAATCACAACATCCATGTTTAAACAAAGTCAAAGGTGGTATAATCGCATGGTTGAAAGATTAACAACATTTTGAACTCTGTTATATTAAACTGTAATAACGGCAAAAGCATCAAACCTCATCACCACCTTATTTACTTTCATATGATATGATTATACTGGCATGTCTGATTCTGGGGTTTCCTCCAAAATATGTCTATTTTACTAATTTTGATGTGCTGATTCCCAAACTGTAAGCATTTGTTTTACCATTTTTTATCAATTAACAGTTATACCTAACATGTTTTAATGCAGTTCTGTGCATAAATATTGTATGAAACTAAAAAGAAACTACAAAACTAAGAAATACTACTAATTTCATTGTTGAAATTAATCTGTTTCACAACAATGTAACAAACAATACATACCCTATAAGTTCAATCCCTGCAAATTTAGCTCAGTCTGTAGTTGCTTTTTAGATAGTGAGGATCTATTTTTGTGACTAGCAGTTGTATGTCATACATTTGTGTAATTTGAAGCAATATGTCTTCTAGAAAGCGTAAAAATAACCCTGATATATTTTGCCAGATCTGTGGCATTTTTTGTTGTTGTTCGAAAGAGAAGACATAATATTACAAAGTTTGTTAAAAAGGCCTACAATGACTATTTTCATATGAAGCTTAAAGATCTTTCCAAAAACGGGCTCCAAAAATGGTATGTTATACTTGCGCAGAACAATTAAGGAAATGAAGTAAAGGATTAAAAAGCTAGTATGCCCTTTGCTATTCCTATGATCTGGCACGAATCTCGAAAGCATGTCGATGATTGCTATTTTTGTTATGTGATGATACAGATTACAACACAAAAATATGAAAGAAATCACTTATCCAAATTTAGTGTTAGCAAAAACACCCATATCACATGGTCCTGGTCTTCCTGTGCCTTCTCTATTAGAAGCATTTGGAAAGAAATCAGATTCTGAAAAAAAATTCTCAATCAGCAGCAATGATTTAGATCTCCAAGAAAAGAATTTTCATCAACCTCAACAATTCACACAGGCAGAACTCAATGATTTGGTTAGAGACTTAAATCTTCCTAAGGACTCTGTGAATTATTGGGATCCAGACGAAAACAAAAACATCTCTCCGGCGACGTCATTTTCTTGGTGCAGACACCGTGAAGAGGAATTTGTTGCATATTTCTCTCAGGAAGAAGATATTACATCTTTTCACGATATGCCTGGTTTAGTGATTGCCTTGGGAACTGCTGAATACATATCAGAAGAAACACACGGCTATTGGACAAGTGCAACTTAAGGGTAAATGTGGAAGGATAAACCGTCAAAACACGGGCAAAGCGGGTATTTCAGCTAGTGTGCAAAATAAAAGCTTTCTGCATACAAACAGAAACGTCAAAGTTGAATATATTGAATTTTTTGTATTGCCACATAGTGGAATGATAGTGAAAAAAGTTGAACAGCAATCAATTGGAAATTCACTAAATGTTAAGCAAAAATTAATCACAGGGTATTTTTTATTCGAGGTGACTTTTCTTTGATTTTTAATAACATCATCTTTAATAACCACTTCCCGATTTTATCAAAGCACACATGAAAACCGCAGTTATGCTTGCGTTATCGCAACTAAGCGGATACGCTTATATCTATCAATTTCTAATCGATTCTATTAATCTCATTTTTTCGCTCCATCTCCCCCTGCCCACTCTCTCTCTTTCTTGTTTTATACAGGATGCTAGAGATATAAGTGCAGCTATTTGTATTCATATCTAAGAACAGTGTAATGACAACATTACATGAATATTTGTTTCATTTGCGGACTTATAATTTTACTTATTAAGAGCACCATGTTTTCAAGCTAGTACCTCCAAGTAGGCATGGCACACACAAGATATACGTGTTTATTTTACCTGAGACCTCGGGCCGGAAGGCGTAAATTTGAGTGGACAGGCCTCGTTATAATGAATGTTGTATCGTAACTGAGTTTGAATGCTTTCTGCAAGGCCAATGACCCCGCACTACATAGGCCAGCAGGTAATGAGGTGTGGAAACGTGGAATTAAAATGAATAGCGTACACTGAGAGGTGTTCTTCATTTCGCGGAGCAGTTAAGTTTATGCAAAACACACCAAGTAGCAAATTATGTGATTGGTTTATGGAAAAACTGTTAGACGAAGAGGAAAAAAAAAAACAACTCAACTCACCTAAATGGACACACATTAAGGAACCATTTGTCAAAATATCTATATCAATATCCTTAACACCTGTATATTCCTTTTCAAGAAACTTCTTATGTAATGTTTTGTAAATAGTCAATGAAAATTTTTATGGGGTGTTCTGACATATTAAGAAACAAGTAAAAGATTAAATACTAAACAAAATGTACTTATTGATTGGGTATGTTTTGCTATCGGAACTTTGCTGTTTACCGTGGTAGTTGGTTTACGTACACGAATGCTTGTAAATAATTATGTAACCTATTAAATATTCCTCCTATCGAACTGTATATATTACAGCGTGTCAGAAACATAACTGGTGAACTTCTGTAGAGGACAATATTTAAAAACGCTTTATAATAAATGTGATATTCAGTTTTTATTTAACTGGAGAGAGGTTTCTTATCGGTTAGAATCTCCCTTTGAGGAAGTGATTGATTGTCATATACCCCCTGAGTGGTAGGACAGGACAGGACATTTGTCGGTGGCACCGAACCTGAGGTTATTGTACCTACACCTCACGAGGGACGATTGAATACACCGAGCGGCCGGAACCAGGAGCGATGCTACAGCAATGACAGGGTCCCTATAGTTTCCAGATTGAAGCACATCGACAGTCGGACATGTAGACCGGGACCTCCCGCCCCAATCGGGTCCAACGCCCCCGCTAGGAGCGGCATCTCGACAACCAGCCAAAATCAGATGACGGAGATATTTACTCAGAGCATCCTTTCCCCTGCTACTCTGCACCGAGCACCATCGTCGACTCTACCAACCCTGAAAGAAGCCAACAGAATGAAGGAAATGGCAATGGAAACGACATGGAGGGACAGGAAATTAGGGAGATGAAAGAAACCTACCCAGAATTCGCGACACGGGAAACCCCCAAAAAAACCAATGGGTCAGGTAGGCCGGCCACGGGAAGCGAACCCGAACCTCCCGAACGCGTGTCACAGACCACCTTAGCCATCCCGCTTAGTGGCACAAAGATAAGATGTATGCCAAATTGCACCATCTTCCCAAACACGTATCACATATACACGCACAAATAACTATGTTTAATATATTTTTCAGAGTTAGCATTAATTAATCGCACTAAATTGGGAATTATAAGAACATCTTAAATTAATTTTATTACATTTATAAATAGTGTTCTGAATATGTGTTTTTAAAGAAATATTGCATTTTACATGAAACCGCTTCCAGTTTTTAATAACTTTGCTTTTTATTTTAAATAACCAAGCGATTCCTGAATGTTTTTTACAAAGCTTGATAACCTCTCACTGGTGAGAATCTGGTGAGGATATTAATATTCTGCTTTCATCTCCCACTTAAGATAGGAGTATTTTCGTAACAAACACATACACTACATCATTGAGCGTGCTATATCTCGGTAGCGTTTGTCACATTTAAAGTACAGATACGCAGGGCAGTAGAGATGGTTTGTTTCTTGTTTTTACATTCTCGGCTACTGCTGCTATAGCTTTAATCACGTGGAGTAGCCATTTAGAGAAGAAGGTACCAAATTAGGCTTAACTTTGTTTTATCTGTAAGATCAAGACCACATGAACGAGAATTGTTTCGAAAATTAAGGTCACAAGTTCAAACCGTGTTTAGTTCAAAGCTGGTGACTGGAAACCAAGAGCGTATGTAATTCGTGCTTATTAAAACAATTACACCAAAAGGCTACGTTGCCAAGGTAGCAAAAATACATAACAGAGAATTACTGCTTGTTTACATAATGCATGACGTAATAAACGTCATATGTTTCTATGATGAGCTGAAATATAGTTGCCGCAAAAAAAGTAGTGAACTTTGGCTAGAGGTAACGACAAGGGCCAAGTAATTGAGACTATTCCGAAACCTTGAACTTTGGACCAGTCTTCATGTTTGTGGCGTCATTGGTCGAAGTAACAACTAAAATGAAGATAAAACATTATAAAAATTAATTGAATTAATTCAAGAACTCCTGGGAAATTCTAGTTTTGGAACATCGCTTCAAATTGCATTTGGCAAAGTTTTCACACAATTGGTCAGTTGAATAAAAGTCAGTAAACTCTTTTACTTATATTATTTTAAGTCAATACTGATAACAAATTGAATAAACCATAAGTCATTACTTACAGTTCAGGCGTTACTGATTACTGATAAGTTATTACTTTTGCTTCTTCAGTAATTACTAGTTTTTCCAGCAAATACTTCGAATTTCTTTTAATAACATTGAGTGATTACTTGTTGAGTTAAGTATTTGCTGAAATATTTTTAAGTTTGCTGGAGAGTTGACTTGCAAAAGTAGCTGCAAATAACTATGGAAGCGTTTTACACATACACCAGGTAAAGAGCTACAATAAGAGAAGGGATAATAGTCCCAGTGATCCAAAATGTTTCTGAGGTTTGAAAGTCAAAGTGTAAACATTTTAACAAGCTATTTTCTAGACGGTATGGATGAAACAAGAGGTGGAACATTAAGTTCACATCAGAAAATGAGCCCTTTTTTTTACGCTATTTAGTTGACTTGCAGGAAAATTTGGTATTCACCATTCCACGGTGTGCAAGACCATAGACTTCGTGGCAAACACAATTGAAGCAATGGCAGGTGACTGGATACAATTTCCAACCTCAAATTTGAAATTCAAGAAGCGAAAGAAAAATGGTCTTCTCGCTTTAGATTTCCTTCAGCTATTGGTGCACTTGACTCTACACACGTACAGATTGTTATAACATACTCTATGTACTCCTCCAACGGCAAGGCTTCCTATCCAGCCATTCATTTGTTTATTCAGTTTATACTAAAACTTTTCCAAGCCATTACCTATTAGTAAAAGTAAACTCTCATTCAGTTAAAATCAGCAATTACTTATACTGACCAGTCTTAACTTTCCTTGTCAAGTAATTACTTATAAGAGTTTACTGATTTTTATTCAACTAACCCAATGAGTTCATTACTTGAACGAGTAGGCGCTCTTTTAAATGCAGCACAAATACATTAAGATGCTGCAAAACTAATGGTACTTTCACTTCTTTAAAGGGCAGAATCTCTATGTCTTTCCTATAATGAACCTATTTACACTCTTATTTTGTAGCATGGTTCACAATTTCATAAATATCTGATAGAAGGCACAGTTTCTCTAAACATAGGTAAGTTTTTTAAAGAATGGCGTGAACCTGTGGGATTTTTTTTAGGGCCTTTGTCCGCCTCTATTGGACCTTCCCAACTGGCGCCTATCTTTAAAATCTCTACAATTTCTATGCTACTTTACATTGGAGCATTATTAATGTTTGTCATAAATTTGATTATATTGGAGAAAAGCAGAATGTATTAGAGATTTTAAAATTAAGAAAATATGAATTCAAATGCGAAAGAAAAATCCTATCTCATAACTAATTTAATATACTTAGTACGTTTAATCAATGCACTAAGGTATAAAAAGAAAATAGTGAAATGTCGCTAATAAGGTCAGTAGTAAGTCCATTTCTCATCGCAAAGCCTTAAACATCAAGGTAATTATTACGGACCCTAAGGTTTTCAAGGCAGACCTCTTCGATTATTTACCGATAGAATATTAGTCAACATCTTAAAATATATATATATATATATTGAACAATTTTCTGTATTGATGCCTAACTGGAGCTACTGAAGTTTTTAATTTTTTAGTGATATTATAAAGAGGAAAAATGTGCGTGTGTGTGCGCGCGCAGGGTAATCTCAAAATTTCCACAACCGATTATAATTATTCCAATATTGAAACGCCCTACTCTTTCTGACAGACACGGGGTTTAAGACGGTTATTAATTTCAATTCATAAATTAGTAAAATACAAAAACGGGTTCACAAAGTCTTCGTTGAAAATACAATGAAGTAGAAAATTATTGCTTTACTCCACAGGGAATGCGTATAGAGATAAAATCGGCCAGTTGTTACTTAGTTGAGACCGAGCTAGGTAACTCAGGCGTTTCGTCTGTAACTGGCATTCGGGAGGTCATGGAATCGGTCTACCTCTCTGATCCATGAGGTTTTTCGAGGGGTTTCTAGGTTCACTAGGCGAATGCTGGGGTGGTTTCTTCATTCCATGAACTTCCTGTCCCTCCATTTCATCCAACCTGTTCCTTTTGGGGTTGTAAGAGTCGGCGAGGACTGCGGCGATGGTGGCGCCCTCTGATGGCGGTGACTGCGCTTTGAAAATTAAGCTCTCGGTGGCGGAATGGTTTTGGAAGCCATCTGCAGACTCAGGGGCGTTTGATAGATCTGAAACGCGGGCTCCTGGCGTTCCCTACGTCGAGATGAAGACTTGCTTGGAAACTGTTAGGGAACCTCCACGGTGGCTTCCTCCCACCATCTGGTTCCGGTTGCCCGCTGTAATTACTCTCATTTCATCCTCTCCCCCTGAGGTCTGACGTACAAAGAACCAATAGTTGCTAACGTACGGAATTCCCTCCGGCATGTCCACACTACACTACTGCTTGGCTGAGAATACGCGTTAAACTAAAAGCCATTTACATTTTATCCCAAGTAACACACACTCACATAGCTGTGATGTAACACTTAAGACAGAGCCTAAAAAGCGACAATCGATCCTGTTTATAGGGTATCAAGCGTACGTTATGTATTTATTTAATTGTCATTTATCAAATACTGCGGATGTGTGTGTATGTGTGTGTGTGTGTGTGTGTGTGTGTGTGTGATTTAACGGTATCTAAACCTCTGAAACACCGTTATTCTAATTCTGTATATGTATGCACTGAAGCTTCTGGATGCTAAAAACTTCTACGAGTAAGATCCTTTTGATTTATTTCCATTGTACTTAATTTGTTATCAACCTCCTTAACGGGACATTCTAATTAACTGTATAAAGAGGGAAACTTGCCAATATAAGAGGTCAGTGACTCGATAATTAGTTATTAACAACTGGGAAGATTATTTTTCTCGATGACCACAGCTTATTTATCTTTTCCAAAGAGGTTACTCGGGGCCCGGGACTATGGAATTCTCCACCTAAATCGTTTTATAATTATGATACGGGTTACTGCAGAGTGTAACAACTAGACAGCTTTTATAATTATTATGTCTTGTGTAACTACGGGTCCAAAGAGTGTATAAGAGTTTAAAGTTTCACCTATTATATTGATCGATTATTCCGAACGATGCTGTTCCATCGCCAAAGGCTTGTAGCGTTTTTAGAACCTGGAAGGCGTCGGGGAGAGGTTCAAGGAAGTTAAACGTTCCACCGATGTTTCACATTCTTTTCCGTGAACTTCCGGATATTTTTTTCATCCGATATTAGGAGTACTCGGGGCTGTGTAAAATTAAAAATCTGACGTGTTTCAATCACATGGCTTTTTCTACAAACTGTTGCTACAAAAGTTTATTCCTTTATTGACATCGTAGTAATTGACATAAACATGAGCAGAATTTATTTTATTAGATCTTTCTAAGTAGGAGGGAAATAAGGCAATACACTAGGCACAAGCTTTAGTCAAATACTTTTAAAAACCGGTTGGTTCGCTTTGCACGGCCAGGAGTAAAAATAAAGAGAAAGGAAATGAAAGATGCCCTCCCGTTTGAGAAAAGTTTAAGTAGCTTAAAATTGAAACCAATATCAAGGAATATCTCGGAAACGGTTAGCTCTACAAAAAAGAGTAAAGGTATAACATAAATTCTGTATTTTAACAAGATTTGAATGTTTTGTGAAGTAAGTTTTTGTCTATAACAGATCTTAAAGATACATATTTTACTTGTCATGTAAATATCTTTCATATATGGCGTTTTAATAAAAATTTCAGAGCCATTTTGTAAAAGACAAATTGTTCCAAAAATGTTCATATAAAGGGTAGTTTGCGTTGGGGGAGTTTTCTTCGTGTCGCATCCTTGGATGATTCTAAACATGAACACAACATTTGGTATTTAACGGTCTTTTCGTTTTGGGCTATGCTGTCCACAGACACACATTCGTACCCTTTTCAACAAATTCTTTTTTTTTTTTACTCAGAGGACCTCAAAATATATTTCCGATGAAATCTCGATATGGAATTTTTGGGTGGACTAAAATACCTTCTCTACCTCTATGCACATTGTACATGTGTGCTAGAGAAAATAAAAATACATGGGTAATAGGGAAGTGTAAAGAATCCTCTTGATAATTGTAGAATAATTTAATAAAGAAGAGCGGAAGAGAATAAAATGCATTCATTTGAGTTAAAAGCTAACAGTGTGAAACATCGGGAGAACTACTAGCTAGTGTAATTTAAAGTGATTCTTATAATGATTCCGGAGAACTTGTATCAAACATATCTAAAACTTTATCAGGCCACCCGTTTGTCTTCTAGGTTAGTTTTCCGCTTACCCGTGTGTATTTATGTTTTAAATGAATTATGAATACTCAGTAAAGTTGCTGTTAATTCTTGCGTTATTTTAATGGAAACTGCTTTATTGTGCTCATTATCTGCAGAATTCTTAGAATAAAGCTTTCCGGAGCAGTCTAAAGGCAATAAATAACTGTTGACTAGTCACTATAATTCTATAATCGAAAAACAAACAACCTTAATTTATTTAAGTCACATTAGACGACAATTGCTAACATGTACAGATTAAAGTTATAATCAGATTCCCTTAAAACTGCTTAATTGTAATTCACACTACTCTTTCTATACTGTTGACAATGTCGCCCTGTGAATTCCTTAGGCTAGTAAAATACATTAAATAAATAAATCCGATGACTGTGGTACACCGCAGCTGAAACCCTAGATCGCTGAATTCCCCCGAGGTCACCCAAGATATGTCCCAGCAGCCGAATGTAATGTGGGTTTAGCGGCAGACGAAGCGCTTTCATAGAATTCCCCTAATTAACCCGGATTTTATTTTAGCCATTTCGACAGTTATGTTACTAAATTCACTCATTTTTCCATTAGGATTAGGATTAGCAGATAGAGGGGGCCGGGGCGAAGCACCTCGCTTAGATTACTATAGGCCTTTTGCAACTTACGTGACCGTAGGGGAGAAGGAAGAGATATGGAGGGCAAAGAGATCCGATTGACGACGTGCGCAAGTATGTACAGGTTCTCTAACGTTTCCAGATAGAACGCATCCGACGTCGTCCGCGTGCACCCATAGACCCCTGAATCCCCGGTGCAAATGAGTGCCCCACCCAAGGATCTCGGAGACAAGTCCTGACCAGGAGGTCGCTGAAATGGCGACAAATAAAAAAAACATTTACAGCGCGCACAGCCATCGCCCAGCCGTAGCCTACCGAACACCGTTGCCTGGTCCTTCAATCCTGAAACAGATACTACGCATGTGGTAGGTATAGGAAGTGATGGACAGGAAAATCGCGGTAGAAGACAAATCACCCCAACATTCGCCTGCGGACTCGATAACCGTGAAAAACCCCATGGGTTAGAGTGGGTGGTCGGCAAGGATCAAAAAGGGACCTCCTTAATGTGGGCCATCTCTCCTTTACCAGCATATCATTCAATATGACTTAGACCAGCTTCTCCCTCCTTAGTGAGCAAATGAGTTAGCACTCAACAGAGTGATTGCTGACAGTCGTAATGATGACTTCACTTGCAGTCCTCACCGATTCTCGATTTAAATTATACACCCAATTTTGAATGTTTTCTAGTAAAGGCAATGTGTACTAATTGTTGCATTCATTGTAGGTAATATATTCATTTAAAGCATCAAACTTAAACACAAAATTTAATCAACAGCAAACTATTACACTAATAGTACCATTATATATTTTTAATGTATTACAAATTATTAATTTTATAAATGTTACTAATAGACCGCTCGCCTCCCATCTAGGCGGCCTAGGTTCGATCCCAAGCGCCCGCATATGGGGTGCACGAAACGGCGTCTGGGTGCGTTTTCACCGGTTCCTCCAGTTTCCCCCACCCTCATTCCACCAATTGCTCCGTCAATATCACCTTTCCTATCATTCATTTCGCTTGCATTTCATATCCACTTCCTCACGCTCATGCCTGGCTAAGGGCCGACCTCTAATTCCAGGTTCTCCATTCTGTGGTTTCGTGCCATTGGCTCCTCAACAGGCTACTGACTCTTTGGCTTTAGCTGGTAAGTCCTAGGGGAGTATCTGACCTAAATACGGGGAGGTTAAGCCGACTACGAAAAAGAAATTACTAATGCTTCTTATGTTTTAACGTACACCTAATATTCATGAAAGTCTCTTAATTATACAAGGAAATGATACAATCAGGTCAACAGAATATGTAACGCCAAAAACGTTTACTCAAGTATGAAACCGCTGAGTGTTCGAAAATGAGAACGAATTACTAAAAATTCCTCTTCACCAGCACACTAGACATTACTTATACAATTTTGCAGAAAATTAATTGACAAAGTGAAACAAAACTCTTTAAATAACACATTATTACAGATGCCTACCAATAAACCAGCGAATATTACTTGTAGTAACGAATAATAAAAATCTATCGTTGTAAAGCAGACATTTAAAACAAAACACTCTAAAATGCTTCAGTTGACAAACGCTTCTACATGGCACATTAGTTTGACAGAGGCCGCCTATGGCGCTTTGGTACATCAAACATCCGCAACATATATTAATAGTTTTTCATCAATTTTATGGCGCAATATCACAATAAACATATTAATCACGTTTAAAGCATGTCGCTCAGCTGTCAATTATTCACTAATCACTTGACAAAAAGAACTTTGACTTTTCTAAGTTTGGAGTGTGGTATCTCAACTATCTGAGTAATTGGCAGATGAGCGGCTTCATGGCCTTGTTCTTGCAAATCTTCGGTTCAATGGTCGCAGGATGGAATTTGATACTTATATATCTAGCATGTTTTTACGTTTTACGGATTTTCCTTAGACTTTATAAGGCATACGGTGTGCCAATTTGTATTATTCCCCTATTGATCACTAAAGGCATACAATATTTTGGATAGTAGTACCTCTTTGTTCTGCTTACTGCTTTGTGTACATCCGGATTATTTTTTTCCCCGCAGAGACAAAAGAAAAACTGTTTTTATGAAAAGTTGCGATAAATGAACCCTTTATTTAGAACAATTAATATAAATAATAATCACTTCAACTTTGTGTACCATTAACTTAACCAAGGCTATAAAGAAATGCTATATCTTCGAACTTGCGACACAAATGTGTCAAAGAGTGCCTCCTTGGTGGAGAGGTCAGCGTTCTGCCTACTCAAACCAGAGTTTTCGAATTCGATCCTCGGTTGGGACGGGAGAATTTTTCTTAGGACACTCGGAGGTTGAAATGCTTCAAAAACTCGACTTTTCATTTTCTCTGTGATAAAATAATAAACATTTTTAGCTTTCAAGTATTTAACACATCATTCATTTTATTGAAGAATTTGTCCATTAAACTGCCAATTTCATGACGACCCATAACCACAAACATTGTATTTTTTTTCTTTTTTCTCAAATTTCCGTAACTTCATTTTTCTTGAGATACACTTTTCTAAAACAAATATTGAAGATATGTACACCAAGTTTTACTGAATATTTCTGGAACTATCTATTTATGTTAAACTCCGTTTTCTACGGATATTTAAATAAACCTGGGAACAAACAGCCATATATAAACAAATATTGTCTTTTTAAGTGACACAAATTTAACTATTTTGATTATCAACAGATTAAAGATATTGAAAAACTATTCTGTTTACACTATAAACTCTTCTTTATGTGATTTACATAGAAACAAACCTGCACTTTAGTGTACAATTTCTTTTTTTAAAAATGAGCCGCCAACAGTTGATAAAGTACTGCATGTAACTAAAGAAGAAGCGTTGTTTTTAAGAGATGGATAGTTTAAGTGACACCGTTATTGATAACCTGGTTATCAACCTTGGAATGCAAAGCAGCAGCACAAACACTCAGACGAGATTCTGATCAGAAGGGAATAGAGACACTACCAGAGAGCGGATACATGTAAGTTATCGTATACATGCTTTTTTTTTTTTTTTCTTGCTCGTGTTTTAGATTTGGTTACTACATGTGCACCCATTTATTTGTTATGATTATCAATATTATCATCATTATACCTAACAGAATATGTTAGTCACCGTTTAATTTGTCAGAATAAGGGCTCTGTTCGTTTTACATTACACTATGCCGCATGTACGCTACAAGTGGTCGTGAAAATGTGACACCACTTCTGGCGCGAATGGCGGAAGGCTACATTATAAAGCTGCACTGGTCACCTGGGTTTTGTTTTGGCGAGAATCAATTTAAGGCTGAATAAGTTTGAATGCACAGAACACCAGCGAACCCAGGCCGCGTTGGTGAGAGGCGAGAGGTCTAACGCTCGGCCACGGCGCGGTCTGCACTGTCAACATAATATTGTTATATAAGCGGCGTTGAAATATGCATTCTCTCTCACTCTTTTTCCTTCCCCTCCCACTCTATCTTCTTCTCATCATATTGCAACATTTAGGTGAAATAACATTTCTGCAGTACCTATTGAAATTTACGGCATTTTTTAAAATATGGTCCCTGTATCACCATACACCATGTAACGGAACTTCATTAATTAAAACAGGATTCTATGTGCTCCAACACCTATTGTTCTATGAGGCGAAATAACCACTTAAATAAAACCATGCCTCATCTGAGAGTACTGTATTAGGTAAACAGTCAATGGTATTTTATAAAATCCAGTACAACAATTGACTCTCTTTTGTTGTCGCGATTGTCAGGCTGTAGAGTTTCACTTTAAAATTTAGCAAAGTTCATGCTGTGCAACGGTTGTTAGAGGCATATTTGAAAAGCGATGGAATGATGCAACAATTTCCTCATTTTCCCCCCGTTAGAACACGTGTCTTTCGTTTTTTAGGTTTAGCGATCCCGTTAAACTAAAACCATTAACCTCACATATGACAGTATAATATTTGGATCTGCATTACCAAAAAATTCTTCTGAAATTGTCGTACGCCCGTATACATGATTCGGTTTTGCATAGTTATTGTACATACTAATTTCATATTCAATCGTAAATTATTTGTTAGGCATTTCAATGAAATGATAAAAAGACAACAACAGAACATTCTATTTACGATTATGATTACTTAAGATATATGATATATACTTACTACTTATATATATACAATTTCCTGAAAATAGCCTGCGAAGTTCTCTTCATTCAGAAGGAATTTTTTGATTTGTGTATTTTTTAAACCTTACGAGATAAATAAAAACTTAATATACAAAGAGAATTAGCTCTTTAAAACACGTTTTATTTTAACTAACTTTCTTGTGTCTTCAACCATTTTCAAGATGTCTGATATTCTTGCTTTAATTTTTTAATAATTTGTAAATTTTGGGTTCTGTAGACAATACAGTTGCTTCTCGCGATGTTATGAGAAGGGTAAGGAATTTCAAGGTCACTTTAAAAATTTGACTTCGATTCATTTTCCTCTGTCTCCCTTTTATTTACAGCGATATAGTTAATGAAAGTACTTCTGCAAATGTTTATTTCGATTAACAAGAAATAAATAGGAAATAGGATTTTGTAGGAACAGTTTGTAGAGACGTATATAAAAATAATTAACATTGGGTAGAGAAAGAAAAGTCGCCCTCCGTGGTGTAATGGTTACCATGCTAACTTCATATATCCAAGGTCGCGGGTTCAAACCCGGCGGAGGACAATGGATTTTTTCGGGCGTAAAAATCCTTAGCATGGCTTACTTCGGAAGGGAAGTAAAGCTGTGGGTCCCGCGTCGTAGACTTACGGCACGTAAAAGAACCTCAAGCCTGATAAGAGAGGCCTTTGAGCAAAATTAAGCGATCTTTCACGCCCAAAATAGAATGGGACGCTGAGAACCAAAGCAGTTAAAGAACGTCCAAAAATAACAGGCAATTTCATTTTTTTTAGAGAGAGAAAAGTGAATATAATATATAAGAGGTTTTAAATTATCATCACTGTTGTTATCGTTATCTTATGGAATGTAATATACTGCTTTCATGGAGTGACTCTTTAAGGTAAATTGCGTAAAAAGATCTATCGCTGTGTGAAGGTCCATAGGCTGATAAATTAGTTTATTAATTATTATCCACGTATTTCTGTTCATGTTGTTATCAGGCACTGCTTACTATTGTTTCTATTGATCTGGATGAGATAATTTCTTCTAATTAAATTGTCTTCTATTCTTCTTTCCTCACAAATTTGACTGGAGTAATTTTATTTCGGTGTGTTGAATAGTAATACTCATGGCAATATTGTGAGCTGGAAGGGAAGAGGATATCGCCGTTACCCAGAATAGATAAATGTTGCAGGTAATACGTACCGAACTTTAAAATACGAACTCCATTTGCATTCCTTTTTGCTACATAATATCATGTTCTCTAAATCATGAAAACAACACAACAGTTTTTGTTTTAGGTTAGTCCATCGATACTTTCAAACTAGCATTGACCATTGAATGGTCGAAAATGGAACAGCGAATGTATATTTACGAGCGCGCGCATCTAGCATGACTCATATGAATAAAATACCAGTGTCTAAATAAATAATAACTTAGGGTTTCCTGTGTTATAATTCGTGAGAGCGTTGATCCAGTTCATTACTCTATGCATGCATACACTTTCCCTGGGTTTCCATTGGAGGGTGTTTCTTTGAATGTGTTTTAAGTGATAATAAATTAATGCAGGAAGTTGTAATATTTAGATTCTATCACAAGATGGTATAAGTAGCTCGTCTTTGAAAAAAATTTGACTTCTATAGGGAGCTAATTCACTCTGCAGTTTTGCGCCCTAAAGCCCAACTGCCACCAGCACCACTACCACCACCTACTACTACTACTACTACTACTACTACTACTACTACTACTACTGCTGCTGCTGCTGTTATTACATTTACTTGCCTATTATTACGTCTACTATTACTATTCCTGCTGCTACTCTAATGACTTAGCCAAGTCGCTATGGCGGAAGATGTGCTTACTTGGAGCTGAAACAGAAGAAACTTCAGTTGGCAAACCATAAGACGGAGACCGTGCTCTTGGTGGATTGTTGGAAATTCCACACTATCGGCCTCAAATTAGTTTTGTTAATCGTTAGCCGTGAATTTTTTTAACTATTTGGGCATTTATTTGGACTGGAATTTGTACATTGTTTACCATATGAAAAGGGCGGAGGGACAGGACAAGTTATTGCCCAAGTTAGCCGTTTAATGCCCAAAGTAGGGGGCCCGAAGGAACACAAAAGGCGTATTCTCTTCTTTTTGATACAGTCTACCTACTCGTATTATGTGCAATACGTACGTGGAGAAAGACTTGAGATGGAAAATAAATACCACCAATCTCCTGAGCGTCCAGCGCAAAGTGGCTATACATATCACTAATACGTACAGAACCACGTCCATTAAGACTTCACTACCTCTTGCCAGGACTCTCGCTATTTTCAGCTGGCTGAGACGCGACTCTTTTTTTTTTTTTTTTTTTTTTTTTTTTTTTTTTTTAAGGAAAATGCCATTGCTAGGGTGGAGGATAGTACTGAAATACATCGTGAACATTCAATACATTTTTGTTGTTTAATGAATTAAAGCTATTTTAAAACTTTCGCACCTTATTGTTAGCTAAGTGGCAGGAATTTTGGGATGCTGACGACAAGACTGCCCTTTGCTATAACCGTAAATGTATACATGAGAATTTCTACCGTAACAATTTGTTGACGGTATATATAAACGCTATTATTCTGCTAAGGAGATGCAGACAGGACACCCTATTTCACTGTGTTAGATGTCATTATCAACACCATCAGACTGAGAGGTGAGAGCCACCTGGGAGTTACGACGCCCGACAACCTCGTTCCTAGGATGTTTGCTAGTGCGCAAAATTGGAACACTGTCAGATGTTTTCCCCGTGACATTTTGCATTGTAAGCGATTAGAGATGAATGACCGCAGAGACCGGTAGGCCACAACGTCGACTGATATAGGCGAATGCTTTCTATATTGAATCACTTCCCCTTGAAGTAATGTCGTCTGGGCAGTTCCTAGGGAAATTGCCTACCGATTCTTTGCAGTCTTTTTGTAGACAATGGATGTTTAACTCGCCTAATGAGGTTTCTTTGTAAAATTTTACCCTGGAAAAAAACTGCTACTATCACTACTACCTATTCTACCACTATTATTGCTTCTGCTATCACGGCTACCTCTACTACTACTACTGCTGCTGTTATTACTACTACTACTACTGCTGCTGCTGTTATTACTACTACTACTACTACTACTACTACTACTACTACTACTACGTACTACTATTACTACTACTACTACTATGTTATACTATTACTACTACTACCATCACCACTACTACTACTGCTATGTATCTACTACTGTTTCTACTACTACTACTACTACTACTACTACTACTACTGCTAATACTACTACTACTACTGCCACTACTACTACTACTACTACTACTACTGCCACTACTACTACTACTACTACTACTACTACTACTACTGCCACTACTACTACTACTACTACTACTACTACTACTACTACTACTACTATTAACACTAGTACTACTACCTACGGTTATTGACATCATTTTGATACTTTATTGTGAAAATATAAGTATCCGAAATCACAAATAATGGGGGAAGAGTCAAGAGAAGGGTTATTTAGAGGGTAAAAGTTCATTGCAGAACACACAGACTCTCTTAAGACGGGAAAAGGAAATTGAACCGGAGATACGACAAAAGAAAACAATCCGACAGCAACTTGTAATGCAGTAATATTCCGCTATGTAAGTGCATCAAGTATTTGATAGATACACTTCAGCAGAGGTATCCTAGAGCATCTAACAATACGCACATGGCCAACGAAGACAAGACCATCTTGTTAGTCTTTTTCTTTTCATATTAATCGTGTTGATTTGTTTCTCGTACAATTAACTGCTGTAGTAAAGCTTAAGATGATGTCACTGAACCGAACCCTATTTTGGACTTAGAACTGGCAGCAACCTCATAAAAATATTAAATTGCTTGGCACATTCTCATTGGCCGAACTCTTTTACAGAAATTCCAAAGAATGTCGGCATGAGCTTTAGAATAACTGGAAATTCCTTATTTACGTGGCCAATGTGTCAAGGAGATCTGTTGTGGAGACTTAAGACAATGTTTTAGCAAACAAAGGGATCTCTGGAATACTAGGCAAATGAAATGACATCGCATTTTCCTCGTACACGCTTTCAAATTGTACGCGCAAAGCAGAGAAAATTTGGATTGGTAAGAGCAGAGCAGCATAACTTTTATCTTCAGTGCATTGTGTACTTAAGTAAACGCTTGTTTTCTATGCTGTGCATGCAAAGTACGATGAATAAGAGATAGAACCGTGTTGCCACACTTAGGCAAGGCGCAATTTTTTATTTTGCATTGTAAGGACTTATCTGCCATTTTTTTTTAAAACAAGTCCTTATGCAGTTTTCTTCCGTTTATATTTTAAGTCGCTTTAGCTACTTGGTTATATCGTGACAGATTTATCAGGAGACGCCTCGTGGATCGGTGTATGGCGGACAGTTAACCTTTCTAAGGTCCGTTCCACATAACTTGGTCTCTATCTCTTAACTGTCACGTTTACTAGTCACTTCATATTGGCTGATTCGTAGAATAGATTATTGTGCGATAGAAAACAGTTCCTTGATTATCATATTTATATCTTGAAAGTAGACCAAAGCGGTGATGCGCAGTGGCATGATCTGATTGCTGCAGTCGGCCGGCAGCCGATATCTTCATGCGTTTTCATACTCATGGCTATGGCTTCCAGTCTCCGCCTCTTTCCCCCACTCCTTGTACTGCGCAACTTGACTGCTTACGTCTATTTGCAAGGATAATATTCGAAAATAACTATCACATTTACCTTTTCATAACAGTAAGAATGCATCTGAAATCCCCGTTAATTCTTTTCAACAAATACATAGGGAGATCCTTCATTTTATACTTTGCCTCTCGGGATGACGAAAGTATGTGTATTTATCCTAGCAGAATGTTTACATCGCTTTTATCGCTTGACGTAGCAAGGACTTGTACTCGTATATCGTAATTTTAAAGTGTATATTAGCCAATCAGGGGAATGATATGAAGCGCGGAACGATACAGGTTATTGCGGCAAGGGAGAAGGTTTAGTTCTCATCCCTACATCATGTCTTCTTGCTTCGTCATATGTCCTCGGAGACCTTAGTGCCTTCATTGTCTGTGTGTATATGGCAGAACATTCGCCACTGCCACATATTTTCATGTTTATTATTAGCTTATCAGACGATGAATGAAATTGGTGAAATGATGCTCAAATGATCTCGGGGTCCATGGAGATTTAAAGTTACTCGATATTCGTTCTTCTCAGGATAAGGGAAAACCCCGAAAAAAACCTTATCCGGGCAACTCACCCTAAGCGAGATTCGAACTCATGACCTTTTGCACGTGAAGCAGACTCGCTACTACCACACTACCCAAGCGGGCACGTTTACTATTGTTTTAGGCTTAAGTTAGAAGCACCGACAGAGGTGGCACCGCAGCAATGAGAGCAACTCGCAATGCGGGAGGTCCCGGGTTCGAGCCCTGTCGACTGCTGATTCGGCGTTTTTCTTGGGTCAATAGGCGAATGCAGGGATGGTTTATTTAATCCCCCGAATCTATTGCCTCTCCATGTCGTTCCAGTTATCATTTCATTCATCCTTTGCCCCGCGGGTCTGTTTCAGGGTTGAGTGTCAGCTATGGTGGTTCAATGCGGCGTGGCGTGGCAGGGAAAGAAACTCTCACAGTCACTGATTTTCAAACATTAAGAGGAACGTACATTGCACAGAGACGGAGTAAGAGGGAGAAGCTTGAGTTGGAAACTGTATTATTATTATTATTATTATTATTACTACTATTATTATTCTTATTATTATTTTATATACATCCAATTAACGTAATAACGTGAGTGACGCGGCAGCTTGTGCGAATTCATTAATAATATTGACAAATCAAAATAGTCAATTGCCCGTCAAGAGGTTTGAATATTCCACCAGATCCGATGTGAACCTATTTATCATTATCAACTCTTCCTCTTTCCAATCTGAAAATAATATATTTAGATAAAACATAAATTATATATCATCCATCATAAATACCTCATTCTTGCAATTGGAAATAATTGAAATCCATAATCATTCAGTACTTTGAGCTAAATTTAAAGAGCTTAGTGGATTATTCACTTCTACTAATTCACTGAATTTAGGACGTTTGTCCCTTCAGAACAGTTTTCCGGAACTCACCTTCGCATCTATAGCTCACGTGCGTATTTGGCTCCACATAATTTTGTGAGCAACATTTCCTGTCATGAATGTTACTAATAATAACTGACTTTCAATTGCTACAGATGCATTTTTACTAATATACTGGTTTTATGCTGATCAGAACATAATCCCATATTACGAAATTGGTAAATTAAATGCAAGTTCAGTATTAACATTATTTGTTCTCAAAATTCATTATTAAATAGTGGAATAGAGAGTATTTTTGTAATAATTCAATGTGTTTCATTTTATGATTATTTTTAAAAATCTATAAAATGATATTTCAAAATAAAAACAGCTTTAAAAATGTTTTTTTTTTTTTTTTTTTAAATATTACCCTACGGCTACTTACCTGAATAATTTACTAGTACTCATATACTTATTTAGTTCAGATACAGAAGCATTATTAATATACATTAACATACAATAGTTATTCATAAAAAGTTCTATCTATTCACTGGTCCTGAGCTCAAAATAGGTTGGCCCCCTTTAACATCTAAGGTCATAAAAATTAGAACACATTTTATTCTTTTTGGACTTGAAACAACTTGATATGTTGTGCTTGTCAGACACAGCACAACTAGACAACTTGATTTTTTCATCTTTTCAAATAGGAAATAGTCACAAAAGGAACCCCTATTATATACTACTTTCGTGATTGTGTGGTTTCCTGTCTAGTGGCCAACAACGGCAATTTTTGTGATAAAATGGGAAAATACTTTACTGCATCATCTCATTCAAAATATTATATTACAAACAAAATAAACTGTTTAATGCATTGTGATGATTTTAATTGTTTTCTCACAGAAATCGTGTGTAGGACAAGAGTTGGATAGGCAAAGTCAGACTGAAAAGAAATCAATGCCAGAGCCGGGATTTGAACCACTGATCTCCCGGTCTCTAGCCGGTTGCACTACCACTGAGCTATCACGGCAACTGTATATGCTAGGTCTTAAAGTACTTACGACATTGTAAGTCGCCATAGGGGTATACCATCTCAAAATAATTTGAGATCACCTTGTGGTTTGCCGGGAAACACGAGTCAGTTGAGAAATTTAATGCTACGCCGGTATGTTGCCATGGTAACTCACTAGTAGAGAGACCGGGAGATCCGTGGTTCAAATCCCGGCAATGGCATTGCATTTTTCAGTCTCTGCCTATCCAACTGTTGAATACAGCGTTTACTTTCAGGCAAGCTACTAACTACTGAAAGTTTTGCTATCTGCAAGCAAAACGGGAACCTTAACAATTAGTGTGACAACTGATGCTTTATTGTAAGCGATCCTCCTTCCTAAGTTTTCAAACCTAGCGCCAAATAAACAAACCGGTTACTTACTCGGTCTCCGAGTCGTATGACGTCACAAAACGTAACCGAGTTGTACCGAGCAGTCCCACATCTGTATTCGAATCTGGCCTTGGGGTCTGGGTACACTTGTTCGTCTAACTCTGTGCGTGCGTAAAACACAAGCTTAGGAACATCATTAGCTGAATAACGGGAGCATTACTCGCTGTAATCATTAACAATTTACTGCCATCGTTACATGTTATTCATTCAAAATGTGTTTCTTGCTTTTCAGTTTATCTTAATAATGATACTTATTTGCTTGAAAATCGTTTCAAACAAGGCAATACGGGCTTAGTAGCATGCACAAATACCTTTTAATTTTTTTTAACAAGTCGATTTTTGATACCACTAACTTTATAAAAAGAAGCAGAATTCCACATTTCTTCCATAGTAAACCCATTCCGGAAACACAAAGAAGGGCTAATTCTTCATAAGTGGCTAATGGTAAAGAGGGATACAATTTTAAGTTTGTCCTGTAGTAGTGTAGGTATTTCCCTGATATCTGCAACTTGAAAAATGAATAGATGATGAAGAGGACTTCACACGTCTTTTACACAAAATTAAACATATGCATCTTATCATCATAATATTTCAAATGCATTGACTTAAGTACACCCGTTAGAATGTTTTTATTTCTTCTTCTTTTTTTTTTTTGTGAAAATAGAGGAAAAGAGAATAAGATGTTATCCATGTAAGTGCTTTTTTGACGTGGATCTATACGAAAGCCTAGGCCGTTAAGGCACGGACTAGTGAAAGGATGGTCTGAGGTTCAAATCTCGCTAGGGTCGTCCTTGAGTGAGGATTTTTATCAGGTTTTCCTAGTCCTCATATGCAAATGTTCCTAAGCTTAAGCCTGGAACGTTTCCTTCCCAAATTTCCTCTCCCAATTATAATTTCGTTTCGTGTATGACCAGTAGTGACGCTTGAATAGCTGGCGTTAAACTCTATTAACAATACTGCATGAAAAATGTCATTAGCACCCTAAAAGCACGCCTAACCTAAGTATATTTGTATATTATCTGACGTTTCTGTGCGTTTTTAATTTCTTTTCTTTCTTGTTTTTGTTTCATGGGCCTCAAAAGGAATACTTCTGATAACGAAACTTTGGGTAGGCCATGGTACTTCCTATACCAACCAGAGCAAAGCAGTAAGTAAAGACAAAATGACAGTCGAGACAGCTTGAAGATTTTAAATAGTTACTCCAGAATGCCTATGATTTTCAAATCAAAACGTTTACCATTTTATTTACAAAATAAATAAAGGAAACGTATCTCTTCTGGACATTTCAATTACAACATAATAATAAATGTACACCTCCACGCAAGGCCAATGTTGAAGTAGGTTTACAAAGCCATTCTTGCAGCATGAATTTGTAAGTTCCTTCTTGTCTTTAAATATTTACATTTGGATGCTTGAATATCCACGTGGTATAATACTACTATGTACTATATACTTTGAACCTAAAGTTGTTCCATGAAATGACTGATGCAACAAAACGAAATGGTGAATTCAGAGATAACCCTATCACATCTGGCAGCAGTTAAGACGCGTTAAAGTTTCCTGTTATCAGTAATTGCACTGTATTTGCTTACTCGTCAAAATAACAGCCTTAACCACGTTCAACTAGATTATTAGACGGAATATACGGCCTCTTTGCCGCATTCCTCGTACAACGCGGTAACGTAATCAGTTATACATAGAAAGGTGATCCCTAAAAGTCCCCCCCTGCCATCCCTCCGCCCGCAATTAACAAAAGTTTTCTTGAAAATGTACTATGTTTGAAAATACCATAAAAAAATCTGATGTGTTACACTACTTTCCTCTACCGTTTACGGTTGGGTCTACAAATTATCCTGTCGCCCTCCGTGGTGTAGTGGCTACTATACTAGCTGCATATACCTAAGGTCGCGGGTTCAAAACCGGCGGAGGACGATGCATTTTTTTCAGGCGTAAAAATCCTTGGCATAGTTTTCTTCGGAAGGGAAGTAAAGCCGTTGGTCCCGTGTCGTAAATTTACGGTACGTAAAAGAACCGCAATCCTGATTAAGATGCCTCTGAGCAAAATTAAGCTGTCTTTCACGCCCAATATAGAACGGGACGCTGAGAACCATAGTAGCTAAAGAGCGACCAAAAATAATACTTCATTTCTATTTTTTATGAATTATTATTACAAAAGCCTATTTTACTATTTACTTCATTTAAATCGAGATAAACCTTGAGAACCTACCTGATGTGCTAGGGGTTCCGGGTGCGATTCCCGGCTTGGGGGTGGGGATGTTTTCTCTAGGTACCCCATATTATTCCCTATGCTCCCCAGAGTCTGGAAGTATGAAAGAGAGTGTGAATATGTGTGCGATCTAATGAATAAAATTAAAGAAAATATAAGCCAACGAAAACAAATAGTACACGAGTCAACGCCATTGCCAATAGGCAATACCTATGCTCCACAGGGAAATGCCACCGATAAGACCATACAGTTAAAGGCGGGGTATAAATTGGGGGTGGGGGGCTTTCAGAAATGACCACATTACACAATTGACATTGTTAGCGATATTTTAATGTTTAAGAACTGGACGCTATCGCTGATCTTAAAAGTTCTACTGGTTCCATACAATCGCGAAAAACAACTGAAAATCGACAGAACTTTGAAAGAAAAAGTATCAAACTAACCAAATCATTGAGGCTGTCTCGTAACTCAGTCGGTAGAACACATGCCTACTGTGCGATGGGTGCCGGGTTCGATTCCCGGCTGGTAGGCGGGAATTTTTCTCCAACCAAGACTATTTCCTAACCTCCCGAGAGTCTGGAAGAGTATGTGTGTGTGTGTGTTTGTGTGTGTGTGAGTGAGAGAGAGAGAGAGGGGGGAAGAGAGAGAGCTAATGTAAGCATAAAATCCAAAAATAAAAACTCTAATAACAACTGCAAACGAGTCAACATCATTGCCGATGTACAATATGTTCCAAAAGTAAAAAGACATTCATATGACTATCGTAGTAGGAAAATTACAGAAAATCTAGATATTAATAACGGATACCTCGGAAAAGGCTTATGGCACAAAAAATGCATTTGAAATAAACTGTGTTTTAAAAAGGTCTGCACTTTTTGTTAATGTCTTTCTGCCTATCACTTAAAGTTTACAGGCTATACAGGTTTATGTAAAATTTCTTTCGAATGAAAGGGACTTCAGAGACTATTCCCAGAAAATGTAAGATACACGCTTTATTTCTGATGTCAATATCTTTATTGTGCCATACTTTAATCAAAATCATTAGAGCCATTTTTTTTTTAGAAACTTTTAAATTTAGAATATAAAAGTGTTCTACGTAAACGGCAGTTTGAGGTGAGGATTTTCTTGAAAATCTTCGTTTCGCATCTTTGGAAGATACTAAATACAAATAAAGTTTGGTATATATCCGACTTTTCGTATTTGAGGTATGTTGTTCACACACAGACCGCATGTGGGATTTGTGGTGGATAATGCGGCGTAGGAGCGGGTTTTCTTCGGTTTCTCCGGTTTCCCCGCCATCGCATTCCACCGGTGCTCCATCTTCATTGCATGTATCATTAGTGATATCGCCTGCGATGCCATATGTAGTAAAAACGGCGCTAGACACTATCATATCACACACATGCACGCGTGCATCATTTAAAAAGGTTTTTATTCATATGGGGGCCTCAAAACATGTATTTCAGTGAAACATCGGTATTGAATATTTGAGTCGAATGTTATACCTTCTCTTCCTATTATGTATGCCGTAGGGAAAGTAAAAATAAAAAAAAAAAAAAAAAAACAGTAAAGTGCGGCAACTTATTTTATAAACTGCTGGGGGTGTACTGCTGAAAAAAATATTAAAAGTAAACATAAATCGTCAAAATTAAGTTCAAAATATTTAACCGAAAAGAACGTATAAACTAAACTAATTAATTTTACTTTTATTAACATACTGGTGCGATTTGATTAGCAATATGAGTTCAAAACTATAGGAAGAAAGTTAAAGACTTATGACTCCCCCTTTCACCCGAAGATTCAGCAGCCTGGCCCGCCCTACAATAGAGCAAACGAACACAATATCCGGGCAAACAAAGGCCTTTGTGTTTCCCTGCAAGGCTTCTCGGACATTCTTTCTCCCCAGGCCCAGAACATTCTTCTTTCTAATGGGTAAAACGTAATGCTCCCCTAATTTCTAAGACTGAAACTTTCGAAGCCGGCTACGGACTATATAAGGGGCCGACTGGTGAAGTGAAGTGAGTTAAAGACAGCCTAATGAGTGACGCTTGCTAAGATAGTGACGTGAACGCAGTGGCTTAGTTATTTGTGTACCAAAAGTGTAAGTGCTGTATTGCGTGTGACCAAGAAAATGAATTTAACAGAAACTGGTGTTCTCATTTGTTACATATTGACGAACGGAGGGGTCCATTGCCCAGATCTTAATACCTATAAAGACAAGATGTTCGTTTAGTTGAGAGAGCTGTGCAATGCAATAAAAGCAAAAATCAAACTCACTTTTGCAATTTCTGTTACTCTCTCAATAAAAAATATGCGAACATAGTATTAAAATAGTTGCAATAAAGAAAATTATGGAATGAGGAAACACTGTGAATAAATAACCCCTGAAACTTACTTATGATAACAGTCCCTACAAAAAATCGCATATGACATGTTGATACGAATCCTTATAGGTTGCCTAGGTGAATTAAAGGATGTCGTATAAATTGTTCAGCGTTATTTGCTGACTTTGAACATTTTATGCAAAAAGTTTATGTATAAAGTCAGTGTATGGAAAACAAAATATTTTTATGATGTCTCTAAATAAAATCACTAAATTAGAGGATTAGCTAGGGATGTACTTCTTACAAGATGTATGAGAACACATAATTAACGTAGATTAAAGTTGTCTTACACAAATTTGCATTATCAAGTCAAATTATGCGTGTCGCACATACCTCTTACTCAGAGAGCATCAAAGTGGAATTGTTATAAACAAATTATTTATTCCACAGGTTTATGCTGCAGGTTTATTTCTTGAAATTGAGCGCTCACATGATACGCTCCACTCAGGAACACCCGTATAATCTGGAGCTGGTTTAACAATCTTATTCACAACGACCGTTGGATTCTCCTACATTAATTTGTCAAAATACGTTCACCAATATTTCCTTTGTTGCTATTTTTAACGACTTACCTTTAGAATGCTTCACTGTTTCACCTTTTTTGTCACACACCAAACTAAGGTTTTTTTTTTTTTTTTTTTTTTTTTTAAGTTTCAAAATCCTTTAACCTGGTAGATCATATCTTACGTTAAATGCATGAAATGGGTGAAACGATGCTCAAATGAGCCCGCGGTCCAAAGAGTTTAAAGCTACTCGACATTCGTCTCGTCAGGATAAAGGAAAAACCTGAAAATAAAACCTTATCTGGGTAGCTCAGAGATTCAAACTCAGAACCTCTTGAATGTGAGGTTATACTTACGCTCTACTCCTCTACCTCATCAGTAACAGCACTTGTAGAAGCAGCCATGTTTATCGTCCTCCTGACTGCAGCGTATCGTGTGAATGGAGAAGGTGAGCGGCACCGAATAAAATTAAAGGCAATTAGTTTTACTATTCATATTGTGTACTATTTCTTACTAATCGCAAGTTTTATACTATGAATGATTAACATACTTCTTGTAAATTTACAACTAATCACGCATAATTAAGCTATTATACGTTATGGACTGCTTACGTTTCTCGTGTATCTTGGGCTAGTTAATAACGTCATATGTTTACATCAGATTTGGTTCTAAGAATGGAGCGATGATTGATCATTAGAAAACTACTGGCCAAATCTCTGTATCCTACGGAAGAACTTACATGAAAATTATAATTAATACTTCAAAAGTAACTTTAAATTATTTAAACAGTCACGCTATCATACAACTTGTAAAGCATTTTTGATTACTCGTAATTAAATTTACGATGATCATTATTATCACCATCTTACCTATCAGTTCAAAGTTCCTTTTTAATTTATATACCACGTAACTGTATCACCTCACCCAAAGGTTGGATGATCGCCCACCTTACCGTATGGCAGTCGGGTTGGCAAGGCCCGAACCCTTCACGGGCTATAATGCTAAAAGATTATTATTATTGTTTATTATTACTATTATTTATTATTATTATATTATTATTATTATCATCATCTTTATTATCATTCTTCTTCTTCAGCTTATCATCATCATAATCATCATTACGTTAGGTCTACCTAGTAGATCAGGAAGGTATTGCCTACAATTGATATAAAGTGTCACTGACAAAGCACACCTCGAGGCCCCTTGAGTCAGAAAAGATCACCTTTACAAAAATATCCTATGCATATGGCCATCATAACGCAAAAACGAAAACTGGGAAAAGACCAAACCTGGAATTTAAGTTCAATACCTTCCAAAGATACAAAACATGAAGATTTTTCAAGACAGTACTCTCACCATAAGCTGTCCATCACATAGAAATGTTTTCGGAAAATCTTATTTTATCAAAAAATTGGCTCTAACGAGATCACATGCTGCTTTAAATAAACAAGTATTCGTTTGTTAACGATACTGTCAATTCCCAGGATCACATCAGCGCCGCCGCAGTGTGCTGCAATTTTATTTCGTCTCGCAAGAGTTCTTTTACATATCAGCAAATGTACTGACATGAGGATGTGGCTTTTAAGTACTCTTAAAAACTCCTGGACTGGACCAGGTAGCATCTAAGACACCCAGACCGACCACACGCTGCATGGTGTAATGAGAGCTGCACCTTCGGCGACTCGTGAGGGACAGCCGTGTTCGTCACTATACGAGATGTTTTATTTATTGAAATGCTGCATTTTTCTTTTTCCTTTTTACAGACTGTTTCTAGTATATTTTTAAATGTAGTGTGAAGTGATTTTAATTTAACTTAACGTTCTTTACACTTAGGCTTACAAACACGGTGTATGAAGGAATGAGAACTGAGGGCTCAAATCAGTGTTGCCAAGACATGACCAACAACCAAAAATCCATCAAAATTAGAAATCCCCGTATTTTATTTCAAAAATAGAAATTCAATTAAAACTCGAGGTCAGCACTTTGGAAAAATGTCTTGCTTAAATCTGAAAGATGATCAAGATATCCAATTGCACAATGATTAACTACAAACAACACAGGAGCAGCTTTTGCAGCTGCACGTTCATACGTGTGTTTCATAGGCTGAAATGGCAATTTTGACTATGAAGTTGAAAACGGTTCAGCTGCTTTTATATGTTTCTTACTTTTTCCATGACGAACTAAATCTGACAAACGCATATTCACGTTGCATTGACAATATTTGCACCGCGCACCACTGGGTTCCCCGGGCACCTCTAACAACCATTCCTTTAATTATCATAAATTCTTTTCTAAAATGTCGTACACACCGCTCAGCCTTCTATTCAATAAGGCAATTAAAAACGAAGAAAAAGCACTATAAAGTAACTGTTAAACATTCAACGAGGCACCACAATTGAACAACGAATTAGCACTGCGTTCACTATTCTACTGCCAGAGTTCACATTGATTCATAAAGTAAAACGCGTACGTTGCATGACATCATTATATGTAGTATAATATTCATATGCCAGAACTATATATATTGCCTTGCAAGTACAAAAAGATTTACATCCGTGAGTTTTTCTAAAGAAAGCCAATATAACATTAATACTTTCTAATAATATCCATCAAAACTAACTTTTTCCCGTCATACAACTTGAAAATACGTGAATTTTGACGGAAAATTAGTCAAGTTGGCGACCCTGGTTCAAATGAGCTCCTGAGGTGCAAGGAGTTGAGAGTTTTTGGGTATTTGTTTATTTGTTTAGAATAAGAACAGATACTTTTTGTGGGCATCTCTCCCTAACCGAGATTGGAATTCGGGCCCTTCAGATTATCATTATTAAGCACATATTGTAGTGCTGGTGGTGCGTTAATGTAGTGCTTATTATCAAACTGCTGTGACAGCATGAACCCTTAAACCTTGGTTCTGAAACAGCCTGAAAGAAGGCACCTAGAGGATTTATTCGTAAAGGTTATTGAGAAAGACGATTTTATGGAATCACTGCCGACAGCAAAAAAGTAGGTCAATCAGTGAAAACAACAGGTGTCAGCACACTGTAAAGACAGCAAGAATGAGCTAATTTTATTTGCTGATGCAATAAAAGTGGACACGCACAGTCACCTATAACGACGTTACTTCTGGAGCTGATGCAATATTGTTTTTTTCATGCACAAGTTTGTTTTGCTTTGCATTCGGAATCTCTTATCCATAATTGCATGCCGTGAATGGAATGAATGAAATGGTTACATAAATCAAGGGGGATGTTTGCCAATTCACAAAAACTTGATTTTTCAGTAAAATATTTACAATTAATTTACGTGATAAGTGTCTACTAGTATTTTCGGTTTCCTTGGAGCTCTTATCTGTTAATTAGCAGAAAAATATTCAACAAGCACATTTACAAAAGCTAATCCTTCTACCTATTTCATGTTAATCCAGATAAACATTTGTAAGAGGCTGATGATGACGAGCATTCAACCTATATGTCGGTCAATGGTCGGGACGGAATCGTGGGAGGTACCACAACCCGACCTCGCCGTCAGACAGGGCTGATACCGTGGTTGTGTTGTCATTTCCCTTCCGCGGGATGGTGGTGAATTGATAATGAAAGGACACACAACCAGTCCTCCCAGATGGGGAGAAAATCTCCATGTTGGTACCGGCAATCGTCTCAGGTTCCCCGTGCCAGACCCAAGCGCGCTGCCACTGAACTAACGGGACGGACAAAAATGTGCATAAATGGTTTTAGTATAGTTTCCTGTAAGTACAATAAAAATGGGTGAATACAGGACTTAAGCCATAGTGAAATATTTTAAGAGCTGGTTGCTATATGATTCCTTTGAAATTCCACTCTCTTTACATAACCAGGGAGAATAACGACCAATTACAAGGAATATCTCCAAAACAGTTAAATAAATATAAACATTTGACATAATCCGTGTTCTTTAACAGAATCTACAACTTTGTGAAAACTTCTCTTACCAAGTTACGGAGAAGTCATTCAGAATGAATGGAACTTAAGAGTCCATTCCAAGAAAATTTAAGATTTACACTCAATTTGCCATGAAAATATCTTAAACATATAGAATTTTAATATAAATAGTTACAGCCATTTTTGAGAAATTCAAAATTTTCAAACTAATTTCCATTTAAAGCATAATTTGGGATGAAGGGATTTTCTAGAACAAGTTTTGTGTCGCATCCTTGGAAGATGCTGAACTTAAATACCTAGTTTGTAATTTAAAAAAAACTTTTAAGCCGTTCACAGATACACAGGTATTTTTGTCTAAAAATTATTTTTCATCGCCATCTTGAAATTTGGAAAATCCACGGTGTATAAGATATTTTATTGAAATCTATACCAATTATTATGTAATAATAGTGACATTTTGCCATGCATCAAAATTATAGCTTGCATTGTTATTTGAACAATAACTTTTATTGCCTAAATTCATTGTTGTAATAAAAATGGGCCACGTGATGTATTTTTAACATATTCACATAAAAATGCAGTTTTACAGTAAATGAGTTTGCAAATGGATGTATCATATTACATTTTTATATTAGTCCTAATTAGTGTAGAAAGTTATTACTTTTCGTATTCTCCAGAGGTGTTGATTTTTCAAAATTTAATAATTTATTTATCAAAATTAGAAATCTTTTGGAAAACGTATGAGACAGTTTTCTTTAATGTACCTAATTTCTGGAAGTATTATAAACAACGCAAATTAATGCATAACAAAGCATTTAAGAAAATTAATGAACAATTGCTTCTTATGGATTATTTTGAGGATAGAAAGTTTTGGAAAAAAGTTTACGAGAAAGTAAGGTTTAAAATTGGGAGTGCCTAATAATAAGCATATATCTACCCATCAGTTAATTGGTAATTACAGTGCCCTAAATGGGAAAAACAGTATCTTTTCTGAATATTTAGAA
Organism: Hymenopus coronatus; assembly: GCA_030762935.1. Lineage (NCBI taxonomy): Eukaryota > Metazoa > Arthropoda > Insecta > Mantodea > Hymenopodidae > Hymenopus > Hymenopus coronatus. The sequence goes on from CM060900.1 coordinate 62,142,510, forward strand.
TTCATTTTATTACGGAAAATGTTTTTTTTTTAATTTGTAACAATTTTTTATCAATTTTCACAGATGCTTCATCTTAGGTAATGGGTTTTCACTGAAAGCACAAAATTATATTTCTTCCTCCTCGGATTACACTTCTCTTTGCAGGAATGACACCCCGAAGGACTTACAAGCCAATGCCTGTCGATGAGCAAGCAAACTCTATCTAAATTATAGCACATGCAGGATAGATGGATCAGCCCAGTGCCTGATACGATGGTGAAGAAGAAGGAAATGAAAATGTGATGGTAGGAAATTGGTGGATCAAGTTAAATAACCAACGTTCCCCTGGCGACCGAGGAAACCCGCAAAATACCTTCAGACTTTTTACGTAAATAATGACATGGAATCCTATCTATTAAGTAGCCTTATTAACCTCAAACCGTCCTTATAATTGCATTTTTTTCTAGGATTTTTGGGTGTGGGTGGACTGAGCTAGACGGAGAGGGCAATTGCCGAGCTGTAGTAATGATACAAATTATTGGCCGAAACGATTTTTATTTATTTATTATTACTAGCGTTATGTGTACTTCTATGACTGTGTGCATTCTACGATAATTGTGCTATTCCGGGAATTACAACATCGCAGGCTAAAAATGTGACAAAGCAATTTTTTCTTTTTTGTCTTTATGCTCTTCACGTGGAAAATTTTTCATTATTTATCATTTCATCTTTTGTGGAGAGGTTAAGAAATGGCAGGAACATTTTGAGACGTACATATCCCTAAAAGGTAACTATTTTGAGAAATGACTAATTTATGCCTGATAGAAATAGCGCCTTCATCCCTAATACGGGTACTTATTGAACCGCCCTCATAGATAACTTGTTTGTTAAAAATGAAGAAAACTTTTACTGGGTACTATAATTTCTAGGTGATTCCTAGTTTCAACACTTCTTCGCTTTTCAAAAGGCTCCTTGGGGAACAGCTTGAGGCTTACTAGCTTGAAATTTGCTGGAGAACTTCAGGGATTAAGGATTTAAAAATACAATGTACTAGTTGAACATTACTAAGCATTTCAGCTGAAATTAAATATTTTCCACAACTCATGCTGAAAAATAGAATAACATGTATACAAATTATTTTCGCTTAGATTATCATTAAGCCATATATACGCAACAATTTCTTTAGGTTTGTACACTAAGCGCAATTTAGAACATTTGGAAGAGATACAGTAATCTGTAAGGCTCCAAGGAGAATTTCATATTAGCTTACTATAAAAATCTGATGTGTTCCATTCACATGTCTTTCTCTACTGCTCTGCAACCAAACCTTTTACAATATTTTGTTCTTCTTTCTACTTCATGCTAATAGAAATGAACATTAGCAGAATGGCCGTATTACTTAGTCCCTTTTAAGTAGAAGGGAACTAAAGGAATACACTAGGCTAAAGCGACAGTTTTAAAACTGTCACTATGCGATTGTCATTGAAGCTCGCTTCTTTGCATGTCCAGTGGGAAAACAAAACAAAACTCCGACAAATTTCTGTTTGAGAAAAGCATATTTTAAAATTGAGAAAAATTTTTCAGAAAATCAACATTTTCAAAAAATGTTCCCCAAACCAAACCACTCTTTACTTGGAAGATTTTTCGAAATGTTCGATTTTTCAAAAATGTCTCCAACGATTTTGATTAAAATACCGTATATTAAACATACTCAAAATTAAAGATAAAATTATATTTTGAATTTGTTGGGAATAGGCTCTGAAGTCCTCCTTATTCTGAATAAGTCTTACATAACTGGTAAATCGTAAGAGATAGACAAAAACGCACTACACAAAAATGTGTATCTCGTTTTTGACCACATCATTTCCGAAATAATCCTGTTACCGATTCTAAAATTTCAAATGCTTAGATTTCTCTCAAATGGGATTTCGTTAATCACTGTCTTCATTCTGGTCATGCAAAGATAAGATAATTTCAATTTATCACATAAGGACCAGCTTTTAAAATATTTGACTATCACTTTAGCCTAGCTCTTTTACTGTCAAGGAACTAAGTAATAATCATATTTTCTGGTAATGTTTATCTCGGTTAGCACAAAGTAGAGAAAAGAATTTTGTAAGAATAGTTTGTAGCAGAGTAGGCAGAGGTCATAGTAATAAAACAGACCAGATATTTTTAACAAAGGATAATTTTTAGTGGTAGGAATTCTTTGATAATCTTCGTCCTCCATTCTTAAAATATACCTGGTTTGAATATGAAATTTGGTATCTAAACGACATTTCTTTTTTGAGTTATGTTGTTCGCATAACATGACATAAACGCGCCAATAGGAATATTTTTCTATGCCTTTGTTGCATTCAAAGGACCTTAGATACGTGTTTCATAGAAGTTGGGGCATCGTAGATTGTATCGTACCCATGTTAACTTATTCAGCTTTAGGTTAGCAGTAGAGTAAGTAAAAACACTACATACTCATCGATAAACAACAAACGTTGCTGATATAGTCGTGTACTGCTTACAAATAATACCAGTAGCTCTTCAAGCCAATGTGTTTTTGATAACATTTATCACAAATACAAAGATATCAAAATTACACTGCTAAGTTAGTTATCACTTTATTTCATAATGGTTATAAAAAGTACATTTTCCAGCTATTGTTGTTGTTGTAGTTATTATTTGTATGCCTTAAATAACTCGGTGCATGTATCAAGGCCGTTATTTGACGCGTTTTATGTAAGATCTATATTTAAACCATCTCGTTATATTGCTCTCTTAATTTCATATAACTTTTGAACTCATTATCGCTGGTTTCCATTGAACTTCCACTCCTTTTTTTTTCTCTCTCTCTCTCTCTCTCTCTCCTTATTTTGAAGTTTTGAGGAGACTGAATCAAAGTTCATACATAAAATAATCCAGTTTATAGTCGGATAAAAGATTGAATAAACCCCAAGGCAACACACTTAGAAATTGGCTTTCGTCTTTAATCCAATAATTTGCTCTAATGGTATGGGTATATGACTCTTAAGTTGGGGATCCGAGTTTGGTTTTTGTAAAAGTTTTCCCCACAATATCTACTTACAGTTGAAAATGTTTCAACCATACAGGATTAGATAAAATTACTAAAGACGATTTTAATTCCAGCGTGTGAATACACATAAAGCTATAAATAACTACATAGTTTTTGAAAGGCACTGCTGTTTATCGTGACATAAAATTCATTTTTCTTTCTCTATAATAGCTTAAAAAATGTCTGCTATAAAACGACTGATCGTAAAACTACCTTCTTAGCCTCAGTTTGAAAGAACTAAGAATACTTACGAAACATTTTAAGTCATTTCTATCCCCTAAGTGCGAATGAGTCACGTTATTAACTGAGCTAAACAGTCATCCCACACGAGTATCATACAGTAATTTGAATCATTCTTGCCGATTTTATTTCTAGCAGAACATCAATTAAATATGTGCCAGGCTTTAACATCCGTCTATAAAAAGTAGTAAGAATTGCAATGAAAATGCCCCCTTTTCATGCTGGGATTACGATGAACTTTAACGCAGCAGAATGTAATCTGAAGTTAAGAAATACTGCTAAATTAAAGTTCTAGTTAGGGCTTAACGGGAATGACTCGTGAATGGTAATCCATACCCTAATGGTTCTAAATATGACATCATGATTAACGCAACGGGGCTTGAAAAGTTTGACGTTGCCGAACACTTGTTACTCACTTAAAGTGATGTTAAGTCAACCCCAAATACTTCTACTTAATGCGATGTTTTTGAACTTTCGCGTTACGTTAAAATACATCATAATTCTCTGCTCACGCAATTAAATGCTCACATAAAGCACCTCTGTACTGCAAACATGCATTTCTGAAGCAAAAAATTGTTCTGAACCCAATGCAGCTTAGGAATGAACTTTGTTTTTGGTCCTCTTACCTGTTTGAGGGAAGATAATAACTTGGTCCGTCGTACCGTAGTAGTCGTCATGGTTCTTCACGGTGCGAGATTCGGTGTGTTTATGCAGAAGACTTCCGTTGGCCAAAGGTTTTGGTAACGCTGACAACGGCATGGATATCACTGGTGGCTCCTTTAAACGTAATTTCTTCAAAATCTGAGCTTTTATCAGTTCAATTCTCAAAGCAGTAAGTTCGGCACTAGCCATGGATGGCAATCGACCGATAGTTCCTTGTGTGTCACAGCTTTGACAGTTTCTATGGGGATTCTCCGAATCGGTTAGAGCACTCCACGCAGCTAGGAGATGCCTATATTCGTGGCGCAGATTGGCACCTGCCAAGTCCAACACGATGAACGAAGTAAGATAGAGAAGAAAGGGTCCGGAATAACGCACCATCTTGCCCTGTCACTGCTCAGCTGGCCACTCGCAGCAATCTCTTCCCCGGCAACGCATATGTATGCACAAACCCCCCCTCATACCGCAAAGAGAACTGCCATTGGTTTATCTCCCAGAGGACCTTTCCCGCTGGAGGTAGGCGCAACGCTGCAAATACCGTTATTGCAATTCCTCATACACTGTCAGCAATCAGCTAATTGGCTTCATCAAACTCTGGATGCAACTCATTGTCAGTCGAGCTCTTCTGAAAACGGGGGGGTTGTATAACAAACAATGTAGACGGCTTCAAAAGGCTTAAATTTAGGTCCAGTTGTGTCGTATATGGGACCATGGAAGCTTGTCGCTTATTCGTCACGTACAGGACGTCCAAATATGTGTTTAAGAACAATTAAACACTTTTTAACGCTCAGGTCATATTATCGCGTGTTAAATAAATGTTGAATGCCCAAATAATATCGGGACTGAAAACAAGCCTCCAGAAAAAAAGTTCAGGGGCACAGATGGGACTTAAACGAAATCCCTACACCAGCACAGTTACTAAACAAGTAAAATAATGGCATTTTACATATTTTTATTTAATATTCCAGGGTGATGCCCAAAGCCCCTTGTACATGCTTTTTGCAGTGTAAAATTGTGAAGTAGAAATCTTTTCTAGTTACAATGATTACATTCTACAACATACCTTTGCCATTTGTATATTACATTTTCGGATTAGAAGTGCAAAAATGTGTTGCATGTATTCACTGCCTTGACTTCACAGAAAAACATCCTAAATCCACAACCAGCAAGAACTAGCAGACTTATCTGTAAGAGACAACTGGGCAACACAATTTACGGATTTCCTCCCATAAAACCTATTCCACTACTGGCCCTATTCCTATGTTAACATGTTTAAAACATGGTAATCACATTTCTTTACCACTTTTTAATTATCCTACCATGTTTGCTAACTGTAACTACTAAAAAGGCCTTATAATTTTTGTTGTTTCAAGTTGGATCATGTGCAGCTTAGGGTAAGAAACGTTTGCCACAATTGGGCTAGAACCAAATTCTGAGCTTTGCTTACTACAGAATGAGGTATATCTAGCCTGTCACACATATAGGTGCAGAAATTGGGATGACAGAATTTTAGAGCTATTGTTCCTGTTTTCAAATTAAGTACACATACTTTAATGTGCTTCTTATTAATCATTTCATTGCTATAAACTTTGTGTCACCGAGTAATTGGTGATAAATTGAATGTGTCAATGTTGCTAGTTTGATGCACATTGCTTTCCGCCCGAGTTAAACCACTGGCTTATGTTACTTATGTCATTTATGTTTTGCCAATAAGTCTGTCAGCTCTCCAGAATGTTGCTGTGACATCTACTAACTTTGTGTGTCTAGGTGTGTGAAGGAAATTGGGAATACCTACTGGTTATTTTAACATTTTTTGATGTTTGGCACTCATTGGAATGCAATTTAAAAAGTCATGTAACAACTTATTTAAAATTTCCTACAGATGCTCGAGAATTTCACAGAAAGTGACACATATTTAAATATTTTTTCACATTGTGACCAACTAAATAGAAAAGAAGTATAGAAAGAACTTAGAAACAGATGAAATGCTATTGCAGTAATTTAATAGCAAGTTAAAAAGAGTTTTTTTCAGCGTGAGTGCAGAAAGTACTTGTTGCACTTTAATGTGTTCACATTCTGAAGACGTTGGTTATTGAAACTATTTTAAAGATATTTGAAGGTAAACACCTAAAAGCTATTCAATGAAGGTTCAAATTGGGTATAGCAATCAGCTAACACACAAATGGTATTTTTTTAGATATGGTCTATTTAGCAATAGTGTAACAAACTACTATATATCTTTTGATAGTTTATTTTTAGCAAATTCTTCATACCTTTCACTACTTTCCTACCAGTCATTAATGATTTTTTCAGAAATTTGCCTTTTTAAAACCCCATCATAGATTTCAACGGCCAATCCATTTAAGTAATGTGTAAAGCTGTTACCAGAGTTTACACTCCTGTATTGTAAATTAGCCTTGATAATCTCGAAGGGGATATTTGTGTATATGTACAAAAGCTATTTGAACTACACAAATAATGAACCCATTTTGGCAATAATGTCAGATTAACAGTTGTTTTTTGAATTATGACTTCTGCACCACAAGTTTCAATCTTCCCTAAAACCAATGATGCAAATAATGCATTTTCTTCTGCTATGACAACTTAAATACAGAAAAAATGCAGGCAAGAAACAGTGCACACAGACAGACTTCCATTAAAAGGCACCAACCACTAAAATATATTCTACACTATGAGAACTTAAGTTATTTTAAAAGGTGTGTAGAAAAAATCTGATGTGTTACACTCACATGACTTTCTCTTCTTTCTACACTATGCTAATCGAGATAAGAATTAGCAGAATGTGCTTATTACTTAGTTCCTTATAAGTAGAAGGGAACCAAAGGAATGCGCTATGCTAAAGCAATAGTCACATGTTTTAAAGGTTATCTTTATGCGATTGTCATTGAAATTCACTTCTTTGCTTGGCCAAGAGTAGAAAAGGAAAAACAGACACTTCCTGCCTGAGAAAAGTATAAATACTTTAAAATTGAAACCAATAACAAGGAATATCTTGGAAACGATAAGACTCTACTACAAAAATGCACATGACAGAAATGGTGTGTTTTAACGAGATCTACATTTTTGTGTAGCAAGTTTTTCTATGTCTTACGGTTTAACCGGTATACAAAATTCTGAAAAATCAACCAGAACAAAGTGTTCTTCAGAGGCTATTCGCAGAAAATTCAAGATATACATTTTATTTTTGATGTAAATAGCTTTAACATACTGCATTTTCATCAAAACTTTTAGAGCCATTTTTGAGAAAATAAAAATTTTCAAAACTTTTTCAATGTAAATGGTAGTTTGAGATGGGGGATTTTCTTGAAAATCTCCTTGTCACATCCTTAGAAGATACCAAACTTAAATACCAAGTTTGGTATTTCAAGGTCTTTTAGTTTTTGAGCTAGGTTGTCCAAAGGCAGCACACACACCCACACCCACCCCACACACCAAACACAACCCAACACAACCCACCCACACCCACACCCGCACAGAGACCTTTTTTCTATAAATACTTTTTTTTGGATTCAGCATACCACAAAACACATATTTTTGTTGAAATCTTGCATTACAATACCTGCTCTATACACTATGTACATAGTAAGTATAGAAAAAGTAAAAAAATAAGGTTTGCAGAATGAAACAAAATATTTCCAAAATATTTATTAGTTTTACTTTATAGGATAACCAACCCTACCTCCCTTGCGCCTTGAAAGGGTTGGGCTATGCTCCTTTATACATGCAATTTACTGAACAAAACATGTCAGTTTGGCCATAAATCAATTCTTATTATTTATATATTTCTGTTTATAATGTAAAAACCAAACAGAAGATAACCACTGCCTATCTAGTAGTCCAAGCTGGCTGTAGCAAATTACTTCTAATATGTTTCCTTCCGCTCTTCTTGATTACTCAGAAAATAATAATACAAAGTAATTACAGTGTAGTGTTTTGAGATTGATCTTTGAGTGTTGTATTGGGAAATACATAAACAGGGACAAATTTCTTTGCCTTTTCAATTGCACTGTGCATGCTATCTACTTCCATGTAAGACTGACCACTTTCCATAAATTTATGTCCTATGACTTGAAGATGAGATGTCTCCCCTAAGTACAGGAAAAGGACAGCAACATGTTGGTTGCAGTCCTGACCTCCGCAAGTATCTGAAAATAGGGCCACTTCAGTAACTTCATTTGGAAGGTTTGTATTCAGAACTTTCTCTACTTCCATTATTTCTGTCCAGGCATAGGAATAAGCTTTATTTGGTGGGGATGCTTCATAATAGTCATATTGTATACACAGAATATTCTACTGTAATTCATCTGATTGACACTGATGATGGTTTCTGTAAAACAGAATGCAAATTAAATGTTGCATAAGAATTTAGGATCCTTATTTGCTCTTTCTTTATCCCTAGTTTAAATTGCATTACAATGCTTTAAAAATGATATGAGATTTCACCGGAAATATTTTTTGAGACCCCCTGAAAAGAAAAAAAAAAATCCCCCATTCTAACTACCTTATACATGGAAAATTTTTCAAAAATTTTGATTTTCTCAAAAATGGCTCTACCAATTTTGAGTATATTACCTTATATTAAAGATATTTACTTGACAAAATATATATCTTGAATTTCCTGAGAATAGCTTCTGAAATCCTATTTAATCTGAATGACTTTTGCATAACTTTTAAACCATAAGAGGTAGACAAAAGCTTACTACACACAAAATGCAGAACTCATCAAAACACCCAATTTATGTCCTTCAAATTTTTGTTGTAGAGCAAATGGTTTCCTAGATATTCCTTGTTACTGGTTTCAATTTTGAAATACTTATACTTTTCTCAAATAGGAAGTCTTCCGAGTCTCTCATTTTAGTCCTGGTCATGCAAAGAAGAGAATTTCAGTGACAATTGCATAGCAACAGCTTTTAAAACATTTGACTATTGCTTTAGCATTGTGTATTCTCTCAGTTCCCTTCTGCTTATCAGGAACTAAGTTATACGATGGTCAGCTACTAAGTCCTGGGCCTCACACAAATATGGTGCCACTAGGCCAGTTAGACGGTAACATCGTATAGTGACTATAGATTAGCTTGTATTCATAGTTACAGGTCAATAGCTTGCTTAGTTTTCGAATGTCAACATTTTAAACAAGGCAACTTTAGAGTTTTCACGAAAATGGAAGATTTGGAAAAATGAGCAGTGATTAAATACTTCCATTTGAAAGACTTAACGCCTAAAGAAATCAAGGAGGAAATGGACAGTACATTGAAAGAATCTGCCCCCTCATATTCAATGGTTAAAAGGTGGGTTGCACAGTTTAAAATGGGACGTATGAGCAATAGTGATGAGCCTCGCTCTGGACGCTCTGTAGAAGTGACAACTACAGAGATCATTGAAAAAAATTTGTTTAGTACTGGAAGACCGCAGATTAGCAGAGGCTGTAAACATATCAGAAGAACTTGCAGGTAATATTTTAAGTAATGTTTTGGGCTTTCACAAGGTCTGTGCAAGATGGGTGCCACGTTTGTTGACACCTGATCAAAAGTTGCAAAGGAAAACTGTTTCTGTTAAGAATGTGGAGCTCTACCGTAAAGGTCCCAGTGAATTTTTGAGACGGCTTATTACCATAGATGAAACTTGGATATATCACTACACTCCAGAAAGTGAATCACAGTCAAAACAGTGGACTGTGCCAGGTGAACAAACTCCAAAAAAGGCAAAGTCAGTTTTGTCAGCTAACACGGTTATAGTGAGTGTTTTCCGGGATGCACAGGGAATTATTTTTATTGATTACTTGGAAAAGGGTAAAAGTATCACTGGTGATTACTATGCGAGCTTACTGCAAAGTTTGAGTGATGAAGTGAAAAGAAAAAGACCTCATTTGGAAGGGAGAAGGAAAAAAAAAAGTATTTCCTCACGACTATGCTCCGGCCCATCATTCAGTCATTACAATGGGAAAAATGTGTGAATTAAAGTTGGAATTGCTTGGACATCTACCCTATTCACAGATCTAGCACCCATTAACTACCACCTGTTCCCTAACCTCAAAACATTTCTTGGAGGGCAAAGATTTCACGAGGTCATTGATGCAGTAAACAGCTATTTTGAGGACCTTGATAAATCACACTACAGAGATGGTTTAATTAAATTAGAACACTGATGTGATGAATGCATTAGACTTTCTAGAGATTATGTTGAGAAATACAGAAAAAAAAATTAAATGCTGTTTTCATTGAGCAGCCCGGGACTTATCAGGTGACCCTCGTAAAACCATTCTGCTAATAATTATCTCAATTGGTATGCTGTAGAAAGAAGAATAATCTTTTGTAAGAAGTTTGTTTATAGAACAGGTAGAGAAAGTCATATGAACGGAACACATCAGAATGTTTTACTGGCAGTTTTATGCTTCTTCGAGGCATGCTGACTGAAGTTATTCTCTGAAGATGCACTCTCAGTTGGAAAATAATCTGGATCTACATCAGAGATGTTTGATCTAAAATCAAATAGCACACCACCATTGCTCTTATGTGATTCTATTTCTTCTTCACTTCCAGTTGTTGTAGCAAGATTAGTCATTGCTTCATACTTCAAAGCGTAATCATCTAAAATAAAATGATTACGAGCTCTGCAGTTCCACACTCCTTAAAAATGTTTGAGCTAAATTTTAAAATTGGGTTGTAAATATATAACCCTAGTTAGTGTAACATTTCTTTATTCTCAGTGCTTTTATTTACCATGAAATAAGTAATTATGATAGTTCAAAAATGAAAAGTAGCAAACACAAAGAACATTTTTTTGCAACAATTAAATACTCATATTCCATCTGATGAACTATACTTCTGGAACATACTACTGAATGCAAATACTATTGGTCATTACTTTACAGAAGTGATGAGTATGTGGCTTTTCCATATAATATTTTGAAATAATATGCGGGAAAGTGTGCTTTAAACCTGTAACAGTGTTTTGTCATCTACAATCTGATAGTATTATAACAGCCTTGTCCAGGAAAACAAGCTAAGTGCAGTTAGCAGGTTTTCACTGGCCGAAATCAGATCTGAGAGCACTGTTAAAGAAAACATGCTATGTGCCATTTGCGGGTTTTCCCTGTCAAGGATATTATAATACTGTGATAATGCCATCCGTGTACATGACCACTCTCAGATTCGCTCTGGTATGAGATGCGGAGCTGGAATTTGAGATATCACAGTTGGATGCATAAACAACATGGAAGAATGACGAGATGTAACAGGAACTTTCCAGAACATTACTCTCAATGTTTCTCAAAGCTTTGCTTCCAACATCTTCTGCTGGTTTCCAGAAACTCTGTGATGTAATTTTCTCACTGTAAAAAGGAGGAAGAATTGCAGTGAATTGTTGTTGTGAATTGAACTGGGTCATGAGTGACTGGAGTGTTAGCACGCATTGGTGTGCAAACCATGGACAACATACATCTGTAAACTGTCAAACGTTGAGTGAACTTTTTACAGATATGATTCAAAAGCTTTATTTGTAACCAATTGTTTAGCCAATATATTTGTTACACTCATGTCAGAACTGGGATTATTATGCCAAGATGAAGGAGATGATGAAAAATTTGTTGGCTGAAATAAAGGAAATAAAATCAGGAATGGAGAAGATTGAATTCAGCAGGAGAAGATGAGAAATAAAATAACAATAGTGAACTTATTAGAAAAGGTGCAGATGGAAATGAAGACCAGAATGGAAACCACAGTAGAAAAGATGGAACTCAGCATAGAGAAGATGGAAGATAAAATGGGAGTCAGCAATACAGAAAATGAACATGGAACTTTCTAGCAAAACTGGCAAACAGCTATCCTGCATGAAGAAGGACATTGGAAGGATATTGTTTGAAGGAACAATAAAGACCCTTGACCACCATGTTGATGGGAATGTGTTAGCGCCCTGGAAGGAAGGGCCGAGGGTAGCACCAAGGAACTTAATGCAAAGGTGCAAAGGATGATTGATGGGAGGATTAAGGATTTGAAGGTCAAGATGATGGGATGTAAAACAACATCTCTTTGCATCAAGCCACCGAGGTATGACATAACATCAACCTTCAAAGTTTTCTGCTGACAGTTCGCCGCCTACAACCAATGGTCAGCACACAAAGAAGCCGCACTACCAATAGCACAACTCCAGGTACAGGTGGCAGAGGTACTGAATGCAAATCTGGCATCAGCAAAGTGTGGGGAAGATCTGGGAGGCCCTTGAGAACTGCTTGGGGAACCATTACGTGGCTGCAGCCTACCACAGTCAATTTAAGGTGAGGTTGCAATAGCTAGATGAAACAATGCAGGATTTTTCTCTAGCCATTGAACAATTTGCGAACTAAGTCCTGGTGAATCTACCACCTAATTATGTGACCCAGAAAGCTGCCTACTCCACTGACGAAGTGCGTGATGCCAAGATACAACAGTGCCTGATGTTCAGCGACTATAAAACAATCCACGAAGCGATTACGGCAGCACTCAGAATGGAGGCGGCCAAGACAACAGCTATGCCCACCTCAAGGACCAGGGGTATTTGCTATGACCAGGAAAGAAACATAATCCAGAGATGATGAGGACCTTCAGGTGGTGTGTGCTAGGGATGTGGTGAGCCAGGTCACTTAGTGAAGCACTGTCCACACCAAGACAAAGAGGTGGAAAATGAGAAAGGACCAGCGTGACAAGGAGGACATTGGGCCCATCTTCACCAACCCCTAAAGTGACACTACTTGCCATGGGTAGAAGTGTGAAAGACAGCCTCATTTCAGTTGGCTGCATACAAGGAAAGCTGTGCCAGATACTCATGGACACAGGTGTAGCCACGACTATAATCAGACCTGATGTGGTGAAGGACTTGCGAAAACAAACACCCAGTTGGCCTTACCAACTAGTGACAGCTTCAGGTGACATCTTACCTGTGGAGGAGGCCCTGCTGGAGTTGACATTGGGAAGGAGCACTGTAAACCCTTGGGTGTTTGTTACGAGGGTGACTAAGGTGACAATGGGATTAGATGCCCCAGGAGCCACAAGGTGTTGGTCGACATCGGCTGAGATGAGATGCTGCTCCAGAGCCCACAAGAGCTTCCAGGGTTCTGAAAAGTGATCTTGAAGGATGATGAAGTTGTGCCTGCAAGAAGCGAGGTGGTAGTGAAGGTGCACCTGGAGGGCCAAAGTTCAAGGAACTTGGCACTGGACCGGAAGATATCACTACACGGACTATGTGTTACCCGAACATTGTTGCCCTGCTGGGAGGAAATATCAGTGACGCTGCTGAACCCATGGACACAGACCAGACCGGGACAGAATTAGGGAAGTGTAGCCAGCTGTCAGCGTAACGCTGTGTGCTGAATCTGAACAGCCAACACCGTCGAAGGGTCTGAGGCCCCAGCTGAAAGACTTGCTGAAGAGGGCAGCCAACCACCGGATTGCTTCAAAACTGGAGAAGGTATGGTGTTTTTTCAGCTGGTGCCAATCTGTCTTCAGCAAAGGAAATGGCGATTAGGTTGCACTAGCCAAGTACTTCACAATATCGACACCAGAGATGTATGACCTATCTGTCAACCACCAAAATATGTTCCCCTGGCGAAGCAAGCAGAAATATGGGACATGTTGGAAGACATGAACTGTAGGAGAATCATTGAAGAGCCTGATAGCCCTTGGTGCTGTCCTGTAGTGTTGAAGAAAAAGTAGAATGGCAAGCTACAGTTCTGCATGGCCTATAGGAAGTTGAATGCTATTACCAGAAAGGCCTGCTTCCCCTTACCATGGATTGACGACACCCTGAACAGACTTACAAGCGCCCAGTGGTTCTTGACTTTGTATTTGAAATCAAGATACTGGCAAGTGCATCTAGATCCTAGAGATATGGAGAAGACCACTTTTTTGATTGGCCATGGTCTTTGGCAGTTTACGGTTGTGCCTCTGCAATGCACCAAACACCTTCCAAAGCCTCATGGAATCAGTGATGAGAGGGTTGTCCTACAATGCCTGCCTGCTCTATTTGGGTGACATCAGCGTGCGTAGTAACTTTGAAGAACATCTCAAAACCCTGACTAAGATACTGCAAAGGCTGCAGGTTGCTAACTTGAAGTTAAACGTGAAGAGTGCCAACCATTCTGTGAGAAAGTGAACTCGTGGGCCACATAGTCTTTACCATCTGGAGTAGCCATGGATCTGGAGGCTCAGATGATGAGAGACTGACCCTGCCGAAAAGACAAACAAGAGCTCTATAATTTCCTACTACTGCCAGTTCCTCAGGGGTTTCTCCAACACCGCAAAACCTCTCACGCATCTTTTTTTTTTTTTTTTTTTTGATACTGTTTAACGCCTGTTTTAACTACTACGACACTGGCACATGGAATGAAGATGCAGCACTAGTGGAACGTGATGGTGGGGGGAAACTGGAGAACCCGGAGAAAACCTACCCCTGTGCTGCTTTGTCCACCACAATTCTCACATACAGTTGCCTGGAACAGAATCAGGGCCACCTGGGTTCGCCCATCTGACTGAAGAATACTGGCCCTACATGTGGTCAGAAGAGGCAGAGCATGCATCCCAGGCATTAACTCAGCACTCTGCAGTGATATTTTAGGATTTTCCCAACCTGGTGACATATTTTTTGTGGATATTGATGCCAGTGAGACTGGCATTGACAGCGTTCTATCACAGATCCAGGATGGTCAGGAGTGGATAATTGCTTACTACAGCAAGACGCTCTCCAAAGCAGAAAAGAAATACTGCATTACCTGGCAAGAACTTCTGGCTGCAGTGAAGGTGCTGGAGCTCTTCCACATATACCTGTATGGTCAGTCATTCCACCTGAGGACTGACTACTACGCCCTCACCTGGCTGATAAGCTTTAAGAACCTGGAGGCCCAGACAGCCCATTCAGTCCAGAGGCTGCAAGATTACAACTTTACATCTGAACATCAGAAAGGAAAGAGCCCCACCAATGTGGATGCCGTGTCCAGACGACCCTCCAGGTGAGTGCACTGCAGTTAAGTTGAAGAGAAGGAACATGTCACAGCTGTCCATGTTGTTTCAGCAGTGCCTGCAGGTGGATGGGATAGTGCAGGGCTGAGGAGGGAACAGCTGCCAACAGACTTGGGGCCACTGCTGGGAGAAGTGAAGGCAGGAGCTAGACCGAGCTGGGAGAACATTGCGCCAAGGATTACTGTGTACATGTCCTACTGGGCCTAATGGGACTCATTGAAGATCAAGGATGGGGTGCTGTTCAGGGTATGGGAGTCACCTGATGGGAAGTACCAGAGAGAGCAGCTGATTCTTCCTCGGAGTAAGATTGTGTAAGTACTGGAAGAAGTACAGCTGGGATTTTGAGACCCAACCGAACCATTAACAAGCTCCGACAATGGTACTACTAGCTGAGACTATGGGCAGACATTGAGAGAAGGTGCTGCTAATGTCACATGTATGCAGCAAGTAGCAGACCACAGACCAGGAGCCAGGGTCGCATGCAGCAGTATATGGGAGCGACCTTCAAATGCATAGCCATTGATGTAGCTAGGCCATTCCCAACAGGGACAACAGGTATTTGTTGGTTGCCATGGATTACTTCACCTTCACTAAAGTGGCCAGAGGTGTAAGCCATCCCTAACCGGCCACGCCGTGGCCGAGTGGTTAGATCACTTGCCTCTCACCTAGACGGCCTGGGTTCGATCCCAAGCGACCGCATGTGAGATTTTTGGTGGACAAAGCGGCGCTGGGGCGAGTTTTCTCCAGGTACTCCGGTTTCCACCGCCATCTTATCCACCGATGCTCCATCATCATTCATGTATCATCAGTGTCACTGCCTGCAGTGCCATAAGTAGTTAAAGCGGGCATTAAACACTATCATCCCTAACCAAGAGGCCATTGCGAACTGTCTCATGGAGGAACTGTTTTGTCGCTATGGGGTACCAATTGAGGTACAGTGACCAAATCACCAATTTTGAGTCCAACCTTTATGAGAGTGCAAAAGATGCACACAACATTTCTTCGTCCATTCAGACGATATGGTTGAGCAGTATGTTAAGACCCTAGAAGAACATTTGAGGAAGGTGGTTGGCAGTCACCAAAGAGATTGGGATGTGAGGGTGCCACGTTTCTTGCTCTTCAATCCATGATACTGGTTGACACTGGCCAGTATGGTTTTTGGCAGAGAACTGGACTACCCTGCAACCTGATGTTCGGGAGTCCTCCTGGAATAGCAGCCAGCAGTTCAGTATGTGGTGCATTTCATAGACTGACTTTATAACATGCATGAGATGGCCCATCAAAACATCCAGGTAGTGAGCTATCGGACGAAGACCCCTTATGACCGGTAGACCAACAGCCGGGGTTTCCAGCAAGGTGTTCTGGTGTGGCAATGTCCCCCTACCTGGACTAAGGGACACTGCCCCAAGCTTCAACAACCCTGGCAATGGCTGTACCTTGTGGTGAAGATGATAAATGATGTCGTGTACCACATCCAGAGGGTACCCTGGGGGAAGAGACAAGTTGTACATTTGGATTGCCTAGCCTACTATGAGGCACTGATCAGGATGACCAGCCCTGAGGAGGGAGTAGTGTGACAATGCCATCCATGTACATGTCTGCTCTCAGGTTCGCACTAGTATGAAACATGGAGTTGGAATGCAAGACTTGGCAGTTGGATGCATAACACAGAAGAACAGCGGGATGTATCAGGAACTTTCTGGAACTCTATTCTCAATGTTTCTCCAAGCTTCAATTTCTAGTATCTTCTGCTGGTTTCCAGAAAGTCTATGACGTTATTTTCTTGCTATAAAAAGAAGGAAGAATTGCAGTGAGTAGTTGTAAATTTGACTGGGTTATGAGAGACTGGAGTGTTAGTATGCAGTGGTGCACAAGCCATGGACAGCATGCAGCTGTAAACTTAAATGTACTTTTTGCAGAAGTGATTAAAAAGCTTTATTTGTATCTAATTGTTGAGCCAATAAAGACATTTGTCACAATATTTTTGTACTTAGACATTTCAGGTATCTTCATAACTCGGACTGGATAAAACTATCACTTAGCAGGTTCTCCCAGACCATAGAGCTTAATACAATGCACTTGGAAGTGGTCATAACCCAATTTTTATAAAAAATGGAGTTACAGTTTTCCCAGTAAGCCAACTATATATTTGTTAGTTCTACATAAATCCCTCAGCATCTTAAATATATATTTTAATCATAACCATCCGCCATATTTATAAAGACCAAAAGTATTTCCATACAAAAAGTAGTTTGGGATGGGGAAATTTTCTTTAAAATTGTTGGATTGCACCTTTAGAAGATACTGGCTTTAAACAATCAAGTTGGTATTTATCACCTTTTCACATTTGTGTGCTGTTTGTTGTTACACAGCTAAGTTTGGCATTTAAAACACTTTTTGTATTTGGGTGTTGTTCCTTCTTACACACAAACAGACCTTTTTCTAATAAGACTTTTTTATTATTATTATTTTCTGCCAAGATGGATGCATTTTCAATGGAATCTTGGTATCAAATTTTAGGGTGGGATGCATCACTTTCCTTACCTACATGGTAGAGAAGCTCCAAATCTTGAAACAATTAAGATTGGAGTATTTAAAACTTTGTTTCTCTTAAATACATTTGCTCAAGAGTTTCACTTTTCAATTAAAAAGTGTAAGACTCAAAATCTATTTTTATAAACTGAAAATTTAGGAGAACTTTATAAAACTGATTGGAGGTTTCGTGGTGCCACTAGCTGTCCCTTCTATTGAATGACATTGTAGAATTTGCAGGCATGATCATGTCCACTCCTTACATGACACTTGCTCTCAGCTGCTCGTTTTTCAAAATATTCTAACACTTGGTTTTGCATCTGATCCATCATGAGTGAAACTTAATGGAGTGGGGTGTGTCAATTAGGAGGTGATGACTGTTTTCATGCATTTCATGAAATTATTTTCACAGAGGTTCTATGACTTCTGATTTCTGGTCAAGGAACATTTTACTCTAGGTTCTACATAAGAATTTCATCTCCTATAATTCATGTGATTGCTGATTTGGAACACTATATATTTAAGCAGAAATTTCAATGTAAAGATGTGCTCTCTTGGCATTACTGATGATGAGAATCAAGTGGCCTCATCGAATCCTGCATGCAGGCTCCAATGGTCCCAATAAAACAGACCACATCCTTGATATTTGCCCTAATCATTTTCCCAGGTTCTAGAAAAAGGAGCCCAAGGATATGTTCTATGCGTGGCAAGACCTTCATGTTGCATAGTATTTTAAGCTGCAGGTTTAATTTTCTGTTCCATATTTCCTGCATACAGAGTGTTATATAAGTCCTGATAAGAGAAAAAAAGACTTACCTTATCTTATTCTTGCAGTAATCGTTATCAATATATCAATTCATTTTGGAGACATGTTCCTTCACATTTTGATTTGCTCAACTGTATTATAATCAATTACTATACTAAACGTGTACCTCAGAGTAGATCACTGATGATTACATTTGGAAACCAAAAAGATAATGTGAGAAAGATAGATGGATGCTATTGATTCAAAGGAAAACTTCAGTGGCATAATATATAATGATATTAAGAGTATGGAGATACAAATACTTACAGCATGATAAAAACCAATCAGTGAATTCAGATAATGTACATAACAAAGATCAACATCTGTTGTATACAAACCACCAGGGTATCAATAATTAAGATCCTCTATATTACGTGGCTAAGAATACAATAAAATATAGTACAGATTGTAAACGTAATACTAATTCATATACTAATAGCAACTGCTCCACTCTGGAGCTAAGTCTACCATGTCCTCATATTCTGAATTATCACTTGATCAGTGCACATTAAATAACTTTAATGGACATGGCTAGTTTTCTTGTACTATATTACTTTCTCTAGCACATATGTACAATGTACATAGTAGGTAGAGAAGGTATTGCATTCCACCTAAATGTTTGATACCGAGATTTCATTGGAAACACATGTTTTATGGTCCACTGAATCCAAGTGCGTGTTTTTCAGGAAATTTCCTCACCCCTAACACCCTTTACATGGAATATTTTTTGAAAATTTGGATTTTCTGAAAAATGACTCTAATGATTTTGATTAAAATACTATATATTTAACATATTTGTATGAAAAACAAAATGTATATCTTGAATTTTCTAGGAATAGCCTCTGAGGACCTCTTCATTTTGGATGGGTTCTATAACTGGTAAACCGTAAGAGATGGACAGAAACTGTAGATCTCATTAAAACACACAATACATGTCATATATTTTTTTTATTGTATGAGTTAAGAGCTTCTGAGATATTCCTTGATATGGGTTTTAATTTTAAAGTACTGAAACTTTCCCACACAGGAAGTCATATTTTGTTTCAAATCTCTGTTGTTTCAGTCTTGGTTACGCAAAGAGAACTGAATTTCAATTGTTTCATATGGTGATGGACTTCTGACTACTGCTTTAGTCTAGTGCATTTCTACTTACAAGGACACAAGTAATAAGGCCAATTCTGCTAATGTTTATCTCAATTAGCATGATGTAGATAAAACAATACTCTTTTGTAAGAATAGCTTGTGGAACAAGCAGAGAAGAACATGTGAATGGAACACATCAGATCTTTTAAATCTAACTTTACATTTTGCATATTTGAATTTATAGTAACAATGCAAACACAACAAACAACATTACTATCACTGTAGGCTAGTAGGCAGATGATGTCAATTCTGCACATCCCTGTCTAGCTTCCACTTTTTTAAATTTAAATTTTGCAAAGTTAAAAATAACACTTTTTTTCTTCTTTCTATTTTTCACAAATCCCCCATTCATTAGTCCATGTCTTAATGAAATTGGATTCCCTAATCAGTCTAATACCTTCAGCAGAACTGCTGTGGGTTGATGTCATAATCTTTCATATCTCTCTCCAGAATCCACCACTTACCAAAACAACCCACATCAAGTACACGCTGTTGAAAATTTAATATTTTGGGCTGCAGATAATCACAATGAGCTGCATAAATCCCTGAGGTTTTCTCATAGTTGTTAATCCAAATGAATGATGCTATTCCAATGCTAAACCTACGTAACAGCCCTTCATCACTTAGCCTCTGGATTATAAACAATCGGTTTTCTGATGCAGGATTCCGCTGTGAATCTCCGATTAAGGCCAGCTCATTGGCATACTTTGTCACTTGATCATAGAAATCCGTTTTATCAGGATTTGTTATACCACAGTAAAGAAGGAACAGCAGACCTGTTTGTGAAAAAGTTAATAGTCATTACCATTGTTGTTGAAAACTATACAGCCTTTGTTTGGATGTGTGGTTGTATTATAGGGAACTCTTTGTCCTGCACTGGGGTATTTAAAACCAATTCTGTTCTCCATTTTCCCTCCTCTCCTAATGCCAGCTTGTCAGTTGACATGAAGTCTTTGTACAGAAACTATACATTGACACATTGTGAGACTTATGTTTCACGTTTAGTGTGTTAGTGAGCTTATATTGCCAAAAAGTCTAAATACTTCAAGACAAGAACTTTTATGTAGATTCTTACATGAAAATGCTTGTAGTGAAGTGAGATGATGAATATGTGGCTCACAGTGAAATGGTTTGTAATCTTGTGAATAAACTCAGGGAAATGGGATCTTTCTTCACAAACTGAAAGTAAATGACCAAATTTTTGCAGAAAATACTTAATGGTTAGAGAAAAGCCATAAGAAAATATAAAGAAGTCTGAGAAAGAGTGCAGAGGAATCAGGACTTTTGCATAATCTGCGTGGAGTGTCACTTGAAACCCTATAAGAAAATAGTTCAGAAATTATAATCACATAATGTGATTAGAGTTAATTTCAGTAATTGAGTGTATGATAATGTTAATGATCACAGCATTTAATTTTCTTTTTATCAATGAAGTATGGCTTTAATTACATGGTCATGAAGAATTAATGAGTGTTAAAGCAATTTTTCTTAAAAGTTGTAAAACATGTGTGAACACATCAGGACATAGTATCCAACATCTCTATGATGAAGGTATGTAGTTATAATTTGCACGAGAAATCCACTCACATTAATTTAAGGGGCTCTGAATAACTGACTTCAACAGTGTCCTTCATGTGTGAAGAAAATTCCCATTAGACTAGCCATACATCCAAACAAAGGATCTGTATATACACAAGAAAAGAGGAAATATTTAAGCATACATGCACACTGTGAACTGCAGTTGCAAGCTGAAACAAACAAGCACTTATATACTAGCAAACTTGCCACGATAGTGTGGCTGGATACCAAAACAAAGTTATCTGGAAATATTCAAATTTCCGAGCTTAAAGTAAAAGCAAATCAATATATTAGCATTATAACTACAAAAATATGACAGAATTTTATTTTTTTCTGTCTGTAATTACAGACAAGTATAACTCAAAATTATCATTCCACATCACGTGATATTCAGGAATAGAGGTTAAAATTTGATAAATTACTGGGACTCATGTCCACACCATAATCAATTTCAAAGTAATATAGACAGATGTAGAATTGGTGAAATTGGGGCAAAATTTTAATCTTTTTTTATATAGTGTTTAACGCCAGCTTTTACCACATATGACACTGCAGTCAATGACACTGATGATTCATGCAATGAAGATGGAGCACAGTGGAATATGATGGTCAGAGAAAGTGGAAAAAATCTGCCCCTGTGCTGCTTTGTCTGCCACAAATCCCACAAGCAGTTGTATGGGATCAAACCCAGGCTGTATTGGTGAGAGGCAAGAGGTATAACCACTGGGCCATAGCACAGCCTGAAAATCATAATAGCAATAGAAACACTGATTTAAGTTTTCTGTTTTATTAACCTCTTAACTCCTAGGGTAAACGTTAATTGCATTACAACATTCACAAAACTACAAAATAATTTGGGTTTCCTCCAAACATTATATGCATCCAATTTTGATGCCTAACTTTTTTTTATTGATTTTATTATACACTGGCTACGCTTTATAGAAATCCATGCTTTTAAATGTATCAAAAAAACTTTTTAGAATATGGTGGAGGTTATTGCTTACTTTTAAAGTCTTCCAAAAAAATGTATTACCCTTATACCATAGGTTTCATTTGCTTTCAACCAGGATAAAAGGAAAAACATAAGAGTTCTGCATGAAGGAAAATAATCATTATAAAATCAGTGGTACCATGCCATTGAAACTTTTAAGGCTAGTTAACTGATGTTAACTTTTTAACACAAGCAATTTAACACCAAAGTTAATGAAAATTCTGTTTCATCAAACATTGTTAACTGAAATATTGACTTAAACTTTATGCTAAGTTAATATTGTCTTACTCTTGTGTTAAAGCAGACTGTTTAAGGTTTGCTGCACACCAAAAGTGCTCCAAGTTACGAGTAACTCATTGCTGAACCAAGTGTTAGAAATAAAATGGCAGGATGCAAGCATTGTGGTGTGATCTTTGCCCATTGACAATGGCTACCTGTTACCCCTCTAGTTCTGTTAAGAGTTTTGTGACACTACACAGGTGCACTATCGCTCAGATAGGTCAAGTTGAAATAGCCTGTGTTAAAGCATTTAGCAAATGTGAACATTTGGAAAATGGCAGCTGCAAACCGAGCTGTTGATGTACAGTTGCATATTTGGATTTTTTAAATGCTGTTTCTAACCAAAGAAGTAATGAGTTTTAAAGCTTCCAAAAGGAGAAGTTTTTAGGGTGATATGCTGTCCAAAGTGGTCCTGAGCAGAGTTGTAGAGAAAATATAAGAGGTTAGACTACTACCAACAGAAACGTGCCTCCTTCTATGCTACAAGTGTTAATTACTTTTGGTGTATTATGATACAGGCCCTTTTCATTTAATGGTAAGTGATAGTTTTGGAATTTCCAAGGCTACCATTTTTGGCCTCATTAAAAGGTTTATGAAACTATTGCTTCAAAAAGGGAACAGTATTTTTGTTGGAGTATGATTCTCAATCAATAACATCACACTTTTTTCCACCTTAATTTCAATTAGTATCCACTACCAGCTTTAAACCATTCTAAATTCTCTTCACATTCTAAATTTTTGGTGATGCATTTTGTGTTTAGTTTATTTTAATTTTTTAAGTAAGAAATAATAATATTTACTTTCTCTACACGCACTATGTACATAATGTATAAAGAAGGTATTGTATTGCACCCAAAAATTTGATATCGAGATTCCACCAGAAATATATGTTTTGAGATCTTCTAAATCCAAAAAAAGCATTTTTAGAAAAAGGTCTGTGTGTATGTGGACAGCATAGATATACTAAAACATCATTAAATACCAAACTTGGTATTTAGGTTTATTACTTTCCAAGGCTGCGACACAAAGATTACCAAGAAAACCCCCCTTCCCAAACTACCTTTTGTATGGACAAATTTTTGAAAATGTGGTTTTTTCTCAAAAATGGCTCTAGCGATTTGGATTAAAATGCTTTGATGTATATTTAAGTTATTCACAACACAAATAAAATGTATATTTTGAATTTTCTGGAAATAGCCTCTGAAGAGCACTTTATTCTGGTTGATTTTTGCAACACTTTGCATAACAGTTAAACCATAAGAGATAGACAAAATCTACTGTACAAGAAATGTTGATCTCGTTAAAACACAATTTATGCAATATGCATTTTTGTTGTAGAGTTGACCGCTTCCAAGATATTCCTTGTTACTGGTTTCAAACTTAAAATACTTATACTTTTCTCAGACAGGAAGTGTCCATTTTTCTTTTGTTTTGCTCCTGGCCAATCAAAGAAGCCACTTTTAATGACAATCTCATAGCAATAGCTTTTAAAACATTTTGACTCTCACTTTACCATACTGCATTCCTTTAGTGTGAGTGTAACACACAAGATATATTTTTTTTTTTTTATTTAAAGATGCTAGCAATCACTAGGATCATTTGTATGCAGTAGTGCTCCTTTACATTTCAATAAATCTATTTACATGAGACTAAGGTATGAAGGCATTGATGTATGTTTAAAGACATCATCATTTGGAGCTGTGATCATATTCCAACTTGGGAACGCAAAGCTTCAAACAATTGTAGCACGCCAACCAATACTTAAAATGGAGCTTTATATCATAAACTTATGTAACTACAAACATATCTCCTTTCATCTACTGCTTGTTCATATCACTAGCATCTATTCGATAGGGATTCTATTTTTCACATTAATATATATTTAAAGCAGCAATGCAGTAGTAATATTCTTAAACACTGATTATATTTTGGATTTTTAATTAAGTAAGCTTTAAATTTCTGTGATCACTACATTTCTTCATGATTTAGTTTCCAAGCTCTTACAGTTCTTATTATACACCCGAGAGACTAGAACAAGCTTTTTGAGGTTTACTCCCTGATGATGATGATGATGATGATGATGATGATGATGATGA
This sequence comes from Hymenopus coronatus, assembly GCA_030762935.1. Taxonomy (NCBI): domain Eukaryota; kingdom Metazoa; phylum Arthropoda; class Insecta; order Mantodea; family Hymenopodidae; genus Hymenopus; species Hymenopus coronatus. The sequence continues at coordinate 62,166,889 of CM060900.1, forward strand.
TGATGATGATAATGATACTGATGATAACAATGATGACAAAGGTGGCTACTAAATACCAGCTGGTGAAGTTATGAACATAATACTATACTGCATTTGATTTTGCACTGTGTTTAATGCAAAAGAAGTAAATAACAAATCTGCAAATGTTAGGAGTAATATACTCAAGTGCTGCCATCAGTGTACAGCAACTCTTAGCATTATTCCCAGGCTTTATTGCAGTTAACACACTACATGTAATTCATTTGGCTCACCACTAATGAAGGCATAGCCATTTCTTTCAGTTACTGTCCTAGAATTTACAGAAACCACCAAATTCTTGTAGAAAAACTTGGCAACTATCAAGGGAAGAGCCTCAATTCTAATAAGAATTTTCATGCAAAACTAATACACAGACTTAACCTAAAATGTTGAAGAAGGGTGCAAAGCCATTTGCCATGAAACAACTTGTTTGATACACTCAGGGCATTGTTTGTCTTCAATAATGTAGGTGGAATCTTCCAAAAACATAGAAGGGGTGTGGCACAAGTGCACAGGGCATAAAAAAGCTTCTCAGCAACCTTCAGAAGAAGTATAAAATTCAACGAGACATGTATGGGTGACATATATGCAGATGATTGCCAGGCATAATGCAGCATTAGGTGAAAGACAGTAGAGCGCAACAGATTGTGAATTACAGTATATATTATAATGATAATTTCAAAGTTTAGTTTCTGGATTTCTGAACAGAGTTCAAAGATAGTCAGTCATGCTCCTTGCATATATCTTGTACAGAAATAAAAATCCACTGGGTGGATGTATTTTGTTGTTTGGTATGATTACATGAATATCCTTGGTATCAAGTCAGTAATAAATTTCCAGCTGTGCAGTGTTTGTCCACTGGGCGTGGGACACATGATTTTGCACTGCTGCTATAGACAAGGTCACACTTCTGATGCAGTTTTGCTCTGTTCTGTAAGTGCAGTTTTGTGTTGACAGAGATAAGGTGTGGTTCAGTTATTACAAGCGATTTATTATTTTGTCCTGTACTTAGTCACAAAGTGTATTATGGCTCAGCATATGTTTTCTACTGCACGGTGTGTATTTATTTATGATTTGTATGAGTTAACTCAGTCTGCTCACCAAGTAAAAATACAATTTGCAGAAAAATTTCCAGGTGTAAAAGTTCCAGACCGTACAACAATCCATCCACTTTATAATAAATTTCAGGCCAAAGGAAGTATTCAGGCTATGAAATCTAAAAGATGGTATACAGTTCTTACTGAAGATACATAAGACAACATCGGTCTTCGTTTGGAGAATTCCCCACAAAAATCACTAAGGCATCTTTCCCAACTGGTGGGCATTTCTTATGGCTCTGTGCGAAGAGATACTAGATTGCTGAAGTAAAAACCATATAAAATAACTGTGGCACATGCTGTTCAACCAGATGATCCTATAATTCAGCACACATTTTGTGAGTGGACACTCAAAACCATATACAATGGCGAAATAGGCCCACATTTAATACTTTTCATGGGTGAAGCTTGGTCTCATTACACAAAATAATCATTATTGGAGTTCCGAGAAACCTAATATTGTTCATAAAGTACCCATCATGATGAAAAAAAATGGTGTATGGTGTGCCATTAGCAGGGAAAGAATTATAGGGGTGATTTTTTTTTTCAAGTCTACAGTTGACATCCATGCATACATGAATACAATTTTGCCCCTCTTTTTTAGAGAATTAACAGAGAGGGAGTGTGATTTTGGCTTTTTTCAACAAGACTCTGCAACAGTTCATATAGCCAATCTTTCGATGAGAACAATTGAAAGTGTGTTTCAGGACAGAATTATTAGTAGAGATTATGTAGTTTTTGATGAGTAATCCAAAATTAACTTAAATTTAAAATAAAACTATGTCTTCTCTGGATCATGTTCTGGAATTCTGCACATCTCTGTACTTTTCATTCTGCAATTGTATGAGTGACATAAATATAAGGATAAACTCTTTGAAGATTTAAGGAATAAAAACACAATGTTGCAAAACACAGCACATAGTTTGCTTTTTTGTGAAACTGTGTTAGATAAAATCTATTTGTTTAGTCAATTATGAGATGTCAGGTACTGCAGCCACTCCCTTTCAAAGTCTTTGTTTGAGTTTTAGAATTAGTCCCCATGTTAAGGTAAATAGAAAAGAAATGTGTTACAAAGGTCCCTGAAATGTGTAAAATGCTTGAAACTAAGCAATCGGTGTATTGCCCCTCTGTTCTGTCCAATAGTGCTACCAGTGCTTGTTATTTGGCTATATATGGTAAAGGACACTATTTAACGCATAAAGATACACTTTCATGTTCTTACAATTAGCTAAAGCACTATAATTATGATCACAGAATATCTATCGTTTATTAAGTTTTTGGTTATGAGCATACATATTTAGAATTAAAACTAGGATTATGATGAATTTATCTAATTAGAGTGCACACCACTTATATAATAAGAATGATTCTGATTGGGAGTTTTGTTTTATTACATCAACCCACTACTTCATGTAAATTTATTCACATTAGTCATATAACATCCAACTTCAGTAGGAAGAAAAGTTTAGGATTTGTTATAATGCCCTATGACTTTTCAGTTATGCTGTGTTAAGTTTACTGTAATGCTGGCTTATAGAATATGAACATCAAAATATAAATACCAGTTAGGTGCAAAATTGTTAAGCTTACCACTTAAATTTCTGACGAATTTCTTTGGCTTTTCTTTAGCTTCTTGAAAGCTTTCAGTGAAGGTTTCCTGATAATCAATGAGAACATTTTTCCAATATTTTGCTGGAAAAGATAATAGAAAAATTACAGTATTTAAACAACTACTTAGCACATCCATTATTTACCCACTTGAATAGGAATTAGAAATGCAACCAAAGAACTGTTTGTAATGCAAATAATAATTTATTTGACTTTGCAGTCTTTGGTGTTGCGACTTCATATACTCAATATTATGATGGCAAGCAAGACTTGTACAATAAGCCATGGCGCAGAAACCATTCTCCTGCATTTGTAATAAGCTGAAAGCAGCCAACTGTATCTGTCACTGTCTCCTTATACTTGTAACAATGCCAAATTTACTTTTTACATTAACTGTGCAAGCATAAAGTAAGTTTGGTATTGAATTAATAAAAGTAATGAAAGATTCAAAATGAAGAGGAAAATATATGATATTTAAATAAGTTATTTAACGATGATGGGAATTTAAATTTATGGAAAAATTGAGTCAGAGCAGTAACACATCACTTGCATGTTTTGTGCCTGACCGGTTTCGAGAGTTATTTGCTGTCGTCAGAAGTAAGAGATGGGCTCATGGAGGTGCTGTCCATTGTGAGATAGTTGTTTGTAGTGACATCTACTGGTGGAGTTATGTACTTTTGTATTGGGTTTGGTGGCAGTAATTCTAAACTCATTAAACAGCAATTATGTTTTATAACTAATATGTTTTCCCAAGTATCCAAATCTGCTGTTTATTTTGTATGTTTTAGGAGTTTTATGTTTGCTCTGATAATGTGATTGGTTAGAAATTAAATGATCTTCGCGGCTTGTAGGCCCTGGTCTATTGGAGTTTTCACTACCAGACCTGATTGGTTGTCCAGAAGTGGTATGAAACTGCAGATTTTAAGTTTGTCTGTTTTTGATGTATCTCATATTTCTTCAATCTGGTTTCTAAATATCTTTTCTATTTACCTATATTATTTTGTCACATTTAGTGCAATCTATTTTGCTCTTTTGTTCTGAGGTGTTACGAACTGTTGCTGAGTAATTTTACTACACTATGGTGCTATGCAGATGTTATGATTTTTGGATATGATGTGGAATTAGTGAGTAATCAGATTAAATGTGAACTTTCTGAAGATCATTTTGTTTAATGTTAGGCAAGTTTTATGTTGTCCTAACTTGTTTCTGTTTTATTTGAGCTCTTGTATTTTCTTGCAGATGATTCATTTGGTGAAGGCATTGTTTATTAATGATATATTAAATAGAATGTTTATATGGGAATGGGTTTAAACTATTGTTCAATAAAGGAAAAGCAGATGTTAAACATTAAAGAAAGTCTACACAAATTTTGGCAAGTAACTTTCAATGACCTAGAAAATGCACTTCAGTTAATGCTTATCAGAAAGTCTTACAGCATGGAAATACCAACATCTGCTTTTTTTTTCTTCTTTTTTAGGGATTAGGCTCTATGCCCAAACTCTAGAATGTAAATCATGTCAAGAATTACATTTATTTATACTTATTAATACATTTACTTACAAATAATGACTCTGACAATGAATTTTCAGAGCTGTCAGTTTTGCATAATTTACAATTACATGTTTGTTTCCAAAAACCTACTCATATGTATGCATTCTTAGAATATTGATGTTTATTATAGTTACACTGTTACATTATTACCAGTATTTTTTGATTCAATGAAACCCTCCTCTGTATAGAAGGTATGAGTAATAAGGTATCTTTTTAATTCTGATCTAAAATTGTTTTTGTTCTTTTGCAATTCCTTTATAGGAGAGGGAAGCGAGTTATCTCTCTGTTATGAATATGCACTTTTTGTAAACTTTTCTGGGTTATTTATTACGAATGATAATATGGCTAGAACATATTCACAGGCTAGCACTTTGAAAAGTGGTTTGCAGTAAGTTGAACGTCTTGCCCCTCCCATTATTCTTTATTACCTTTTTTGCATAATGAACACTTCTTTAGCATCTACTGAATTTCCCCAAAATATTATTCCATGGGTCATCAATGAATGAAAATATGCATAATAAGCTGTTTTTAGTGTGCTATTATTTGTAAGCTGAATTAAATATCGGATTACAAAACATACACAGCTCAGTTTGGGTAAGATATAATCAATATGGTGTTTACAATTCATGTTACAATCGATCATAGACCTGAGAATTTTGTATTACTGGCTTCTGCAATCTGATTATTTTGATATTCTATCCTTAGATCTGCTGTGTTTTTATGCTTTGTGCAAAGCTTAATGTAGTCAGTTTTTTCAAAGTTTATGTGAATTTTATTACCTTCAAACCAATTATTTAATGTGTTGAAGATTTTATTAGAGGAATCTTGGAGCTGACTGACATTGGGTTCTTTAATTATAATACTTGTGTCATCCTCAAAAAGAACTGGATAGGCATTGTTGTTTATTACTGAGGTAGATCATTTATATGCACTAAAAATAATAAGGGACCCAGGATAGAACCTTGTGGCACACCATGCTTTATTTCAGACCCTTCATAATATACATTGCTATTATTTGAAGTATTTATTATAACCTTTTGCTTTCTGTTTGATAAGTTTGAATGTGATCCATTGATACCCTTTGCCCTTAATACGGTAGTGTGATAATTTTGATAGCAGTATTTTGATTAACACAGTCAAATACCTTAGATAGATTACAGAATATTCCTAGTGTATTAAGTTTGCCATCCAAGGACTTGAGAACTTCATTAGTTAACTTGAAAATGGCATCACTGGTTGATTTGCTCTTCTTGAATCCAAACTGCTCTTTTGCTAAAATATCTAGATGTGATAAATTCTTTTAAACATAATTTTTTCAAACATTTTTGAAAAAGCTGTAAGTAAAGATACTAATCTATAGTTTGACATTTCTGAGATTTTCCCTTTCTTGTATAATGGTTTAACAACTGAATATTTTAATCTATCTGGGAAAGTCCCTATTAAGAAGGATATGTTACATACATGACTTAAAGGTTTGTAAATAATGTCACCACATACCTTTAATGTTTTTATGCTTATATCATTGCATCCTGGTGAATTTTTGCTTTTGAGGGATTATATTACTTTTTTTATTTCAGTTGCACTTGTAGGTACTATCTCTAAGGATGTCAAGTTTTCCATCAGGATTCCTGAAGGTATGAAATTGGAACTCTCTTAGGCTGTTTCTTTGTCAGTAAATTTTCTATCTGAATGAAATATTCATTAAATGATTTGATATCAGCTGGGGATCATTTGTGGTCTCTTGGTTTACTTTAATTTCTTTTAAATCATTTTTCGACTGACATTTACCAGTCTCTTTTTTAATAATGCTCCATATAGTGCTAGGCTTACTGTGAGAGGACTGTATTTGTTTTTCATAACAAAGTTTTTCAGCTACATTTTAACCCTTTTTAGAATTTTGCAGCATGTTTTATAGTGTTGTTTATGTCCACCACACTTACTTTCTCAAGTTGCAAAATAAAGTTCTTTTTTATGTCTACACGATGTTCTTATACCTTGTGTTAGCCAGTCATTTTTAGAATTGCTATTAATGTTCTTTACTTGGAGTGGAAAACTGGAGCTATAGATTCTTACAAAGAAGGAGTTAAATTTGTCATTTATATTATTTAATTTATACATTTCTTCCCACGATTCCTCAGACAGTTTGACTTTAAAACACTCTATGCTTTCTTTATTTATAATTCTAAAGTTGATTACATGGTTTGCTTTTTTGGAATTGGGAGTATAATAATCAATTTTAATTAGGTGTCCATCATCTGAAAATCCATTGACAAAGGACTGTATTTCATGGTACTCCTTTTTAGATATATCTATGAAAATATTGGTGATAGCTGTTTGGAATTATTTTGAATTCTAGTTGTAAAATTGACTGTATGCATAAGATTGAATGATCTTAATAGTGAACAACTTTGCAGCTATTGATTGCTGTATATCAAGAAATCTAAGTTCAAGTCGCCACACCTTTGTTTTGAAGCGCAGTTTTAGAATATCATCTAGGTTATGTAGAAAGTTGTCAAAATTTCTATGGGAACTCTATATATTATTAACATAATTGTTGGTTTACTGTGTTAATATGAGCAGGGCAACTTTCAAAGCTTTGCTCCAGACAGTACTTCTCAAGATTAATTACATTGAAGCTTATATTATTCTTAACGAAGATACTCACACCTCCTTTAGAGAGCTTTTGTCTAGAGTACCAAGCTGCTTTTTTATAACCATCCATTGAAAAATGTAATATTTCCTGTTTTTCTAAATGATGTTCTGTGATACATAAAATATCTGGGCTTAACTTTTCAGATTTTAAACTTATTAATAATTCTTTCACTTTATATCCTAAAATTTGAAAGTTTTGGTGAAATATTGTAAGTTCTCTTTTTAATGACTTGGAACAATGATTATCTGGTTGTTTTATTTCTGAAACATTTACGGTTCTATTTATCTGAAAAAAGGAGCGACATTACATGCACACTCATTGATAGCAGGAATATTACTGGGGCTATCAATGGTGTGCACTCTCAGCAATGGAATACACCAGCATATCCTTGCCTTGAGAGTTCAGATGTGAGCCATGTTTAGTGTAACCATACCTTTCAATGGATGACATGTCAATGATCCTAATGTGGCCTGATCCCTCTCAACTAAGAAACTGATCAAGTCTGTGATAACTGTCCTTCTGTTAATCCAAGAGATTCACAAAGTTCACATTAGTGTGGCTACTGGCCTTGGCAATGTGGTCTATGTCCATCTATTAAGTAATTGAGATTCCTATCCAAACAATTTCTAGGTCCCCCCCCCTTTCCCCACTATTAGTACATGATCTCCTTTATCGTGATCCTTTGCAAAAGCTTTAACATTTCTCACTACATACCTTAGACCAGCATTGGGGTTGAAAATAGTATATTCCTCCCCCAACTATCTTTAAACTTCCTGCAGCCACATCTTAGCATAGACTTCTCTATTCTGATTGCCTGCTGCTTAGTGATTAGGCTTCTCATAGCAGTCTAATGCTAATAAGGCCAATTGAGGCAATTTTTTTTTAGAACAAGATATACTTATTTTGGAAATAGTTTATGGCAAGATTTCTCTCAACCATTGGCTGTAGAAAACCTTTACCCTCTCTAATTGTATCTTTATTATATAATGAATGCCCAGTTGCAATAAAAATGAAAGTGAATATGCCCTTACACTAATTAAATTCATGTTTACTATTATGGAATAAAAGTAAACTTACTAAATTCTAAAACTCTCTGAAAGAGCATCTGACTGTTTCACATTTTCAGTCCTTAATTTTGGGAAGAGCCTTAATACCTTAAAAGAAAACCTTTATTATGTGTGTTAATGGAACAGTAACATGGGTAACATTCATTTCTACAAATAAACTGCATCAATAATGCCAGGAAATTCAACTATGTATTTGGTTATGTTAAAAGCATTTACTGTATAAAACACCTGATAGTTTGCACAATCACACAAAATAACAAAATATTTGAGATGTATAAAAATTATTGGGTGTAATTTAAAAACGTTTCCAATATTGACACATCAATGATATTAAGATTGTTTTAAAGTGTCTTAAAATAGACTGTTTGACACGTACAAGTGAAAAAAAAAAGAAATTCTATTTAGCTGTAACAGAAAATATGCAGGTCTTCTGAAACACACTGCATATCAAAAGCTATGAAAAAACACTACCGTATGGAAGACAAGAAAATCATTATTTTATATAGATCATAAGCATAATATATTATGTCCATATTTGGTAGATGACACTGCTTAGGACCTACTCTGACCCATAAGCTAGCTTTGATTTCTTTCTCCACTACTCATAGTAAGTAGACGAAGTACAGCATTCCAACCAAAAATTTGATGCCAAGATTTCAATGGAAATACATGTTTTAAGAGCTCCTTAACACCCAAAAAAAATCAACACATTTTTAGAGAAAGGCTTATGTGAGAACAGGATATCATAAACATGAAAAGTCTGAGAAATACCATTCAGTTCATGTCATAAAGATTTTCAAGAAAATACCCCCATCCCAAAGTAGCATTTAAAGGAAGTCTTGTTTTAAATTTCTTAAAAATGTCTCTAGCAATTCTTTTTGAAATATTTATTTTAGATATTTACAGGAAAAATAAAATGTATTTCCTGAAGTTTCTGAGTACAGCCTATGAAATCTTCATTTGGCAGGGACTTTGGTATCATTTTCTTTAACACGTAAGCCATAAAAGTAAACAAAAACACTATACACAAAATATGTAGATATCTTTAAAACATAGTTTATTTTAAATCATTTTTGTGTCATCAGCTATTTCAGAGATATCAATTATTATTGGTTTAATTTTGCAAAACTGCTACTTTCTTAAGCACTGTCACTATTCAGGCGTGTCTCCAACTGCCATGAAAAGAGTATGGAATTTTAAGGTGATCATAGAGCGACTAACATTTAAAACATCTGACTTATTGACTCAATTTTTCCCTCCCTTGTACCTACAATGGACTGATGTGTAATGATATATTTCTGCTAAGGTTTTTTTTTTTTTATTACAACAAAATAGATACAAAATTAAGCTTTCATCATAATTATATGTAAAAGCTATATTAAAAATAAAGTGTGATGTGTTAAATGCACATAACTTTCTCTACCCTGTTATTTATTAGTGGCTTTGCAAACTATTCCTACAAAAGCTTATTTTTCTATCTGCTTCACACTAATTGGGATAAAACATTTGTAAAAATAGCTGCACTACAAATTTTGTATAGTAAAATGTTTAGGAACTGGACACTATGGTGGCCTTAAAATTCCATACTCTCCATGTAATCACAAAAAAAAAAACAATGGTAAATACACAAGACTTGAAAATAGTGACAAAGTGTTGACCAATATACCATTAATAACTGATGGCTTCTGCCACAAATCACATTTTTTGGAATTGTATGCATTAAAGAGCTCCACTTTATTTTTATACCATGTTTTTCTCTATTCTACACCAGTTATACAAAGTTCCTTCTAAATGAAGAGAATTACACAGGCTATTCTCAGAAAATTGAAGAGAATTATACATTTGTCACATCATTATTTTTAATATATGCTATTTTAATAAAAATCCCCCCCCTCTTCACCTATGCTTTACATGGAACTTTTTTTATTTTCTCAAAGATTTTTGAAAATCTGTGTGTTGCAGTTTTGGAAGATAATAAACTTAAATATAAAGTTGGATATTTATTCAGTTTTTAATCTGTCTCTCCCTTTCCATCCCCTCTCTCTTTCCCTCCCCCTTTTTCACACTGCCACATGCATACACATAAATCAAATTTTGGGGTCTATCCAACTTTTCATTTGTAAGTTATGCTGTTCTCTCTCATTGCGCGTGCGTGCGCACACCCACCCACCCACACACACATGACACATGCTTATTTAGGGCCTTCATTATTTGTAAATCTGTTATTTTATGATCAGTCCAAAAAGTGGAGGAAAAGAAGATAACTCGGGGAAAGAGGTAAATCACGAACTTTCAAAGAATGGAAATTCAGTTCATCAGTAACAACGCTCTACCAATTGCCAAGCACAGGAATAGAGATAACCACTTCACCACCATGGCAACAAATCTACTGAATTAGGATCTGCAGTTAGCAACCCAAGAACTTTTCACATTAAAATGAGAAAATGAGGAGCTCAAAAAGAAAGTAATGGCTCAATCTGAAAAGCGTACATTTACTATGATAACCAAAGAGGTGCGGGCAGATTTCAAAATGAAACAACATGCAAATTTCACAAGCTTCAACAGGTATGAAATACTGGAATATATGGAAGAAACAGTGGAAAGTGGTATGAACAGTGAAAATCAGTGTAAAAAAAGGCAATTAGAAGGCACAAGCGAGTGCTAGTAGTAGGCGTTTCAATGTAGTTTTCGGGTGAAATGTGCAAAGAAGAAGGTTTTGAAGTGCAATATTTTCCAGGCATAAAGATGGAAGAACTACAAGGTAACGAAGATGAGTTACAACTGAAAGATTCAAAGCTTGAGGTAATGCAAATTTAAATAGGAGTGGGTCCCATAAATTTGGAAATGTGATGTATAATGCTCTTTATTCTCTTATAAAGAGAAACTAAACAATGAAGTGGTGGATACAAAAAAAATAGCCAGAGTAAACATATAGCATCAGGTATATTTGATGTCACAGCTAGTTCATAAAATTCAACTAGTGAAAAATAACAACATATATACCAATTCTCAATTTTGGCTAATGCATCAAACAAAATGAGATAAACTGAAATTATATTAAATGACTGTAAACGTAATATTTTAGTGTTGACGGAACCTGTCCTGAAAAATCCCAGATTAAATACTTAGCAAACCATGAGTTAGCAGCGAGTTACAGTGGGCAAGAGGTGGTGAGGTAGCCATCTACATAAAAAATGGAATCGAGGCTGCGGCTACTAAAATACAAATTAAAGGTGAATTATATCTTATTATTGGACTATATATAGGTCACCAAGTACTAAGATTAATGAGTTTTTAAAGAGCCTGCATAATTTTTCAATACGTCATAATTATGGGTGACAAACATAAATTCTTGCGCACATACAGGAACTATCACAGTTTAAATGATATATTCAGTAGCTCTAATTTGCATAATGGCATTAAACAACCCGCAAGTTTCAAACCTACTTCATCCACTGCTATTGATTATGCAATAAGTAACTTAGAGCATGACAGCTACCAAGCAAAGGTGGACGAGCTTTGTAGCGTTGATCATTGTGCTCAAATTTTATCAATATTAGGCAGAAATGCAACTCCTGAAATAAGTACATGCATAACAAAATGTCTAAGTAATGAAAATAATTTAATGTGACTTTATGAAAGTCTAAAACAAAGTTAGGAAATTAATTAATAGTGAGCAAAACATTGATAAAAAAATGGGATAATATTAATAAATATTAACAACACATCGAAACAAAACATGTCCAATACTAAAAACTAAAATAAATAAATGTGGTGAACAACAGATTAAACTTTCTATCAAATTAAAAAGTTTAGAGAAGAAATGAAGGATTCAAATATTTTTTACAAGTTTACAAATCTTGTGGATTATAAAAATAAATACATCAATTTAAACAGTACTCCAGTATATTGATTAACTTAAAGAAGCAACAATATGGTGACAAAATAGTAAACTCAAATTATATTAACAAAAACAATATTGATAATATAACTTTAAATGAAACAGTTGTAGCTAATCCACTAGAAATATGTCAACTTTTAAATATATAAATAAATCTAAGGTAGATGATACATGTATATCCACAGGGATATTATCATCCATTTTCTCGGATGAAACTTCAGAAGTAAAAAGAAAATTGTCAATGAATTTTAAACAAAGTCATCCTCTGGATAAAGTTTCATTAAAAATTCCAAAATACTGTAACGATGCCTTAGCTGGTATTCAAATACATTTAATAAATGTCTCATTCAATTATGAAATATTCTCTGAAACTCTAAAACTCAGTATAGCAAGACCTATAGTTAAGGAGATAAAAATCATATTGGAAACTTCAGGCCACTAATTCTGACCTCAATATTTGCTAAACAGTTGCTAAAATATCACAAAAGCTTGACAAATCTGACAAAACAAAATATGAAATAAAAGAAGTAGTTTAGACAGTGGAACACTAAAATTTCAATAATTATTTTGTTTGTTAACAACACTGGCAATTGCCAGGATCATATCAGTGCTGCTGGTGTACTGGAATTTTGTCCCACAGGAGTTGTTTTGCATGACAGTAAATCTACTAACATGGTGCTGTCGTTTTTAAGCACACTTAAAACTCATTGGTGATCATCATCTTAAATGGCACATGGGACTTTTATACAAAGTTTCAAGCCTCATCAGAAGTTTTGAAATACAGTCCTACTTGTGGCTTTTAATTCCTTTAGTAACTTATTAAACAAACTTTTACCCATTGCTAGGGGATATTTCTTTGTGGGTTTTTTATTAACATTTCCTGTGTAATAGTTATTTTGATTTCTCGTACTATAGTTGTGACTATCTTTTATTTGCACAGCATTCGTATTTACTAAAAACATAACTTTATACACATACAATGATATTACAGTGTTTTGGCTTTCTTACATGATTCTCTACTTTGTATAAGAAATATAGACCTTATGTATCTCTTTTTTTTTTTTTTGGTAGTGTTTAACGCCTGCTTTAACTACTTACGGCACCACAGGTGGTGTATCTCTTCTGCAATATCAATAATCTATTTACATTTGTGATACTTGCATCACCCCAGACCTCTATTCCATATTGCAGACCATATTATATATACTTTTTTTTTTTTAAATAATATGCATTTAGATATTTTGACAGATTTCTCAATAAATACAAATAGGTGCTAATTATTTTGCAAATACAATCCATAAGCAAATTAAATGTCATATGTTCATCTACAATTATTCCTAAAATCTTAGCACTTTCTAATTGTTCAATAATTTCATTATTTATCATTACATTGAGTAGTTCACCATAAGATATAATATTTTGGTGTTGAAATATGATTATAGTTTTCTCCAAAACATGATGGCCTACAAACGGGACTGCTCCCCCCTACCATTGGGCAGTAACCATTAGCAAACAAAAGATGACCCTGTACTAGCAGTGATATGCAACTAGTAAAATCTGTTTCCTGGAGACACTGCTTGCAAGTTGAGAATCGCTCCTCAGTTAAGGAACCGGTAAGGTGAAGATTTGGCAACAGCAAGGGTTGGTTTCCAACTGCACACATCCTAATCCCAACTTTAAAGAAGATTGGGGCAGGGTAATCATGATCTGAAAAATACTGTATATGAGTATTTTGAGAATTTACATTCAGGTCGTTGCCTTTTGGGTAATTAGATATCTTGTGCTTCAGTAGTTATTACATTATTTAAACTATCTTTATTTGCAAATATGACTGAGAATTTATCCACATTAGAAATTACTTTGTAATTTGGAGATTTTGGAAGGTCATTAATATTTAATATAAATAAAAGCAGCCCAAGTACTGATCCTTATAGAACCCCAAACTTTATAGTTTAGAACTTGATTTAATTGACTTTAGTATACATCTCTGTTGATAATAGATTTCAGTGCATTGTTTCCGATTTTACAAGGCTTGTATTATTTCATGGCATTTAACCTTGAAGCCATAATTTTCTAATTTGCCTAGTAGCATATCATGTGATACACTATCAAACACCTTTGATATTATAAGTCAAGAAATATTCCTGCTTTAAATAAGTTGAGTCACCTTTTTTACAGTTGTTGTTCCACTTCCCCTTCATTGGGAAGACTGTTTTTAGGGTACCTTAACCCCATCTTCAGTGCCACGGTTGACTGATGCTAAGTATAACAGGTGGTTGTGCCCTCTACTCTTATCAATAGACTGACATTCACAGTGGGAAGTTCAAAATTCACAAGAGAATCTTCTTCCTTGGTGATGATGTTTTCCCAAATTTGCAGTTCCAAAGGTTTCTTTGCATATTTTATCAATTCCATTTCTTCCTTTATTATGATTTTCAGACCAAAAGGGATGTGCTACTGCAGACTTGTCTACGTGCTTGTACCTAATGCTTCTCAAGTGTTCCTTCATCCTAGTTTCCAAATCTATCTTTGTAATCCCAAAATCTTGTTGCAGTTTTGGCAACTCATTTTGTAAATCCCTGATTGCTTAGTTTTTGGTGTGGTATCTTTCAAAGGCTGATTTAATAAGCTCCGTATATTGTATCTATTTTGAGGAGCCAGTTTTATACTGAAGTCTTTAAACATCCTTTCAAATTTCCCGAAAAGTTTTGGATGAAAGGTAAATTTGAAAAACTTAACTGATGGTTTTTCCAGTTTTCGCAGAGTGGTGATTTCATGTAAATGATATCTTTCTTATACCACATTGATGACACAGGAAAACTTTTGAGGCATTTGTGATATGAGTATAGTGATATGTTTCTTGTAAACGTCTTGTGCTACTCGAGTTTAATACCAAAACTGGTGGGGAGTTACAAGAATTTTTATACATACATAAAGCAGTAAAATTACCACAGGAATAAGCTATGGATAGAGAGGGCTTGGCACCAAATCTTATGTTGGTTGTTTAACATATGCCCCATGAGGGGGGCACATCTGGGAGAGAAGGGTCAGGTGAGAAGATACATTGGGTGGCTGGAACAAGGATCAATGGCACAGCAATGGCAGGATCCTTACAGTTTCCAGATGGAAGCATTGTGACGGCTGGACAGGCAGACCGGGGACCCTGTCCCATGGGGTCCAACGTCCCCACCAGAGGCGTTCCTCATTCTGGCAACTGGCCGAAGTCGGGGGGGGACGTACAGGTTAACAATGAGCCTACTTTTCCCCTACCATGCTACATCAAGCACCATAGACATCCCAACCCTGAAAAAAATCAATGGGATGAAGGATGAATGAAATGACAATGGAAATGTCATACAGGGACAGGAAATTTGGGGGATGAAAGAAACCCACTCAGCATTTACTGGCGACCCACTGAAACCTCTCAAATACCCATGGGCCAGGTAATCTGCCACAGGGTGGAACTCATCACCTTTCGAATGTGGGACACAGATGAAACCACTTGAGCCATCCTGCTCATTAACATTTTATGCAAAATAAAGAGGTTACATCAAGGTTTGGAATTAATATTTTGGCATTTATTTACAAGTACTAGACCAATGGCCCTCCAACCATCACTGGCACATCATCCGCCATAAAATGGCAACCTCCCCAACAATATTACTAATATTAATGTACATGTTTAGAACAAACTATCCCCAAATAGATCAATTGCACATTTATATTTCTTGCTTGGCATGTAAAATCTTTTAGTGCAATGTTTATAAATGTTAACATTGTTAAATAAGAGAGTAGATAATTTATACTCTCCGGAATGTGGTTGTGGTATAATTTGGGAGTATCTCCCACACTTATCACATCTTATGCTGCTATATGATGGGGGTTTTACTTGCGCAGACCCTTTGGTTATGCCTTATCATGATTCCACAGTAGTGGCCAGGCTGTAACTCCTGCACTCCTCTCCTTCCAAAAGGCAACCCTCAGATATGCTTTGCAGGCTTTAGGCTCTCAATATTTGCTATGCTTAAAGTGTGTGCCAAAACTAAACCAGTATGGAAAAATAACCAAAATGGCAGCATAACACCAAATGAAATTTTAAAAACTGAATATTTGTTAGGAATCAAATAAAACAATGTTTGGTGACAATCAATATTAGTAAACACTCTCTGTATATTAAACAAAACAAAAAAAAACAAACAAAAAAAACAAAAAAAAACACCAGTGGCACTGTTTACAAGTTCTGCAACCCTAGGACAGGATGTCACATTATCAAATTGGAAGTATTGAGGGGCAGGTGCACTATGGTAGGGGAAGAAGCTATAAGTGCAATTCACAATGATGCTAACTTTTCACTGTTGGTCTGTTCTCAAACTTATTGACATTGTGAATATGCTTTATTTTCTCCCCTATTTCCCAACATATGATCATTTTTAAATGAATAGGAAAAAGGAAAAATTGTTCAATACTCATGAAAGTGAGATACTTTAATTTTTTTAAACTAAAGGAAAATGAAAAGAATATACTGTTCTTTATTTATTTATCTAAAGGAATGGACAGTTTGCATGTGAAAAAAAAAAATTGTATACATTTATTAGAAGGAATATAGCATGTATGCTTGTAAACAGTAGTAATGATGGGAGGACCAACATGAATGTAGCAGTGGCTAACGGGTGTAGGGACCCCAACAAATCATTATTGCATTCTGGTCAGCTATAAGCTTTCAGGATCTTATGCAACAAAATGTAGCTCAAGGTGGAGGGCTCTAAGCTCCAAAGCACAGCAGAGGATGCTTTTTATAAGTAGAGATATCCATTATTAATGATTCCAAATTGTTCAATATTTTGTCATTATTTAAGGCCCTGACAATTCACAGATGTTTCTCGTGAATGTATGGTTCTTAAACATTTGAGAATCCTTATTCTCTTCATGTTTATAATGAAATGTGTAATATAGCTGTTTCTGCAAAAGTTTATTTCAATTAAAATGAAGCAATTAAGAAAATAAGCTTTCATATAAATAAGTTATACTTAAATTGTTTATACAGCGGACAGAATGTTGATAGGAATTTAGGTCTCACTTATGACTCAACATGTTTAACATTGCATCTTTTTCAGATTGTGTACTGTAAGTGTTGAAGCAGTGGAGGCCCAAGTACAGTTCCACTGACGATCCACATTTGAAAGTGTGGAAAAAAAAAGTCGTTCAGCTGTGAAAGTTACCAGATTGTTCTAGTTTTTAAATTTTCCTGGGATCATATAACTCAGAATTTGTTGTTCTAAATCATATTCCTAATTTTTCTATAATCATAAAGCAGCATTTAATATGTTAACCAACACAAACATGTACAGCTTATAGTACAGCATGTAACGGTAATGTTTTAGGATAGATGCCATATAACTATTCCCTATTCAAGTTAGTGTTAGTTTTCCACTAACTTATGGAGATATTCAACCTTTATAGCTCTAATACTTTAGGTAAAGGTGTCATGACGGTCCTATGCACGTGGCTTAATTAACCTCAACAGTCTCTTAAAAACACTCACCCCATTTGTCTCGTATTCGTTCTTTCCCTTCCACGGGTGTCTTGCCTCCTGAACGCCATATTTTGGATACGTTTTTTATGTTTGCATTCTTCAAAATGTTAGAGGCCATTTCTAAGTCCGCTGACTATTACATTGTTATTGAAGTTGGAGGTTGTTTAACGACGCACTGTCCAGGGCAGCAAAGGTCCAATCCAATGGACATATGCGTACAAACATGATTGTTGTTGTTGTTGTTGTTGCCTATTTATAAACGCGACTGCCAGCCCGCTCGAGGAGCCTACCAGCGCTACCTCCTTAACACCAACACTCGCAAACTCCAAAATTAAAACCTCAACCTTCGCCTCATTCCCGTGGTTAAACCCTTTTACCAGGGTAGGTACACAGCAACAACACGTCACATGTAATAAAGCACGAAAGGAAAACAAATGAAATAGGTATTATAAACGAAAATAATAAGAAAACGCAATTTTTGGTAAGCGCGGTGTATAGGTTAAAAAATTAACAAGTTGTAGAGGGGGAAGTACCGGTCGACGTCCGGGAACATCACGGGCTAACCGTAACAAATCAGAAAAAATGTCACTCGGAGGTGTCAAGAGGTCAGGTGTTATAACCGAATCCGAAGTCACCGTCCTAGCCGCGGCATCTACAATGTAATTACCCTTAATGCCATCATGAGTGAGCTCTGTGGAGCGCGTTAAACGGTGAATAAGAGTAAGTATAAGAATTTCATAAATTTGTCGGCGAATATTCTGAAAAGGACGCGCGAGAGCAAGAAGACGGCTAAGACAATCTGTAAAAATAAGGGTCCAAATCGGAGGTGAAGACTATAGCATCACAAGGGCCTGATATAGGGCAAAAGCTTCCATGGAATAAATAGACGTACATGAGTGTAATCGCTAAGTGTGAGAGGTACGCGTGGTCCAGATGTAAATACCCGAACTGACTATAAAAAAGTACCCGCAACGAAATGGGCGGAATGGACGCAAGGAACGGTGAGATAAATTCCTGTCATGACCTGACATAGTCAATGAGTCAGCCCTAAAAAGATATAGTGTCAATGGTCACTGTGGAGGGGAGGGAATTTCACGGCAAATCCAGCAGATAAACCGGGCTAACCGGCGTCCGGTAAATGTGATCATAAGAGAGAAAGTATGCAAAACACCGGACTAACGGTAGCGTGATTCCTGCATTAACCGGACAAGAATCACGGAGAATCGCTAATAGCCGGGAAAGTTTAAGCAAGAGAATGTTACGCGCATAAGTAAGTAAATCGACAATCATGCAGCAACCGAGAGTAAACTGACTATGCGGGGCATGATAGGTAGGAAAATAACGTTGGGTGAGAATTAATGCGGGACGGCCGGTATGTTAAAATGTTGTGTATGATAATTTTATAAAGATGGTATAAGAAGGACGTGAATTTCGCTTGGAGGGCCTTCGTAGGCGGGGATGCCAATAAAAGTCCATACTCCAGACGAGAGAAAAGCAACGGAGGAAAAAGGCTGAGTAAGACCAAAGGGGCAGAGCCACAATGGCGCACTGCCATCGCCTTAAACAAAGATTTCATAGATTGCAACGTCGAGAGCAGAGATTTGTAAAGAGCTGTAAAACAGAGGTCTTGTTGGAGAAACACGCCGAGAAATGTAACAGTCGTCACCGCATTCAGGTCGAAATTATTTAGGTGGAATGAAACCCTCTTACGTTCAAACTTAAGAAAACGCGTTTTCGTCAGCTTAACGGGGCCGGTCCCCATGGCCACGCTCGCTAAAGCGTCTCGCTTTGCAGCTACGTGGGCAGGGGATCGTGGGTTCGAATCCCGCCTTGGGCATGGATGTTATATGTTTGTGCAATGTGTATATGTTTGTAAAAGAAACAATAAAACCAGGAAATGTAAATAGGGATACAGTACCGGAGTCCTGATCAGACTCCGTTACTGTTTAAGGAAAAAAAACAAACAAACAAACAAAAACGGGTAGACCCAGGATAGTTAGGAGGTCAAGAATACGTTGACAATCGGATTCGAACTTCGAAGCGCCGTACGAGAACGCGGCAATATCACAAAATATAAGATGATGTCTTCGGCACATACTTAGAGCGTATGAGATGTACAACGTGCATGGTTGTGTGAGAGGCGAGGAGACAGCGTGCAGCGGCGGTCAACATTTAACGCGGCAATGACGCGACAAATCGGGGAAGGAAGTCCGATAGACCGTAAGCGTTGCAGAACAGAGGAAGAGAAACATGGTCGTACGCAGAGGAAACTTCAACAAAGAGTGCAAGAATGTGT
Organism: Hymenopus coronatus; assembly: GCA_030762935.1. Taxonomy (NCBI): domain Eukaryota; kingdom Metazoa; phylum Arthropoda; class Insecta; order Mantodea; family Hymenopodidae; genus Hymenopus; species Hymenopus coronatus. The sequence goes on from CM060900.1 coordinate 62,186,613, forward strand.
TTGCCGGTACCGAAGGCGAAGTGGACGTTGATAAAGAATGTATATAGAGTGTTTCTAAATTAGACCGACAAAACTTGGCAGTAGATCGATAACCTTGTGTGAATCATATTTTGACAAGTAACTTATGGGATGAGACGTTTCATTTCAGTGCAAGATGGATATTAATAGGAAGGAATAGGAGATAACACAGCACACTCGTGTCAGTCCAAGAGGCGTTTGTTATTATTACTCTCACTAGGTTTGTTTACTTCCATAGCTCACTAGCACTCGGTATTGTTTACAGCATATTTGTTTACTTCCCAGTCTGCACCTTCTAACTGTTACTCTACGTACTGCTTCAGTTGCAATGCGTCTTTCGTTGTGAACAGAAGAGAGACGTTTGGGAAGTACGGCAGCCATGTAGAGTTACACCTGGCATGAATGGGCGGACTTGCATTTGGTATATGGTGAAGCATTAAAATGTGGTCGTTTGGCACAGAGGCTTTACCGGGAAAGATTTCCAAACCGCCAGTGTCCTCACCATACAACATTTGCCAGTATTCATCAGAGACTAAGCAAATGGGGGTTATTACACAGACGAGCAGATGGGCAAGGACGGAGGCGTGTTGGGCGAACTCCTGAACTCGAGGAAGCTATGCTGCAGTGGGTAGCGAATAATTCTTCGCTGAGTACACGAGAGTCCCACGACACTTTCATACTGGCCATGTCATAATCTGGAGACTTTGCAGGAAATGCTATTGCATCCATATCATTTTGAGAGAGCCCATGCTCTTACACCAGGTGACTAACCACTCCGAATGAACCTCTGTGATTGGTATTTGAACAAATGCATACTCCAACCAGAGTTTGCAAGCCGTGTATTGTTCACGAATGAAACATGTTTCACACGTGACAGGATATTCAATTCCCGCAATTCTCATGTATGGTGCATCGAAAACCCCCATGCCACGATTGTGAAATCACATCAACAGCGATTTAGTGTCAATGTTTGGGCAGGGATTGTAGAGGACTTTCTTGTGGGACCATACATTTTGCCCAATAACTGAACGCCAATAATCATTTAGTATTTCTTCAACATGTTCTGCCTGAGTTACTGCATCCGCTTCCTCTCTACATCAGAATCAACACGCGCTTTCGGCATGATGGTGCACCAGCTCATTTTGGGAATCACGTACGCAACCATCTGATAGCCACATTCGGCAATCGTTGGATTGGTCGAGGTGGACACATTGCCTGACCACCACGCTCTCCTGATTTGGCGCCAATGGATTTCTTTTTTGTGGGGTCACATGAAAGCAATGGTTTATGAAACTGCTGTTGACACGGAGGAAATCCTTGTAGCGCTAATTGCCAGCGCAGCAGCTGAAATCAGAGAAACCCTTAGCATATTTGGAAGGGTAAGTCAAGGTATGGCACCAGTCAATTGCTTAAACTTTCCAAACTTTTTGAACAAGTCATACACAAACAATTAAACAAATTTCTAATGGACAACGCAGAGATACCACCACAGCAATTTGGTTTCCGCAGGCACTACTCTACAGCTTATCAGCTTCTGAGATTAACTGAGACGATTGCTCGTGGTTTTGAGTATAAACAGCACACAGTCGCAGCATTTTTGGACTTCAAACAAGCTTTCGATCAAGTGTGGCACAATGGTCTGCTCTATAAACTTCGAAGCACTGGGTTACCAGATTATCTTCACCATGTCATCGATAGCTTTCTCTCACATCGTATTTTTCAAGTACGGGTTAGTCCTACTCTATCCTCTATGCGGCCAGTCATGTCGGGACGGCCTCAAGGTTCCATTTTAGCTCCTCTGTTGTTTAGTTTCTTCACCTATGACATGCCAACCTTACCATATGTCAACATCGCCATTTACGCTGAAGATATCGCCATTTTTACAGCGCACTATGAACATGATACCGCTGTTCACAGACTCCAGACGTCTCTTAATATACTAGTGTCCTGGATTGACAACTGGAGAATTTTATTGAACCTCCAGAAATTTGAACCCATGATTTTTACATTACGTCACCCCTCTGTCTCCCCTCCTATGATTTTACAAAGCATTCCCATACATTGGAAACGCTCTGATGACACTAAAATATCCTGGCCTGCATTTTGATCGCCGACTGACCTGGAACTCTCACATTAATTCAAAATTAAATCTCGCCTACTCCACATTACGCAATTTGTATCCCATTCTCAACAGCAAGTCTTCTTTATAAATTTCAAGTGGTTCTCTTTTATACAAATCTTTACTTCGTCCTTTACTCACCTAAGCTGGTCCGATTTGGGGAGGTGCAGCTGCAAACAAAATTAATCGTCTGCAGGTATTTCAAAATAAAGTGTTAAGGCTCATAGTGATTGCACCTTGGTATATCAGAAACTCTCAGAAACATCATGAATTGGACTCAGTACTATCTCTGCACATACTACTGTGTCAAGAAAGTTCCGGGAATTTGCCAATAAAACACAAAAAATGAATTATTCATCCAATTTTAGTTTATCGCCTTCAAAGCAGGCCCCTTCTGACATTACACATTTATACCAACGAATAATCCAATTATCAAAACATTTTTTGTAGGCACTTTTAGGAATCTATGTCAATTGTCGCCGCGAATTTTCCTTTATGTCTTCTATCGACTGAAAACGGGTGCCTCGAAGTGGTAACTTGTGTTTTGGAAAGAGAAAGAAATCAGCAGGAGCCAGATCAGGTGAATACGGTGGTTGTTCGATGAAATTTGTTGAGTTTTTGGCCAGACTTTCGTTACCAATAATAGCCTTGTGAGCTGGTGCGTTGTCGAAATGCAGAATCTACGAGTTGTCGATCCACAAATCTGGCCTTTTTCGCTGTATTTGCTCTCTCAAATACCGTATAACGCTAAGATGAGTCTTTATTAACCATCTGACATTCTGGCAAGATCTCTGAGTGCACGACACCACGATAACCGAAAAAAAAAAAACTGTCAACATGACCTTCAGATTTGATCGAGTTTGGCCTTTTAGGTTTCGGTTCAGTTGGAAGGCGCCATTCGGAAGCTTGTTGACTGGTTTGAGTGTCAAACTCGTAAACTCACGTCTCATCACCAGTTACAATGCGTTTCATGAATGTGGGGTCGGAACTGGCTCGTTCTAGCATGTCTTCAGCAATCCTTACGCGATTGAGTTTTTGTAGAAAATTCAGGTCTTTCGGAACTAACCGAGCTGTAACGCGTGTCATGCCCAAACAATCGTTTAAACTGGTACGAATCGATTCGTGAGACACAAAAAGTTCAGCGGCAATCTCTTTCTGAACATAAAGGACGATTTTCAGACCTCATTGTTTTCACTTTAGCGATGTTCAGTTTAGTTGAAACCGCTAATGGCCGAACAGAGCGAGGCAAATATTCCACCAAATCTCGACCACTTTTGAATGCACTATACCACTCATAGGCACGTGTTTTTGATATAGTCGTTTCAGCGTAAGCCCTCTGTAACATTTTCAGCGATTCGGTACACGAAATACCATTTGCAATGCAAAATTTGGGACAGATTTTTGTTCAATGTTTGTATCCATCGTAAAATCGCAAATCACCTTTGAGATGAACCAACAAAATGGCGTACTGTAAACAAAATAGATGACAGATGGCGACCAAACTCTGCATATGTATAGAAGAAAGTTGTACCAACTTAGCGACAACAAAAATTTCGAATCCCCTTTTAAACAGGATTTTTAAATGATCAATTCCCGGTACTACTTTAATAGAATGTATTCGAGCTGAGGCTCATACAATTTTTCAGCATCTTCACTTAGTAGCTGGCGCAGCGCACTTCTCGTTGGGACAAACATCTGATACAGTTCCGCGGATAAAAAGAGTCGTCTCCCACATGATTTGCTGTTTTCTTCAGGAAGTGATTCGAGAAAGAAGACTGTCACTGAATGAATGTGTGAAATCATCTCTGACTGTTTAGTGCAAGAGGGGCCTCATGTGGCTGGCCTCACAAATTATAATGTTCTTTGTTACTTTTAGTTATAATGTATTTTATTTCATATCTGTATAGCATAATTAATGCTGAACGAATCTAAATAAATAAAATAATAATAATAATAACAATAATAATAATAATAATAATAATAATAATAATAATAATAATAATAATAATAATAATAATAATAATAATAATAAAAGATATGGCACGGCGATGCACTTCTTGTCTGGAAGTCAACGGACGTGTGCTCCAGCACTTGTTGATGAGACAACCAATTGAACCAATTGTCTGTTGTTGTTTTTTTTTTTTTTTTTTTTTTTTTTTTAACAGTTGGGTGAGTGCTCGAACTTTCGTTTTTTCGTTATATTTAGTTTCTTCTTGCCTGCACAATAAACACATAAATATGTGTAAAAATGAATGACTTTTTATTTGCACAAGCCTACTTAAGTCCACTCATTCCAATAATATTCTTCTGGTACTGAAACGAAGTGCCGCAGCCGATAGGTTCCTAAACCAAACATGCTTAAAAGAAAGGCATCTATCTTCTCCCTAAGTTTGTACCCTAAGGTAGTACCGAAGCCCTTACAGATGCCATATTGTGTGGGAGGCCATAAGTGGTAGCGCTCCCAGAAGAAGCTGAGACGACCCTGTATGATTTTCTCAAAAAATTTACGAAGAGTTTAAAGTACACAGATCGGACCGTAGTCCATCGTGGAGTGATCAATTCGTCCTGGTTTAAGAATAGGAACAACAATGACTTCCTGCCAAGACGATGGAACCGAGCCAGAGTGTAACATCATGGTAAAAACACTGTTAAAAGAGTACCAAGATTCCGGGAGTAGCTTCAGAAAGGTGTAGGCGAGTCCGTCTGCTCCCGAGACAGACTTACCAGACTTAGTCTGAAGGGCTAAACGCGTTTCCGCGGGCGTGATAGGCAATAATAGCGGATCCCCGTGATCTATAACCGACTCGGAGACGGGCAAGTCCGCCGATACGAAATCCGGAGTAACCATACGGAGAAATTGTTCTTGGAGAGCCGGCGGGAGGATAGGAGTGTTTGAACGAAGCAAGTTGACGCTATAATTGAGGTACCGGAGTGGAAGATGTAAGGGAATCACAGTAGCGCGCCCAGGCATCTCGTTTAATACGTGGAAGTTGTCGACTCCAAAAACTATGCTTCCACGGTGCGAAGATGTCGATATAGATCATGTGCCAAACGCTTTTCCGCGAGCAGTCGGAAACATTCCGCCGTTCACCAAGGCGGCTTGGGTACGTTAGGCAATGGAGTCTCAACCAAGGATGAAATGTGTCACGGTACTCATGTGGCGTAGACTCCTGCAGGTTGTAAGTAACAGCGGAATCGGGAAGAGAATCCGTAGCGTTCCACATAGAGCGATGAAAATATTCCGGATCCACCGCAACCCGCCAACGGTGCCAGTAGAGGGCGGGTCCCCGGTGGAGAGTGACCGTATACTGAAGAACAAAAGGAAAATTATCACTCCCCATAGTGTCGGTATGGCGGGTCTCAGTCGTATAGTGGGCGGGGTGGCAAAAAATAAGTCGGGAGATGTGTCAGCCTGTCCCGGAGCTTCCAGGCGAGTTGTCAGATGGGAATTTAACATAGTCCACTGGGATGTCGTCGCGATCTGTAGCAGTGGGTGTCGGTGGCCGTGCAATAACAAGTGTAAGTTAGCAATGTTGAAATTGCCGCAAATAATCTGTTGATGGGACTGAGGAGGCTGGTAACCCTCCCATTCCGGTACAGTAAAGCAACGCCTAAAATTGTAAGATCGCCCAGACAGCTTCCAAATGTGAAGGACAGGGAAAATCCGTATCCTAAATGTGAATTGCTAGATTATTAGCCATGCCAATGGCAAACACCCCACCCAGGGTAGCACGATCATTGCGGAACCACTGGTACCCAGGAATGCGTAAAGGATTATATAAATGCAACCAAGTTTCGGTAAGGATGATCACATGTGGCCTGTCCCGCGGTAGAAAGCAAAGTAGATCTATGAGTTTGACCACACGCATTTTAGTAAAAGAGCCGAAGGTCGTGCATGGCGGTGAATCTGAACTAATTTAATGGTGCAATTGAGTTTTAAGAGATTTCAAAGTTTGTAAAAGCGGATCTAGAACCCCGCAAAGAGTTTATTGAAGAGGTTGCGGAGATCCCGAAACTCCCTAGCCCGTTTGGGTCTCCACACGAACGGCAGGTCGAGAAATGGCATTGATTGGCAGACCCGAAGGGCGGTCCTTCCCCATGGAATATTCAGGGTTATGATGCTACTAGCGACCATAGGCGCCGCAGGCCATCTTCTATGTGGAGCCCAGAGGGCCAAAACTCAATCATTAGGTACCGGCGACTGAGCCTCCATACATTTACCTTTGGTTGACACTGAGGGAGTAGTAAAAGTAACGCTTTGCGTCGGGAGCAGAGTCCCCATGCGTCCCGACCAAGGGGTAAGAAATACCGGGGAAATCTTCCTCCCCGCGACAATTAAACTTGCGGTCTGTGTACGTACGCATCACTCCCGCATAAGACGTATGACCCAGTACTATCTCTCGAGCTTCATAGCGGGACACTGTCAGTTCAGCTATTTTAGCAGTAATCTGGGATTCCAACATATATACCGGACATTTGTCTAACTGCCGCATGAGCCTGCTTACAGTTAATACATCGTAGCTGGTCTGAAAAGCAGGCCAGCTGCGCATCCAAATGATCCTGTCCACACTTCAAGCAGCTCTTGATGTTGCGACAGAAATTAGCCCTGAGGTGAAACTTGCCCCAGTTAGCGTATATTCGCAACCGTTCAGTGTAGGTGTCCACTGGAGAGCGTTGAAATTACAGATAAATATCAGAGGGCAGTCGTTGCACCCTAAACGTAATTTTCATGGTACGGGTGGGTACATAGATAGTGACCCCATTTTCCTGAGTGCGGCAATTGAATCGGCGCGAATGGTGCACTTGCAACTGCCTGTAACATGCAAATGGGTAAGCAATTCATCTAAGGTAATACCAACATCAATGCCGCGCACCACCCCTGTAACAAAGACGTTACAAAAGGGAATGGTGGAGCGTGAATCATGTACAGTATCAGAATCTAAGAAACCTTCACTATAGACATGGGAAGAGAAATGGACCTCCAATTTGTTATACTCATATTTATGACTGTGGGTGACTTCCTCCGCGTGTTGAAAAAGTCAACTGCCAATCTTTTGTGGATGTTCGTGCTATTGCTACGGTCAATGACAAAATACGGACCAAGGTCCGAAGAAATATACCTGAGAGGAGGCGGAGTCGACACGCCAGTAGGCATGGCCTATACCCCAATCCCAGCCCCATTTTACTGTTGAGTCACTAAGTTATTAGCTATCAGCTGTCAATGAGTGGCGATATCGAAATATCGGCACTGGTAACAACTTCGGTCTCCATACCTCGAGGGGTAATTGGAGTTATATCTTAAGTTCCAACGAGGGCACAAAAAAATGAAAGCACAATGGAATCACACACAAGTACAAATGAAGAAATAATTGGAGCACCGATCGAGACGTGTGTATATGACACATGCCACACACAATCCTAGCCTCCCCTAACTTCCCCTCACACGGCTGGCAGCACACGAGACCAAGAGTAAGTATTGCGATCGATAGCACGATGCGAAGTGACAAACAAGATTGGGGTGAATTCCCACCCCAGCGGGAATACATCCCGTGGAGCAAGAAGTGTCAACGCAACAAAACCATCCGGAGGAGCAACATAGTTGAAAGGTATTTGGTTTCATCCTGCAAGTACTGAGATGTCGGAGAAGGATTTTAGGAAGTTGAGATTCAATGTCGGTTAAGCGAGAGGGAAGGAACCAAGGGCTAACAATTACGTGAGGATAATGCAGTAACCAGATTATCAATATGCCGTGAATATACCGCACAATTGAAAAGGAGGTAATGGAGATCCCCGTGGAGGTCAAAGTAACAAAGTGGGGAGTCACGACGCCGGAAAAGGAAAAAATATGCCGTTGTCACCGCTACTCGGAGCTTGATCTTATAGAGATAAGAAAAACCTCAGCTCTGGTCATATGGAATCAATTGAATTCAGGAGCAACCGCGGGCGAGGAGCAGAAGTAAAGAGTGTGAGAAATGCTGCACCATTTCATAACGTTACGCAGACGGGACCTGGAACAGTTGCACGACAATGCCCATCTAATTCCAACTGAGGTTCGCAAGGCCTAGTAGGTGTCATAAGCTCTTGAGTACCCTCCACCAGACCTGAGCGAGAACCAGTTAGGAAGGACACCGCCAAGGCTTCCCAACCGAATCAAGAGCAACGAAACGTAGAAAATCTTGTTGCAAATTCCGGTCGTAATCGATTAGTGTAAGGGAAGTCCGGCGAGATGTAAACCATCGAAGCTTGCGTCGCAGTTCCGAGGCTTGACAACGTGAGTTAAGTCATCCATCCCTGCCTTTTAGCTTCTCGAATAACCCGTCGCGCAGGAGCCGCAAGGCGTTCAGCTACCAAATAAAGAAACGGTGTAGGGGAGCGTAAGTAAGCACCGTCTACCACAAGCAACTGCTACAGAGCAATGCGCCGTTCACCAAGGCGGTTTGGAAACTGCTCTCGAAGGGCACGCAGCCATAGTCGTGTATTTGGTCCGAAGAACCCTATCGAGAACGAGGTGGGGACATCCAGAGGAGGTTGGGACGCCTGTTGCAATTCTGTCTCTTAAAGTCTACTACAAAGCGCCTGTGAAGTACGTCCAATCAGGAATATTTGTACACAAAGACACCCTCCGACGATGAAAGTTACGTCCGACAGGGAAATGGTGGACATTGGTGGCTCTATGGTCGCTACCCAGAGAGTCCAAGGCAAAAGACGAAGTGGCATGAGGACAAAGAGAGTCACTAACAAACGATAAGTCAGGAGAAGTGGGGCGTTCAGACGGAGAACCATATCGAGTAGGCTCATCGGAGTTGGGAGGAGTTAAGCTCGTGAAGCGTGAAGGAAACCAACCGAATCACGAACACTGTCCAGTGAACGGCCAAAACCAAAATCGCCGCATATATAAGTGTAGTTATACCCGGAGAAAAATGTGCGAGCTAGGTCCAGAACATACGGCAAATGAAGTGACCCGGAGCGTTATAAACGGATAGCACTTGAAGCTGGAATAACTGAATGTGTAAGATTTAAAAGTATCATCTAAACTTAAAAACTTAGACACGGAAAGCAAATTTAGGGAGGGGCGGGGGAGGAGCAATGTTGTTCTTTTTTTATAGTGTTTAACGCCCGCTTTTATTACCATGGCACCGCAGGCGATGCAATAAGCCATCGCCATCTCGCTGCCGATCCTCGTGAATAATATGATAGGAGGCCCAACGAAAGGAATAATGAGGAGCGAGCCAGGATTTGGCTACGACGACTAAGTCTATACGATTTCCTGCGAGAACAACCTGACTCCTGCTCTTTTATTACGAATACTTCGGGCATCCCCCTGGATTAAGGAAAGAATTTGAAGAATGAAGACTATGACCTACAATTTATCGACGTAAAGCTTGCAGTAGACAACACAAGCTATAGATAGTTTGTTCAGATGCAACAGGGGTAGGGCTATTAGTGAGTTTTGGCCCATCTGCTTTAAATTCTGGACTGCCAAGGAGTCCACGTGTTTGGTCTGGGTGCTCAACCACAACCTGGAGTCGTGCACAGTTAACGATCGAAGACATGCTCTGAAACTGGAGGACGCTGTAGATATACCAATTGAGATGCGTCTTTCGCAACGACTCTACCATGAAATAAAATGGGGACGCAAATAACTTCGCTGGACCCCTGGCACCTTATTGAGAACTCAAACTCTTTTGCGAGCTTACGAAAGTAGGAACAGGTCCTGCAGTACGCAGCCTGTGAGCCATAGGCCTCTTGGAATGCCCTGCATAAATAGGGGCAACTGCGCCCGCAGGCTTCAATGAATGTGGGGGTAAAAGTGACGCAGCAGGGGAATGAGTCTGCCTAAGCATATCAGCGTTCATACTATTCCCTTTTAGCTTGCCAAAGACCTCGTAGCGTGTGGACCGAAGTGCATACATTATCTGGAGGACAACTTCCTCTCTAAGGCCTATTAGACGTACCTTGGCATTAGTCCGGTGAGCCAGTTTGCAGTGCACACAACACAATGTCTCGGCCTGGCATTCGGATGCGACACGTTGCCCAATGCACTTATAACAAAGGGCTTCCCCACGACAAACATTGGCAAAATAACCATATATTGCACAACGAAAGCACTGAAGAATTCTCTGAGTATAAGGGGACGTCGGAAATTGGCTATAATAAAACCTTACATAGGAGGACAAACGCTGTGAGCAATAAGTACACAAGTATTTTAGGGAACATAAGAAACCTCCCTTTGCGAAGATGCAGCTCTTCGTTTAAATCTATGCACATAGGCGGAGCACCTATCCGAACTCGATTACCTCCTATTCAGTGATCTCAGGATCTATGTTTCTGAGCACTCCTTTGGTATGTAAATGTGATAACGGAATGCTAGAGCGCATATCATATTGGGAGTCAAAGCCCGATTGCAAAAATGCACTAGCTGCCTGCCCTGTTTTAAAATACAGATCACACCTATTTCTACCTGACACGCTGTACACGGTTGATTTGAAAATCATAATACTTCTCAAATATAATGGCATGTGCATATATGCTACCATCCGGTGAGAAGTTTTCAAACTGTGACAATCTGTTGTGTTTATTGTGAAATATATCCACTGAAAATCGTGTATCAATAATTATGAAGGAAAGAGTGAATAATATATCCTTTTAATTTCATGGAGGGGGGCTATGTCCAAGAAATAGCTAAACTTCTCTAAATGCAACCAAAGTGTGTGCAAGTAACATTAATACTATTTTGTTCATAGCTTTCCATTTTATACGACATATTAACTAAATTCAATCATTGCTGACATAAAAACAAAGAAACATATGTGAAGTAAAATAATTGGTTGGTTAATTTTAGATTAGATGCTTGGATTATAATGCATGGTAGATTTTGTTAGATTAAATTGCACAAGGATTATATTCATAACCACAGTTACCTGATTTGAACCGAATTGGAGTTATTTGTGTATATTCCCACAGTTATACTGTAAATTACTACCGCAGATACATTAGGGAGCGGTGGGTAGGAATGGAACGTTTAAGGTTTCATCAATAATTAATACATAACAAGAATGTTATACTATATTAAGTCTTATTTTCACAACATGTATCATCTGCAACATATCACACAACTCCAATATCACTGAGATTCACATTAGCTTAGAGTACAAACTGAGTTACAGAGGTACGCTTTATTTACATCCTGTATTCAGGGTAGGGCCAAATTGGAATATCCCTGGGGGTACGATGGAAAAATGATAGAAAAACATTTCAGTGACATTTGAATGTAAATTGAATATAAAAGTATGACAAATTAATAATATGCCAACTTTCTGAATACAAAATTAAGTTTAGTGAAATGTAATTGTAATTAAGCTGGTCTACAAAAGTCACGCACATGGAAGGTTTTAGTGGCTCTGAAGTCTTCACATTTTCATGGGCCCATTTGGTGCAAAAATTGCGCCGAGCCCACATTTCTCTTTCTGCTATTAGAAAATTAATCATTACAAAAAATGCATAAAGCTCAAGGTTCTCGAAAATCATAGAAGGCATTTTCCTAGAAAAACTCCAGCATTACTGTAATAAAACTAATATCATATCGCCAAAACAGTTGGCCTTAAAAAAAAAAAAAAAAAAAAAAAAAAAAAAAAGCAACCATCCATGCAGTTAGCAAAGGAAATGATATAATTGTTTAAACGCTAGATAGAAATGAGTTAGTTCTAGCATTCTTTCTTGATCTTTCGAAAACATTTGACTGCGCTAACATTAAACACAATCAGGAAATTGGAAAATTATGGTATTAGAGGCATGCCCCTTAAATGGTTAAGCTCATGCCTAAAAAATGAGAATGCAGAGTATTTAAATAATACATAACACAAGAGAATGTTAGAAACATTTAAATCAGCGTTTAAAAGCATTACACATACAGTGCCACAGGAGAACATATCTATTTATCTTGTATGTAAATTGCTTATTCCTGTTAACACAGAATGCTGGACGTTTAGCCATTAGGTACGCTGATGATACAACAATAGTGGCTAAAGGCAGGACGGAATCAGAAGGCAAGATAAAGCAAATTCCTTACTATATATGTATATGAAGGAATCAACGCATCTCTTGCGAATGACTGCACCAAATTGAACATTTTTTTTTTCGTTGTTATCATGAATAGGATGTGGAAAAGAAAATGTTTAAAAATAGTATGGGAAAGTTTTTAAAATCTCATACAAAGAATCGAAACAGTGCCAAGAAAATGCATTTCGGTTAATAGCCGCCAGAGGGCAAGGCTTTGCTTTTTTCCAAAACTATCAGAGAATAGTTCTATTTGATATTCCTGTCTGTATTTTAAGACGATTTTGTCTGCTTGGTTTTATTATAGAGGACCATGCTTCGATAGTTCAGCTAACATGTCGAGTTATATAATGGTTTCCAGGCAAATGCTGTGAAAGTGAAAAGAGAGATCTATTGTTAATTGCCTGCTCATTCTAATAAATGTAACACATTAATGCACAGTGAAAGCAATCCCAGAATACCCAAATGTATTGATTGGAAGGAACGATGTAAAAATGCAACACCTAAATCAAGTAAGAGACATATGCCCGGCTCTGAAAACTGCGATATTCGTGTTTGTTCCAGATAACCTTCTCTTTTCATCACATAAATAAATGGAATGGATATCTAGAAAGAAAAGGAAGATCTTTCCACAATTCCTCACGAATTTACTACTAATTCCACCTTGCAGTGAAATTTGTTGCAAAGTTAGCCACAGTGCCATACTTCATTTTAGGTGAATAGAACGCAACCTTTTACCTGAGAATTAGCCATGGCCACTGCGTTGCTATCCGAGAGTTCAAAAGTGCCAGCAGGTGTGGTTCGACTTTCCCCTTCCGCGTGCTTATTTTATGAAACGGAACATTAGCAAATGTACTTAATTCAGTAAGATTATCTATTGCCATCAGGGATGGAGAATTGGGAAAAAGGCACACTTCTAAACTGACAGTTAAATGGGACATAGCAATATGGCAACCGGAAATAATAAGTTCATATTATTTATGTCAACGACCTACCTCAGATACTTGGGTTTTCTACCAAAGAATACTTATTTGCTAATGACCTTGGAATCTGCATTAGTGAATCTAAGTCTGATGCAGGACTCTGTTATTTTACCGATGTTAAAAATATCACAAGTATGATACAAGATTAGTGTAATGCAAATTTGCTTTGTCTTAACTTAGATAAAACTCAGCATATTTAGGTAACTTATAGTAATGCAATAGATTGTATGGGAAATGAGGTTGTATCATTTTTAGGTTTTAATTTCGATTCAAAACTAAATTGGGTTTACCATATGGATAAGTTAGCTTGTAAATTGAGTAAAGGTATTTTTATGATAAGAAAATTAAGGAAAGTTGTCAGTTTAGATGTACTTAAAGTTGCTTCATTTGCACATATTCATATTCACACTCATTTGTCTTATGGTACAATAATGTGGGGTTCTCAAACTAACAGTATAAAACTTTTTAGGATACAGAAAAAAGTAATAAGATTTATGTGTGGACTTCCTTCGAGGGGTCACTGAAGGGAAGGTTTTAGATCCCTGAGAATGTTGACTGTCCCTGCACTGTTTGTTTGTCTGTGTTTGAATTATGTAAAAGAAAATGATAGTGGATTTGTCGAACATAACATATGGCATACTTTTAACACTAGAGGTAATAATAATCTCTTGATAAGCAATTATTGTTATGCTAGGATTCAAAAGACTTTTCTTTATCAGTCTGTAATAATGTTTAACTCTTTACTCACAAATTAAAAAGCTCTTGAGTACAAAAGCTTCAAGCTTTTTGACTGATAACCCAATTTATAACGTAAATGAATTTCATGACATTGTACACCTTTAAATTTAATTACGTTGTTGAAATACTCGCTTATTGAATTCTTTGCAAGGAACTAAATTGTGTTAAGATTGATATAATGATTTGACGCTTGTAATGCTTCTGAAGTACTCAGAAGTTTCTCCAATAAATAAAATATAATCTAACCTAAAAAAAATGGCAACCTTGCTAGGTGCAATGGCTGTTTTACGTTCACATAATCTACAACTGTATTGTGCTCTACTTAATATACCATCACTTAATTTATTCACTGGCATTCCACTACTTTTTACAATGCTTTTTGTGACAATAAATACAATCTTTAGAATATTAAATGCTTTCCTATGATATATAAATACATTAAATTAATTTACTTTCGATATCTTTGAGTCCTATCAATGTATTTGGGTCGCATTACTGCACAACTAATTATAAAGCAATGCAATCACTCTAAATTACTAAAGAAATTATTTACGTTTTGTGCTTGTAACATTTTAAATTCCTCTTTATCGAGCGAGACCTTCCAACATGAAGGAGATACGAATGCTTCCTTATATGCATTATAATGTAATATAAACATTAACAATGCATGACCAAAATAAATCCTTTAACCTAATAATAGTATTCGAGAATTTTAGACAACCTTTGAATGTGGTGGCTTAAAGCAAGATATTTTATTTTGGGAGGGATGATTATAGCTTAAGAAGACGCATCCTTCTAAGCATGTAATTTTCTGCTCTATGGGAGGAATTTTATCAGAAAGAGTTTTTATTAACCTGTCAAATTTGTTTCCAACAGATCAGGTAAATAAAGATTGCAATAAATAAATAATCCACTTTCGTTAAAGCGGGCGTTAAACACTACAAAAAAAAAAAAAAAGTCCACTTTCTGATTTCGTTGATATTTTGCTGAGGCACACTTTAACAACTTTGGCTATTGTAGACGCATACATGACTGTTGCTGATTAAACTTAACTTTGTAAGCAGAGCACCGAACACTAGAAGCTTTTTACTTCAGGTCCACTACTTAATCAAAACACAAGAAAAACACATTTTCAGCAAGCGTATTAACTTTGAATTTGCAATATTTTCCTGTTAGTTTACAATGATTTCTGAAATATATGTTTCCAAAACCGCGAGGTGAGCGGGTGGCTACTGTGACCTTTTAATTACGAAGGAAAGCGTATGGCAATTTCATTCTCATACCACCACTGCAGGAACGCTTGAGACTCAGTTGATCCATCGCACAGTCAAACAGAAAGAGGATATTTACTTTTGTGAAAGATAGTACATACCTGAAAGGCTTGCTTTATCCGAAAATGGAAATTTTGAATACTAATCTGAAGTTATCATAACCAAATTGCAAATGAAATGTATTCCATTAAAAAATTAGCTGAAATTGAAACTTGTACAATGAGGACACAAATTGAACACAAAATTGACGGCTTAATGTAGGTATATTCCATAATATACAGAACGCAATTGAAATTACCAGTGGAAAATAATGTTTAGATTATAATTTAGTGATATCTTCATTGTACGACATGCATTAAAAATAAAAACATGCAAGCTGTTCTTCGCGCTAAATCAGCAGAAAATGCTTCACTAATTCTAATGAAAGAATTCGATTCAAGTAAGGGCCATTCCTACCTCAAGTTTGTATCAAGAAGTGCTGTGTTATGTTTGGAATGGGCTGTTTGTGAAGTTTCCTTTTGCAAACAGCTTATGGGGTGATATATTTTTGTGTGCTTGGTTGGCTTAAATGTGACTCAAGTGAAGTGGTTGCAGTTAGGTTGCTGTGAAAAACTGTTTTGTGCTTAAACTCATATTTAATTACTTGAAACGCAGAGGTTTCTTCAAGGAAGGGGATCTCAACATCAAAGGCAGTAACATGTTTTCTGAAATAATGAAAAAGTGTCCAACGTATTAATTATTGGACAAGTAAGACCCCCACCTTTCAAACATGGGGGCAAGGGATTGCTTGTAAATATTGCGAAGAAAATACCTTTCTGCCCCCTAAGTTGGCGGGTTAGGCTACAAGCTACATTTTTCATTTCTAGGAATATTCGTATTGAGGTTTCTAAGAGAATTCTACCTTATTCAAATAGCTTTTGCCAGTAGGTACTCATAGTTAAACAACGAAATGTATCGAAGAGTAATTACAATTACGCGAAACACTGCCTGAAACATTTTATTTTGAGAAATTGATGGTACTTCACTGTAATATTTAGTTGTTATATTTTTGTATACAAGAACCATTAGTGGACCGCATTAAAGGCTACAGTGCACGTGCCTCTCCTAAGTATTGCCCAACAGTTCAACACCAATAACTTTGTAACAAACCAATGCAACGAAAACATATTTTATCTTAAAAGTCATCTAAAGTTCTTGGTGCAACTAAAATTGCAGAAAAATCTTATTTCATGTTTATCCATTACACAACATTGTTTTCTGCACGTATCAAGGTGCAGCATTCTTGGATCAGTGCCATGTGTATATCACACAAAACAGAGAAGCTATAATAGAAAATTCAGTCGTTCTACGCACCATAAATATAGCTAGTTGGGTTTGCGGATGAGAGGAAAACGATGATAATGAAGTGTGTGACAAAAAATTGTTGTAAAAGCAATGTTTTCACTAAACAACTATCAGCTGCAATGCTCTGTATGTTTGAAAATCTTGAGAAATTCTGCAAATAATTTCCAGTTAATCACTATTAAGAGGCAACCAAAGGTTTCTGGAACATAGAATAACACAGTCAGTAATTTTTTTTCGAGGAATGATATTCGAAAAATATCTTGAGCCACTTCTCTTTTACACTTCCTTATTGAAAAAAATCTAAGTCTAGTATTTCCCGAAATAGAGTGCGTTCCGTGAGCGACCGGACCGCTTCGCGGCGGCCGGTCCTCACCCGTTACGGTGCAGCCACGGGGCAGTTCCGTCGCTCAGGGAACGCACTGTAATAATTCAGGGTCCAAAATGGAGCCATGCTGACGACGCGGCATGGGCGACAACGTGTCACGACACTGCCAATGGAAATCTAGTGTCCATGGCGGGGCGACACTTTCTGATACAACCGCTCGGTTCTGGTGCTTTGAACTCTTGAATATATGCAGCTTGGAATGTTTTCAAAATAGAGCAAATAAGAAATAATTGTTTAGGTTTATTTAATGACGCTAATAAATGTATAGCGACAAACTCAGATTATATACGCTCTTGGAAGGGGGCAAGGTGAAATGTAATAATTGTAAACCTGGCACTAGCGTTTGAAGATTATGGTGACAATTCCTATAACCACAGCTAAGAATGAAGGAAAATTCTCAACCCTTAAAAGAGTGAAAACACACTTTTACGTAACGCCTTGAGCCAAGAAAGACTCGATGCATTAACAATGTTTTAAATTGTGCTCAGCTATTTAACGCGATTCCAGATAACACCAAGACATTAATATGTTTGGAAGAATAAAAACCAGGAGAATGGTATATTAACCTACACATTAAGAAGGAAAGAAGTTATTTTATTTGCAACTATTGTGGATTCTGTGCTCCCCAGGAATTTTCTCATCACCCGCCTCTATTGAGAATACGAGAAAAAGTAATCATTAACTAGAAATGTTTACAGGAAAAGTTTATGCGCTTTGAAAATGACTTCTCTCAATGAAGGAACTCTACCTCAAAGCTTAAGTCCCATTTCTTTGGGAAAATAATGGAAGGATATTGTGGAACTGAATAGTAGCTGTTACGGTTGTTTTGATCCCATATAAGGATTAAGAAACTTTTCCTAGGGGAAATAGAAACACTAAACATAATTTGCTTCCTGTTGATGGCATGCTTTTAAATGGGCAATTCCAGCTTTGTTTGCATATTGGGTACCGAATCTCCTATTTCGTAGAAATTGCGGTTACTCTCTGACTATTCTATTTTCTCTGAACGAGCACAGGAGTGTTTTAACCACTATTTAATGAGCTTGACGAATAAAGCGGGAAATCCGATATCTAGTGGTTGATGCTATCGGGATAGCGTCGTAATTGTAGAATAAATTTGGCATTTACTATTTAGCATAAATACAGGAAATTATCATTATTGAATTATGGCTGGTGTCTTCTGGCTCGAAGGAAATGAAATAGATGCAGATAAAGATGCAATAGAAGAAGCTGACATTGAAGAAGCATGGTAAACCCTTGTTCTTGATTTTTTTGTTTGATTTCCTGAAACTGCTACAAATGAATGCAAACATTTAAAAGTGCTTTGGATAAATCAAATTTGACTATAATAATTATTCACTGAAGTCTCCAGTGACTGATTTATTTTTAACTAGTTTAATACTAATTTAGGAAGAGCGCACATGCATAAGAGGATTAAATTACATCTCGGTACAAAATGTTACTATTGTCTCCAAGAAAATCCTGCAGTTTAGTACCAACATGATACCTTTCACAGTGGGTACAGGACCTATTATACACACAGACCTGAGCAGGTTCATGGAAGCTGATGATGTAGCATAATTAATGGTGAAAGCAGTACACAGCAAGTTGCATCATAATGTGGCATAGATCATGTCCTCCACAGAATCATTCTGTTCAGTATTGGATCTGTGGAATAAAATGCCATATTCTGACTTCCTTTATACACAGCCCCTCTAGTAGCTTCTATTGTGCTGGCATCATTGGTAGTACAATTTCAATTTCACATTCTCTATATAAAATGCCTCCCTGTTTAGTTTGTGGACAAGCTGTGAAAATGTGTACTTTGACAGAGAGTACACTTTTAAAGTATGCAACCTTTAGTTCTTTAAACTTTTCAAGTTCACTTGAACAGAAAAGATTTATGAATTTTTCCAAGTACAGGATGTACTTAAATTTAATTTTGAGCCATAGTTCTTGTTGTTGTGTTCAGTCTGTCATTCACTTGAAGTATTAATGTATTTCCCAAAGTTTGACAATTAGCTGCCAAATAATTGAAGAAGTTAAGCTGATTGTGACCAGCATAGAATGTGCTCCATTTTCCTTCTTTTCTGAAAGTCATTGATGCTGTCTTTTTTTTTCCCTGTCCAGTTCTAGCTCATAGACTTTTGCCAAGTCTATTAACTGAATAACCACTGTAGACCACTTTCTGAATTAGGGGGTTAATACCCTGTTACATATGAATAGATTCATGTTGTCAAGATGTATTGTCCTGGCAATGTTATTTGTAGCTTAAAATGTGAAATGATATCCTCATTATGCTTTGCGGTGTCATTTTGGAGCAAAAACTTTGTTCTGGAGGTAAAAGTTTACTTTGACTACAGAATTGATTTCAGGCTTTTTTTCTCAAAAAAAAAAACAACTTAATTTGTAATGTTTTTCAAAAACCCTTAGAAATAGTTTTTGGAAACTCCATTTTTACCCCTTATTTGGATTCAGTTCATTTACATACACCTAACCTAACCAAGCATAACCTAATCTTGATGAAATTTTGAAACCAGAGGAACCTGTCATTCACAGTAGCTTGCTACAGCCTAACGGCCTCTGCTTGCCTCAACATTTAGAAAACACAAGATCCATTCAACTGTAACTTACCTTAATACAGTGCTTTATTTCTGACTTATGGCCACCTGCTTCACGGTGTACTGCTACTGCAGGATGCACACTGCTACCAGCTGAGTTGACTATTTGCAGACCCTGAGCACAGCGTATGTTCAATTCAAATGCATAGATTTACATGTATACAATAATCATTTGCTTTTTCACAGAAGGTGTTGGAAATAATGTTCTTGTGCTGCCATACATCTTTCACACCTTTTAAGAAAATTTCCATTAACCACATTAATTCTTCTTCTGAAATTGCAATAATTTGTCTTCTGATATTGTCTTTCAGTTCCTCCAATGCATGTGGGTTGTTCTTTACAGATGACCCTATCTTCAAAAATTTCCTCCATTTCAATGACAGATGAGCTGTATGTGCTGTAACAGAGTGTTGTTGAAAATATGCCTGTGTGTACTCTATGTCACACAAATATTCCAGGAATGGCTTAATTATTGTATCCCTATACCTCTGTCCATTAACTGTATCCTCAAAGAATATAGGCCCTATAAATAGGTATGCCTTTGCAGCACACCAAACATCAGTTTTCGGGTCATGAAATCGCATTTTGTGTACAATATCAGGTTTTTCTGCACTCGAATATTTGTTGTTTTGTGTTGATACATGGCCATTTAAATAAACCATGCTTGGTTTGTGAAAACTATTAACTTTGGGTCCATAGAGCCATCATTAACTTTACCCGACACCTAATTGCAGAAATTTGCTCTACTCACAGTATCATGTGGTTACAGTTCCTGAACTGCGGTTATTTTATAAGATTTTAATTTCAAAAGTTTAATGGCTTTCCAAGCCAAGAAATGTGAAACTTCTGTTTCCTGTGATAACCTACTCAGAGATGTTCTTAGGCTATGTTCTAACTTTAGTCCTATCTCATTGAGTTGTCCCTCTGTAAGCACACTGCGAGTTCTTTTGGGTTTTTTTTTATCAAGAACAGAACCTGTTTCTTTAAATCTGTTTACAAGTGAGGCACAGGGATACTAGAAAATCTGTCTATAAATAGCAGAGTCACATATCTACAAGGCTCTGTTTGCACATAGGAATCATACATGAATATGCGTGTGCTAAGTATATTCACTTCTTGGCATTATAACAGAACTATCACAATTTAACCACAAAGAACAAAACAAGAACTTGTGCTAGCAACAGTCGCAAATGCACTGAAACAGAGAAAAGCGGAGCCAGGACTAATTAGAAGCTCTGTGTGCATGCAGCTACCTCCCACCATGAGTCAAAAACAAAGCACTGTTTTTTGTTGACACAACACATAGCTGCTTTCCTTAGGTTCATATTTACACTTGAATTACTCTGCAAGTATCCATTTATGTATTCGTGTTTAATAAAAAGCTCAACAATTTAATCTGAGAGAAACTCAATACACCAAAAATAACTCGGCTCACATTCACTTTCTCATGTGTACATCATGGTCATTACTCTTTCTTTTCCAATTCAAAGCTGTTAACCAACTCAAAATGTTGAATGACCCTTCACAAGATCAATTCAATGAATATCAACATCGTCAAACAACATCGTCTCATACCATTTGACAGAACAATTGACCAATGACATCATACCTTCTGAATCATTGGCAGCCATGGTTTTACTTAGAACACAAAAATGTGTAAAATCCTAGAAATTAGTAAACAATTTAAACATTAATTACTCAAGAACCAAGGACTTCCAAGACATACTCCAAATAGAACTATGGCTCAAAATTAAACACAAGCACATCCTACACTTGGAAAAGTTCGTAAATCCATTCTGAATTTAAACTAAACTTTTACCATACTGGAAATATAAATAGTTAAACAGTTTAGATCAATGCAAAGATACCTTGCATATTGTTGCACTTTCATTCTCATCTTCTACCATTCACTTCCACCTATCCTTTTTAACCCATTCATAATGTTATTCTCTGCTATTTACAATTTACCCGTCTTCTTAAAGCCATTTGGTGTCATATTGTCGGATACGAGGATCATAGGTCCTCTAGTGATCTCAACTGTTCATCAAATGTAGTCTTAAACGTTCAATTGCAATTTTAAATTCAAATTTTGCAGCTCATGTACATCCACAAAAGCAAAATACTTTTTGGTGCAAGATACATAGTTAATTCTTAAGAAAACCATAAAACCGCATGTTAGTAATTTTATGTGCTTATTCTATGAGAAAATATTAATTTGAATTATATAATTATAAATAAACCAAAAATGTACCTACACACAATGGAAAAATAAAATAATGTTAGTGTCTTTTGATTTTATGCTAGGCATTTCAATGAAACTTAATTATTATTTGTGTAAAATAAATTTGTTTTTCAATATTCCATTTAATACTGCAATAGTTGTGTGAATTTCTGTTACATTATTCATTTTCAAAGTTAGGATATACAATGCATACTAGTATAGGATTCAATCACCCACTTAACTCCTCACTTAAATTCACTATATTTATAATAACATACCTACACAAAATATCTATTTTTATGAAAACAAACAAAAGTGGAAGGAAAACACATCCACACACGAATGCAAACACATTCATACACACACTAACTCTGAAAAAATAGGATCTTTCTTTTACTTTCACTTAAATCTTTCAAATCTACTGCCAATACTCAGCCACCAGTGACAAGATTTTCTCTTGGGAGAAAAAGAAATGTCTCCCATTTCCTTTGCTACAACCATTCAACATTCAGTTTCACTTAAACCAGACACTCCATATACATTTTGATTTTAAATGGAGTCCATAAATGGCAACACGTTTTATATTTATATTGCAACTATTATATTGTATTATAACTTTAATATTTTGAGTAAATTTCACATTTTATTGCATTCTCAAAACAGACTAAACAGTGGTTTACAAGTCATGAGAAATGAAAATACAAGAATGTAAGCCTTTATGAGCAATTTATGCCATATTGTATTTAGGAAAATTATCATTCTGAATCAAGTGGCACAGGGGGTTCTCTGGTTTCTCCCACCATTGCATTCCATCAGTGCTCCATCTTCAATTATGTATCACCAGTTCATCGCCTGCAGTGCCATAGTAGTAAAAGTGAACATTAAAATTATTTTAAAAAAATCATCATTGCTAATAGCTGAGCTTTTACAATTGGTTTAAAATGTCAAACAAATGGACAAGCATGTCAAAATGCAGTTTCTTGCCTAGATTAATATCAAAATAGCTGTACAGCGTGATAAAAGATGTTCCACAGATGGCATCCAAATTTACATCTCAGACACTGTTAAATCATAGCATAGGCTATAGGCAGCAATTACTTGGATGATATATTTAGTTATTTTCTTACCCAACAATCTGCTCTGTGCTGTTTAGTGGGACCTTTGAAGAATACACTTCAAACAGTCTTTGTGATGTAAAGTTACTAAAATTATATTGAGACTAGGCTCTGTTAGCATTCTATTGTATTATAGGTATGGCAGATGCATCTAGTGTCTCTAATAAGAAAGATAAAAGTAAATTTTCAAGTCCTGAATCAGCTAATGTGAGCCTTTTGTATTGTTAATGCATAATTTTATTATTTTTGTAAACTTGATCAGTTGAGTTCTGTAATTAAATACTCTTCTTCTCATTCTCCTCCTCCTTTTCCTGTTCCAAGTAAGGATTTGGTTTTTAAGTCAATTCTGAAACCAAAGTACTATGTGAGCTGCTGTCTCTATCTCTATTTATGCCATCTTCCTTTTAGGGTGTAAAAATATGCTTGCATTGGCAGAAAATCTGGGCATACCCTTTGCACAATTTGATGTCTCTTCTATGAAAGTATCAATTCTTTTATCACATTCATTCCTACCTGATGTTCTTCTTTGATTTCCTGAGTACTTCTTTGGTCTCTAAGGTTCACATTGAATATCAATCTCAAGAATCTCATTTCAATTGCTTCCATATGTCTGTTATCACTTTCTCTCAGCACTGACGACTTGCTTCAGTACAGAGATAATGGCAGTTTTGTTTGACATTTCCCATGCTATTTCAATTAAGTTTTATTTCTCTATGCACTTGGACCAGTAACATTGTGGTAGCAAAGTTGTCAAATGGAGTTTACATTTTTTCCATACTGACAGTATTTTGTTTTATGGTAAAATAATGTTTCAAGAACATTAAACCTGGATTTATATAATTTGAATCTGCCACCACTCTCTGTCTCTCTCTCTTCCTTTTCTGCTTTTTAATGTCCCTCATAACAGCAAAAAGACTTACTAATAAGTTTTATGAAACTATGTTCTAATGAGTTTCCAGACCTGAGATCTTGGATATCAATCAGGTAACCTATCCTTATAATATATAAGCTGTTATTGCAGATTAAGATCTTCTGATATCGGATGATTTTGTTATCATATGTGGTCTTTATTTTTGTGTTCAAACCGCATAAAACTCAGGTTCAGTATGCAGTTTTATTTTGCTTATTTAGGGTTTAATGTCTTACTGGGCTAATTGAAAGATGGACGGTATTAATATAGGTAACACCTCCAAAAAAAAACAAGGAGGTACTAAATGAAATTGAATACTCCAGAGTAAGTTCAAGTGCACCACTATTACGCATCATGTAACTGTGTGTCTTAAATGTCTTCCACATTTTGTACAATATTTATCTTTCTAGTGAGCACAGCATCACTTTGCTTCCCTGTTATGCTGTGTAAGACTGTTTCAGTGCTTTTCTGTCAATTAGACTACAAGGGCTGGGTTGGAAGCTCTCAGTGGCATAGATATTCTTGGAGCCTCTGGTGCAAAAGCTCCAAGTGTGGTGCCTAACTACAGTATCTAAACC
This sequence comes from Hymenopus coronatus, assembly GCA_030762935.1. Taxonomy (NCBI): domain Eukaryota; kingdom Metazoa; phylum Arthropoda; class Insecta; order Mantodea; family Hymenopodidae; genus Hymenopus; species Hymenopus coronatus. The sequence continues at coordinate 62,210,972 of CM060900.1, forward strand.
GAATGCAGGGGTTTTAAATTGGATTTAGATAGGCACTGTATAACATTAAATCTAACAGTATATAAACAATTATGTATAGGTAATATTTGCTTTTAAAAATTTGAAGAACAGCAGTGATATCAAATAATGAAATCTTAATTGTTTAGTTCAGCAGCGCATTTATCTAACTGTTATAGCACTCATTTATTGCTACAATAAGGCCTACAGGAATGCTCTTTGGAGCATTCCTATAGGTCTTATTTTAGTATAGTTTTACTATACTAAAATAACCAATTTTTAATTTTTTTAAAATTTTTTTGTAGCTTAATACCCTTTAACCTAGTTGGTCATATTGGACGATGAATGAAATTGGTGAAATGATGCTCAAATGATCTCGGGGCCCATGGAACTTAAAGTTACTTGACATTCGTCCTCTCAAGATAAGAGAAAAACTCCAAAAATACCTTTGGGTAACTCACCCTAAGCAAGATTCGAACTCACGACCTGTTGAATGTGAGGCAGACATGCTACCACCACACTACCCAGGCAGGCTAAAATAACCAATGTTTTTCAAAATAGAGATAACTTGGTTTTGCATAGATTAATTGAATCTTTATAGAATTAAAATTGATAATTTTCAGCAACATGACTGATAGTTATTATTATAGTCAATGTAAAAAAATTTTAAAAGAACAATTTAAAGTAACAAAAATATACACTAAATTTTAACAAACCTAAGACCAAATTTCCTTGTTATCAGGAAAATTATTTATTTGGTAAAGACATGATTATACTTGAGATCTGAAGACTTTATTTCTTGATTGGATATTGGAAAAGAAATTAATGGCTTTGTGAATGTTAGTCTGCAATGCCCTTCCTTTTGTGTTGACAATAGAGTGAAACCGCTTGGGCAGAGAGTCATGGAACTTCTAAGATAGTTTTTAATCATTTAATTTGGAAAAGATCTTTCAGTTTTGGACACTGCAGTGGAAATATTGAAATACGTATAACAAGCAGCAATACATACATTGAGATAAGCAGAAATCAAAGAATTATGTTCAAAACTTAGTAGAATAGCAAATTACTTCACATTAATAATAATTTTAACTTTACATTTGAAGGAACTTCTAATTAATAATTGCGTCCTAAACAAATGCGTTATACCAGCAGAAAATGTTTCTGTAAGATTTTCAGTTTTGCTTCCAGTTAATTATTAGTAGGAGAAGCCAGAAATAGTCCATTATGCATGCCCTGGAACTAATTGTAAAGTTGTAGCATATAGTATCAATCATTGGATAATATGAAGGTAGAGCTGATGGTGGCAGCATTGTGGCTAGACAAGTCTCTCAGTACACTGCCAAGTGCACAGACATACTGACAGCATGAAGGGTGTGCTGTGAATACCCCACCACTTAATGACAATACCTACATATGCTAATTGATTTTCCAAAATAATTCTCTCATATGCAACTGCAGCAATAATAAGGAACAATGTTAATTAAATATTTGTTTGATATATATTTTGTTATACAGCTTTTTATCATGGAACACCTTCAAATATTTTCAACAGTAATGCCACCTTTTTGGGAGGTGGCAGAAGTCCTCATTTGGGGCTCCGGTGTAGTGCTTTTTGGGAGGTGGCAGAAGTCCTCATTTGGGGCTCCGGTGTAGTGCACTGGTTGTAACAACTAAACTAATCTTTCAGTACTCCTTAAAAACCACATCCCACAATGACAAATCAGGACTTCATGAAGCTTATGGAAAATTTGTTTATAAGTCAGCCAACCAGGAAACAGTTGTTGGAGTAGGCACCATGTCAATTACCATGACCAGTATGGGAGGTATGTTTAAACACTTGCTCATGAATCAAGTTGGATGATTGCACAAAATGCTTTTAAATCACCTTGAAAACATTCAATAACTTGCTCTCTATAAACTTACAATGTGACGTTAATTCTGTTTCCATATGCACCCCCCAATGAAATATGGATATCACTGTAATGGGAAGACATATTGGCTGACACTGTCACTTTGTCTGAATATAATGCTCTCTGCATATATCATATGGTTTTTTCCCAACTGAGAAAACAATTTTGTTTAATAAATGGTCACTCAATAGCACATTATATGCATCAGACTTCCACCAGTTTGTGAGATACTCAGGATCTTATTGCATAATGTACCGAGCATATGCACAGTACTGGAAACATGCTATGAATTCTGGCTCCCTTAGGACATGATATATGCTGAGTTATATGAAAGGAAAACAGCGATAATTATGGGGGACTCCATGGTGCGACATGTTGGGAAATATATAGGTGCTGACGCCATAGTATACTGCTATCCAGGATCCAGAATTCAGCATCTTGAAAGGAAGCTAAAAGAAAACAGGGATGACCCGGATATTGTAATATTGCACTCGGGTACAAATAATTTAGACTCATCAAGTTCCCCAAAGGAAATCATGGACAAAATGAACCACATTGTGGCAGTGACAAAGGATCTATATCCTAAGGCAAAAGTGTGTGTTAGTGGAGTGTTGCGTAGAAGAGACCAGGACTTACGATATGTGGACGCTGTGAACTCTACACTAGACTGGGTATGCCAACAAAATAACTGTATATTTGTAGATGGTAATGTGTGGATCAGGGAGTATGATATTGGGTGGGATGGCTTGCATTTAAACAGAAGGGAAACTGAGAAATTTGGTAGACTTCTGAATAGGGTGATACATCATATTGGACCAAAAAACTAGATTTTAATTACAGCGGTAGATCAAAAGTAGATAAGTCAATAACAAATGGAATATCTCCTAATATAAATTGCCCCTTTGTGATACCACAGGCTAGTATGTTATTACATGCCAAAAAGGGGATTAAATTATTGCATCAAAATGTACAACACATCAGTAATAAAGTACATAGCATAGAGCTAGTTATGAATGAAGTTAATCCACATGTAGCAATTCTAACTGAACATGGCCTAATGGAAAATAATGTAAATATGTACAAAGTTGAAAACTATAATCTAGCAAGTATATACTGCAGGAAAAATCACAAGGGTGGGGGTGTGGGTATTTATGTTAAAAATGGGGTCATATACAAGGAAATGCCTAAGATTTGTAATATGAGTATTGAAATGGTCATGGAATTGACTGCTATTAAGATATGTTGTGATGAATGTGCCTATGTAATTATAGGAGTGTACAGATCTCCAGGCACCTCAGTGACACATTTTATTGAATCTTTTGAGGGTGTACTAAATAGTGTACTGCAGACCAATGTAAATCTGATTGTATTAGGTGACATAAATATTAACTCGGCTGCTGGAAATAGGGAATATGTACATTTAATGGACTGCTTAAAAACATATGATCTAAAAGATGTGATAAACACTCCAACTAGAGTTACATCCCACTCGTCTACCATTATTGATCATATATTTACCAACATTAAAACTGGATACTCATCAGAAGTTGGTAACTATCATCTATCAGACCATTATGCACAAATCATTCAAATAGATAACATCACTGTCAATATGGATGAAAAAAATGGGTTTGTTAGTTACCGTAAAACGCATGATGAAAATATTACTAAACTCAAATATGCACTAGAACATGAAGCATGGCAGACGATGTACTCAGTGGAAGGAGTTAACGCAAAGTGGGAAAGTTTTTACAAAACATTTAACATACATTTTAATGAAGCATGTCCAATTATTACAAAAAGGGAGAATGCTTGTAAAAGTAAAAAGGTGAAGTTAAATGCTGAGGGAGTATGTTTGAGAAATAGAATGAAGGATGCATATGAATGGTACAAATCAACAGGATGGGAACATTACAAAAATAGGTATAAAAAACTGAAAGAAGATTTCCGTAAATATTTAGTTGAAATCCAAACTTTGCAATATAAACACCAATTAGATACTTGCGATAATATTACTAAGGGTGCCTGGAACATCATAAACAAGGTAAAACTAAAACTAAAAAAGAATGAAAATATTGTGATAAATAATCATGGGAAAATTGAGAAAAATCCAGATGTTATATGCAGTATTTTTAATGAACACTTTTTAAATGTTACAGCAGCAAAAACTCCCAAAGCAAACAAGGTTTTGCCAATTGGCAATAAAGCACAAAGCATAAGGGGTAGTATATACTTAAAACCAACTGATGAAAAGGAAGTAATAGAAATTATTAATACATTCGATAATAAACAATCTAGTGGTTGGGATGAAATAACACCTAAATGTTTAAAACAATGTAAAAAAGAAATAACTATGCCATTGGTACATTTGATAAATTACTCTATAGCAAAGGGGGAGTTTCCAAACTGTTTGAAGACAAGTATAGTGCGCCCTATATTTAAAAAAGGAGACAAAACCCAAGTAACAAACTATCGCCCAATCACGTTAACGTCCACATTAGCCAAGCTGTTTGAAAAAATACTACTAGTTAGGATAAACAAGTTTCTAGTTGAAAATAACGTTGTTAGACCTACACAGCATGGTTTTCGAAAGAACCGCTCAACTGTTACTGCCACAACTGAATTTCTTGGAGATATTATAACTAGACTAGAAGATAGGAATAAAGTAGCTGGTATTTTCCTTGACCTTACAAAAGCTTTTGATTGCGTTGACCACAAAATATTACTGCTGAAGTTGAACAACTATGGAATAAGGGGATTGGCAGAACAGTTAATATCATCCTATCTAACTGATCGAGGGCAGTGCATAGAAATTCCAAGTTATAAGGGTAATTGTAAACGCATGCATAAGTCTAAGGAGGGAATTGTGCAATATGGAGTCCCACTGGGTTCGGTGCTTGGGCCTCTACTTTTTATACTATATATTAACGATATTCCTAGTATTTCAAACTCAAAATTGTTGTCTTATGCTGATGACACAACTGTGTTATGTTGGCACACTTCTATAGTTGATCTTGCTGCAAAAATAAAAGTTGATACAACCCAGCTACTGAACTATTTCAACTCCAACAACTTAGGATGTAATACAAGTAAGACTAAAATATTAAATTTTGCAATTTCCCAAAGACAAAGTGAGCAGTTAAAAACCAAAGTAGGTAACGAACATATTGTTGAAAGCGATCAGACCTCTTTTCTGGGCATAATATTCGACAAACATCTAACATGGGCAGACATATTGAACACGTCTGTAATAAAATTAGTAAAGGAGGATATTTGTTAAGATATTTTTCTAGACTTAAAAACCCAAGTATATTACGCACAATTTATTATGGTGTAATATATCCTCATTTACTGTATGGTATAGAACTCTGGGGTGGTGCTGCAGCAGTGCATATGAATAGGGTGTTGACACTGCAAAAAAAGTGTATAAGGATAATTTCAAATGTAAGACCTGACCACCCATGCAGAGAGTTATTTATAAAAAATGAAATTCACACTGTTGTATCACCGTATGTATATCGTGTACTACTCCTAATACATGGATCTAAAGACATCACAAGATATTGTGAGGTGCACAAGCACAGTACTAGAAGTCAGAGTAATGTATATAGATCTGTACATACAAAAAAGTTTTCTGACAAAGATCCAATGAATATAGGAGTAACTTTGTATAATAAACTCCCAATAGAATTTAAAACTCTACAAATTAAATCTTTTAAAGCTAAGCTAAAGAAATACCTTGTTAACAAACCTCTGTACAGACTCGATGAACTCTGATCTGAGGTGTGTGTGTGAGTGAGTGAGCGAGCGAGTGCACATGGCAAATGATTACATGTGTGAGTGTGAGAGAGAAAGTGTGTTTGTATGAAATAGCTTTGTAACTAATAATTATACTGTAATACTTATAATGTAATACTGACTGACCATGCTTATAACTTGTATCCTCAAGTATACAGGCAATAAAGAATTATGAGTGTATTCCACCATCGCCAAACATCCAATGTACACTGATTTATAACAAAAGTAATTAATCACAAATTTTGTTTCCTTTCTTCTGGGCAACTCTTTTGAAAATATCAGGATGAAAACTGACTCGAAACTAATATTGTGTTAACTTATATTTTTTTCAGCAGTAACCTGCCAGCATTAAAAAGAGAATTATCTAAATATTTTGTCATAACCCCTAGAAGAGAGAATAAGTTGTGTTTTGGAATTCTGAGAGTTCATGGTAAACAGATTAATTCATCCAAAGGTAAATACAATTTTATACATATATATTTTTTTTTTTTTTTTGTGGGTACTGTTCATTAGTACTGATCATTTATGCACATAATCATGTAGATTTTTCTTCAATTCCAACCTGTATATCTTGCATGTATAGATTAACAAGTACAGGAATTCCTGAAAACTATAAGTATTCAAGGTCCAATTTTATTTAAGAAAATATGCTGTAATATATATTTTAATGTATATTGTGTTGAGTATTTAATGCAGAATATTAAAATTATGTCATCTATTTATGGAAAATTAAATTTATATTAAAGGAATGAGACGTTTTTGGTCTATTTGCAATAAGAATTTCCTCAGGCAATTTTACTTCAATTTACCATATAACATCAGTCATATTCATTGCTTTACACATATTCATGTGATGGAATAACATAGTGCATTATTTTTGCACTGTGCTGCTGAAGCAGGCAGCTCTCTGTTAATATGGGAGTATTAGGAAATAAATGGGTCTTTCATATATTAGAAGAACAGACAATTAAACAAGAGGAAGTGTAACAATGTAATAAATGTGTATGAATGCAAACTTTATTACGAAAAACTGTTTAACTGAACTAGTAAAAGAGGCAAAATCATTTTGGATAATGTATTTTTTTGGATAATCAATGGTAATGATTTTAAGCAGTGAAAAGAAGGCAATAATTGTATTTCAAGTCCATATAATGATATATAATAAAAAAATTATTGTTGCATAATTATTAAAATGTGCGTTATAATACTTATAAAGATTATTTAATAAATGATTTAACTTTCAATCCTAGGAAGCATTGTTTTACATGATAAATACTTATGGATTCTGGTTTATTATTATATCCAGCATAACCCTGAAGGAGTAAGGAAAATATGAAACAGAAAATGTTGCTCCAAATAAAATCATATTGCCCACCCACCTGTCCTTCTTTGCAACCTCACTTGTAAATGGCAAAGTAACACCATTATCAACTACAATGTATGCCAAGAGCACCAAAACTAGCATAAATCAATGTTGCCAATATTGCAATTGAAGGGCTATGTGAGAGAATCTGTTGGCTCCAGTTTACTTCATTTTGAGATACCTACTCAAAGAAAATTTAATATAAAATTAAGTTTTGTTTTCATTATTCTTACATTTGAAATATTGGTAGAAATGGGGCAAATAAGTTATTCTGCATCAAAAGTAAAAATATATTTCACTAAAATTATGTATGAGAATATTGAAGTCCTTGGAACTTCCTAAGTTTTTTTCACCACAGACATAATTTTTTAAGGTTTTGGTCTAAAATATTGTGTTTAATGCCAAAATTATGGTATTTGATCACACAAGGATATTGCATGCTTAATTATATCTTAATAAAAGAAATGGGTAATATATAAAAGTAAATAACTGATGAAAACAAAACATATAATTTCTAGAGTCATTCAGCATTAAATATAAAATGTGTATTACATAAATTGCTTACATAATAATTTAAAAGTTCACTGTATAAATCACTTCATATATATCTTGAGATAAAATGTGTAGTTCAGCATTCTTTTAATAAGTATATAGCAAATACCGCCTGCACTGAGCTTGATGCATTTCACTCATCATGTAATTCAGACAAGCTATTGGCCTCCTGTGGCAAGTTTTCAGACACAAAAGCATTGTAAAAGCTTGTGTCAAGTGGAGGAACATTTGCATTGTTAACTTTATTATGGCACAAAACTTTGTCGCTTAGATTGGAAGGGCTCCTTACGCAGGTATTTCAAAGTGAATGAAACATGGATATTGAAGTGCTGTGTAGCAGACTCTGATACTGTTAAAAATATTTTGTTTTGCTACATACAACCACTTCTTGCTTATCTTGAGTGTATTAAAGAAGTCTGTACTGATGTGTAGTGAGCTTCTCCTTGTATCTGTTGAGCACACTTTTTGAACAAGGGTTTGAAGTGTACTGCAAAATCAAAACCCATGGTGAAACTTTCATTCTGACCATTTCCTCCAATACTTTCATCATATATTTTCTTTGTTTTTAATCCACACAAATACTCAACTTCCTGTTCTTATTGTGTAGTTGTTAAATGAAGCTCCATCAGATCATGCCATCAGGCAATTTCATGAAATACAGTTTCCAGCACTCACATGGTAGCCCTGTAGTATGGGAATAAACAGATTTGCCAGTCTTTGGAACATAAACCATGCCTGAGATTTCTATTCATTTTTCGTGCATTCACTGCCTACTTGCTAGGATTTTGTTGTGAAATATCATCTACATCTATCTTAGGTCAGAAACTGCAAAGTCTACTGACAATAAACATCATCATCGTCGTCATTGTCATTATTCTGATAGTAAAATAGTGTTAAAAACTAGTCTCATTTCAATGTCATTGTCTTCCTCTAGGTCTACCCTAACATCTGAACAGTAATTAGTTCTGGGTCTATGTTTCAAAAAATGTGTATTATGCCATTTGGATATACAATTGTGAATCACTATATTTATACTAATCATATGAAGTTCTTGGTGCCTTCATATCTTTACTAGGTACTTTTGAAATTCAATGTTATAGAAGCAGCTGAATGTTTAAGTAATTGCATTTTGACTCTTCTGTTACTTTTAATGTTTGTTTATGAGAGCCCAAATTTGTGATCCATAGCTCATTATGACAGCACCATACTTTTAAGTTTTCCTTTCCAGAAATGTAAAGTTTATTATTTTCAGTTTTTTATTCAACTTGCTTAATGTGAGAGATTTTGCCAGCAACATTGTTTAAATATTTCAATTGAATCATACCCATTTTTAGTTTCTATACTACTTCTCTAACTTTTGCTTGTAAGTGAACTAACAGTATTATAATGAAACAGCTTTGGGTAACTAAATATTCTGCTTTTAATTACAGAATTTGTGGAGAAACTTTTTATAAGAAAGTAAGTACCATCTTTATATTTTTATAAAAGTAGATATTGCAGTTTTTATAAATTAAGTGATAGCTTTATAATATTAGCATAATTATCTCAAGGGTAAGTTAAACAGCAATGAAATTGTTTAAATATATTTGCTGTGAATATAGTGGAAATTATTTTCAAAAAGCAGAATTACAAGGGCTGTTCAATAAAGAATGACCATCTTTTTCTACAGCCATAATTTCTGGTGCTAAAATTTAATCATATAATAATTCTGTTAGCTTGATGTGTAACAAACATGCCATACTAGTTTCATTGTTGGCACTCCTGGTTCCTTCTTGTGAGAAATGGAAAACTGAGACTTGCTCAGTATTGCCTACTGAAAAAAATGGAGGTGACACATGATTAACAATATGCTGCTTGGAAATTCTGCATTCATCTAAACAAATCTTTAACCAAGGCCTACGTAACTATGCAATGTTACAGAAGGCCAATAGAGAGTCTGTTCTTTCATACTCCACAGCTCTTAGATAGTTTAAATTGTCTAAAGAGAGGAGACAATTAATTTAAAAGGAAGGTGAACCTGATGCTCCAGTTAGTGTTCTTTGGAAGAAAACATCATGCTATCACTATGAGAGAGGATCAATGAATAATCTTATGAACACTTTCAGAAATATTGAACATTTTATTGGGTATCACACATGTTGATGTCAGAAAATAGACACATGTGATATGTTTGAATGTTGTTGGTTCCGAGACTGTTGATTTCCAAACAAAATGACATTCTCATATAGTTGAAGATGATGTTAGAGGAAGATGACAGTTTCTTTAAAAGATAATCAAGATTGATGAAACTTAGTTACATCACTTTCATCCTGAGAATAAACAGCAAAGCAATAGTGATTGTTTCTGCTGGGAAAGTTGTGGTTATCTCATATTTTCATACTCATGGAGTGGGTTATCAGTGTGTTGTACCTGTATAAATATCAATAGTTTGACAACATTGCAGGGATATCCTGAAAACTGTGCAAGTTCACATGAGGCATAAAAGACCACATTAATGAAATAGGCTAGATGTTGCACCATGATAATGCATGGCTGCATATTGCAAATATTGTTACCGAATATCTTGCAAACACCAATGTGAAGTGCATCCTTCACCTTACCAATGGTCTGGAGTTAGCCCTGGGTGACTTTTCTATTCCCTAACCTGAAGGAACACCTTCATGGAAGGCATTTTTCCATCAGAAGCAGTAGTGAAGGCTCTGGAGGCAATTCTGAAGGACCTTTCAAAAAATGGTTTTCAGCATGTTTTTGCAGACTCGCAGAGCAGGCGCATCACATCCAAAGGAAATATTTTGAGAATGACAATAATACTTAAGAGGAGAAGTAAAGATTGTCAAAAAACATTATGATCATTCTTTATTGAGCAGCCATCGGAAGTATTTGGATGGATTATATAAAAGACAGTCCAGTAAGTAATTTTGGCAGTAAAACTTAATGCCAAAATACCCATTTAAAAATGACCTAATATGAAGTAGTTTTCATATTAAATGTGCACATTTATTCTGTTATCTTTATATTTTTCACATGTAAAAATTGAAGATTCTTGTTATTAACATCAATGCAATGGGAAGCATTTAATTCCCAAAGTTTAACAGATGCTGTGTAAATCCAAGGTATAAAATATCTTTAGAAAAAAGGAGGAAGCGGAGGAGAGGGAAGTTATTTCTGATCAAACTATACTAGACATACAGGGTTTATAATATTGGATTGCTATGGCAGGTCTAGTGACCCCAGTTAACGCTTTCCTTTGAAACTGTTTTTTTTTTTTTTTCTAATGCCTGTACAGTTTAATGCTAAACCAACAAATACCAGTTGAGCCTATGAGTATAGATCTCTTACAATTTACATGCAAAATTAAGCTGAAAGTACAAGTATGTAGGATAGGTAGAGTCAGACTGAAAAATCCAGGAGATCCATGTTCAAATCCCTGCTAAGACATTGAATTTTTCAGTCTGACTCTACCTATCCAACACCTGTCCTACATACGGTTTCTGTGCGAAAACAATTAAAAGTATTATAAGTACATACTTCACGAGGGTAGGTGCAGGCGTACATGCATAATATGTACCTAATATTAAATATTATGTTTTATTAAGTGAGATTATGATGGAAGTTGCCACTGAATAACAAGTTTATGAATTTGTCAGGCTTCAATAATATAGAACCTTTGATGTGTGGTTAGCCTAATGGAAATTTTGTTAACACTGGTAAGTGTGCTGTTTGCCAGCAGAATTGGATATTCATAACCCTTTAAATTCAATCTTATACAAATTATTACAACAATAACTACTTACCTTGAACATAGAAGTTGTTATTCCCCCAGACATCTAAGACAATTTGTATAAATGCTCATTAATTCTTCATGATCATATAAAAAATCATGTTAAAAATTTGTATAAATGGTCATTGATTCTTCATGACTAGGTAAAAACCCCATGTTCATTCATAAAAAAGAAATGGATGTGAGTCATAAGAGTGTTCATTAACATTATCCAATTCCCAAATGTAGAAATTAACTCTACTTCCATTTTAGCAGTTTGCAATTTCTGAACTACAGTTATCTCACAGGGTTTTAATATTAAAAGTTTAGTGGCATTCCAAGAAAATGTTTGTAAAATTACTGTGTGCTGTGCAAGCTTTATCAGAGATTTATTTGGTCTTCATTCTAACCTTTCTTCAATGTCATTTATGTTCTATTTCTTATAATAAGTAGATCCTATTTCCCCAATCTATTCATAAGATTGTGAATCATTTCTTTTTTAGGTGTATGAACTTCAGAGAATCTATTTATAAATCACTGTCTCACTTCTCTACAAGAGTTTTTTGTCACTTAGGAATTTTACATGATTCTTTGTGGTAAAGTGAGCAGGCATATAGGTACGTGAATGAACTAGGTACTTAAATTTGTCTGATTACCAATAAACAGTGAATAAATGAATTAATTCATAGGAATAAATTGATATGACCCATCAGAAGTCATAAGCCCAAACAAAGCTTTAATTGCAGTTATATCTGTGGATTGGTTATACTCTTTCAGGAGTAAGGTTTGTTTTCATGTCACCACTTCTTTGACAATTGAGTGTTTTCCATTTACAAATCCAGTACGTCCATACTAAGAAACAGTTCCAATATTACAAGGTCTTTTGACAGTTTAATTGTATCTTAATTTTCTAAAAAAGCCTGTTCAAAATATCGGAAGGTTTGCAATGCTGCATTCAACAGCAGTTTCTACATTTATGAAGAGTAAGAGTGAACATATTGTTTATCTGAATCAAATGGACTTGTACCAGTTAAAGTATGCTCCAGATAGTTTTCCATCTTTGCTCAAACAGAATTGTCAAAAATCTGAACATCTTTCTTCTCTTCTTCAGAAATAGCATGATAAGCAGAATATCTTTTATGGTGTTTAGTGTGCACTTATTGTTGGATCTTTCAATATGTGTAATGTGTTTTGATATGTTAGCAAAGCAGCAGTTTTGCATTGCTTTTACTTGAGCATTAGGTCAACATATGCAAACATAATTTTTAAATAAACCACAGACTTTCATCTTTTGTTTGAAATAACAAATTCTCTTTAGAATTGAAATGTGTTGATCAATACCCTACAGTTGTCTTGAGAACAGGACTGTATCCCAAATCCATTTTTTAAACTCAAATGATGGATGAATGAATGAATTAGTTATCTTCATTTTCAATGAGTTTACGTTTCTGTATTATTTGTCCAACTATTGTACAACACTGTGCGCGCACACACAAATGTTATAAATATATTCGGGATATCGGGTGATTAGCATTAGCTGCATTTAAATATGCTTTAAACAATCAGAAGGTAAGTTCAGAATACCAGGAATATGCCATACAAGTAATATTAGATAGTGTATGAGAAAGGAAGTAAAACATAACTTAGAATGTAGTATCACTATCATTTTTTTTTTTTTTTGGTAGTGTTTAACGCCCGCTTTAACTACTTATGGCACCGCAGGCGGTGACACTGATGATATATGAATGAAGATGGAGCACTGGTGGAATGCGATGGCGGGGGAAACTGGAGACCCTGGAGAAAACCTGCCCCAGCGCATCACTATAAATGTAATGGAAAATGTTAATAAAGTTTAAAAAAAAAACACATGCATGTACCCGCAAGTGCAAATGCACACTTTCTCTACTTATACACAGTACTGCCATAAGTTGTCAGTACTTTCAATGCATATACTACTAAATAAAGCTATGCAAATCCACTAATATATGTATATTCTGAAAGAACACAAAAAATGCTACAAAATGAACATACTCTCATTTGAAATGATGGCTATGTGTGGCAAGGATTTTAAGGCCACTCATCAATAGCTGCACGAATTGCGTCAAGCGGAATTTTCTTGACAGCTGACGTGATTGATTTTTTTAGTGTCTCAATATTGCATTGTCTCTTTTAATATGCTATTGCTTCGAGCTTCTGCCACAGAGAATAATCCAATGGATTGAGGCCTGGACTTCTGCTAGGCCAGTCAGCAGCAGCGATGAACCGTGGGACATAGGTTGCCAACCACTGCTGCATGGGTTTTGCTTTGTGCTTTTGCTGTCCCCGTATGTTGTTAACAAAGCCTGGAATCCAATCTGGCATATCTCCTTTAATTTTTCAGTGATCAAATGCCTTGCATATCTTTTATATGCACTATATCATACTTAAAAAAAAATGCGTGACATTGTTCGTGAAGAGATGTTCATTTCACGAGACAAAATTATTTATTTGTGTATACCAAGGACTGTGTCAATTCCTTGCATGAATAGTGTTCACAACTTCTTTTGTGTGTAAACACATAGGACGGCCATATCTGATGTGATCAACAGTTACACCCATTTCTTTAAACCATGCTATTTCCGAAACACAATTCGTTCATTGATGGCTATTTCCGAAACACAATTCGTTCATTGATGGCAAGAGGTTTCAGCAATGAAAATATTTCCTTAGCTTGTTTTCCACAATGAAATATTGCCAATACAGTGACATGATTTTCATCCCCACTCCATCTTTCTCTCCTTCCTGTTTCTGGCACACTGCAAACTGCCTACTCGTAGAGTAGTAAAGGAGACCTTGTGGTATATGGTGTTGCAATGTTTCTTCATTCACAATTTCCATACTACAGCGTGTTTAAATTTTAGTGACAGAACTTATGGCAGCACTGCATAGTATTAGTGAAGTGTGAAAGCAGGTTTTGAATATTTGCTCCTCAATGGTACACTAGGAACTTCTTTTAACAACTGTTTCATTTATATACCTTATTTGTGTGCACTTTAAACCTGAATATAGAGCCACTCACAAGGTTAACATTTTTCGCTATATTTGTATCAAATAGAGCAAGCTGCATGTCAGTGAAATAAAAGCTGAATTAACATTATGGCTGGGTTTCCAATCTATTTCCTCTTTTCAGTGTCATATGTACAGTGATACTAAACTATATATTACTAAACTATATATTACTGTTCATGAGTATGGCCTTTAAGGTGTATTGAATGTCTAAGATTTTGGGATTGTGATTCTGGTTATAGCTGCTATTACTTTCATTGTCTCCTTTGTTATTAAGAATATTGTTTGAAATTATCCCTTACAGATATTGGAGAGAACCTAAAGAAAAGGAGTTAAGGATGCTACAGATGTATGGTAAGCAGAGTTTTAAAGAGCTATGAGAGCAGATCAAAGGCATAAAATATAGGCTTTACAATACCATCAAATTATTCTCTAGCATAAACCATTCCTGGGGTTTGTTGCAAATAATAAAAATACCTGAAAATTGTCAATTTCAAAGATACTTTCTGATCTTTAGGTATGACTTTATCCATACTTTCAGTTGATGAATATGTACATTTATAAAATTTAGGCCACATTTATTTAAATTCTAATATATCTGATTAAAAATGAAAATGACATTTTGAATTAAATTCCACAAGTCACTGACTAAAAGGCTTTTTGAGAAAACTCATTTCAACAAATCTTGTTTCCCATTGTCATTATGTTCTGACTTATGGCATATCTGCACATAATATAGAGCTATCCAAGCACAACCAACACATTTTTGCAAAAAACCTGACTTATGGGGTTTTTGAAAAAAACTATTTAATATTACTATTAGAGGATGGAATGGATGTAGATATTCACCAGAAGGAGTAAAATAAGCTTAGCTTTTATCCCTTTGTAAAGCATTTTGCTGAAAATAAATGATACACATTGCTATACATACATATAGCTAGCTGGCACCATTGTGTCACTAAGACACACATCAAGCATGTTTGTTCAGCCCCAGCCATCATGATATTATTAAGGCCAGCCTTACTATTCTTGCAGGCCCTTACTAAACAACATTAAAATACTCAATCCATTGAAAAACACATTGCTCACATATGCAGACAATTACAATTGTTTTACAAGTCTTTGTATAATCGTAATGCTAACTAATCATGCAGGTGATTAGCAAAGATAGTAAATTCTCTACAAAGTGTTATTACTTCTCTGTAATAAAAGTTTATAACAACCTTCCATGGTATTTAAAGCTACTGAAATACTGCAAACATAGCATTTTCTAAAAGAAATTAAAGTCATTTCTAATCTTGTGCTTCATATAATATGAAGAATATTGCAGTGCCATGCCAAATAATACACAAATTATGATTAACATACCTTTAATTAAAGCTATACAGTTGGTGGTGTTTAATTCTGTTCATGATTATGATATTGATTCTTTGTAACCATATAGAACTATAAATGATGAGTGTGTGATTTGGGTAATCATTGTGCATTTGGTGATAGTACTGTATGCCAAACTATGCATTGTACATCTCTGAGCACTGCTCTCTATGGAATCCTACAAGCAAACCAACACCAAGCTTTGACCAGTTCTTACACTCTTTATTCCCAATAATAAAACATGTCTTATATTGGTTAAAGTTTCTCTTTTGTGCTTAAATAACCACATATCTTAATGAAGCTGACATATAAATATGTAACTTTTATTTCTCTGTTAATAGAAGTGCAGAAAATGAAGCCGGCAGAATTAGAATCTCAGCAGCTAACTGATGAACAACGCAATATTTTTGAGATAAACAGAATTCCAGAATTACAAGATGAACAGCAACCTCCACCTGAAGTATGAATTTTCTATAGTATTATAATGTTTAGAAATTCAGCAGAGATATTCAGGGTTGTCTGTATATGAACATTATAGTGGCCATAGGTAATTAGGAACTTGCACAAAAATGTAATTATACTCTCATATTTGCTATTTGGATTGAAAATTTCATCTAGAGTCCAGAAATAACGTAAATAAAAAGAATGACTTTAAAAATCATTAAATTAAAATTTAATCTGCAAAGAGGTCATGTGAAAGCAATAACACATCCCTTATTGGTCTGATGTGACTGTCTATGTTGGTGCCTTAGTAGAAATAATAAAACATGTTGTGCTATGTAAAGCAGACATATGCTTTATTTCCCTTCTATTTTAGTGTATGGTGTCACTAAGTACCATTTTTGTGTAACATATATAGTAGAACATTTTTTTGGGAGGAATCAATATGAACTTCAGCCAGATGTTGAAGTAGAAAGGCTGCAAATCCTGTACAGTTCCTAGGTGAATCAGTGTGCCACAAACCTCGAGAAAACTAAATGCATGTGCTAAAACACCTGAAATGTGAAAGAAATTGCCTTTACCATGGTGACAAATGTCAATGATATCTCAGATGAATCTAAGGTGTATTATTGCTAGGATAATTTTGATGTACAGTAATATTTCTCTGTATTTTTAATACTAAAATTGTTATTTTTCTCTGGCACTATGTACTATGTGCTTAGTAGGTAGAGAAGGTATTCTATTCCACCCAAAAATTTGATACTAAGATTTTACCAGAAATACATGTTTTGGGGACCCCCAAATCCAAATAAAGCATTTTTAGAAAAAGGTCTGTATGTGTGTGTGCGCACTTGTGCGTGCATGTATAGTGTGTGCGTGTGGACAGCATAACTCAAAAACGAATAGTCTGTTAAATACCAAACTTGGTGTTTAGGTTTAGTGTCTTCCAGGGATGTGACAGAAAAGTTTTCCCACCCCAAGCTACCCTATACATGGAAATATTTTTAAAAATTTTAATTTTCTGAAAAATGGCTGTAATGTTTTGGATTAAAATGCTGCTTATTAAGGATATTTTCATGGCAAATAAAATGTATATCTTGAATTTCCTGGGAAGGGCCTCTGAAGTCCCCTTCATTTTGAATGACTTTTGCATAACTGGTAAACTGTAAGCAAGAGACAAAATAAACCTTAGTACACAGAAAATGTGGATCGTGTCAAAACACCATTTATGTTGAATATATTTTTTGTGGAGCTAAGCATTTCTGAGAAATTCCTTGTAACTGGTTTAAATTTTAAAATACTTATACTTTTCTCAAACAGGAAGTCATCTGTGTTTGTTCTGCTTTACTACACTGGCTATGCAAAGAGGCGAATTTCAATGCCAATCGCATAGTGACAGGTTTTAAAACATTTGTCCACTGTTTTAGCCTAATGTATTCCCTTAGTTCCTTTCTGCTTACAAGGAACTAAGTGACATTCAGTTAATGTTTAGCTCGATTAGCATGAAGTAGAAAGAAGAATAATCTTTTGTAAGACATTTTTTGCAGAGAAGATAGTCATGTGAATGGAAGACATAACATTTTTTTTAATGTTGACTAATTGAGACCAGAAATTAGCCACTTTTATCCTCTTAAAGAACTACATTTAACATTTCAGTTGAATGTGTTATGTATTTAATAAGAACTTGTAATAAATACACTATTATCCAGTATAATTTATCTTTATCTCCATGCTGAGCAGCATTTTATCCATTCAGATATCATTTCCATCTTCATTTCCTTGATTTTTGAAGTAAAAGTTTCATCATCTCCATTGTAATGTTTTATATTATTACTTAAAGAGCTCTTTATTTCTTCAAACTGATTACAGTCAGAATCTTCTTACAAATAAATGTCTTTTTTGATACTTTCAAAACAAATCTGCCATAGATTAGATGCTCGTGGCAGCAGCTACTGCATGCTTGGCACTTCACATTGAAACTTAATGCTGTACACTGTACATCTACATACTTTAAAAATTATAGACAATCTATACTCATTTGGGGATGTGGTAGTGAATTAGGTAATCTATTTATAGCACAGAAAAAAATCATTAGACATACACAAACTTAAAAAAGGAACATACCATGTAAACAGTATTTTATACAAAACAGCATTCCTACTCTTTCATGTCTGTATATATTAAAAACAGTATGATTTATTAGAAATAATATTCATCTATTCAGTACCAATAATGTGATACATGAGCTTGCCACTAAAATCAGTAATAAAATACATATACAGGCAACTAAAACAACAAGAAAGATTAACTCAATACTTCATAAAGGCATGCAAATGTATAACTGAATTACTTGTAAAATAAACTGCTGTAATAATGGAAAGCAAGTAAAGGAGCTCTTAATTCAGCAGTTCTTCTATAGCGTACAGGAGTTTTTTGAACACTGTAAGCATAGAAATTATATAACTTGACACTATTGGTATGATATTGTACGTATTATTGCTATCATTGCTGAACTTTGTATATATTATTGTTTTTGTAGTATTGTAGTTTATATATGACGAAGCCATGAATTTGTAAGAGTTCCTAAGGTGAATAAAGACACAGACACACATGCATGCACACACCCTGTATCACACTGCACTGCACACACATACATACATTCATACATACATTCCTTCCTTCCTAGTTGAAACTGACTCTCTTCAGAGCTCGTTCTCTTCTTTTCATATCTGTTGGTGATGTGGCAAGAAACTTCCAGAAGTAGTTGCTCATGCAAACCACCACAAGTGTCATAAACTCACACACAGGTGCAGCAGCCAGAGTTTTGATGCAAAGTACTTGCCAACTTTGCAAATGTCCAGTCATGCAGGCGTAACAGTGCATTAGCTAATGAAAGGAAGCCACATTTGCACGTCATCAATGAACAAAGACTTTCAAAGCAAGCTTCTCACACCCATGCAATGATTACAGCTCGCTAGGCATGGTCATAATATTCATCGTTTTCTTAGTTGGCATGTGTATGATTATTGAATATCCTTAAGGATTTTAAATATCTTCCTGAATAGGCTGTAAATATACAGCTTTATTTTTATTGTGTTCCCTTTATTAAAAGATGCTCTAAAGGTATTCCTCAGTATTTCTATCTCCACCTAATAGTTTGTAGTGCTAAATTATACAATGCTATATTATATTTGAGCATAATTTGCTTAGCATCAAAGAATTAAAATAAATATAATAAAGTAAATTGTTTAATAACACAAGTATATGTAGTTGGAAATTAAATACTTGATAAGCTTTCGTAATAAGTAAGCTGGTAATTTGCATTTTTGAAGTCTGCTTCAAATTAACAACATTAATTTTAATTGTTTTAAAGTATTATAGCACTAGTTGTGATGTATTAAAAAGCTGTATGTTTACAGAAGTTAGTTTCTTTAAAAATAAAGCTTTCAATTAGGGATCCATATAATATATAACTTTTACAAACCTTTCAGACTCTGATTCAAATTTTAGAGCAAGAACCAGAATCAGTTAGCACGCTGATGATTCCTTCCAGAGTTACAGATCAACAGGAAGTACTTCATCTATCACCAGGAGCTATTGGGCCTATTGTATGTATGAAGAATAAAATTTTAAACTTTGTATACAGTAATAATATATCCAGTTTATATATCCACCTTTATGGTTCTGCAAGAATCAAGGACATTGATGCATGTACACATTAGCTGCATGTACAGAAATTTATTGTACATTCATATAACCAATTGTTTTTATTTTGCCTCAGATGCCCAACAGTTTCCTCTTTCTCTGGCATGTAATTAGCTATGTGTGATGATTTTTATAATTCTCAAGAAAGCTTATATGAAAAGTGTAAAAAGACATATCCAATCGTCCTACATATGGTCCAAATGTAAATTGTGATAGAAAATAAGACTAAACAGGTTCTCTCTCTCCCTCCCTCTCTGATTGTTATATTCCAGGATTATTTCAATATGCTTCTAGAGACAAATGTGAATTTCTGCTAAAGTTTAGGTTTAAAGTGACTTTTCTTAAAATATCAATTTTTAACATCTTCCATTTTATTCAAAACTATATTAAACATTATGACATTTTAAATGCATTAACATAATTCTTCAGTGATTATGTGGGTCTGATCTGATTTGAATCTGAGGAATAGCTGATTCCAGAATTTTTTTTTTTTTAATTCAAGATATAATTAAAAAAATGCCATAGAATCCTTAATAAAAAATATTTTGTAAAAGTAAATCATTGAACACACAAGGCATGTATCTTAACTCCTTAAAATTAATGTAATATCTCCAATAGTTTTTGGGGAAAAGGAACACAAAATAAACCTGTAAATGGTTGAATACTACAAGCTGTTTTATATGAACACAAAATTTTAATATGACCAAACAACACTAAAGTTGCAGTTAATATAACCTGAAATAAATGGCAGTATTTGAAGAAATGTATTTATATAGTGCCTTTCATGATGCAGTAGCAACAAACGACCTTGTCATAAATTGTTCATAAGTGTGTGACATTCTCTGAAATGAGTTATCACCACCACTACTGCCGCTTTTAGTGTGACTAGTTTTTGTTTCCAACAAATAGTTTGTTGTTGCATTGTTTAAATATTTTAAGCCTATATTTGATTTTAGTTTCCTTTTATCTAGCTGTAAAGTAATTAAGTTAAGACTATCTGTGGTTCATATAGTAACATGGTGTCATTAAAGGTGATAAATATTTTTAAAGATAATTCATTAATTATTTTAGACGTCCACACCTCATGCAAGCCAAGCAGTTATTCAGCCAGAGATTAGGACTCCTGTTACCTTAGAACAAGAGGTAGAAGTGACCCAAAGGAACGGAACTCCAGATCTTGTTGCTGAACTTCAGCCACCACCTGCAGTTCCAGAACCAAGCGTATGTATGACAAAGCTGTGAATCCTCACAGAGAAGTTACCATTTATACTGCAATTTTAGAGTTAATCAGAAATATATTTTGAACATAGATAAATAATATCATGCACTAATAAACATGGGCATTGATCACCCTACAAGTTGGTGTATTATGCACACACCTTTTCTTGCACAATAGTTATATGGGGAAGGAAGGGCTCGGGGCCATAAGAGAAAGCTCAGCTGTCTGTCTTTCCACAGTGTTGTCAACCAAAGAAAGTTTCGGTCTTTGGGGTGCTCAGCTATTATGGTGAATAGGTTATCTAATTTACCATGAATTTGCTAAGTTATTAAACGATACAGTGCACATGCACATGCAAGAGCTCTGGGATCTACAGTTAGAATGAACCCGAAGCATTGAAGCCACCAGATATTAGGGTGTATAGTGTACTTTATATCTTAATGTTGTTGCTCTGCTTCCAAAATTGCATTAAACCTACTGAATGAAGACTAGGGAGCTGAGTGCTCAAGAAAAGGTGCATGCCTAGTACTTACAGATCTACCCCTAATCCTCTCCCTCATGCAATTTCATGGAAATGATTCAAGCTTCGCAGCTTGCCTTCCAAATTTCATGATGAAAATTTTCTCCCATTGTGCACCTTTTCTTTTAATTTTTGACAGCCTAATTTCTGTTTATACCTTGGTTTGTTTCTCAGAAATAAGTATCCTATATTACTGTTTGTTTGCCAGCTTTTGTGTGATACTTCCAATTTTTCTATCTTAATATTTTTGCTAACAAGTCTTACTGAAACATTGTATTCAGTTGTTATTACTTCATTGGAGATTTTTGTTATTTTGTTTAGTGCAAGTTCACAAATGTTTGTATTATGTATCGTTATGGCTCATTTATGTATGTTGTGGCTCATTTATGTATGTTGTCTAAAGTTAGAACCAATAACTTTTGATATACTTGTATATGTGCAGAGCTTTTCTACAAGCTTCCAGACTCGATTCTATCCCTATTTCTTATCATCTTCAGACCCACAAAACATATTGTTCATCTCTTTTTCCATTATACGCACAAAATATGATTTTCATCTCTTTTCTATTGTAAATATAGATTATTCCTGGAGTTTTAATAGTTTCAAAGCTTCATATCGGAATGTCTATATAAAACTACAATCATCATTGGGTCTGCATCTTCTCAGTACACTATCCTCAACTGGTAATTTAAGATGAAAACTTAATAGATATTAAGAAACCATAATCTACAGCAGGGCTAAAAAAGGAAATCAACAAGTTTCTAATGAGTTACAATTTCTAGAATTTATAATTGATTTATACCAATAGGTTGTGCTTCAGCTGGACGAAATAATTGAAGAACTTGCAGTTCGACCCAGAAGAGTTAAACCACGAGTTGATGATGAAACAATGCTCTCAAGTGGTCTAATGCGAAGATGGTTATCTGACCCAAGAAAATGGTTGCGAGTAAAGGTAATTAATTAATAACTTGTGTTTATGCACATCTTTAAAGAAGTACATTAAAGCTATAAAAATATAAAAAGGATGCAAACGTTAAAAATCACAAAGAACATCTTTAACTGCTACCATTACCAGGAATATAGGTCAAAACATAAACTTGACAAACAGACACCTAGTAGAACAAATTCAATTCATTTTCATTCTTTTAAGGGGATCAACCTGTGTAAATTTACCATATTCTTGAAAATCATGATTTTTGGATTTTATATACCATAGTCCTTGTAGATTAATATGCTGAAGTTATTTTCAGCCCTCTGTAATTCAAATGCTTGTTGCATGACCTTTTAAATGGGAGTTTTAATGATAACAAATGACACTTGAAACATTAAAAGGTATATTTCTCTAAATGCATTTTCCAATGCATGCAAATGTTCGCAATGCTTTTTGCAGTGTACATTTCAACCAATCAGTTTAATTTTTATACCAGAGAACCTTAATAGAACAATAAATAAATACTATAGAATCAATTTTCTAAGTAAGTAAAATTAATTATGTATTTATATTAACAAAATTAATTATTCCACAAAAATAATGAAAAAGGTATGAATAATTTATCATACCTTTACCTGCATACTTTATCATACTTTTATATAATGAATTTGAAACTGATCCATAATTTTTAAAATGATATTTTTGAATGCACATATGAAGTTTTGTTATAAACTTTTGAAAACTGAAGTGTAAGGAGCTTTTTTGGTAGAATAGCTAAAAAAAACCCCACAAATATGAATTTGAAATTTTCACAAGCTGGTCCCCTAAGTACATTTAACGGACATATCAGTATAACTTATTTACATACTTATTTTTTATACAAAAATTTTACATAGCTTTTTCCATATTTAAATTCTTCTATGTTATAAAATGTGTTTCGAGTTAAGTTTTTTATGGTTTTCAAAATTTCTGTACTTTGGTTTATGTTCCTTATTTCATTTTGTAATTTATTAAATAATTCTCTTTCTATGTTGGTAATCAAATTTTAATTATAACTTTATATCCATGTTAACCAAAGGACTTCAGTTACATTTACAGTTAGTTAATTTTAACTCTGTTTGCTGTTGAAATGAAATGTCTGGATTTGAATTACAACAACCAAATGTCAAATCGTGAAGTGCAATCAAAATCTAATTTTAGAAAGTTGAAACATTTATTCCATTTAACACCTTGCTATGCCGTACTACATCAGTAACCATGACCATGAGTCATTTAAAATATGTATTTTTTGAAGCAGCTGAAAGGAACAGAAGGATAACAAAACTTTTGGAATGATTTTGAACAGTCAGTTGCTACAGAAGGGAGCAATTATTGTAGAATCCTGTTTTTATGTTGACAGCCTTCAAGGTAAGCTATAAGAAAATTAGAACCTGTAAGTCAGTACAGGGTTATAGTATCTTAACAGGAATCAAGTATCTAGTTATGTTTTGGCACTAAGGCATGCAAATTTCCATGCAATCATTGCCAAGCATGCCCAGTGTTATAATCTGAAACCAGCTTCCCTTTTATCTGAGTGGGCATAGTGTTACTTGATAGTTTCTTTTCAAAAGTGGCATGCAGATGAAAGCTTTACCTTTCTTATGCAGGTCAAACAAGAAGTTAAAACATGGGTTAATTACCTGTGGTGAGATTTTCTGGAATGTTTATATTAATGTCTGATAAAAAGAGAGACTTCTTTTCTTTCTATAGTCATGCATTGGTGAAAAGTGACCATAAATGTTCAAAAGAGTATGTTTTGCATTTATATGCTTATGGTCAGGAAAGAACCTTCTACAGTGCATCATTTCTGATTGTTATTTAACATTGATGGGCATGATGTTATGTTTCTTTATAATGGATCCTGTGTTCTAGGCCAAATGATAATATGAATTTTCTGTTTGTTCTGCATTTCACAACCTTCCAAAAATGCATATTCATATAATGTTTACAAAATATTATGTTTTCATTTATTGTTTATTTGTTCGTATTTATCTGTTTGGGAGCAGGTCAACATTTTCTTCATGCACTATAAAATAAGGATTTTAGTGCACTTTTGCTGGCAGTACTTTTCTGGTTACTCTCAGTTCTTTCACACAATGGAGAGTGCCCACAAATGTATTGCCTATATTATATTGACCCGCTTGTTTATACATTCTGGATATTTGCAAAATAAAATGGCTCTTTCTTTCGTTTTAATTAAAAGGTTCATACCTGTGGCATTAGATTTATAAAACACATTTTCAGCAAACACGCAAAAACTGGAAAATGGAATACTTTGTCCAGCTATAAAAATGTGTAATGCTTTGCCAAATAAAACAAAAGCTGAAGAGGCATTAAAAACTTTTAAATTAAAATTGGGTAGCACCTAGACTATTTGGTAGTGGTTAGACTATTTATCATTAAAGTGGTCCACATTCAATCCCAGAGTACCACATGTGGGATTTGTGGTTTACAAAGCAGCATCTGGGCAGGTTTTCTTCAGGTTCTCTAGTTTTTCCCAACATTCATTCCATGAACTACTCCAACGTCATCTTTCTTTCATCCATTTCACCATCTTTTTGTATCATCATCTTCCTCACATTCACACATGGCTATGAGCTGAGGTCCCATTATGGGTTCTTCACTCTAATTAAATGTTCCTCTGCTCCTCAACAGACTCCTCACCCTAAGTACTCACATGTAAGCTCTGGGAGGTGTAAGTGTTAGATATGGAAAGGGTAAACTAAATAAAATTAAAAATAAACAATTCTTATGTGACTATTTTATACTGTATCCTTGTAAAGAATGCATATCATTCTTTGATGTGTTCTATATCAGATGTACTAAATGTACAATATTAATTAAAAGGAGAAAATAAACAGTACAATAGAATACAATAACAATTATGTTGGTTAATTAAGCAATGCAGCCAGTTTCCACCAGTATAATACAAAATATTTTTAACAAAATCAATCTCTATTACTTCAAACTGATTACAAAAAATGCCTTTATCCTGATACTTTTGCAACAATTTCACTGTAATTTTCTGTTGTCGTTTTGAAGGGAGAATTGTGATATGTCAAAGCGATAAAAGAAAATTTTACTGCAGAATTGTGAAAGCATCAGAATAAAGATATTTGTAATCAGTTTGAAGTAATAAAGATTGACTTTGTTACATTGGTGTCAGAAGTGGGATATAACCTACTACACCATAACTATCTCCAAGGCTTTGAGGTAGAACTGCGACTATTCATGAGTTAATTTTTCAAACGCCTGCAACTATGGCAGTGGAACTATGAAAAAAAGCTGACCAAGCATGTGCAACAATTGGTATACATTTGAAAGCAAGCCGCTCAAACACATGTTGCAATTATGGGCCAGTACAGGCACAGTCACAATATTCTTAGGATAATATTTGCATCAGTAACTTTCTGTGCCACAATCTGCTCCTTTGCTTTATATTAGTGCAACAAAAGTCCACAGCATTCTCAGACTCTCTTTAACCCCAGCTGTTCATGGATCCCTTGCTCGGCACAGAGATGCCCAAAGAACTATGGCTATTTCCAGTAGGTTTATAGAATCACTAAGAGTAAGTTGAACCTAAAATTTAAATGTCAGAAGTTTTGAGAATCTTAAGAATTTTAGAAATTCTGTGCTTAAATAAAGAGGTCTTGGTGAAATGACGTTTCCCCTGAAGGTCAGAGGTTATGTGGGGAGCACTAGAATTGATGATGTTTACCTCAGGATTGATGGACGAATGTCAACTCTAATTCACTCTATGCTTTTCACATATATAATAGGTACAGAAGATGTTACATTCAACCCAAAAACTTGATATTGAGATTTCACTAGAAATGCATCTTTTCAGGCATCATGAATCAAAAAAAGAAGCACTTTTAGAGATAGGTCCTTGTTTGTGTGTATATGTGTCTGGAACAGCATAACTCAAAAATAAAAACTTGAATACTAAACTTGATATTTAAATTCAGTAACTTCCCAAGATACAAGACAAAGTTTTTAATAAAAATTGCAAATTCCAAACAATTCTACACATGGAAATACTTCTTATTTTTTATTTTCTCAAAAATGACTCTAACAATTATTTTGATTAAAATGCCATATACATATATAATATATATTCAAAACAAATTGTTCTGGTATTTTCTGGTTAAGTCTATGAAGTCCTGTACATTCAGAAGGAATTTTGTATAACTGGTTAATGTTAAGAGATAGCCAAAAGCTTACTATATATATCTCTCTTTAAATGTTTTTCCAGATAACTTTTCTTGTGGCACCAGCTATTTTCAAGATATTCGTTATTATTGGTTTGAGTTTTTCAATAGTTTTCATGTTGTAAGCGTTAATTATGTTCCCAATAATGCGTAAAACTGATTGTATTTTTTTTTTTTTTGTTGCTATTGTACAAAGACTTATTTGCTCTAATCACCACATTTATTGTATATATATTTAGGTGTCATGTGTTATTTCTTATGCTAATTTACTTAATGGTTTTCATAATGTATATAGCAACTATTAAGTCTGTTTTCTGTGTATAATGTTGTATTCCTGACAAAACCATGAAATTTTAAAATTTCCAACAGTGAATAAAGACATACTATTCAGTTGTTGTTTCACATGATTTCATGGAAACAACATGGAACTTCATTGCCTGCATAAATTTGCTCACTTTTAAATATTTTGGAAGAGTAGTTTATAGAACCTATAGAACACAAATTGTAATGCATAGAGAAAATCATGTGGATTTAACCATTTTTTTTAATATTGAAGAATGATTTAAGAAATATTTTCATTTACTTTTCAGGTTAATGAGGGGGACATAATTGATATTCAAAAGAAAAATAGGAAAGATGTTTTAAAAAAACCTGGTTTTAAAAGTCTTCCAAAACAACTGAGGGGTCTCCATGAAAGGCACTTGGTCACATGCCCAGAGAGAGTAAGTTTGTTTTCTCAGTCTTACAGCTATAGTATTATTTCATCACAGAGGAATAACAATTCAGATTTTATTCACTATTTTTAATAATAAATGTACAATGCTTCCTCACTGAAAATTAGGAAAAATAAGCTAAAAATTATGCTTGCGTACACTTTAGATGGTTTTTTTTGTTGATAGAAGCTATTCTTCTCAATGACTGTTTACTACAGAAATATTATATATGAATATATATTACTTTTAAAATTTGTGTAGTAATTTTATATCTTAGGCTTCTACAGCCATAATATGGTATGAGGGGCATTCAATAAGTCCTCAGAAAAAGACAGAAAAACAAATTATTTGTGGTAAATTTTTTTTTGTTTCTCAACATAATCTCCTTTTAGCTTGATACACTTCCCAGCATTTCTCCAACTGTTTTAAGCCTTCCAAAAGGTAAGATATTGGAAGCTCCTCAAAATAGGCATCTATTTGGGAAATGACCTCTTCATTAGACTTGAATCATTTTCTACCAAGCCACTTTTTCAAGTTTGGAAAAAGGTTCTGATGTAGTTAGAAATAAGGATGAAAAAAATAACTATAGATATGACAATGAGACAGGAGCAACAGCTGTGCCATAAAGAATTTGATTTTTGCTTGGTCTGCACTTGATTTTTGTTACTGTCATTAAAGTATTAAAGTATGACTTTCAGATTACTCCACTTGTTAACTTACCAATGCACCTAGTTTATATTTAATTGAGTGCTACAGTAATACCCTATAAATTGTTTTTTTTTTTTTTTTTTTTTTTTTTTTTTTTAATACTGCATGTAACTTTGCTCTACCCTTTAATATTGGTAATGTTATACTTATCCCATAGTGGTTAGCTACCAGTCTTCATCAAATTTTGTGTCTGCCATAAAAATTAAGTTTCATATAAGGCATGAGCAATATGAGTAGGTGATTGATATTATTAAAGAATTTAGTACAAATTTACAATTTATAATATTTAAAAATGGAGCATTCATTCTTGACTTAGAAGTTCACCAACTCCATAAAAGTTATAAATATATATGGCTTTTATCGATTTAGAAAAAGTGTTTGACCAAATGGAACCAAAAACTATTAAGGTACACAGATATATCTATATCTGTCTATAAATCAGACTGCATGCTAAGAACATAGAGCTCTTTTATTTTTTTTTTTTGCACTAATCCATTGTGACATTAAATAGAATAGATTTTATTCACCTTAAGAAATACAATAAATACATGCAGAGGCATATGCTGATACCAAGCTCTTTTTACTTGCTCTAGCATGTGTGCACAATTTACATAGTAGATAGAGAAGGTATTATATTCCACTCAAAAATTCAACAAAGAGGTTTCACTGGAAATATATCTTTTGAGGCCACCTGAATAAAAAAAAACATTTTTAGAACTATGTCCATGTTTATGTGCCTGTGAGCAGCTTAGCTCAAAAACAAAAAGTCCATTGAATACCAAACTTTGTATTTAAGTTCAGTATCTTTCAGGGATTTGACATGAAAATTTTCAGGAAAATTCCTTCACCCCCAACTATCCTTTACATGGAACATTTTTTCGAAAATCTTGAATTTCTCAAAAATGGCTCTAATGATTTTGATTATAATACCATATGTTTCAGATATTTTAATGACACATGAAATGTATAATCCTGAATTTTCTGGGAATAACCTCTGAAGGCCTCTTCATTCTGAATGACTTTTGTATAACTGGTAAACTGTAAGATATAGACAAAAACTTACTGCACAAAAGATGTAGATCGCATAAAGAAACACAATTTATGTCATATACATTCTTTTTGTGGAATTAACCATTTCTGAGATATTGTGTGTTTATTGTTTTCAGTTTTAAGCTACCTAGACTTTTCTCAAATGGAACATCATATTTACTTTCGTTTCTCTTTTGTTTACTCCTGGCAAGCAAAGAGGATGGAATTTCAGTTGTTTCACTTGGTGAACATTTTTTAAAGGATTTGACTATCGCTTTAGCTTAGTGTTTCCTTCTGCTTACAGAGAAGCAAGTAATATGATCAATTCTGCCTATATTTATCCTGATTAGCATGATGTAGATAAAAGAATAATCTTTTGTAAGAAAAGTTTGCTTATAGAACAGCTAGAGAAAGTCATGTGAAGGAGCAAAACAGAGTTTTTACTTTATATTTTGGAAGTTGATCACAGTGTTATTGGGATCGAATTAAAAGTAAACATTGAATTGATCAATGTCAGTAAGCAACACTTACATTTAAATTTCCCAGAACATGTTTTGGAGGTTAGTTTCCTCCATTGTCAACCAGACATAGACTATCGTTGGTGGTAAAGCTGCTCTATCCATCGATTGCTCTGGTGGTGGTTCTATGAACTTGTTCAATGAGATGTTCTATGAACTTGTACCAGAGCAATCAATGGATAGAACAGCTTCACACCAACAATCAGTTGATGTCTGGTTGACAAAGTTCTGGGAAATTTAAATGTGAGTGTTTAGTGTCATTAACTGACTCAAGGTTTACTTTTAATACAACAGAATTTTTTAATTGACTAATTAAATTAATTTTTGTTCAGTTAATCTTAACAATGTAAATAATTTCATTCAAATTTAATACAGCAAA
The DNA here is from genome assembly GCA_030762935.1 of Hymenopus coronatus. NCBI lineage: Eukaryota > Metazoa > Arthropoda > Insecta > Mantodea > Hymenopodidae > Hymenopus > Hymenopus coronatus. The sequence continues at coordinate 62,241,184 of CM060900.1, forward strand.
CAATAACAATCACTGTCACAATAACAATAATAGGATGAAGAAGAATATAACAATTGTAATTATCCATTAACTAGACCTTTATATTTAAAAAAGAAGTGAAAAATTATCACCTGCATCTATTTCTGAAATGGAAAACTTCTGATTTTGTGTCCATTACACAAATTAAGAATCCGAATCTTCAGTAATAAAAATCACTATAGCTCTGTTTTGCTAAGTTGATTTCTGTCAGGAGATCTGTAATCCAAAAAACAAGTGAGGTGTTTTTAAGCCTTCACTTTTCCTAAACAGTTCTGCTTACATTTATAAATTTTACTTAGTAACTAAAGCATGTTTTTGAAGATCTCCAAATGTTTCAAAGTGAACTGTGTTAAAGTAATGTTAAACAGCTTTCTAACAACTTTTAACATTTTAGTGGTGTTAGAATTCAGTTAGCTGTCAACTTCTGTGAGAAGGAATTGCAAAGTACTCAAAATATTGAAGTCATAATCTTCAAATATATAGTTCAATTATACCTACAGTGATAATGACTTCTTTTCTATTTTCAGACTTACGGTGAAGAGGAGCTGCTAATAGAAAAGCCATCAACAACAAGGTGAGGAGTCTCCCCCCCCCCTCCTTTCACCTAGCATGATGATTTGGAAGTTAGCTTTAAATATGTCATAATTTGTTTCATTCCATCATGACCAGTGGCTTAATTCTATTTATACACATATTATGTTCCAGAAAGGTTCTAAAAGAGCACAAAATACCATTAAAATATCTATTTAAAATGCAATTTTGTAAAACATTAACACCAGATTACAGTCTCCTTTGTGCTGCATTTGTTCACAGTTTCTCAAAGCTATCTGCTGTTAACTAAGAAAAATATATACATTTCTGGCATATTTTAAATTAAAACTAAAATCATTATGTAGCATTTCTTGTTTCTTTGATTTTCTATGCACTGTTTAGCAGTTTTTAGAGTGAAAAAAGAGCATAACAAGATTAAGCATAAGTGAAAGCTAGTTTGATTATTAAATAAACAAACAACATAGAGACAGAGAGACAGTAAAATGTGTATATGCGTTTTTCATAAACCTCAGCTGATTTTGATAGTTCATCATTGAAAAGCACTATGCTTCCAGACAATACAAGGGTATAATTTTAAAACTGAGGGAAGGGGTTAATAGTTTTTTCAGAGTCTATCTTTGCCTTTTTATTGAAAGCATGACAGATTTTAATTATTAAAGAGCCCAATTATTCAATTTCCAAACATTCCTCTGATTTTGCTGAACCTCATTAAGGAGTATTTTTGTGTGATTTTCACAAAATTTGGCATAATTGAGTTTAGAATATGGAAAAAGTGATAAGCTATGCTTAAATTTTCCAAAAAAAACCCTCTCTTCTTAAATTCAGTAACTATTTTCAACCCCTAATATGCAAATCTACTTTCTTTAACCTATGTTACAAAACTTTGTATGCTATAGGACACAATGGAAAACATAGGTACCTTACAACTCCCAAAAACAATCTGACCATATTTTCAATTCATATGTGTTAAATCTGCATTGTTTAAACCATGTGGTCAAAATATGCATAATTATACAAAAAGATTTGGCAAAAATTGTCCTACACTTTCAAAGAGCACTTGATTCTTATTAAAAATTGTGTAATGCTCCAAAATATTTAAAAGCCAGAGTTTCTTTTCTTCAAACCCTTACATATTTGTATAATCAACTAAAACAAATTCCAGGGAGGAGTAGTGATTTTGAAACACACAATAATCTCAGCATAAAAAACCCAGAAAAAACAAAACAAAACACACGTTCACACACGCACACACACTCTCTCTCTCTCTCTGGATGGAAGGGATATAGATTTCACATTTATTATGCCTGTGTCATGATTTTATGACAGAAAAAAATTAAAACTAATTATACTTTTTCAAAATTTATTTCAACAGGGAAAAAAAAAAAGTTCTTCACATCTTTTGGCATTATAACTTGCAGAATTAACACAAGTCTTATTGAAGTATATAGAATTGTAGCTGGTGAACATTTTTACTTTCTTTACACATACTATGTACACAGAGTATGGAGAAGGTGTTGTATTGCTCCAAAAATGTTGATACTGAGATTTCACCTGAAATATATGTTTTGAGAGTCCCTGAATCCAAAATTAGCATTTTTAGAAGAATGTCCATGTGTGTTTGTGCAAGCATGTGAGCATGTGTGTGCGCACGCATGTGTGTGCGCACGCATGTGTGTGCACACTCATAGAATCCAAAAATACCGTATATTTCCAGAATACATGCATGCACCAATGAGGTAGACTAGGAGTCATGGCAATTGGAGCTATATGATATTGAAGGGAAAACCTTATTGTAAACTGTTACTATAAAGCCCTTGTTTCAATGCATAGTCATGTTATGGGAAGTTGCTTGTCCTGTAATGTGCTGGTTCTGCAACCCTTCCACTTTCCCTACTCTCTGTGTGCTGGGTAATCTACTGATGCAAAGTCTGTGCTTTACAGAGATTGATAAAAATGTGAGACCTTGTTTATCAGTGATATAATGTGTTAGTGCTGTTATAACAACAAAAAGTCTGTATAGCTTAGCACAAATTAATAATCCTCATGTATGTTTCCTATGTGACAAACTCTTTTATTTGGTTTTGTTCCATTTACATGCCCCTTTTAGCATCTAGGTCATATCAGCATCTTTGCTGATGGAATAGTTGCTCATAGCAATGATTTTCACTCATTTACTGTATGGATTAATCTTTGGGTTGTCTTTAAATTTATTCACACCTTGATGCTCTCTTCCTTATATCCAGACTTTAGGGAGGGTAGGGAATAATCCTGGCCAAAGAACAATTTCCACCCTTCAGCCAGAAATTGAACCCAGAACCTCAGGATTGGAGCTAGCATGCTTACTCACAGAGGCACTCAAGAACTCTTGTAGAGAAATGAGACAGTGGTTTATAGACAAATTCCCTGTTGTTTGTGCACCTCACAGAGAAACGGTGAATATCTCTGAATAGATTTAAGGAAAATGGGTTCTATTCTTAATAGGAAACTGCAAGTAAATCAGTGTGGTTTTACATCAGAGGGAAAAATTAGAACTAAGTTCAAAGAAATCTCTAAGAAAACTCTCACAGGAATGCAACATTTTGCAGTTATTGACTTGGAATGTTGGTAAAACTTTAAATTAAAACCCTATAAGAAAATGTAGTTCAGAAATTACAACCATACAATAATGTGAGCAGTAGTAGTTTCTGCAATTAGGTGTTACATAATGCTTAATGATTGCTCTATTGACCCAAATTTAATTTATTTTATGGAAGTGTGGTTTTATTTGTATGGCCACAAATTAGTGAGTGTTAATTGCAAATTCTCTTAAAAGGTGTGAGAGATGTGTATGGTGGCACAAGGACATAACATCTTCCATGACAAAGGTTCGTGGATATTGTGGTTATAATTTAATGAGAAATCTATACGCAGTTGAAATGAAGGGGCTATGAATATCCAACTCCACCAGCAAACAGTGAGCTTCCCGGTGCCAAAATTAATGAGAATTTGACCATGCATCCAAATGAAGGTTGTGTAGTACAAATTTGTGGGTCTCTTGTAAGCAATTTCAGACTACTGCATATGCATGTTTTTAGCAGTGTTGACACATTAAACATGTAAACAGTTGGAAACCTAGACAATGAAGCTCACGCTCACATGGCTTTGAAACTGGTCTGGCAAAACAATACATAAGTGATACTTAAAGTGTTATAAATCCAACTCAACTATTCTATGTAAAAATATCTGGTAATTTTGTTCTGAGTTAGGTTCCAGTTCTGAGTTACCCATTTATTGGTATTATTTTGCTCAGATTTGTTGAAAAGCAGACCTACTTAATGCATGTAGGAGAATGTATACTCATTTCATATATAAAGCAAGGGAACAAAGCAGATAAAACAATGTATATTGAGCTATTTACTCACTAACCATTTTATACAAACTAAGTATAGGACTTCTGCATAACCTTTATCTCTGTAAATTATTACAACAGAAAGGATCTTGCATTTGAGACAACAACAAATCAGAAACCTCTTACAGCAGCAACTAACCATTTGTTCATGGTTTGTGACTGATTAATTCATTTGTAAATTATATATACTGTATGCTCATGGAAACAATCTTATTTCTACAGCTAACTTTTGTTAATGAATGAAGTTAAAACTGCTAACAATGAAAGGGAGGAGTGAATGTTTAGAGAGTGCTTATAATTTAATTAAAATTTATTTCATGGAATTATTATGAAATACTTTAATTTGATTTTTCAGCATTTTCCTAGAGGAAACTTCAAGAACAACTGTTGAAGCCCACACTCAGGATGTTATACAGGGTAAAAAAGAAATTACGATAATTACTGATTTTTGTATAATTTGCATTAACAGTGCCATAAAAATAAAATATCTTGCATCTCTTGATATTCATATTACATTATTGGAAATAAAACTTCTGAAACTGCAAACCTAAAATATTTCATAGGATAAAACCACAGTTAAATATTGTTTGAACTATTAGGTTAGCAAAAATTAACAGAAGCATTCCTAATTACTAAATTTAGTTATTCCTAAACATATAAAAGGCATTGAATAATTCCTTAGAAAATCCAAGAAATTACACTTGTAGCATTGAAAAAAGTTGTTATTTAGTAACCGACATCTCTTACTAGATAGCAAAGTTTCAGCTAGATCCATCATGTGGTTTTGTTGCCATAGGCGATTGAATCAACAATCTTGTGATTATTTAGAGAGATGGAAAAAACAAGTTTTTTGCGGTGATTAAACACTTCTATTTAAAAGGCCTACCATCGAAAGAGATAAAAGCCAAGTTGGATGAAGTTCATGGCATATCTTCTCCTGCGTATGCAACAATTTACAATTGGATACATGAATTTAAATGTGGCCGTACATCCACAAATGATGAACATCGTTCAGGATGTACAGTAGAAGTGACGTCCTCTGAAATTATTGACAAAATCCAGGATATGGTATTGAGTGATTGACGAATTAAAGTTTGTGAAATAGTAGAGGTCACATGCATATCACAAAGTACAGTGTTTTCAATTTTGCACTAAAAATGACATCTGACAAAGGTCTCAGCAAGATGGGTGTCGTGTTTGCTCCCAATGGAAAATAAATGCAATCATGCGATCAATTTGGAAGCTGATTTGACACTTTTCCATCGCAATCCTGACAAGTTTCTGCATCAATACATAACTGTAGATAAAACATGGAAATCACTACTACACTCCAGAGGTACAAGTACAGTCGAAACAGTGGGTTTTTAAAGGTGAACTGCCTTCGAAGAAGACAGAGGTGGTGAAATCTGCAGACAAGGTGATGGCCTCGGGTTTTGATTTGCTCACAGAATCATCTACATTGATTACTTGCAGAAAGGAAGAATGAAAAATGGAGATTATTGTGCAGCATTATTGCACCAGTTCAATGGAGAAATTAAGAAAAAATACCTTCATCTGGCAAAAAAGTTTTCTTCCATCAAGACAATTTGAGGGTGCACACCTGTGCAGTTTTGGTGGCATAAATTGTAGAATTAAGGTTTGGATTACTACAACATCCACCGCATTCACCAGATTTGGCACCAAGCGACTTTCGTTTATTTCCAAACTTGAAAATGTGGCTGGGCGGAAAACGATTCATATCTCAGGAAGAGATCATCTCCCAAACAAATGCCTGTTATGAGGACCTTCCCAAGACCTACTTTTTGGAAGGCTTAAAACGGTTGGAGAAATGCCTGGGAAAAGTGTATCGAGCTAAAAGAAGATTATGTTGAAAAATAAAAATAAAATCTACCAAAAATAACTTTTTTTTTCTCTCTTTTTCTAAGAACTTATTGAATGCCTCTTACAGACAAGTTTTATATTTTGCTAAGCAATGAATGAAACAATATTCAGATGCACAATTTCTCTGGAAAGGTTCATGTATATTTCTGTTATATTCACACTTAATTTACCTCCTCTATTAATTCCCTATATCCTTATTTCTGTTATTTTGTTCTTTCCTGACTTTCCTCCACCACTTCTCCTTTACCTTCCCTAAATGTTTGCCAATTTATTTTCTAAAAAAATCTGTCTTGTTGTTTTCAAAAAGTTTTAAATATATCTAGTAAATTATCCCACATTTTATTTCATATTTCCTCTTTCCAAAGTTTTGTTTCTGAAGAATCTGTTATACAATAGAAATTCTTGTCCAACTTACCACATAGTGAGCAGCTTTCTTTGTCAACTTTCAAACCCCTTAACAACATTGTTCCCGTTCTTGCCCAAGCCAGACCCTTCCTTTCCATTTTATCATAAAGATTATATATTTTTCCTTACCCCTCTTTCTTAAAAGTCGTGTAATGTATCAGAGAGCTCTTGTCTCTTAAGCTGTCATATAATCTCCTGTTTCTGTATATCCCCTATCCTTGCTTTCACGTTTTTTTCCTACAAGGCTTGTCTATAAATCTGATAACTCTCCCAATCTGATTTCTGTTATGATTCCCTTTAATCCAGATACCTAGCTTCTATCCCATCATGCTTTTTCCTGTGCCCTTAATCATTCTTTGACTATGCTTCCTTCTTCCGATGATTGGATCCTATGCTGGTATTTCATAATACATTTGACTAACAATCCTCTCCTGCCAACACTTCCCAATTCAGCTAGGACTACCCCATTGGGAATAATTTTGTGGAATAGTATATGTATCTGGTATATGGGTTCCCATCCTTTCTCTGGTCACCAAATTTCTACATTATTCATCATTTTTTACCCAACTGTAGCCATATATGCTCTTGCTAGCCAGTTCATGCTCATATTTTGTATTTTCTTCAAGCAGATCTTTGCACATAGCAAAAATATTGCCAGTGCCCCTTGCTTAGCATATTTTTCCTTTGCTCTATCCATTTTCCATTGTTGTTTAACCTTACTCCTAAATAATCAAATTTCTTTACAACTTCTATTTTACTTTCCTCTAAGCACCACTTCTCATCCCTGCTAAGTTTGTTCCCTTTTTTAAATTCTAAAATTGTGTGTTTACTTTATCTTCAGACCCCAGGCTTTGCAGTATTTCTCTGTTACTTCTATTGTTTCCTTAAACCTCCACTTATAATTACTATTGCAATCAGATCATATGCAAAAAGCAAGTCTGGAATATCTTTGTTGTTAATTGATGGATAGTGCCTATTTTCCTTCCCTATTTCTTTCAGTATGTCATCTATAATGAAGTTAAATAATGTGGGACTTAATTTTCAGCCTTATCTTAGGCCATTTGTATTCTCTACCCAGTTTACTACATCCTCTGATCTTCATGTCATAATCATGATAAATACCCAAAAATACATTGCACCATGTCATCTAAGTAAAGTAACCCAGTAGACCTTCAAAGTGAACCCAAATACACTGAAGTATCAACCTACTTGAATGCTGCAATTACATTTAATTTCTGGTTTTGTAGTTAATAGGTATTAGAGTTAATTGATATTTTGATATGATCTTTCATAATGACCACATTTTGTAGATTAAAGAAAAAGTAAATCCAATGGAAAAGGAACTTAACACAGTGAACACAAATTTAAAGTTAAATTTTGTTGAGATGGAGTTGACTGAACACTCAAAAGTTTTCAGTTATTGCAGGAATATGTTTTCATAGGCTTTTGCCAACATTATCAACAGAGGTCCACTAGCTTGGGTATCCGGTAATTGTAATGGCTTGGTTGGTGGTGTATCACCTGGTGGCATAGATTGGAACCATTTTGTATAAAAGTTTATGTTGTTTGAAATCTCAAAGTTCATGACTCGTCCTTTGTTCTTCTTAATGAGGGTCTTCTCCCAAAACTTTTGGATGTTGAGTTGACTCCATCTCAACAAAATTTTATCTTAAAGAAAAAGAGTTTGAATAACATTTCGAAAATTTAATCCCAGAATTGTGACTAAAAACAGAACTTTGGCTTTTTGTCAAAATTCTTCTGTTGAGCTAATAGTGTGTTATGTGATTATACATTATTATTTAGATTTTCATATTCACAGTCATAATTTGGAATTCTATTGATATTCCTTATCCATAATCGTTTAAATTGGCAAAGCCTTAAATCAGCAGTTAGACAAACTGTTACTAAGCAGTTTTGTTTTTGTCTGGATTCAGTATGCCTATCTTGGGCCTCCATGCCAATATTTTACTGCCTGAGCAATGGTTGTCACCTCTTTCCCCCCATCCAGAGGTCCTCCCTTTAGACCTGGAACTCCTCATCTGCTGTTCCTGGGCAGCCTACAGACTATTCCAGCAAAACCGGACCCCACATAATCGAGGTCTACTACAGCGCCTCCGTCGAGAGATCTATGTCCAACTATGCAAGCACTGAGTGCAAGCGTGGGAGGCTACAATGGCTCTGCAAGACCTGGAGGGTGACAACGTCTGGACAATTGCAAAAAGCCTCCAATGCCAACATAATCAGTACCACTCCCTGCTTCAAGAAAACCTTAGCCTTGTATACGAACCACAAGCCAAAGCAAATGCGCTTGCAAACTACACAGAGGATACCTGCAGGCCAAGAGAGGACCCTAGGACATAATCTTCACTGCCCGTGTTCATGAGGAAGCTGAATGCTACCTGCGGCTTAGCCTAATGAAGCGGAGGATCCCCTCCCAATCATCTGCCCTAGTGAAGTCCAAGGCGCACTCTGGCATCTCAACACCAAAAAGCCTTGCGGGCAGGACGGGCTGACACGTGCCATGCTAAGCAACCTTCCCTTCAGAGTAGTGCTGCTCCTCACCAAGTTGTTCAACGTGTGCCTCACCCTGGGCCACTTCCCGCATGAGTGGAAAGTGGCGTGAGTTGTGTGCATTTTGAAGCCTGGTAAGGACCCTGCACTTCCTTTTAGCTACCACTCCATTAGCCTCTTTCCCACTCTCTCAAAGGTCTTTGAGAGGTTAGTACTCCATCGCTTGTTGCCACAGCTGGCCAACATTCAAGCCATCCCATTCCATCAGTTTGGATTTCGTCCTGGGCACTTGACCACCCAACAGATGCTGCGGGTAGTGGAGGCTGCTGCCCTGGGGTTCCAGCGGTGTCATTGGACGTCGAGAAGGCCTTCTCAACCACCTGGCTAGAGGAACTCCTATTCAAACTCATCCAGATTGGCCTGCACAGACAGCTCATCAACATTATACACAGCTTCCTACACCAATGCACCTTCATAGAAGTGGTTGCGGGGCAAACATCAACTCAAAAACCTCTACGAGGTGGAGTCCCCAAAGGCTCTGTTTTATCATCCACCTTGTTTACAAGGCCGCGCCGTGGCCGAGTGGTTAGACCACTCGACTCTCACCTAGATGGCTAGGGTTCGATCCCAAGCGACCGCATGTAAGATTTGTGGTGGACAAAACGGCGCTGGGGCGGGTTTTCTCCGGGTACTCCAGTTTCCCCCACCATCGCATTCCACCGGTGCTCCATCATCATTCATGTATCATCAGTATCACCACCTGCGGTGCCATTAGTAGTTAAAGCGGACGTTAAACACTACCAAAAAAAAAAAAAAAAACCTTGTTTAGCCTCTTTATGGCAGACTTCCCTATAGTGCAGGGCACAGGAATATAGGCAGAGCCTTCAACCCAATATAGACATAGCTCCGTTTCATCCAGGACTAGTGTAGTCAATGGCGGATGTCTGTTAACCTGGGCAAAAGTCATGCTGTTCTGTTCACCAGAAAATGTCCCGCTGCAGCCTAGATACCCAGCTTTGCCTACCAAGGCCAAAAGATAGAGTGGGGAAATTTTATCAAATACCTAGGTGTCACTCTTGATAAGGGCCTAACTTTTCATGAACACTTGCAGGGAACGTCGTACAGAGCGAAGGGCATGGTGGCCGTTTGTTACCCTGTTCTGGCCTCCCAAATGCCGGTCCACTTAAAGTTACATCTTTTCAAGACGCTCATAGTCCCTCTGATGCTCTACGCCTACAAAGTGTGGGGTATGGTAGCAGATTCCTGGCTTCTCTGGTTACAGCAGATATAAAATAGAGGACTCCAACCAATCTATTGTGTATGTCAACATTTCCCTTAGCTTAACTCTATTACATATACATTTTTTATGAAGATTTTCATTCAATGAGAGGTGAATTGATAAGCAGAAATGGCTTAGGCCTGTTTTTACTGCATGCAGTACCACAGGCGGTGGTCACTGATAACATGTGTCATAAAATAATTGGGAAGGAAAAATGCCAGGCATAATTTTAGAATACCTCTATAGCATTTGCCTGTTATGAGGACCGAGAAAAACCTGAAAAAAACTCACGTCAGGGAGGAAGGTCCCAGCAAGATTTAAACCGCAGACCTCCCTTTCACGAATCCATGTCTTAACGACTTCAGCCACCCGTGTCAGTAGGAATGTACTTAGATGCAATACATTGACAGGATAACAGTTAAATGCAACAGACCTAGCATCATCTTTCTTTAAGTTTTAAATTAATGAACCATTTATATTTAATGAGTAATTTACAGATAATTGAAAGCATCTGTGTTAATTTGTGATTAAATATATTTTATTTTGCAAACTGCAATAAATATTTTATTAATATCAGATTTTATTACATAAGCCTTCTCCTTCCTGTGAAAGAGAATACAGTTTGATGGGCATTTCCTTATGTAACATACCTAATTATGGAAAATGGATAATACAACAAAATGAAAAATATTTTATAAGAGTCATCTATGTATTCCATAATTATATTGTACAAATATCTAGCCTTAATTGAGAATTAGATGTGGTTTATAACTGTGTTTAACTTGTATTATATTTAGAGCAGTGAATAAAAAAATACACTCAGTACATAACAAAAATCATTTTCAGCCGAGCCCTGCCCTCCACTAAAAAAAAAGAACAGCATCTGCTGAACTGTGGTTCATGTACTAATACTCTTCATACATACCTAGTAGTACACAACTTACTTTATTTAATGTCTATTAGAACATAAATGTTTTTAATTTAATACTTGAATGTTAAGAGTACAAATGCTCTGTTCATGCAATGAAATCAACCTCAAATCGATTCAATCTTATTAGTTCTGCTGATCAAATATGCAGCATGATATAAGATATGTCAGTGCTACAGTTATGCACAAAATAAGGTGCTACAAGTTACATGATAGATATTTATATATTTGCAAATTATAATTTTAATTAAAAAATACATAATTTAAAGGATTTTATAAAATTGTCAATAGTTAAAATGTACTTCAATACAATTTTACAAAAACCTCTTACCCATTAAGAGACTTCTGACATTAAAGTTGCTTAAATTGTTGTTCACAATATTGTAAATATTGTAATTGTCTTTCAGGGATTTGAATAACTGAATATATCTTCAACAAATATTAACTAAGCTTCCAGTATTTGGTAACTGTTAATGACATCCAGCAGTAGTGCAGTTATGGACAATGGCAAATTAAAAAAGAAAAAATCCTATGTGTACCTACCCATTTGATTACTATTACCTCATACTTATGATTTGCTTGTTTCATACTGCCTTCAACTCTTGGTATTTTTATGCCTGAAAAGGTTTGAGGAAGTAACTTAACTATTTGCTAAACATCATTAAAAGTATTATCATCAAAATTATTTTAAGACATTTATTATAAGTTATAAAATAATAATATGCTGTCCATTTGATGGGCAAAATATTTATAATCCAGGAATACTGACTGATCAGCTTCTTTTCTTACTGATATAACTTTGAGGTTTGGAACATTCTTGTAAAATTTTTAATTTTCAATGTTGTTTTCACCATGACACATTTTTTAGAGTACAATGTTTCTTTGTCGTGAGGATTCCTTATAGATTCCTTATAACAGAAAAATAACTTTGAACACCATCTCCATCCTGCAAAGCAGAGAAACAACCTGAAAGGTTTTCTATCTGATTACATAAGCCTGCGAATTTAACAATTTTTTTTCTGCGACACAGGGTTAAATAGGTTTGTAAGCCTAATTTTTGTATGCTGAATTCAAATCTGCATTCCATTTTTTTGTATCACTTAACATTTATTTGGCATGCAGAAAAGAAGTATGCATTGAGTGTATTTATTTATGAAAAACACCCTAACCAGCAAAACCCACAAATTGAGCTGTGATATTAACAAATCACAAGTCATACATAATTACATAACTCAGAATATACCACAAAAATTAAATGATGAAAAAATTTTGGCAAGGTAAGCACAAAATGTGAACACAAATAAGCCCTTTCCAAATTTAATAACAGTGAAATTAAGGGATAGAAATAGTGATAGTAATAATATGGGGGCGGTCCAGAAAGTAACCTCCATTTGGAAATAAAAATTAAACAAGTTGAGATATAACAATTTTATTATTATATATGAAAAATACATTTTTTCTATTTTTCTACATATTCTCCTAAGAAATTCAATCACTTGTCATACCTTTTAACAGTCTTTGAAATACCCTCTGCTAAAACTCTGCTGCCTGTGAACGTAGCCAACCCGTCATGACGTGATGAAGCTCTTCGTCATTACCGAAACGCTGAGATGCAAGCCACTGTTTCATGTATGGGAACAGATGAAAATCACTGGGAGCCAAATCCGGGCTGTAGGGGGGATGGTCAAAGACGTTCCATTTGAAACTGGCCAAAAGTTCATTTGTTCTTTGAGCTGTGTGCGGGTGAGCGTTGTCATGCAGAAACACAACACCAGATGACAGAAGACCACGACACTTGTTTTGGATTGCCCTTCTTAGTCTTTTCAACGTTTCACAGTAGGCTTCAGAATTGACAGTCATGCCACGTACCATAAATTCAACGAGTAAGATGCCCTTAGCATCCCAAAAAACTGTAGCCATGACTTTCCTCGCAGACAAATTTGACGGGCTTTCTTTGGCTTGCTTGGAGAAGCGGAATGTCCCCATTGCATTGACTGCCATTTTGTCTCAACATTCATGTAGACCACCCAAGTTTCACTCATAATGTAAGGACCATATACTGCACACAATTCATGATAAATTTCGGCTGCTGAGTGATGTTTTGCCAAAAGAAATCTTATAACACCCTGCACCTCACACTTGGCGGGATTTTCTATTGTGGCGCTCATGTTTTGAGGTTATATCTCTCAAACGCGCGACAATGTAATGTTCTTCCTTAGACAGCTAGGAGCATACTGACCACTGTGCACACTGATGTGTAGAAAATGGCACTACCCCCACCACTTCCTGCGCTACGCACAAACGGAGGTTAGTTTCTGGACCGCCCTCGTATAATGGTTTATTTCTAGTTTTTAAGTACATTTTAAAAAATTTAAAATCATGCAACTAAGAAAAAACCTCAATTCTGCCATGCAGAAAGGGAATATATAATATTTGAGTTTATTTCTATTTTTAAGTACAGTTTAAAATGTATGGAATCATTCAAAGTAAGAAACAGTCTCAATTCTACAGATGCAACAATTTAGATGGAACTAGGAAGTTTCAAACATACGTTATGATTTTATTCTCTTGTCTGCTTTGTTGAAAATGAATGCTGAGTTGACTTGTGTTTGTGGTCCTGACAAGGTTTGCCTCTACACACCAATAGTATTTAGCCATCATAGAGATGTTCCATCAACTCTGGTACCTTATTTCCACCTCCTTTATTTTCTGGTGGAATATCTCTCCCTAAGCTTTACTTAGTACACCCACATTGTAGGAAGAAATTCAAGACATAAATGCAGAAAAGGCATCTGAGTGCCTTAAATTTTTTGAGCATGGCTTTTACAATATGGTCCTACTGGTCAGCCTTAACACTACCCAAAAGTTCTTTATAACTTAATTGAAACAGTCCATAGCTTTTAAAAATTGCTTCATTATCTCTTATTTGGTATGTAACAGTGGTAGCAAAATCTTTTTTGTGTCAATTTGCAGGCGATTTTTTACATTTTTTGTCCCTGGCACTAAATTTTTTCTTTTTGGCCAATTGTAAAAATTTAAATTTCAACAATGTAACAAAACGAATTGCAGGATCGTAATCTACAGACTTTAAGCCACATAATGACATATTGTGACGTCATTAGCTTCTATCACGTGACCACAGACAGTGTTTGAAAAATGGCTGACATTGATGTTTCGTTTCGACAGCGTGCTGTCATTGAATTCCTTGTGAAAGAAGGAAAATCTGCTCCTGAAATTCATCTCAGACTTCAACGTGCATATGGAGATGTCTGCATGGGTGCCAGCAGTGTTAGAAGATGGGTGGAACATTTCAAAGATGGAAACACGAGTCTGCAAAATGCGCCTCATAGCGGGCGTCCTCGAACTGCCTCTACAGAATGCAACAAGGAAAAGTTGATGAGCTCATTACAGGAGATAGGCGTTTCACTGTGAATGAAATTGCTGCGCAACTTGGAATAGGACATAGTGCAGTGCAAGAAATAATCCACAGCTTGGGTTATCGAAAGGTCTGTGCCCGTTGGGTCCCCCGTTTATTGACTGAAGACCACAAACTTCAGCGAAGAACATTGCAAAAAACCTTCTTCAGAGATTTCATAATGAAGGTGATGAATTTTTGACGTGTATTGTGACTGGAGATGAGAGCTGGTTCCATCACTATGAGCCAGAAACGAAACGTCAGAGTATGGAATGGCGCCACTCTCACCATCGAAGAAGAAAGCGAAGACAGTGCAGTCTGTAGGAAAAGTTATGGGAAGTGTCTTTTGGGATGCACAAGGTTGCATTCTGGTTGACTTTCTTGAACCTAGACAAACCATAAATTCTGCCCGCTACATCAAGACACTTCTGAAGCTCCGTCGGGCTTTGCGTGATAAACGCCCTGGAAAGAGGATCATCCTTCAACAGGATAATGCGTGTCCGCATACTGCACGTGCCACTATGGAGAAGATCAGGGCATTAGGGTGGGAAACTCTTCCACATCCTCCCTACAGTCCCGACTTGGCACCCTCCGACTACCATCTTTTCGGTTCTGTGAAGGAGCAGATGCGTGGCCAACACTACGAGACACTGGAGGATATTCGGAAAGCAGTGCGTCAGGGTCTGCGGGCAGCTGGAACAGAGTTCTATCACAAGGGCATTTTCAAACTTGTAGAACGATGGGGAAAATGTGTGCAAAATAATGGAAACTATGTCGAAAAGTGAAAGAAAGTCTATAGATTATGATGATGTATTTGGTTTGGCTTAAAAATAAATATTAAGATTGTAAAACAGTGTTGCTCATGACTTTCAGTATGCCCCTCGTAATAGGGCACACTTTAAGATCACAGCACACGTACCACTTGTGTTTATTATGTTTAATTTTTCTAGGGCAAAATACAAATATTGATATGTTTCTTTAAGGGATGCAGAGTGACAAACATATTGACATTGTGCAGCAGAACATTTTTCAGACTTTTCCTGCTTGAGTTAATAAATAGACACCAATCTTTGCTTTGTAAGGTGTTCCAAGATGACATATCAGGTTAGGGATATGAGAACAATACTCTAGTTACCCTTCCATTCTAAAATATTCCTTGAACCCTTCTCAATGTCTGTACCAATAGAAAATTGTTCCAGAACCTATGAGATTGCTTTCTTTCATCCTTGAACCTAAAAGTTCACTTATTTCTTTGGCTAGACCCAAATCATTTCATTTTGACTGACTCAATGGATTTGGAATGGCATTTTCTATGTCTGGGGACCTATTTATATAATTTTCTATATCATTCACTACTACTATCTGGTAATACTCTAGGTGGTGATGAAACAGGAACAACAGGTAGCACAAGCCTTATTGCTGATGGTAAATTTGGGTATATTATGACCACCTTGTTTTTCCTATTGAACACAAATGTATTACACAAACAAAAATAACAGTCATTAGAATGATTTTGTTGTTCACATATACCACAAGAACACTAAATGATACAGATGAGTGAACTCTCTTGTAACAATGTCTTAGATTTTACACACAATATGAGGAGCACAATTCTTGTCTTGATCTAATTTAATTTTAAAATATGCCAGATACAAGTTCTAGATAAATGCGATAATGTTTCTGTTTTGCTGCTTTATCATACAGCACCCACAACCATACAAGATTAATTCAAATATAAATGGTAATTTTTTATATATATTTATTGATTAAACATATGCATAAGTGACACCTCTACTTCTCAACATAGCGTCCCTCACACTCTTAACACTTTTGCCAGCAATTTAGAAGTCTGAATATTCCTTGTTCAAAAAAAGTTTGAGGGTGTGTCATCAACCAATTGTGCACATATTCCTCAACATTTTCATTGATTTTAAATCATTTCATTCTGAGTGATTCTTTTATGGGTGCAAACAAAAAAATAATTCTTGTGGGGGGGGGGGGGGCAAATCTGGACTGTAGGGAGGGTGTTCAAGGATTTCCCAGTGTATGTTCTCCAATGGGCATACATGCTGTTTTGTTTTGGTAGGCAGCGTTTGCTGACCTTAACAATCAGAAATAATAAGTCACATTTACAGTTTGTTAATTGGAAGAAAATCAATGAGAAAAACTCCTGTGTGGTCACTGTTGTAAGAACTTTTATAGCTGAGAAGCAGGTTTTGGCTTTCACTGGCATGCTTCATCCTTTCTTCACCGCTCCTTGCTCTCCATTTTGGATTGTAGAGTGAAATGATGGACCCATGTCTCATCATATGCGGAAATGCACTTCAAAAGATCTTATGCTTCTTGCCAGAATCAATTCAAAATATGCTCTCAAATCTTCAACCTGATCTGCTTTTACTACTATGTTAAATACTTCATAACCCATTGAGCACTCATTTTTTTAAATCCAAAATATATATTGATAATGATATGAGTACTCATGTTGCTGACACCCACTGCTGGTGCCATTGTTTCAACAGTGCAGTGGCGATCGATCACCTTCAGTAAGCTCTCAAACAGCAGGGAAGTTGTCATCTGTGAGACTTGATCTTGAGTGCTGAGCATGACCATTGTTTTATACAATTTCCCAGCTGTCCACTCGATTCTGGGTCAATGTAGCATCCCCAAACTGTGTCTTCAAATTTCAAATCTCCAAGGGTTTAACCCCTTCTTTGTTTAAAAAAATGTATAATAATGCATTGCATAATAGGCAAACAAATCTCTTGCTCACTCTTAACTGTATTGATGCCAAAACCTATCAAAGCAGCTAACCAAGCTGGTTTCCCCTTCCTAACACACTGACCTTCAACTCAGCATGCCACCATCATGCTTGGATCTGCTTGCGCAGTACTCTGGCTCAATTATTATTTAATTTGAAACACCTTGTAAAATAAATTGTTAAGATTGTTCACACAGCCCCTCTTAGGCATATCACTCGAACCATTTGAACTTGCTATTTTTTGCAAAGTAAAATTCACAAGACAAATTGGCTTCATAAGAGACCCTCTGAGAAGAAGTTTAAAACTGTACTGAGGATTCTATGATAAGTTGCTGTTATCTTAGGTATAAATACTTATGAGATAGGTTCAACATTACCTGTGAAAAGAGGTATAGTGATACAGCATGTTATATGATTTAGAGGTTTATACATCCTAATCAACCATGCTATAAGTTGAATATGCAGGGATAATACTAGCGTACTGAACTTTTGATTTTGTATTGAAACAGAATTGCTCAAAATCTATACATGATATGTACAAACTATTATTATTTGCAAAATCAGAGCATTCAATTTGACCATTATGTTGTAAAATATTCTCTGCCGCAAAATCTTCGCAGGCCATTGTTATAGGGCCAAGGAGAAAGTGCTGCTGATATGCCTTTTACTTACTGATGAAAGAGATATATATAAACAATTACACTCATTGTAATTCACTTCTCTACTTTGGAGAACACTCAAATATTTTGGTATTGCCACCATTGGCTAAGGATTGAATATGAAAGATATATGTTTTATTTAATGGCAAAAATAGGTAACACTATCTTATTTGCATTACCAGAATACTGCACCACACTACTGCTTCTCTTGTGGTTCTCGTCAACCAAGATTGAACCAGCAAACTTGGACACAGAATAACATCTCTACAAGAGACAGCAAACTGTGCCACTCATTTAGATATGAAGAATGAGTGCTTAAATGTATAGTGATATAATATACAAGAAATAAAATGATGCCTTTGTAATTTTTCCATATCTTTAAAGGGGAAAAATACTCGATTGATCCAAATAAAAGACAATGCCTTTTTCCACCAAAAATATTAATATTGAGAAATGGGGGTCATCTGCATTTATGATCTATGTTTTCCAAATAGCATGCAGGAAAAAGTAAGTCCCAAACTTTGCAGTTATGGGGTAAATGATATAGATTACTGCCAAGGTCATGACATATCCTGCAGATTTTATGTATATCATTTTGAGGTGTAAAATTAGCTATTAGTAAACCTAGAGGAATTATAAGTATTCTCATTGGAAAAAAGATTTCTCTCCAAGACTAAAATAAAAATAGAGGATTTCCTTTCACATTGGTGGTTGTGCCTAATGTTGTGTTGGAAGCCAATGGTCAAACAAAGAGATATAGTCACAAGTTTCCCTTCTCCTGCTGCACATACACCAGTTCATTTCCATTCACCCCTCTCCCTCTCTCTTCCATCCATAATGTGTATTTTGGCATAAATTTGAATGAGATAAAACCTTTTACAATGATTTTTATATTAGGTGTGTTATTTAAATCGAAAATCTTATCCATCACCGTCATTGCAACTGAGCTGCTGCTGCTACTACCATCACTTTTTCCCCACCACACACATACCATGCATTTTCATTTTTCCCTCTCCCTCTTTGTCCTACCCCTTATATGAATCTCCACTCAAATTCATATTAGATAAGGAATTAATAATCTTAGGTGTTCCTTAGTTTGTTCAAATTATAAGTGCAACATTTCAAATTTAATTTAAAAATTGAGTTATCATACCTGTTTTATATAGATAAGCTAATTTCCAAACTTAAGTTCCTGAAAAAGGAGGGTCGTCTTGCACTTGAGGTCGCCTTGCCTCTGGATAAATACAGTATCTGTTTGCAATAATACAGTAGCGTATTAAACTCTGGAATATCTGAGGCATATAAATTTGAATTGGAATGCCAAATTTGCTTTTAGAAAGCCTTCTGCAATAACATATATAAACCCTTCTCACATAGTGACATACTATATTTTTTTTCTTTGAAAGGGAAACTACTTTGCAGGCAAAACATTGTAATTGACAAATAAGAATGAGCTTCAAAAGATTACTTCATAACAATAGCAGATGGTACATAAAAGAGATACAATGTTTCTTCTGTCAACTTTGAATTTTACATCTATCAAATCTTCATAAAGCAATTCCATGGTTTTTAATTCCATAAATTTTATATAAAATCCAGTATCTCCTGTGGCAAAATTATATTTTTAAGAAAATTACTGCTGCAGTTATTACTTTGTATACTTCCTAATGTATATTCACAGAGCATCTGGAACCCATAACTGAAGAATCACGTCCAACTTCAGAACCTAGGGGTCTTCCAGAAACCCCACACCAGGCACCTGAGGAAATTGCATTAGCTCCACATCTGGTAGCTGCAGAGACTGCACCTCCAGCATCTGAAGTGACTGTAGAGATTCTACTTGCAACACTTGAGGACATTCCAGGGGCTGCAATCCCAGGGGCTGAGGCCATTCCAGGAGCTGTATCTCCACCTGAAACAATTCTAGGAGTTGCACCTCCACCTGAAGCTATTCCAGGTGCTGCACCTCCACCTGAAGCCATTCCAGGTGCTGCACCTCCACCTGAATCCATTCCAGGCGCTGCAACTCCAACTGAAGCTATTCCAGCTGCTGCACCACTACCTGAAGCCATTCCAGGAGCTGCACCTCCACCTGAAACCATTCCAGGTGCTGCACCTCCACCTGAAACCATTCCAGGAGCTGCACCTCCACCTGAAGCTATTCCAGGCGCTGAACTTCCACCTGAAGCTATTCCAGGTACTGAACCTCCTCCTGAAGCCATTCCAGGAGCTGCACCTCCACCTGAAGCTATTTCAGGTGCTGCACCTCCACTTGATGCCATTCCAGGTGATGCACCTCCACCTGAAGCAATTCCAGGTGTTGCACCTCCACCTGAAGTCATTGCAGTAGTTGCACCTCCACCTGTTGCAATTCCAAAAGTTGCACCTCCACCTGAAGCAATTCCAGGAGCTGCACCTCCTGCGGTCATTCCTCCAGCACCTGAGTTTGTTTCAGGGCCTGCATCTCCAGCACCCGAAGTTGTTCCAGGTGTTCTGCCTCCAGCACCTGTGGTCATTGAACAGGCTCCACCTCTAACAGATGAGGTCATTCAAAGAGCTGTACCTCCAGCACCTGAAGACAGTGCAGAGGAAGATGTAAGTTACTTTCACAGTAGGAATTTCCATAAGTTGCCAAACAAAACCCTCAGCCCAATCTTTAATTCCTTAAGCTGGAAAGTTTATATGACAATCCCATGCCCTAATTTAGTTCAATATTTTTGTAACAAGTAAATTAATTCCCAGTGACTGGGGCTATTTTGCATCATATCTTTAGGAGCATTCATATACATACTACATGATGTTCTGAGGGGAGAAAGGGTCTATACAAGTGTGATGGCATTAGAGCAGGGTGAGGTTTTCAGTGGATTATAATGTTGTATATGCTTTTTCTCATACTTGAAAATCATGCTGTATAAAAATCTCTGTTAGCTCACTGAACAATTTATACGCATTTAGTTTAGCTGCCTTATTTCAGGAGACTCAAGTTGTTAAGCAAAGTAACTGAAAGTTAACATTATCAATTTTTAAACATTTGTTATCAGTACAATGATAGCAATCCCTGTCCAGACACAGGCAAATTATTATGTGTAGGAAAGCAGTACCTATTTAAAGAAAACTGTTTAATATTTTAATAAAGTTAGTATAGAAGGACAGTTGCAATGTTACTAGAAAAGAAAATGCCTTACTGCATTATAGTGCAGATAACTTTTTAAGAGTAGGCAACTCTGTCATTTTTAGAACAATCATATCAAACAAACATAAATTAATTTTTAAATTCAGTGTACATAACTTTCAAACTAATTAAACTTTAATATTGGTTGCCAATAACAATTCAATAGTATTACTTGGTCGTATAAAATAAAATTGTTGAAAAAAAAAAACAAAAAAAAAAAAAAAAACAGATATATATATATATACATACATACTGCCCACCATTTTATTATATATGTGGTATATATCAATCAGTTCTATTCTGAGAAGTAATTTGCTTGCTCTAGACAGATGTCCTTAAAAGTTCTCTATTATTCTTTGGTCAGAATATTTTGAGACAGTGGAAGAAGGACACACGTAACGAACCAAGGGATGAGCTCAGTAACCTATTTTTATAGCTTTGCACTGTCTCATAAGGCTCTGACCAAAGAATATATAATTTTTTTTTCCTGGTGTCAAACTTTAGTGTTCCAGATCAACTTAGATGTATAATATTTTATTAAGATCTGTGGATGTGTGGCTTTTCAATACAATCTTTAAATTTTGTGCTCCATATATACTTACAATTACTAAATGAGAAATTTCATTTTTATCAGACATAGCTTTCTGCTATACTGGTCACTTACTGTATTATTTGCTTTACTACACTGCATTATATTGTAATTTAATACAAATTTGCCTCAAAATCTGAAAAATAATGGGTTTCTTCCAAAAATATTTCTGATCACCTCTTAGAACTAGAGCATGTCTGTTAAATGAACCTGACTGTGAATGTTTCCAGGATATTCAGATCACCTTTGACTGACAGCTCAATGGTTAACTTACGAGTTCTGAAAACAGAGCACAGAAGAATGTTACGATGGCCGAAAGGTTAAGAAGGCATTGCTTCCACTCATAAACTCCTAGGTTCAAATCTTGCGCTGCTTGTCATTTTACTGACATATCCTATATCATGTATATGATCTACAGGACTAATACATTGAATTGAATGCAATAAGATGTTCCAAGACACCGTTGATAAATTCAGAAACCACCAGAATTTGTGTGTGGCATATAATGCATACTGTTTTTGACTGTTGACAACTGATTGCAATTCAATGGATGTGTACAGGGTGATAAAAGAATCCACACATTAACCAATCAGAATAATCTTTTGAGGTAAACCTGATATTATTCATACAATTCGGCTATTTATTGCTATAAGCAGTTCATTCTTTTACGATTTGGAAAACAAAAATAACCAAAATATCCTCATTGTTGTGTACCAGTTTTAATTTACTCATTGTATTTTATAATTTTTTACTATTATATCAAACAATGAAGAACATAATACAGATTCAAAATCTTCTCAGGCTTCTAACCAGGTAAAAACTTGGCTTGACACCAACATTTCGAAGAAGTGCATCTTCCTCGTCTTCAGGGTGAACTGATGGATTGAGCTTGCAGAGACTGGTATTTATAAGAGCTGTCAAACACAAAACATTAGCCATATAACTGCTATAAATAGTTTTATACGAAGTCCGTGCCCATGTCTCAGTCATCTTAAATACCAGGCCATAATATCACGCGAACCAATCAGATGTAGCTTCATTTCAGCTCTTATAAATACCAGTCTCCGCAAGCTCAATCCATCAGTTCACCCTGAAGACGAAGATGCACTTCTTCGAAACGTTGGTGTGACGCCAAGTTTTTACCTGGTTAGAAGCCCGAGAAGATTTTTAATTAATACGTCACCAGGAAAGCTTCAGTTCTTATTTTAACATAATACAGATATTTCAATTTTTCTGCTCTATATTGAAACATGAATTCAATGTCCATGAACTTCAATCTGTCGAATAAAATATTTAGATTTGTAATTTCCTTACCTCAGATGTAATAAAAACACTTTACTAAAAATATTTATGCTTTAATGAGAAACAGATCAGAATAACAAAAAATGTGCTGCAAGTATAACATATAATGTGGGGGAGGGAGTTTGATTAAATGCAACAAACCATAGCATGGGGAGTGGGGCAGTTAAACAATAAAATAATGTGATGTGTTGCATTCACTTGACTTTCTATAGCCAAAAGCAGGTCACTTTATGCTGGTCTTGAAATTTCGTACCTTTTCTATGACATCAAGAGAAATAAATTATATGTATGTATTTCATCACAAGTTTGTATTACCTAATAACTGAGTTAAGCATATGTACAAAAGAATATTGGCAGCACCTTGGCTGAGTGGTTAGACCACTCAACTCCCATCTTGGTGGCCTGGGTTGGATCCCCTACGGTGGACGAAGTTGCATCTGGGTGGGTTTTCTCCAGGTCCTCCAGTTTCTCCTTCCACTCATTGCATCAATTGCTCCTTCATCACATTTCCTATCATACATTTTACCTGTATTTCATGTCATCCACTTCCTTACGCTCATGCCAAGGACTTATGGGCCAACCACTTGTTCCAGGTTCTCCATTCTGTGGTTTCATGCCGTTGGCTCTCCGACAGGCTTCTGACCCCTCGGCATCAGCTTCTAAGTCCTAGGGGGGGGGTTGTCAGTCCTAAATACAGGGAGGGTAAGCCGACTACGAAAACACAAAAGAACATCACAAAGTATATTGCTTAAACAACAATAATGCAACAAGCCATAAAATGCAGCACTTTAAAAAATGGCCAGTACTGAAAATTCAAACTAATTATGCAGAATGTCTCAGAGGTGGCTAATGGCACAAAGCAAGTTATTTAAAATGAATTTGTGTTTTGAAGGGTTTTGGATTTTTTTATAATAACTTTTAACTTTTTGTCTATCTTTTAAGGTTTAGCAGTTATCAAAATTATACACAGATTATTCCAAGAAAATTTAAAATATGTGTGTTATTTTCCATGTAAATATCTTAAATATGGTATATAAATCACAATTATAGCAATGTTTGAGAAAATAAAAATTTAAGAAAAATTTTCCATGTAAAATGTAGTCTAGGATACAGGGACTTTCTTGAAATCTTCATGTTACATATCAGGAGGTTAGTAAATGTTTGCATTTATCATCATTCCATTGAAATCCTGTTATCAAAATTATTTTGTTCAAATGCAATGCTTCCTCTACCTACTAGATATGTGACACAAAAAGTAAAAATAGCATCATGTAGTATATGAATACTCCTTTTGCACTTGTGATTCACAAGATCATTTTCTGGGATAGATGGAGATAGTTTTGTTTGCAGCTAACAACAAAGTATCCAGTTACCATTTGGTTTTCCAGAGATTTGAATTATAATATGCAAAGGTTTATGCTGTGCCATGGAAGATTAATGTGTGTAATAATGGTGTGGTGTGGAGGTTTTTGTCCTGATGGAGGGCTTTTAAAAAGAAAAATGTTTTATATTTTGACTATCTCTGCTTTGAGATGGGAATTTCTTGGAACTGATGGTCTTGCTTCCCAGTATGTGTATGGACCAGAGGTAAATGAATGCTGCTAATTAATTACTCTGCAACTTCCCCTTTTTGTATTTCCACACTTAAAATAAATTTCTCCTTATTCCAAACAAAGGACTTCATATTTAAATACTCTTACCCCCAAATAAAATGATTAACATTACTTTGGTACAATTTTGCTTAATACTATTGCATTGAAAGTTCCTTTTTCCAAACTTTATATAGCTGGCTCCCTTCTGATTCTAAAAATCCCCTAATTCTACCAACACACGGGATCAAGGTTGTTAAGGCACGCCATCTGAATGAGAGGTCTGCAGTTCAAGTCCTGCCAGGATGTTCACACTGACTTTACAGGTTTACCTCAATCCTCATAATTGATAAATGATGGGGAGGTACCTTAAACATAGGCCAGGAATGTTTGTTTTTCAAATTTCCTTTCCCAATTATAATTTCATTTCATGTTCTACAGTGTACACACACCACCTATTTTATCATATGCAGTAAGAACATGCATTAAACACTACTTTAAAAAATTCCAAGATCCATTTTTGCCAGATGAGTAACATATATATGGGATCATTAAATTATAACATAACCCCTCTCCGCTGCGTGAGATATCCAAGAGTCATCAGGAAAGGTACACTGGAGTCCTTTCCTTACATAAATGCTGAAAATATTGACCATCTGCTACCAACCAGGCAATATAACAAGTTAAAGATGTTCTCGCTCATTCACCTAAGCTCAGCAGCAAAAATCCATGTGTAATCTACAGAAACTTAGAACATCATGAAAGAAATCATGTGGATTCCTGCTGCTAAGCTTAGATGAGTGAGCGAGAATATTTGCAAAGTGTACTGCCCATATGTGAGCAGAAGATTAACTTTTCCATAATAAACTCTGTACTTCATACCCAGTTTCCATTTTCTCTAGCTTTCCTTCCTTGTCACATGGCTTTAATTACATCAATTGGTTCATGCAACAAGCTTCAAGTTATATCTATTGATTTCTATGTTTTAAAAAGTTACAAGCTCATATGATCTGCAATTATAATTTTATTTTATTTTCTGTATGTTTGACTAATTTAGTATGACTGAGTTTTGCTGGCATTATCCAACATTCTGTCCCGTAATGTTCTGCTCAATCTGATTTCTCTTTATACCTTTGCCTGAGGATGCCTGCACATGGCAAAACTTTCCATTCTTATAATTGTATGATTTTGAAGCTGCTTACAGTGAAGGCATAGTCAAATTGAATTAATTAAAGTGGTACGTATTAACACACTCTTCACTTCACCGTTGCTCGCATCCTCAGCTGTTGAACCACTCTTAGTAGTGGTTCAACAGCTGAGGATGCAGGCAACGGTCCGCAAAACAATTGTCCTGTACAATAAAAGTAAGTGAAGTGTGTGTTAATACATCCACTTTAATTCAATTTTCCATTCTTAGCATATTCTGTTTCCTGCTAAATGTAGCTTCTTTAAACATTACATTTAATGTTATATTAGTTTAATAATTACCCTTTAATATTACCGCCATTCTCTCACATGTTTTTATTTCTTTATCTTCTCTTTCTTTATTTAACATTTACAGTATATTCACTATACAGTAAAACCTTGGTTATCTTGTCATTTGGTTAACAATTTGCCACAGCCAATAATATCTTTTTTCTCTTCTTGCTTTTTTATTTGTTAGCATCTGTATTACGTTTTCAAATGTTGAGTTATTCATGAAACAAACATCTATAATTGGGTCTGTATATGTGGAAGTTGTTTATGTTATATATCAATAGATGACCTCAGTATTCTGAGAATTCTCAAGTGAAGTGCACTTTAAAATTAATGAAACAAATATCCATGTTACATACAGCAACAATGTTATGTATTGAATATAGAATGAACATCTATTCTAGACACTGATATGATGACTTTAGCTGTAAGTTTCTTAAGCTTTAGTTTCTAATCAAAAAGTTGTAATGCAATCAGGCAATAGTAGTAATCATAAACTATTCATGTCTGTGATGTACCTGAAAAATTGATAAAAATGGATGTGAATGAGTAACCACCTACATTTGGATTGGTTTTATGAAAGAAAAATCTGTTATGTACCTCTTACCGCACAGCCCTGCCTCACAGACAGCAATCTCTCTTATTGCTGTTTTTCGAAATGTAAAAGAAATACAGCCATGTAACATTTATTTGATAGAAAAAAGTACCTGGGCTAAATTCTGCATTTTCACATCCACAGGTTGTGATTTCATCCTATAGTGCCATTTATATGTGATGAGTTGATCCCTCATGTACATAGAGGTAACTCGTGAACTAGAAACCGCTGAATAGGTGGTTCAGTATATGCCGACACGGTGTGATGGAACTCGAATGATCACAAGAAATATAAGAACTGCCTCTGTGGTTTTTCTTTAATCAGAATCATTCCCTAGCCCCCAAAGAGTATGGAAGTGTATGAATGTGGAAGTGAATATAAGTGTGCTCTTTAGTTAAAGTGATAAAACCAATGTTAAGGAACCCTTCAATTAAGTGAACAATAACACCATCGGTTGCGTCTCAAGTCAAAGTTCCCACTATGCTCAAAGAAGTTTAGGGGAACTTTATGAATTAAGCAAAAGAAATATACAAAGCATAGAACTTGTGTGTTTAATAAGTATTTTGTGTAATAGCTTCCAAAACCTTTTACTCATATTAAGTAAGATATATTATCCATCATTTTCAGATAACCATCAACCCTAGCCTATCCATTATAATGCTTTTCAGGTTTCTAAATATTATTTCTCTTTTTTTATTTCCTTCTTCCTATATTTAATTATGTCTTAACACTTTTGATATTTCCTATTAGGTGAAAGTTTCTATTTCAGATTTTGAGCCTTTTTATAAAAATTTGTCTGAATTAGACAACATCTGGTTTCACAGGGCACAACTTAGTAGGGTATTCCTATATTTACAGTATTATCATGCATGCATATTCTAAATGAGCCATTCTAGATATTAAGAGATTGCATTAGTGAATTGTGTACTTTTTAAAGGAAATTTCATGTATTTTTATTTTATTCTAAAATAACTCTGTAGTTTCTAGAATAGCAAAATAAAATGTTCATCAAAATTAGAGTACCCATATCTCATGGACAGAAAAAGAGGACACTTTCATTCAAAGCCTATTCAAATCACACAGGAATTTTTCGAGACCGCTACTAGGATTTGTAAATTTTACAATTTTACATGTTCAATTAAGACACAGACTCAAGAAAGCAACATTAAATGGCTGAGAAGAAAACATACTGGTTTGGTTTATTTCACACAAAATTAATCTTATCTATTGTTACACCGATATTGAGAATTAATGACACAACTTGAAGTTTCACAAGTTTCACCACTACAGTATATTTGTTATTCTATCCTACTTATTACAGTGTAATTTAAAGTAGTAGCATGACTCATCTTCACATGTGTCATTAGTATAGTCTTTTTCTTATATACCAGGAGTACATTCTTTCTGAGCCTATTTTTTAAACAATATATTATTCCCTGACTAGAAGGTGTAAAACTGTAGACAATTTAGGTGTTTGAAGTTGTATTGAAGCAGTTATTATTGACTTCACTGTGACTACATTTAATTGCCTCCTTAGTTCATTAAGATAATCAAAGAAAATGGCTTTTCCATTTTTGTATTGTGGTTGGAGATACTAAAAAAAGAGTTCTCCTACTTCCAATAGCTCTGGGTGGGAAGTCAGAGATACAGGAAACTTGCTACAGAAAGCAAGAATAATAACATTATAGCAAATACATTATTGGTCAAGAGGTATGCCATGGTCAAAGAGTATTGAAAAGCATCATGACACGCTGTATATATGTGTGTAAGCTTTGCTTTGGCTTGCATTTTGTTGCTATTTGATATCTCAATTGCTAGAAAGCAAGATCATGGGGTTTGTTTTCAAATTTTATTCCTAGCCACAAAAAGGGGACATTTGCTAAAATTATTGAAACTCCACCCAGACAATTCTTTTGCACTAAAAAAAAGGATGTATCTGGGGAAAAAAAAAAAAGGACATATGGTCACGCTAATCATTTTAAGTCCTATGAATTTTCAGTTGCTTCTCAGATATTTGTAAAACGTATGGAAGTTTAAAGCCAGCATGCAGTGTCCAGTTATAAAATATTAGACTTTTGCTATACCCTTTGTATCTATAATGAAATATGTATTGCTGCCATTTCTAGAAAGGTTTATCTCATAAAAATGAAGTAGGAAAATAAACCTTCATAAAAGTAATTTGTATACCTGCGAATAAGGATACAGAGTGGAGAAAGTCATGTGAATGTACCACGTCAGATGTTTTAGTGTATATTATATTTAAGAGGTCAAAACCTAAGACAGTAAAAGATAAACCACTTTCACAAGAGAAGAGGAACGTTATAGTTAGTGCACTGGCTAGGTAGATTATGCAAGATTTGTGTGAAGAGGTTAGAAATGGTGCTTGTAATGTGACTAAAGCAGAAACAATGGCACACCACCTTCAACTTCATCAGAGATATACTTAAACTTTAAATGCACTTTACTATAATTCAATTTTTGACAATTTCTCGCACTAGAAATACTTTTTTTCCTATACTATTGGATGGAGTTCAACAATTTCTTCAATACATGTTTATTATATATATTCATTATATATTTTATGGTGATCACATCTTGGGATTGCAGCCAGGTAAATTCTGTATCGTCAACTAAGGTTTTGACAATCTTACTCTGTGACTTGCTTCAGGGTAATGGCAACAGCCAGGCTCTGCAGTATATGTAAGGGTAATGTGGCTGATGATTAGCTTGGGAGATTGGCCAATCTGTTGTTTCTGTCCTTCAACATGAAATTTTGTAATGACATAATTTATGATGTTTTTGCTGTTATGTGTTTATGCTGTATGCTGTTTTCATGGGAGTCCTTGTATTAGTGGAGTGGAGACAGATCATTGTCACTTGTATGTAGGCTGTCAGGTGCTGTACAATAGGTCTCCAGAGCCTGAATCACTTGAAAATCCCTCTCCTATTTTAAAATTGCAATAGCCAGGCTTATCTAATTGAAGACCATGGTCTCTGTTAAAGTGTTGTCAGGAATCCTTATTTCTATGGCTTCTTGGATGAGGTGGTCCCAATAGCCAGAAGCTTTATTAATGGCATTGGCTTTATTAAACAAGTGCTTATGCACATTTATATGCAGTGTTCAGCTATTGAAGATTTTTCAGGTTGCAACAACTTGATGTGGTGCTGGTGTCCTTGCATCATTCCCAATGGTGCCTGTCTGACATTCATCAACCTGCATGGGATTTAAAATACTTCCAGAGCTTTCAGTCCTTAATAAGCTGAAGCATCTGTTTTACTTTCTTGGGCATATATACTGTCTCTAAGCTAAAGTGCTTCTATATCCTGCCAATCTTATTGGAAAGGTTGTCACACTAGAGTATGAATGCTTGTTTCTTATCTTGTGGAGTGGAGTTGTTCATTTCTTCATTTTGCCCATTCTTAACATTTCTAATGTCCATTGTATTTATTTTTGGTCATGGCCATTGTACTGCAAAGTTTAAAAACAGATGATAATTTCAGGTTGTAAGCTGTCATGGTCTGACAGATTAAATACTCTATGAAAATGGGATGTCAAACCTTTTGTGTGAAATGCTGGTGACTGTTCTTATTCAGGGTACGTGTCCACGTGGGTAGGCTTTCTATATATGGCTTATCCCACATCCCATCATTCTTCCATATCCCAAAGTGTCCAGAAAAGACAAGTTTCTATTTGTTTTCACTTTATAATGAACTGGATGTTGGTATGTATGTTGCTTATAGTTTTTGAGCATGTCATGAGGCCACACCAAGAAGTCTCTATCCACATATCATAGGAAATACCTGGATTTCATCATTGCAGTATCGCTGAAATGCCCCATGTAGTCATTTTCCACTGCAGGTGACAGTGTAGAACCCATGCCACCCCATTGATCTGTTTATAAAAATCTCCTCTCTATGTGGAGTACATTGATGTCATACTGTGCTTCAATAAGTTAATAATTTCAGCAGGGAAATGTTTTTCCGAAAGCTGGAGGGATTTGTGCAGGGGCACTCTGGTGAATAATGACACAACATTAAAGTTTACTCGCCTGCTTCAGTTGCACTGAGCTCAACTTATGAATAAATTCCATGGAATTTTCCATGCGGTGGATGCAGGTCCCAATAAACAGCTGAAATGTGTTTGCCCACCTACAAAATGCCCCCTGAATTGAAGTGCATAGATTTCTCATGCAAATTTTAATTACAATGATCACAAATGATGAGGCTGTGCTGTGGCCAAGTGGTAAGACCACTCACCTCTCATGCCCCACCATTGCATTCCACCGGTGCTCCATCCCATCCCATCTACCTATGAACATATATATTTTAATGAAAAATAACAAATTTTGAACAGGATCTTGAGATTTCAGTGTCTTTGAAAAAACAAATATTATATAATATCTGTATGTTGATTGGGAGTTGTTGTGTCCCTTATACTTTTTTATTTTATTTTTGTTCTGGAAATGAGAGAAAAATATGTATTTTACATTGTTCAGAATTACATTAATTTCAAAGATCAGTTTTTTATTGTTTTGTAATTATCAGTACTGTCAATATGTTAACCTTTGTGCTGATCACCACAATTTTTATTTATTTATTTGTTTGCAGGAAATTGAACCAGCTGGTATTCCAACAAGGTAAGCCATAATTGAGAATATAAACATTAAAAATGGTTTTTAAACACTAAGAAACCACAAATGAATGAATGATTACATAAAGCAATGATAAAACAATGTTAAGTTTCACATTGGTGTCTAATGAATGACACAAGAAGTGTGCTTAGTTGGAGGGACAGAAGAAACATAGAAAGGAATGGTGTATAGAGGGATATAGAAGTGTCTCTTGTATGTCTAACATTAGAGGTAACAAGTCAGATTCATATCAATGCTGCCAATTGCCCGAGTTTTGTCCCAAAAGAGTTATTATATATGCAAGTAAATCTACTGACATGGGCTGTCACTTCTAAGCACACTTAAATCCATTGGTCTGGAGTGGGTTTGAACCCATGACCTTGGGAGCAGAAGCAGTAACCCAAATTATAAGCTATGGAGGGTAACAGCATTTTCAGTTCAGTCTAATATTGCTTGGCATGGTGTACTTATATTGCAGAACAGCTTGGGCTTATTGTGATAGGTTTTCATATTTATAGTGAAATTTCACGTGATATTCCATTCCAAACAAATCCATAATTTATATTTGAGTGGTTTAGACATGACAAATAGGAGTAAGAAGGGATTGCATGGTTGAGAACAGGTGTATGGAAGCTGAAAGGTCTAAGGAAGGTTATTCCACAAAATGAATATGCTATACCAGGTGGCCCAACTGCCCTGTATATAAATGTGCTGGAATCCCTTCATGCATTAAAACAGTTGCAGAAATCAGAAGAACTCAAGTAGAGAACTGGTGAGAGCAACCCACATTTTATCAGTGGAGGCAGTGGAGGCAGTGAGTGGGCTGCACTCATCATCCATGCTACACCCCTTAGTGAACTTTTGTGTAAACCCAAAACTTCCTTGCAAAACATTCTATGAACTACATTAATCTTTAGTCATCCCTTTGTCATTCTCAAGATTTCTAATCCATAAATAATGTTTAACTCAACTATGAGTAAAATTTCATCTAGTCTATCCAGTCAATTCATGGTTAAAAATTCCAAGTTGGAAATTAACTGTACATGAATTGTTAATATAATGATTAATAGTTGTAACAAATCTTCACTTATCTTTTGGAATCCTTGGACTAGTTTCGCAATAAATGTATCTATTGCATCTTCAGCATAAATTTCCTTTTTGGTCTCAGTTTTGGTCTCATTTTTGATGTTGTTTATTTACATTGTTATGGTTACTGCTACTAGGTGGATTGGAACTAATGCATTACCAACTACTGGAATCAAAACAAATTTGGTGAGAAGAGTCAATTGGAGATATATCAAAATTCATTGTGATTTTTATACTGTCATATAAATATTTTCTCCCAAACCATTAAATCTATGGGTCTATTTAAGTGTTTTGATAATTCAACATCCGGATTTATTTCATGATTAAATTTCCAAAAATGTTCTGCCACAGCTGATTTATCAATTTGTTTGTATTTAATATTCCTAAAGTGTTCCTTTATACTGGTTTCCAAATGACATTTAGTCTTACCAATATAAACAAGGTCACAATTTAAACAATTTAATTGATAAATGCCAGATTTTTTATTTTTTGAAATTTCATCCTTTTTAGAAAAGCCTAACAAATTTTTCATTTTTTGGCTTTTGGCTTTTGGCTTTTCTGCTGGCTTTAAAAGAAATTCTTGCCTCTTAGTTTTTCTTCTATTACATTCTGGTATTGGATCCATGCATTGATTCTGGCTATGCATTGAAGAAGACATACATTGGACTGCTGGCAACTAAACTCGAATAAGTATAGGCAATACAATTGATCTAGTATGTCAGCCCCACATTTTGTGGAGCTATAGTAGCACACAGTTTCTGGAGGTTTCTTCTGTGTTTTTTACTTTTTCCAGAGACATGCATTGAACTTAGCAAAAGGACGTTCTTCTTTTCCTTTCCTTGCTATGGTGTGATAGCAATATCATCACATTTGTACAACACGGTGTCATTCAAAGATCCAGCAGTAGATTTTACAGAACGAAGAACCTCTCTCTGCGCTTTCTTCAATGTGCCCATCAGAGTTGTTTTCTTCCATTGCAACTGATCAGCAAGATATTTAGAATTAAACAATCTTCCTTTTGAAGTGAAAGGTTGCATCAATCACATGATAATGTTTTCTGGTACTGACATGTTAGGTGGCCATTTATCATTTTTTCCCAAATAAGAAACTCATTCACCATAATTTTGTTAGAGAGTCTGCAGCAAACTTATCTGGTGTGTTACTCATATACTGAGTAAAGCAACATCGAGCCTTGCATGGATGCAGCTGCTCATCTCCAACTGCACCTGACTTGTAGCTCAATAGGCAGTTGTATACCTACAAATGGACTCCAGAGTGGTTGCTGCAGCAAAGCTATCAGTCTTCAGTGTCTCATCACATGTACGAGGGTCATCAAGAAACTAAGTTCCGATGACCATTAAAGAAAACAAAACCATCACTAAGTAAGAAATATTTATTGGAATATTAACATACATTCACTGGCTACTTCTCAATGTATCCACCACCATTGTTGAGGCATTTATCATAGCAGTGCACTATCAATTGTACATCATAGGAGTATGTTGCCAACGTCCGGAGCCACAAAGTCACTCCATTCTGTGTCAGTGTGGAAATGTTTTCCTGACCAAAAGCACTTCATGAGATGGAAGAGCTGGAAGTCATTTGGAGCAAAGTTGGGGCTGTAGGGTGATTGTCGAAGATCTCACATCTAAATTGATTCAACATATTTTGTATGGCATTGGCAGTATGAGGTCTGCATTGCCATGCACATGCCTCTTGTCAAGATCCCACATTTCTTGTGCTGGATTGTCTTGCTCAGTTTACGTAATGTCCGTCAATATTGACCAGAATTTATGGTCTACCCTTGTAGTAAAACCTCACACAGAGACACCATATCTATCCAGGAAGACAGTGCACATGATTTTTTGACAGAGATTGTCCGTTTGAATTTGGTCTTCACAGATGGAAACACTATGCTGCCAATGCATGGATTGTTGTTTTATTTCTGGTGTGGCATGCAACATCCATTTTCATCCCCAGTTACAAAATTGTCAAGAAACTGTCACTTTCCTATGTGTACCACTGCAGGAATGTCAATGCTGCGGCCAGACACTTTGGTTTTATATTCATCTATCAGTTGCCTTGGCACCCATCTCAAGTGATGAGATTAATGGTTGTGTTTACTGGTTTAAGCAGTTTAATATAGTTTCCGTCCCAGAAGTGCACCGACACTGCTAATTTTTATTCTTTATATACATTTTGAAAGTGATCTTTTAATTAAGTTCCAGGCTTTCCCTCTTAGACTTTCCAAATTTATAATTAGTCACAATCCAAACAATTGATTCTTTCAATGCCATATGTTTTAATGGAGGGACTCTATTTATTTTGTTGAGATGTATTCAATTTTTTGAACTCTTATTTGTTGTCTTAAATAATACATAGCAATCCCCCCCCCCCAAAAGAATCTAGTATATTCAGAATCAACTGCTTGAATTGGGACATATTATACACTGGAAAACCTAAGGGAACATGAAACATGGCTTAAAGAACAGTTTTTAAACATTTTCAAAAAAGAAAGGGAAAAATCAACAGTATCAACACATTTTGAAATAGAAACCACAAGATAAGCAGGAAATTAAAACTGCTTAAACTAGTAATCTCAGCACTAGAAAACGTAATGTTTTAAAAATTCAAAGACAGCTACATGGAGTTTGAATTTCAAGAACACAACACAGTTTAGCCTCTACCAGCAGTGCATTAGGGTTCCCTCACTCTGACAATCGACAATTCAATGATGCAGATAACCATTCAAAAAATCTATTCTAATAATCTCTGAGTGAGTAAAGTAGAAAGACTGTTTGAAGTTGTTTCATTTTAGAATTTAAATAAGTATTTATTCATTTTATTGTTCAGTAAAAATATTTGGTTTAATTTTCTGGGTTGATTTTTCTCAGTATCCTTCAAGTAGGCTTGCTACTGTTAACAAAAAAGAGGTTCTTTGGTATAAAACTTCACTGCTCACATGGGGTTTTGCACCCAGGTACATTAACATGCTACAGCTGGCCATATTAACAGTCTATCTTCACTTCTTAAATCTGTATTCCTGTTAATCTGTACATAGAATAAAACACAATAAACTTTTACCTCATAGCAAGTGCTATAAATATCATCCTACTTCAGTTTAACAAGCATTGTTCTGAATAAAAACATTTAGATTGACATAATATGGCTTGGCCACTGAAATATTTTCATATTTCATTTTGTGTTTCTTTAAGTTCCTCCAAAGTGTGAGTAATTCTCATAGTGAATGTTTAAGATTTTCACCAATATATTTCTTTTTTTTATTATTATTAATTCATACTACAACTAAGTGTAAAAACTTATCTAGTAGCTTCATTATCATGATTATGACTGTTTGGCAGTAATTATTCCAATGAGTATGTTCTGAATAATATAGTATATAATAACTAGTAGTCTCAAATTTATTCACAATATCATGATTGAAGTTCTGAAAGGAGGCACTTTGCAGAAAACTTCAGGGTGAATTTTTCATGAAGTCAGCAAACCAATTTGTATTTATAATAACACTTACATAGAAATACACATTGTTCTATAAAGATGAATATTTTTTTTCCAAATTATTATACATTTCCTTACATTTTTATCTCTCCACTGAGTTGATGCTTACCCTGAGGCACATAGGCTCAAACCCTGTGGTTGCCGAACTATTGGGCCCTACTGTATCTTAAGTCTAATACATACTACCTCTCAGTGTTTAATTTTACTCTCTTTGTCCTGCTAAGTAATTTTCCTTTTCCATTTGTCTCTTACTCAACCCAAAATGTTTCCAATTTCAATTAAGTTTCTCCTAGGTTTTACATTCATCAACTTTCTTGCTTGGATTTCTTTTGGTAACATTGTCCATTCCTTTTTCCCTATCCTCTTATCCCAGTTTCTTCACATTCTAATAAGTTGTTCTAATGGTAACTGCCCTCTCATCTTTACAAATGAAAGTGGACTACTGATACTAATACCTCTTGGTTAACTGAAGGACAGAATGTATGTCATGAGGGCTTGGGGAGAGGGGGAAGCCAGTCATGTAAGAAGTTAAATTTTATACCAATGATCCTGTAGCTTTCAAATATACATCACATTCTTGCTGTAGCTATACTCTGCCTATTATGCTCATTTCTTAAATAGAAAACACAATTTTCAAAAGGTTTTGGAATTGTCTCAATACTTTCACTTTTACCAAAGGCTGATTTTCATATTTTAAAATGTGAATAGTATAGCTTTAGAAAGTTTTGATTATATTTTCATAATATAATCTGTTATCTTTCATGCACTCTTAAGACACTGTCACATCTATGCTCATTTGATCATTAGCATTTGATGCATTAAAACTCTAAATGTCTATCCTGAAAATTATGGTGTATTTTGTGCTTAGTATTCTTATTAATTATATCAGAATAATTAGAATTATTCCCAAATTACAATGACAAAGACTGAACTATTGCTATTGATATTATTTTGTTATAACATATGTCGTAGGAGTCAAGTTTTGGACCACATCTATAAACTTCAGAGAAAAAATCAGCGTCCTACTGTAATGGAACTCTGCAGAGGTGTCAGTAAACGATGTGCAGTGTTGATATTTAAGAAACTGCTTGGTAAGTTGTATTCTAGATTTAAAATAATAAATGGGAAAGAAACTGAGCCCACTAGCTCCATTTCAGAATGATGTTAGTGGTTTTAGGAATAAAAGAAACCCATTATTATATTTTCTTGAACCTTTCTGCATCACCCTGTATTTTCAGAGCTTTCAAGTAAAAACTATTCTGAAAGCATAGTATTTTGATTTTCGGCAGCTGGGTGTGTTGCACCCATCCAAGAATGCACAAAAACTAACATTGTGTGTAAAAATTTTACTTCATGAAAGATGTGAGAGATTTTGTCTCCTTTGGACTAAACAGGCACTCATTGTATTGGGAAAATACATTCAGATTGATATGTATTAAGTTTGCACATTGTAATGTTTCTGATTTAGTGTGTTATACTTTGCTTTAGTTTTTCTAAAGTGTGAAAATTTACCTCAAAAGGTAAAAATCACAGACTCTTAAATCTGGTAAGTGAGAGGGTCATATAAAGCACTGGTCACTGTATTTTCAAACACTTCCTTAAATAAGAATGCCTTTCACTATTCAAAGAGCAGTTATAGAATCCTATTGAAACCATCTATATGATTTCTCTTTTATAAGACATTGAAAAGATGGGGTAAAATATCTCTCTTTTACCTTTCTGCATCTAGTGTGTTCTTGTAAAAAATTGAACCAAAAATATGCCTTGCAGTCACAGCACACAAAACTTCATTCTTTCCTGTCATAAAGAGGAGTTTCCTGTATATGATGTGGATTTTTGGCACACCAGTAGTGCATCTTTTGATTGTTCACATAGCTGCTCAGGTGGAATTGGAAAGAACACCAGGGTTGAGTCCATGAAGCATTCATTCATAGATGAATAATCCTGTCACCATATTGAACTGTAGCCACAGGGTTACCTTGTTTTAAACACTGCAGATTTGTACACTGTATGATTTGAGGTTTAATGATTTTATCGCTTTATGTGCAAAAGCTACTGGATCCCCAATTGTGCTAATTTCAAAAGTGATTTTGTTAGTAATAGTTCAAGCTTTGCATCAATTTGTTCAGTTTATCCTTTGCTAAGGCCTATATTTTTCCATGCATGTTTCTTTTTTATTCTGCACTCATCCAGTAGAATCAAATTTATTTGCAATATCCTGAATTGCTTTTCTGGAAGGAAGAAGGTGACTAACCAGGAACTGCAAATGAAATTCTGTATAGATACAATAAGGTGATTCATCATTGTGGTAGCAATTGCAAACAAATTTGTGCTGCTGTACTGTCCTATCCTAGCTAAGCTCAACTAATAGACTGCTTCAAACTGATGTCTATGTACAGGAAGGAAGATTTGCTCACAGCCACCAAAAATAAAAAGTGTGTATGGGATAGTTTTTATGTAAAAGCTCTATATAAAGCTATTACTGCCCTTTTCAGCTGAATTCTCTGTTTTTCCTCTTAATTTATCAATTTCTTTCATATTTTGCCCCTGAACTTCTGCGTTCCCAGTACATGCTTAGTTTCCATGTTATTAAGCAACATCAGGAAACAGGCTCAGTGCCCTTGCTCTTTCATAATAAGTTTATATAGTTAATTAGAAAGCTACGTATTTCAACAAAATATTGATCTTAGTTGGAATAAACATATGAAGGCAGTTTGTCTCTTGTTGGTTATACTTACTTTAAAAATAAATTCAATTTTCACAAAAAATGTAGTTATACTAAAGCCTTTAGAGCAGGTACTTATGTAAAACTCGCTTTATACATTAGGGCAATTCAGTATGATAAACTGTAACCAAAGGCCATATTTCAAAACAAAAGGGATGCATTATATTTTGATACAAGGGAACTTAATTCTGCTATTTAGATATTTTTCCACATAAAGGAATACATCTTTAATAAAAATTGCTAAATAGCAAAATGAAAAATACTGGTATTTGTTTGAGCATTATATCTTTTCTGTGACACAAGGGTTTCAATATCAGTATCTGATTCAGTGAAAATGCTACTTTCGGAATGGAAGATAAATATTCTTCTCTATGTCTTGATCTGATGAGTTTTGTTTGCCTTTGTAAGGGAAAACAACTATTCACAGAGATAGGTGGCACCAAACATGGCTGGTATTCTCACAACATTGAGCTATATAATTGTATTTGTCTTTCAACACAGAGTTGCATTGAATTCTAATCAGTTCCATTTGCATGTTAGTATCTGCCTTATGAATACCAAAAGAGAAGAAAGCAGCAAACAAGGAGAAATCATTCTCATGTGATTTGAAATCTTCAAACCTATTTTCAAACTCATTAATTAACTCCTTTATGTCAGAAACTTAATGAGTAAAATCATAACTACTGTGGGGCTTCTTAAAAATCCTAGCAGGTAGGAAAATGAACTAAGTTGTCATTGTGTATCTACTCTTCCCAAAGTTTGAGCTTTGATATACAATGAAACTACCACCAATTTTATTCCCTTGTAATTTGGAATTCAAGTAATTTAAATGTCCTTTTATGCCCACCATAAAGACTTAATCCTGAATCGAATTATCATTACAAAGTTTGTTGGGTAATTTCATTTCCAAGAACATTTTAATTTATTCTTGAGGAAGCAAACAATGCTTTAAACCTTGTGGCACTAAGGCCAATGCTGGTAGACTCTCAAATTCACTTCCAATGTCACTAAGAAAAGATTAAAAATACATTGATTCAGCCCTTGAGAATGAATAAAGTTTACAACTTTCTTCACAAATTGCAAAACATGATTTATGTTTATTTTTGAACACAAAACTTCTGGTAATTGATGCAGTGTACAACTTAGTAAAAGAGTTTTCTTTCTGCTCAGCCAGAAACTTGGCAATAAATCCATTCTGATTTTCCTTGATAGAAATTGCTACACACACACCCAGTTTCTCACAAAGGTGTTAATCTTCATGACAACCTTCCTAATGAAATTAGAGCTTTATAAGCTAATTTTTTCAGGAAAAAAAGTTAAAAAATCTACTTTTAAACACATTTTTTATGCAGTTGATGAGTACATGAACATGTCCTTTTAATTTTTGCTGTTGTTTCTTCACATAGTATTATCATCATTAATCATGTAATATAGTATTTTATTTTTTTCTTGTTTGTACATAATTTATTAGGATTAGGAAATTGACGAATCTTTGTGTATACATGTAATACTTTGTGCGAATAAATATCTATCTAATGGAGGAATGCATGTTTTCAGGATCATGCTTACTTTTAAACATATTTTCACCATTGTATTTTTAAGAGAAACAATGTCCAGCAACTCCTCAATATATTTAAGTTATTATCACAGGCCTGAATAAACACACCTAATCGTGCCAAACTGCAAACATCTGTACTTTCATCAATTCCAGCAGAAAATCTGAAACTTTTAACTTTTGCCAACAACTGCTCAATTAAACTGGTCTCGATATCATCAGCCCTCTTCACTACAGTATTTAAAGGAAAGGAAATAATTTTTAAAGATTGAACCATATCAGGACATAAAATTACAGTGGTTTCAAAAGACATTCCTTAACACATTCACTAAAACATTTGAATTCTTTGCTATAAGTCCTGCAATTACATAGCTTGCTTTAACAGTGGCTTCATTGTCCTGTTTTGCATACAAGAAGATAAATTTTTGCTTACTGAGTACAGCTTTTAAGTCCTGCAATTTATCTTCCCTCGACTTTTCTTTGTAGGGTCATATTTTGCATGATGAGTATCATAATAATGTCTTTAATGTATTCTTTTGGAATACTTATACTTTGTCCTCTAGTCAAATATGTAATTTTAGGTACTCTTATTTCACAAACAATATTTCCTTAATATTTTTATTGCAAAACACAGTACTCGCTTTCAGTTACCCTTTTTTGATGCTTGAAGATTTAGATGACGATGTCCTTAGAAGCATATTGTTTGTATAGCACAAGAAAACTCATAAGTATAATTGATAGCTTAGTGTGTAGTCATAACTTACATGGTCAACACTAATGATACATACTACATCACTGTGCGAAAATACACTTACTGTAAATCTGGAAGTACTAATATGGTAAAGGAATCAGGGATTATTGACTTTGAACATCAGAGTACTGTATTTGCTTGGTACCTGTTTACTAGAGCAGCAAAATCTGGTAACTCAGCATGCAGTAACCAGTAGGACAAAATTCAAAACCCTGGGGCTGAGTGTGTCCTTGAAAAGTTATGTGATTAATTTAATGCAACTGTAACTACATAATAGGAAAAATAACATTGATGAGGGTAATTGCACTACATATGAAATAAATTTATGCTTGAAAATATATTAATTAAATCTAAAGATTGAGGAGTTGTATTTTGTGGTTTTGGGTGCTGATTACAGCCTGTGGACTGCGTGTTTCACATGGTTGCTTTAGAGCCTTTTTACATTGTATGCTATTAACAGCAGTAATAGGTGGGCAAGAAAGACTTAAAATGTTCAAGAAAAAACTTATACAGCTTTTTATAGCATTTTTTATTTCCCCCCACTTCCATGGTGTGGACAGTGCATCTGCCAGCCAATCTGTAGGGCTTGAGTGCAAGCTCAGTTGAGGTGAGTTGACTGGATAAGGTTTCTACTGGGACTTTCCCTCTTCAGGTCAAATGTCAGGTAACTTGAGCTCTCTGAAGCTCAGGTTTATTTAAATGTCATTTCATTCATCATCTCTCAAGCTAAAAGGGACATTATACTGTCAAACAGAAGAAAAATAAGTTCTGATTATTAATCTGAGTGCGTTCATACATATTTTGTTATTTTATTTTTATTTCACATTTATTATTAATTTAAATGATTCTATGACATTTTCTATGCTTTTTGTGCGCTCTTAACTTTCTGATTCCAAATTTTCAAGATACCCATTTTCCTTATGCTCAGATGCTTGCAAAACACCATCTCCCTTATTTTTTTGAACATGAGCAATTATGCTCTTAACTATGCAAGATTGCAGATGCTTTGGTATAATAATAAAATAATCATAATGCATAACTTTGTTACAGAAATGCATGAAGATGGGTTGATTTTCCTCAGCCAAGATCTTCAATCCTGTCCTCCAGTTATTCCTCTTCCAACCATTTTTATCCACAGAGTTCCTCCTCAGATTTAATATGATTTTATATTCTTTACTATTTTAGCTATTACCTTTGATATTTAATTCTAGACATACACTTAAAATTGCCTGAAAGGATATTAAACTTCAAATTAGAGTAGTTCATTTTTATAAAAATAAGTGTTCACATATAAGAAGAAATGTACATTACTGAGTGTACTTCAATAAATATATTTTAAAAGATATGATGGTTGAAAAATAATTGTTGTTTTCTTTGTTACCTATGTTTTATATCACACTGTAACTCCACACTAGGGTGATTCAAATATATCACTGTTGCATATCACGGAGGAAGCAGTTCAGAGCGGGGCGGTGGAGTGGGGGGTTGAAGGTCGGTGTGTTAGGGAGGGGGAACTAGCTTTGTTAGCCGCTTCGCTAGGTTCTGGTGTCAGTACAGCCATGAGTGAGCAAGAAGTCCCTCGTCTGTTGCGCAACACATTATTATCAAGTTTTTAACCAAGGAAGGGGTTAAACCTATGGAAATTTTAACTCATTTAAGGGCACAGTTTGGGGACACCACACTGTCGCAGAATTGACTGTTTACTTGGGCCAGACAATTTAAGGGTGGCCAAGAATTTGTGGAATACGAAGGTCATGCTCGACCAAGGTCAAGTTTTACAGATGACACATCAATGACTGTTTTTCGACTACAGAGAAGTTTTGCTGGTTGATTTTCTTCACGATTGACTTACAGTGACTGCAGCTTACTATTGCCAATTATTAAGGTCTGTAAAAGCTGCCTCCTGAAGCAAAAGACTTTGTATGCCCATCAGAGATGTCATCCTTCTCCAAGACAATGCTACGCCTCACACCGCCAAATTGACAATGGACACAACAGCGTACATGCACTGGGAAACCCTTGAACACCCTCCCTGTACTCCAGACTATTTTTTGTTTGCACCCATGAAAGAACCGCTTGAAAGGAAAAATTTCGAAAACGAGACACCAAGGAGCATGTGCTCAATTGGTTGGCGACACGCCCTCAAACTTTGTTTGAAGAAGGAATGTTCAGCTTCCAAAACGTTGGGAAAAATGTGTAAAGTGTGAAGGAGGCTATGTTGAGAAATGCTGAAGAAGTCATTTGTGTATATATTTAATCAATAAATATTTTTAACAAAATTACCGTTTATATTTGAATCATCCTCGTATAACTGTTATGTGCCAGAATATTAGTTGATATTACTTCTCTTGGTGCACAGTGATACAATTTGTTCTTGTGTTACCAACATTCTAGCTCATTTCGGTTAATTAAGTTTTATTTTTCTGTTAACTTCTGTGTCACTCAACCCTTATACTTACACCAAAGATCTGTCAGTTGTAGATAACTTGTTGTTTGAACTTTGTGATCAACATTTAAGTATTCACAAGTGGTCTGTTAGACCAGGCAGAATATTTTCACACTAATACAGTATTTGAAAATTTGTTTTCAAGAAGCTATGTTCTCAGTACCTTTAAGTGAGCATAATAGGACTTGTTTGGTATGGTGCACTTGGTATTTCAACTTTCATTTAGCTTACTACAAGCAGTTCTCGGATATAACAGACCAGCCGCGTGCACTGGTGTAAGTTTATTGTTAGCTACACTTAGTTATTCCTGTGTATGCATGTATGCATTGTTGGCTTTGTTTTGTGTTAAGACATACTTTTTCTTGGTTAATACCTTATTTAGTAAGTATCTTGTAAGTATTGTAACTGTATAATGGCATATTCTTATGTGGCAGAAGAGAAGATAATTAGATTGCTGATTGAGGGAATAATAACTGAAAGTGAAGACTATGATTCTTGAGGCATCCTTTCTATGCATTTCTACAGGACAATGTTCACCAAAGGGCATTTTCAAATACTTTGGCAAAACAAGCAACTAATAGAGTTGGAGATATTTGTGGTGTGAAAAGTTCTGAAATGGAATCAACTGCAAGCTCACAAGGATACTGTGTGGACTGCAAAAGCAAAAACAGAGAAACAAGATATGTTTGTAAAAAT
Source organism: Hymenopus coronatus (assembly GCA_030762935.1). Taxonomy (NCBI): domain Eukaryota; kingdom Metazoa; phylum Arthropoda; class Insecta; order Mantodea; family Hymenopodidae; genus Hymenopus; species Hymenopus coronatus. The sequence continues at coordinate 62,285,110 of CM060900.1, forward strand.
AACAAGAAATATTTTGATAATTTATAAAATAATATACGGATTAAGTCAAACAGACATTCTACGCCTTCAACAGAGGATGAAACACATTGGGAATAAAGTTTAGGTATGCAAAGCCATAGTGTGTCTGTTAGACTCAATCTGTATCATTTTATAAATTTATACAATGCTTCACAGTGTTAATTCTAATTGGTTTTTCAAACTACAAGAAATACATTCGCCTTGAACATTCATTTATTGTATGCCCAAAATCAACAAAATATCTCATTGAATATGCACATTATTTTGATTGCAGCTTGTTTATTTACTACTTCATTTTGCATAAATGCTTTTGATCAAAATATAAACATTTCTTTTAAACGGGTATATTTAAGTGAATGGTAATAATACTACTTCATTTACTAATACTTTCCATCATCACTATAAGGGTCTGTGAGACCAGCTGCATGTAATGAATGATGTTGGGATTCCAGTGTCTGGTTAACTATTTATGTACCCCACTCATATAAGTACTTGTGCTTTAAATTCATAGGTGTTCTTTGCTGAAATTAAAAATTAAGATGTACTGTTGTGTGGCTGTACGGCTGTTCTAGTCCCATAATTTACACACCAGTGGCAATGATGTGTTACCTTATCTGACCTATATTGCACATGTTGTTGGCTGACTCAATCATATACTGCAATTCAGTTATAAGGCTTAAGTCAGGATCAAATCATATGTAAAAAACAAAAGCTAGGTGTCTAGGAGTATTGTCTGTACTGATATTAAGATTAATACTGCTTCCCATACAAGTATACCATACATTTCTTTCTGCACCCTAAAGCAGTTACTGTTACTAACTTGCATCACACAGAGCAGGTTTGCCCAGAAACAAGAACAATGTGCAGCGCAGGCACTGTTGACTCAGCATGACTGACGATGGGGTAGTGACCCATCTGTCTAAGCAACACATTCTGTATTACAGATCATGTGTTATGAAGCTTAAACTATAGGTGATAACTACAGGATATGCAATATGATTAATTTGGTATAAAATAACTGTAAACAGAAATTGACTTTAATGCACAGGAAACAAAATACTACTACTTATCGCATAATGAAATTGTATATACAGAGCGTTAAAACTGTTTCCAGAATAACATTCTCTATTATATCTTACAAAGGATGATTAAATCCTGGTGTTGGTATTTAAACAGTTCATTCCTTTGTCCTTGTAAAAATGGGTTACTGCTTTTATGTTGATGTTACTGTTGATGTAAGAGTATAAATTTACTGTGAGCCTGTACTACTCTGTCAAGATACTTTAATCTTTCTGTCGTGCAATATTTCTTCAACATTAGGCACTATGCTTTGTCTCACACACAAATAAAAGAGTATACTTTAAGTTATGGTCTGATAGCTGGTTTCTATGACATGGTTTACAGGTCTTCATCATTGAAAACAACTGCTCATATAAATATGTAAATGCGAACATGCTAAGATACCGTCCAGCAAAATAAAGAAGTCTGAAAGCATGGCTGAGGAAAATTGTTGTAGAAGTCATTCAAATTCTTTCTTTTCTGGAATTTGTCTTTGAGTTTATATGCCATTCTGCAAATCCCTCATTTCTAGTTGCAATACAGCAGAAATACGAGGGCCATCCAGAAAGACACAGACAATTTGGCGTAACTAAATGACAGCAAAAGATATCAACACACTTTGTTTACAAAATTACAGTACTTTGCTCTATTTCTCAATGTAATCTCCATTCTGTCAAGACATTTACTGTCACATGGTACCAGTTTTTCAATGCCGATGTTACACTTTTCTACTGCCAAAAAGTTTATTCATTTTTTTTGTGTGCACAAAATGTTTGGCTAATCAAATTTTATAGGCAAATAATGCAGTGTATGGTGATAATGCAATGAACAAATCTTCAGTGAGGAAATGGCGCATAATTTATGGGAAATCAAGGTGCACGATAATGACCGGAATGGAAGTTCATCAATCGTTATGGATGAGTTGAAAGCAAAGAATAAAAGATAAAAGAATTAAGAAAAACCAGTGTTTCACTTTGGACACCTTACATGACTTTTTGGATGGAAAAGATTTCCCAAAAGATGAAGACCTCAAAGTGACAGTGACATCTTGATTCATTTCTTTAGCAGTGGAAGCGTGTAACATCTGCATTGAAAAACCAGTACCATGTGACCTTGGTAGCAATGATGCTACAGATGTGCAATGAAAATGGTGTTGTCAGATGAGTAGTAAGGCAGCAACAAAAGTGGATTCCTGACAACCTAGTCTCTCTGGTGATTGGCCAGAACCTTCCTTGAATGTTCTTCTACAGTCTTGATATACCTCTCAACCATGCCAAGTGACTGTTGTGGAGAGATGTTATGCACATCTTGTGCATTCCAAGTCACTCCAGTGTTTCCCTCATCAGGTTACAGCTCAAAGTGGTGCCCTGATCACTGTGTAGCCCCCAACAGTATCCCTCAGTGGAAAGGCAGTTCTTCTATGAGGCAATTTGCAATGGTGTTTGCCTCCTGGTTAGGAATAGCATACACCTCTGGCCACTTTGTGAAGCAATCCATGACCACTAACAGCTATTTGTTACCCCTGTCTGAAACGAAAATGGTCCAGCTAGGTCAATGGCTGTGTGTTTGATCCACTACATGCAACCCTGGCTCTTGGTCTGTAGGCCACAACTTGACACATAGCTATGACATTGGAACCACTACCTCTCAGATTCTGCTTGTAGCGTCACTAGTACTACCATTGTCAGAGCTTATTGGTTGGGTTTAAGATGTACTCCTGAAGTCCCCATATATGTATTTCCTCTGATACTTCCATCACCTCATTCCATCCTCTGGTTTCTGGGGCATCAGAGATAATGAGATGATGGACAGGCTGTCTACGCAGGGAGCAATCATTTGTAGGACCCAAGCTCTTTTGCAGCATGTCCCCCAGAAGCATCAAATATGAGATAACCCTGCTTAAAGCTAGTGCTCATCTTGAGATTTGGTATAATCAAAATATTACCACACAGGCCCTTGATTTTATTCCTAGGGTGGGTGGCAAACTAATGAGACACTTTTGAACCTAACTAGGCTCAGAGTGGTTATTGGCTATCTCACTGGACACAACACTCTGAGAAGACACTTATGCATAGTGGGGCTAATTGAGGACCCCATGTTTAGGAAATGCAGGATGTATTTTGAAACCTCTCAGTTCATTTTATGTGAATACAAGGCATTCATTTTCATAGTTATGTAACCCTGGGTTCCTTCTTTTTGGGACCAGGTTATACAAGACAGGCAGATATCAGGGATGTGGTCCAATTTATTGGAATCATCGGACTTCATTTAAGTTTATAAGGCACAAAGGGTTCCAGGACACTAAGTGTGTGGCCTCATGAGTGACAATCATCATCATGCTACACACCCTGACTTATAGTGGCTTCGATGCTAAGATTTCATTCTGTATGTAGATTCCAGAGTTCACAATATGCACATAAGCTGCGTTTTGTTTTAATTCAGCTAGTTTGCAGTAAATGAGATAACCTATTCATTGTAATAGAGGACACAAAAAAATGTCTTTGGTTGTCAACAGTTGACAGGCAGACCAGTTCTCTCTTCTTCCACTCACCCTTGCTTTCCCATGAAACCAGCATCCAAGAAAAGACGCATGTATAATATGTTTTAATACTCAATGTATCTATTTATAGGAATTACAGTGCATCCATTTTTGAGGTTTGCAACATATCTAAGTAGCAGCAGGCATTTAAAATTATTTTTGTTATTTGCGTGGCCTTGAATTGAATTTTTAGTATTTGTCTAAATGCTTTTGTTACCATCTGTTGTTTTCATGAAGAAGCCACGAACTTAGATCTTTAGTCAGTGGCAGATGAATTTATAAGCAGGAATGAATTTAGAATTTTTCTTATGGCATGTAGCAGCACAGGCAGTGGACATTGTTGGTTCATAAAATGAAATGATACGTAATTATTAAGAATGGAAATTCTCTATACCTTAAAATTCTGGAGCAAATGAGACAAAGCGGCGTACCAAAAAATTATGTTCAAAAAAATGTGGGAGAACTTTGTACAATAAACTCTCTAGACTTTAAAAATTTAAAAAGCAACCCTTTCAAATGTAGATTAAAAAAATAACTTGTAAATAGACCGTAGTACAGATTACATGGATTTTGACTCTGTACATGTAAGTGTGTGTTAGTAATTAATAATCATATAATAATCATAACATAAATCATTTTCTGCATATACAATCATTTGTGATAGGGCTCTTGTAATGTAAATTCTGACCTGAGTATGCTTTTCAAAAAAATGAGATGGTTACCTGTGGATACCAATGGGGATGAGGACACGTAGTGAGTACGTGTCCAAAGCACTTCAGTAGTACACCTCCATGAATGATGGAATGTTTTTTGACGAGTATGGGTTTTATTCAATACAGCTAGAGCACCCAGTGGCATTCAATCAGGCAACACCTTAGAGTTGGAAGTCATGCTTGGGGGGGAGACAATTGAAAACACCTTGGAGTGCTGCAGGCATATCCAGGTATGTAACAGCCATTACTAAGGAGCAATACAAGTGTAATCTCAAATGGCTTGAAACTGCAGGGTTATTCACAGTCCCGGTAGATGAGCTTTTTCAGAAACTGGTTTTTCTCAAAAGGAAATTCCAGAGTGCACTGTTAATCACATACTAGGTAAAATAGTTGTAAACTTTAAATACCATAGTTAAAATAGAATAAATGAAAGTGAGAGTCATTTATTCATTTAACTTTTCTATGTACTAGAGCATTTTGGTACATAGAAAATTGCAACTGACGGAAGAAACAAAATGTATTTTCGGTAATTATTTACTTACTTTGGCACCCAGTGACTGGTTTGTTTCAAACCCATTTTATTATGTTCTAAGTAATACACTAATAACATTTGGGGGTATCGTTTCTGGGGACAAAAGCATAGTTTCAGAGGAATAGTACAATAAAAATGTTAAAAAAAATTATCAACCATCCTTACACCTTTCCTTTCCTTTCATCTCTTAACTTTACACAGTACACTCCCTTGCTGTCACTTATCACTTACCTTTGTCCTCTGTAAGCCACTCTGCTGACACTTGCAGAGATGTGTATTGCTTCATAATTGGTTCTCACTGCATCTTGGCTTGAGATACTACAACCCCAATGGGGTTTCTCTACTCATGTTTGTAGTGTCCACATTTGTGTCCACAAAACCATCTATATGTAAGGGGCACAGTTTTTTAAGGAATTTATAAAAATGCATGTTTATACTGCTTTGGATGTTTATTCCATATGAAAATATTAAATTATCACATATATTATAAAATAGCAAAAATATGCATATAATTGATAAATAAACAAATATTGACATTGTTTATTAAATTCAAAACTTGCAAATATGCACAGAAGCTGGTGACAGTGATGTGATTAAATAAAAAATAAAAGAATTTGAGTCAGTTTTTGTAACACAAACATCACTTATTTTTACTTGCCGAGACTGGTTTTGGGAACACTTGTTCCCATTTTCAACCCTTAATTCTGACTAAATCTTTCTTTGTTGGCGTCAATGATGGGACAAGTGATACACCACAGCCTCCATTGTTGACGCCAATGAAGAAAGATTTGGTTGGAATTAAGGGTTGAAAATGGGAACAAGTGTTCCTGAAACTGATCCCAGTAAGTAAAAATAAGTGATGTTTATGTTACAAAAACTGACTCAAATTCTTTTATTTTTTTATTGTTTATTAAGTTCATTGTGGGCAATTAAAGTGAAGATGTATTATGAGTAATGTGAAATTAACTTTTTCTATGGAATTTCCTGTAAGAAGAATCACATTTTGCAGTTATTTTTTTATTAATCTTGAAATTTTGAAGGAAGTGGCTACTTGTGAGAACTATAGACAACAGGATATACGTATCAGCAGAAACTTTATCTTTCAGTACAGAAAAGCTTTAACCACGAAGGGACCCTCCTTGGTGTAGTGGTTTCTATGTTAACCTCTAAAACCCAGGATTGCAGGTTCAAACCTGGCAGAGGGTGATGGATATTTTCAGATGCAGTGATCCTTAGCATGTCTTCCTTTGGAAGGTCTTCACTTAAGAGAACCCCCATACCTTGAAATAAGAAAGTTTCTGGGCAAAATCCTGCCATTTCGCATCTACATGAAGTGTTTTCATCCTACAGTGCCATCTGTGGGCAATGAGCTGATCCCTTGTCACCATGGTGAGCTCACAAACTACAAATGCAAATCCGATCACGCAAACATTGTAACAATGCCCTATGCTCCACTTGCAAGTTCAGGAAATAACAAACAAGAAGGGGAAAGTGCTCTGTGCCTGGGACAAATCGGCAAACGTTAGCACTATTTTCCATGCAATGGCTAAGCTTTAGAGCTGCTCTTGGTTATATGAGGGTCGCTCTGAAAGTTTTGAGAATATATGTGATAATATTTTAAAAGTATAGATCTGATCATTTTATCTTTTCAAAGTTTTCACCTTTGCATTGCATACATCTCATTCTTTTAAAGAATTTTTCAAATCCTTAATGTCACTCTTCTTTGGAAAAAAGTCATATGAGGCCAGATCTAGATTGTAAGGAGGATGGGACAAGTATTTGACTCCTACAAAAATTGAGTTGCTCATGTGTTAAGAGCAGAGGCATTGATTGTCATGCTGCAACAAAATTCTACACAGACCAGTTTTAGGATGCTTTGTTCTCAGTTTATGGAACACTTGTGGCAGACATTTTGTGGCATATATCTGGCAGCAACAGTCTTTTTCCCCCAAACAGAATTGTTACATATGACCACTATCTGAGAAGAAAGAACAAATCACTTCTTGCCAACACTTATGGCTCACCTCACTTTTGTTGGCAGATCCTCTCTCGGGAAGACCCAGACTGATGACTGTAACTTGATTTCCATATCATATTAGTAAATTTAGCTTTTGTCCCCTGTTACAATGTTAAATATGTTTTTGAATGTTCTCATCAAGTATTTCTATAATTTCCTGGCACCTCTTTTTACTCATTTGCGAGATAGTAGGGGATCCAACACACACCTTCCTGAAGATTTTTAAGGATTGCTCTCATTGCTGCTAATCCAATTATCAGGGCTTCCTGAATCTGATAATATGTGCAATTATCATCTTTACACAACAAGCACTCTACTTTCACCCCATTTTCATTTGTTGTAGTTGAAGCTGACAGCCCTGTGCAATCTTCATCTTCAAGGTAAGCCCTTCCTCTTCTAAACTCTGCAAACCATCAATAAATGGTAGATCGTAAAGGGCAAAGATCCCCAAATCGTAATGTAGTCTTTCAAGGCATTCTCTCTCCCTTAAACTGATTCAAATTTGTAGAAAATCATAGTGTGGAAATGCAGAAATCCATCCTAGTGTCTGGCACGCATACACGCACACACCAGTGCTGATGCTGCACATTGTTGGAGCATGCCCAGACTTGCATGTATTACTATTTGAACTTCAATCTAAAGGTAGGAAGAATTGCATTGGCTTACCACAATTCCTTGTTGCCTATCCTCAAAACTTTCAGAGTGACTCTTAAATCCACCAAACTTTTAAGGTAATCACAGTAATTTGTTTGGTATATTCTTGCTTATTGCTTGCACCTATGGGCATAAGATTAAGGCACAAGTTGCATGAGCGTGAGGAAGTGGATGATAGGAATGATGATGATGGAGCAATTGGTGGAATGAGTAGTGAGGGAATCCAGAGGACCCAGAAAAAACCTGCCCAGATGTCACTTTGTCCACCACAAATCAAACTGGGATCGAACCTGGGCCAGCTAGGTGGGAAGCGAGTGGTCTAACCACTAGGCCTTGGTGCACCTGATGCAAGATATGGGTGATAAAAACCTGTGTCTGAAACCTTTGGTATTAAAGTGTTGGGAAAATGAGTTAAAATTTCCGGATTATTACGTCATTGCTGCAACTGTGTATGGAAATGGATTGACTGGACATATTGGCATTGTTTACAATGATGCACTAATAGTAAGTAACTTTGATAAGCAATTAATACAAAAATATTGGGATGAAAGTGCTGAGAAAGAAGCCAGAGAACTTATATTAGTGCGCATGTGTAATCTTAAAGGCAAATACATTGGTTGTGATTATCTTTTGTCTTCCCATATATTCTTATGGTGGGTTCACTGTGGATCATGCACATTTTAAAATACTGTCCTTGAACATTTACTATCAGCATACTAGGTTTCTGCTCCAAAGAAAATTTCAAAACATCACTATGGTATTATTTAGCACACATTAACACTGGTCAACAAATTGATGTCACCAGATATCAGAATAATGTATTTTGGAATATATTTTGAAATACTTTATTTTTATTAGAACTGCATATATTACAGCTAAAATGCATGTATGCCTGTATTTTTCATCTAAAATACATTTGAAGAATTTTTGTCCAACTATGATAATACTGAAAAAATTGCAATATTTTGGTAACAAGGGCCTAGCAAATTGCTGGTTTAGAATAATCACATTGAAATCATTGTGAACAACTAGTTGAAGTAGTGTAGACAATGTCATAGTCATACATCTTAAGTGTACAGGTCTAATAAAAGAATTAATATCTTTTGGATTTCCTTATGATTCAGTGTTGGGGACTTTTTGTTTCTATTATACATAAATGATTTAGTAGACCATTATTATTTACTGATGACACATCTGCTAATGTAGTGATAAACAATTTAGAACAAAATATGTAGGAATGGTTTGCTTAACACAAGTTAATAATAAATAAGGATAAATCTCTAGTCATCTCTTTCAACCATATTCATAAATCAATGGGTACACGCCACAAATAAAAGTGAAATAATGAATTGATGTGCTATAAACTCTTATAAAATTCTTGACTGTATAGATGGATGAGCGTACACTTTGAAGAATCTGTATGTTATACGTTTCAATAGTTCAGTAAAATTTGATGGGGCATTTTGGGACAGCAGTGATTAAGAAAACATAAATTTTAAGAAAACATAAATTCTAAGTGCAAAAATGAGCAATTAACTGATCATTGGACCAAAAGATATTCCTGCAAAAATAATATAATATCCTTTTGTTACAAAATACTTGATATTGTCACAGCCATGGGGTTGTGACTAGTAAACTAGGTAAGGGAAGCACAAGGTAAAGCAGAACTCAAAGCTTGGCTTGAATAATCTTGTTATATTTACAGAGTTAAAATTCCAATGGAGCAAGTGTTTGGTTTACAATAGTGGGGGCTCAATTAATCATAAGTTAGACATACACATTTAGTTTATCTTTCCCTAAGGGCTAGCCTTGAAGGATATTTCACAAATGCTGTCATTGAGGACCTCAAGTATAATCATCGTGGATGAAGAACCCAGAGCACAGATGTCCGAGAAACAGGCAGGGTGATCAACAAACAAGATAGAAGAGCCCCAAGCTAGACATGCTATCTTAAGTAAGGTTTGCAATCCTTAAAGGGATCTTCCTATTGTAATGGTGACTTTACATCTGGAGTGCACCACCCTAATAACATAATGTACCATGATTCCACAGTAATTATGAGGAAGATTGACATCAAGGTGAAGTCCACTAGGACAATCATAGGAAGTGGTGAGCCACTTATATCCTGTCATGCATACAGCTTAACAAAGCTTTAGCAAGTTAAGGAAATGTGAACATTATTCCATATAAATTTAGAACATTGTGACAGGTTAATAAAATGTTGTTAATATAAAATATGTATCTGATCCTCAATCACATACAAGACATATCCCTCAATGTTGAAAATGGTGACACTTGGTACATGATAAAAGAAAGCATGCAAGAGCACAATATAAAATAACATTCCTCTATGGTAAAAGGGAGGGACCAAACACCTCATAATACAATAATAATAATAATAATTTACAAAAATTAGTATAGAATACTTGCAAGGTGGAAACTCAAATTAACAATTACAAAAATTAGCTGGTGGTTTACATAAATTGAAACAATACAAAAGAAAACAGTAGCACCTGAAAGAAAAAAAAAAAGGATACCATGGAAGTGGAACAATGGGAAATCCAAGAAAGGAAGGAGAGAAAAGTTCAATTGTTGATCCCATGATGAGTGATGGAAAGCTGTCATTGTTGATATAGTGTAGCAGCAGCAGAGCAATGTTCCTTAATGAAGAACACATATAAAAGGTACCATCAAACTATGTGTGAGTAAATGTGGATGGAATGTCATTGGCACATAACCTTTGCATCACGTGAAAATACATACACATACTTCCTTTGCCATTACACTTTTTCAGGTATTCTGAAGCAGGCTCATAATAAGTTAGTGAGCTGCCAAAAGCTGGTGGCCTACTGCAGATGATACAAAGAGTCATCTTTCCCGGGGAAGGAAAGTATCTAGCAAAGGTTGCACTTGCCCATAGTATGTTTCACAATCCTCTTCAGGTAGCAAGATGTCTCAAGCAGCCGGCCACGTAACCACCAAAACCAAAAAGATGAGAATTAGGACCAAGGAATAAACAAATGAAAGGGAAGATACTATTTTTATGGTGGTAAGCAAGGTTGGAAAGGAGAATGATATGGCTTCCAAAGGGAAAGTGGAGAGCAAGGAAACTGAATGCATAATTTAAAGGTAGGGTAAACTAACACAGGGGTCAGGAAAAAGATAACGTTCTTGAAAGGGAAATGTGCTACAGTTAAATTTTCGATAAAACATTAAAATAAATTTTGTTTACATTCATTTCTTTTATACCAGAGTACATAACCAATGTGATATTATAAAGTTAGAGTGAAACATCAAAATAACCAAGTCAAAAAAAAATTATCGAGTACATGGGATGAGTCTAAGACATACATTTCTTTTTATATTACATTTTGGAAGCTTCAATTAACAACTGTAAATTTAAAAAAATCACCTCAGTCCCCATAGTTATATTCCCTGTTACACTGATGTTCCACTAAAAGAATTACATAAGGAGTGAATAGCTCTGATTAACATCAACATGAAAGTAAATAACAATAAAACTTAGCTTGATTCAGAAACTGATTTCTCCTTCAACATAAACATGAGAATCGGACAAAATGGAAAATATAGAATGAAATCCATTACTTTAGACAGCTGGAATGAACAATAATTATTATCTTAGTAACAAGCAATGCACCAATTAAGGCTAAATAATCTCTCAGGATGCCCAGGTGACTGTTTTCAAAGTCAAATGTACACTGGAGGTTCAAAATGGAAAATAATTATAATAGTACACAAAAGATAACCATATCTTGCACAAAAGTAATCAAAATTATTAAACAAGACACATCCAGAGGCATTGCATACAGTCACAATAGCATGCACAATCCTATGGGATAGCTATTTTGTTGAAAGGTCATCCCTCTGAATTAATCAACAGGTGGTTGTTTCTATCACATTGCATACTATGTGAGTAAAGTTTGGAAAAAAATTATCAGAGCATCATACTGAATGGCATCCTTAAGATTGCGAGCTTTGTCAGAACAGTATTCTAACAAAATGATCAAAATTGTGAGCTTCCTGTAATATAATGTACATTGTTGAATCAGACAAACATTTCTTCAATAGGTCAATCATAAGACCTGAGACTGCTCATGCTAATTTAGCAAACTTCTTTTAAGGAGGTCATTACCTAACAATGTACAGCAAAAACAATACTGGTACAGGGCTTGCATTCATGTCCGTTTAAGCAAAACAATGTACAACAAATACAATACTGGTGCAGGGCTTGCATTCATGCCCTTTTAGGCAAAACAATGTACAACAAAAACAATACTGGTGCAGGGCTTGCATTCATGCCCTTTTAGGCAAAACAATGTACAACATATAAAATACTGGTAAGGGCTTGCATTCATGCCCGTTTAGGCAAAACAATGTACAGCAAAAATAATACTGGTACAGGGCTTGCATAACATGTCCTTTTAGGCAAAACATAACAATCTTATCCAGCTACTACTTTAATTAATGGTTTTTCAATAGGTCTCTTTGATATACTAGGGATTATCAGAGTTTAGAAAAATATATAATACTCTATTGCAGGAGGTCAGTGTTAATTATTATTAATTAATTGTTATCACACATAAATATATTTATGTAAACTAGTTAACACTTGAAATCCCGGGACTGAAATATACTCAACATTTATACTCAAGAATTACTTTGTAGATGTGGCCTGTGCAACAACTACCTAACAACTTTTGTAAACTTTAGGCAAAAAAAAATGTATATACATAGTTCCCTGAAGTAAGTTCTCTCTATATTACTACCTGTTGGGACCTCATGTTATACCCATAAAAATAAAATAATCTTTATATTTTACCACTACTATTACCCATACCAAGGTTATTTTCTCTACTGATTAGTATTTAAAGAGACCTCATGGTTTAGTAACAAAAAGAAATAATCATGTTATGACCTTTAGCATGAGTATTCCCATTACAGATTACCTTTTCAGGGCACCTTGTAATGTTTAGCCACAGAAGTAAATAATCATTTTACACATTTTACCCAACCTTAGAATCATAGGGAGAATGGCTTATGGCATACCCTTCCGAATCAAAATGATAATGCTGTAAGCCCTGATAATCCTTAAGTATTAACAAAATTAAATCACCAAGCTCCTGAGAAATATTATCTTTATTAAAGTGTACTACTGACCCATATAATGTAACAGCTACTCTTGTTTAAGGAGTATTAACAGGAAGTGGTAGATATGCCACATCCCTAACAGTCCCAGCAATGAAACTGTGTAACTGTTCAAAGCTGACATATGCATAAGAAATAAAAGAAAAAAAAAAACAAAAGAATGACATTACCCATAGAAAAAAGATCAAACTGCAGCTTCATCTGGTGTCATTTATGAGAACAAATGGTCCTTTAAGGCAGAAGAACTTGGATTTCTTTTCCATCAATCAATCAGACCGGTAGCTCTACATACTAATGTGCAGTACATATATCGGTAATCACAGATCATAAATTACCAATAAGTTTCCTTGACACTGAACATTTAAAGAACAAACTACAATAATGCTCTGAGGTGATTCAAATGTTACTTTTTTTATTGTTAACTGGATGATAGTGTTTAGGACAAAAGAAAAGAATATATCAGGCATATAGATACATGTAAATATATAAACTGTTTCAGAGCAGAACATACAAAAAGAATATCATTGATCGGGGAACTCTCTGCCTATATTGGTAGTCTATGGCCCAGGTCACTGACACGTCCTTGAATGGAGCAATCATTACTTCAGGGTGGTGTAAAAAAACTGCTGTTAATGTCTTCTATTGAAGAAAGAATACTTTTGTTAGAATATATTTTTGTAAGGTGGTGAGTTTATGGAAATTTTATAACACAAATTTGGTATGCGTTTTCTTGAGTCCACTATTCCAAATTGCGACACTTAGGTGATTTGATAGAGAAATTTTGTGAACCATGGCAGCTTGATGAAATGTCAGATATAATGTTGTGTAATGAAATCAACGTGCAAATTAGCACAAGAGACCAGAGTGTTTAAATGAAAAGCACATAAGACCATAAGAAATAAATTTAAATTGTATCCCTATAAAATTTCAGTAGCGCATGAATTAAAAGAAAGCGATTAAGAACAAAGACTGAGGTATTATGAATGGTTCCAGAGATTTATAAATTGGCATGGACATAACATTTTAAAGGAAATTTTCCTTACAGATGAAGCATGGGTTCACTATTTGTAAATTCTCAAAATTCATGGGTTTGGTCTTCAGCAAATCCTTATGCAGTGAGAAACAATGCTGCATCCAGAGAAAATCAGGGTGTGGGCTTCCATAATTAGACCACGCCTAGTAAGGCTGAATCTTTTATGAGACTTCTGTGAATTCGGACCTGTACAGCTCTGATATTAACTATCCATTATTGCACGGCTGAATGAAAATAAATTTGAGTACTGTTTTTTTCCAATGCCATATATGTTAAAGCAATCGTTTGGTCTTTTAAAAGGGGTTTTTGGAAAAATAATTATTACTAAAGGGCTTTGGCGACCATGGTTCCCTGATTTAACACCACTGGATTATTTCCTTTGGGATGCGGCAAAATCTGTGGTATAGGCTAATAATTCAAACACAATTGATAAAATAATTATGTGAAGAAACATTAGCAAAGGCATTTGTAAATAAGCGCAAAAGAGTTGAACTATGCCTTCAAGAGTGAGGAAAACGTTTCCCACATCTGTTATGATGGTGATTACATAGTTTCAGTTTGGTCCTAAATGGCATTTTCTAACAGCTGTGCAATGGTATAGTAAGTTGCAGTTGCTAGTGCATATACACTGCTGTGTCCAGTGTGAAGAGAGTTCCCTGGCACACTATACTAGAGTAGTCAAAACAACGTTATCAGGGAATAATTATAGCATAATATCTTTATTTTAAATTGACCATTTCGCTATATGCATCAACATACTCTCTTTGTTAATCTAATACTGTGATTATAGAAAATCTCATAATATTGGACCTCCTTGACTAAAAACACATCAGTGTAAAATGAACTGCAGAAAATAAAGAAGAAAATCATACGAGCTGATACTGATGTCCAACTATGAAGGCCAAAATGCTGTATTAGTTTACATTTATATATGATTTGAACATACAAACTAAGGTTCAAGTGCAGTAAGTATTAAATAATAATAATAATAATAATAATAATAATAATAATATTTAAATTGATGATGATTGTGGACCTGTGTTGTTCATTGTTGCATGTCATCTGCTACCTAGGGGGTGAAGTTAGGACTGGTTGCCCCAACTGGTCAGTGATATCACCACCTGCTCAATCTGATCTCTTCCTCCGAAGAGATGGTTCACATGGTACAAACCGGATTCATGATTCCATGATGGTTAGGTACCAGAGACCAACTGTTAGCTACAAGGCTCCATGTGATCAGTGTTGAGCACACGGGTGAACTAGGCCTTCAGGCTCACTATACACTATCCAGGATCATGATATAGTCACAGCTGTGCCGTGGCAGTTGATGGGGTCAGGATACTGACTATAATCTTTACAAAGTAGAAGTAAACAAACCCTAATGTATCACTCTGCTAGGCACATGGCAGGACCATGTGGAGAAATGACGGGATCAGACAGCGAGAATAGATTGCTCACAGATTGCATGCAGATATGCTCATTCCGCAGCTTTGGGGCCATTGGCTTTTTAACAATTTCTACACCTTTTTTCTATACATCCTTTAACTTGCATCCTAAACCTCTATTGCACTATAGGCAAAGTTAACAAATAAAATTGGTATCTGAATAGTTCAGTAGCCATATCTTTTCCATCTGTGATTAAAGCAGGCTTAACTGCTCTTAACTTGGAAAATTTTTATTCATTGGAATAAGTTATAATTTTTGTAAATTGATTTTTAGCTAGGTAGATTTAGGTAACATGTTTTATAAGTCATTAATTTAATGACCAATATCATATTCCAGTTTTAATTTAAATTTGTATCAGTCAAAGAGCAAAGGAAATGTAAAGCAACATAAGTTAGGAAGCACAGCAGAAAAGAAACAAGGTGCCAACAATCTGAGCAATAATTCTGCATTAATATAATAGTGAAGATATTCATTGTCAATTAAGGTGGTTATTACAATTTTAGTGCCAAATCCTGTAGTTACTGTGCTCAACTTATAATCTAATAACAAAACAGTGAATTGATTTATCAGTTATCACAAAGAAGCATTTCAATGAAAACAGTTTGTGGAAATGCACAGTAGTAGCAGCAAATAATTTAAGTGCATATTACATTGAGAATTTTCACTGGGAGAGGAGAGTGAAAATGAACAAGTTTGTTATGCTAGCATTTGAATGAGTGCATTTAAACAAAATTTCAACTCTGATAATTAAGAATCTGGTAATCAAGTCAGAAGTTGGAAGAGGCTTAATCCCATTCAGGATCAATTTCCATTGATGAGTCTGGAGAATCAGAATCTTTGGATAAATATTGCACTTGAGATGTTCTTAAGCGGAAGCACAAAGTTTGGCAGTTTTTACCCTCTCCTTTCTAACACTATATACAGTGGATACAGAAACACCTGTGAAGAACTCTAAAATTAATTTCCCCCATGCCTTCAATCACGAGAGCAGGGAGCTCTTTGCCAAATTTGTTATATACATTAGTACAATTGTCTTCTCTCCACTTTTCAACAGTTTTCCATGTTTATGTTTCTTCACAATAGGCAGGATTTTTTGAGTCATGACATTATCAAAAGCAATATTTTTAGAACACATTAACCAGGTGGCAAGGAGTAAACTGTTAACTGACTGTATAAATGGAAACTGGAAATGAACTACAGCACCTGCACATAGCATTATAAACCTTGTGCTGTAATGATTCACTTACATATAAGTGATACTGTTCAAATGAATTTTATTTTATAAATTGAGCTGTTGAAATAATGTTTTTTTTTTTTTTTTTTTTTTTAATTTCTCTGCAGAAGAATAACCAGAGAAAGTTACAATCTGAACCAAACTGTTTTATTTAGAGGAAAAGGTGACATTTAAAATGGGAAAAGTCTTAACTCACTCACCAGCCAATGAGTTGCTCCCATGTCATGTGGTTTTGCTTACATCTCCTTTGAATTATTTAAAGTGAAATAATGGTTGAGGGAACATAGAAGTATACTCAAAAACAAAGTCTGTGTGTTCGCAGGATAGCTTACCCAGGTAGCTTATGCTAATGATGTGACCAATTCCTTGTACATGACTCCTTGCCCCCTTGCTGCCACCGCCTGATGTATTTATACCTGCTAGTGTTGTGTGGTAGTCATTAGTACTGAATACCTGTGGTGCCATCTAGTTTTATTGAGCTTGGTTAGTTATACACTAGCAGCATTGTGACATGCTTCTCAACTACATGTTGTATACACTAGTTACATGTGACAAACCTGACCTTAGGTTGTAGCAGGGTGACACTACATACCTACCCCCAATTTGCCACAGGTCGAAGACATGGATTTGACATACTTTCATTGCTAGTATCTACACCTAATCTTCATCATCTCCGATTGCCCCCTCTGGCGTGGGAAACTCGGAACCCTGGGATATTTTAGATTGTAGGAGTGATTGTTCTCCTTTCTCAGGAGCCACACATACCACCTTGACCTTCGAGGTGGAAAAGTGAGTAAATGGCTGATCCCAGTAAGCCATTGGTCCTTAGTAGTGGCCATGTTGTCACTACGCTGGCCACAGTGTTGTATGCTGGAGTAGTCATCCCTTAAATAGGCTTGTCCATCCACATGTGGGTGCACCTGTCAGTAGATGTGGTATTTTCTGTGCCATCTGTTGAGTGTTGTTAAAGCTGGCTCATGAAGGTTGGATCGTCTGTGGTGCCACAAGTAGTAAAAGTGGGCATTAAACACTACCAAAACAAATACATGTTGGTAGTTCTTGGCATCTTCATGGTGTCGCTGTATGTCTGAGGTGGTGGCTGCTCTGGCACAGTTAGGAACAGTGTGCGCTGCCTTACACTGGCCTATTAAGACTTTGGCTTTGCTGCCATCTTCAAGTAGAATCCCCACTGTTTTTGTCATTTCAAATCATCCACATGAGCCACTTACTGTCTGAGGTACATGTGAGGGGAGGTCTGTCGGCAGATAGCTCTTTCTGCAGTCCTGCAACCTGGCTTGGGTTTCCCACATGATCTCCTGGGCCACTGTTGAAGGCACAAAGATGTCCATAAGGAGTCTAATGGATTGCTGAAAGATCCTTTTGGCAGTGTTCTGGTTGTCCATGTCGCTGATTTCTGTGCATAGCCCCAGTAGAATTGTGGGTAGGTTTTTTGACCCATACAAAGGAGTTGGGAAAAGCCATCAATGTTGCTTCTAGGCAGCGGTGCCAACATTCTATCATTCTGTTTTCCTGGGGTTGGTAAAACATTTGTGAAGTATATCTCTATTCCAAGTAGGCATTTAAGCTCTGTGAATAGTTGACTTCAAATTGGCAGCCCTGGTGCATTGTGATCCTGGCTGAGGTGCCAAAATAGCTAACACAATACCTGAGGAAACTGGTTGCTATGATGGCTACACCAACCCATTTGAGGGGAATGCACTCTAGCCACCCTATCAAATATCATTAAAAAATTAGGTGTGTCCCTTGGAGGCCAGCTGTCAGATGATTTCCAGATGCATATGTTCTAATTTGGAGGTTGTTGGGAACTCCTGCCATAGTGCTTTGGTACTACCTGGCACTGATGGCTGGCCTTTGCCTGCACTTTGTATGTACATCCATGGATGGACAAAAATAACTTGCTGCAATGAGTTTGTGTAGCCTGTAGCTGCAGTCCACCACCGCTGAGCTGTCCAACCGGATAGACAGTGGTCAGCCGCAGCCTCAGCGGAGCAAATACAACAAACCATGGAGTCAATTTGAGGTAAACCAGACCTGGTATGCTGCATGAAAATGTTTTTATTCACAAATACATAAACAAGAAGGTGGACGGTGACAGAAGTAGGATATAACAAGTTTCAACTAAATGAAATGTTAGACAAGCAAAGGTTAGAAATGTGTACAGAAGCAACGTTGCTGTGTCAAAAGGTGCATGTAGGCCATTAACAATCTTTCACAAAAGTGTGCAAAAAACAAAAACAAATAAACATGGAAGTTTCAATTGATAAACTGAAAAATGTAGATGTAATTTGCATTACCAAACGCTGCCTACAGGATCATTACCTGGAATTCGTGTATCCAACCAATCTAATTCTCTACATTATGCAGCACAACATGGACAAGCTACAATATGTGACTATCTACTGGATACCGGCCCTGCCGTCGCTGCTGTTCCTTCGGACACGCGTCTGACGTCTGCACATCGCCGCCGGGGTGCCACTACTGTGGTACCCACACCACCACCGCAATCGCCCTACGTGGTGTAATGGTTACCATGCTAACTTCATATACCCAAGGTCGCGGTTTCAAACCCGGCGGAGGACGATGGATTTTTTCGGGTGTAAAAATCCTTAGCATGGTTTCTTCGAAAGGGAACTAAAGCCGTTGGTCCGTGTCGTAGATTTACGGCACGTAAAAGAACCTCAAGCCTAATAAGAGAGGCCCATGAGCAAAATTAAGCGGTCTTTCACGCCCAATATAGAATGGGACGCTGAGAACCACAGCAGTTAAAGAGCGTCCATAAATAACACGCCATTTCCATTTCCACCGCCACCGCCGAGTGCACTGGGCACGATCTCCACCGTCGCCAACTGTCGTGGCTCAGGACACTTCACCGGGCAAGCCCAGTACCCTCTCTACGCGAGGAGCAGACCACCACCTCCACCCGCCCGGACTACACCACCGCCGACCATCCTCGACACGACACCACACCACCTGCACCTTCGATAGACACAGCGACACGAGACGCCTTTCAGGACCTCCACGCGGAGTTTTGAACGTCGGCGCCCGTTTAGCTGCCCTTGAAGAGCTGTGCAGCGTCATCAACGAAAGGGTACAGGACAATCAAGCTCCCACCACCGCCGCCATCGCCACACTACAGTCCACCACCGCTGAGCTGTCCAGCCGGATAGCCAGTGTTCAGCCGCAGCCTCAGCGGAGCAAATACAACAAACCATGGAGTCAATTTGAGGTAAACCAGACCTGGTATGCTGCATGAAAATGTTGCTATTCACAAATACATAAACAAGAAGGTGGACTGTGACAGAAGTAGTATAAAACAAGTTTCAACTAAATGAAATGTTAGTCAAACATAGGTTACAAATGTGTACAGAAGGAACGTTGCTGGGTCAAAAGGTGCATGTAGGCCATCAACAATCTTTCACAAAAGTGCAAAAAACCAAAAACAAACAAACATGGAAGTTTCAATTGATAAACTGAAAAATGTAGATGTAATTTGCATTACCAAACGCTGCCTACAGGAGCATTACCTGGAATTCGTGTATCCAACCAATCTAATTCCCTACATTATGCAGCACAACGTGGATAAGCTACAATATGTGACTATCTACTGGATACCGGCCCTGCCGTCGCTGCTGTTCCTTCGGACACGCAGCTGACGTCTGCACATCGCCGCCGGGGTGCCACTACTGTGGTACCGATACCACCACCGCCGAGTGCACTGGGTAGTGCGCGACGTGTGATGGCCTCGGCCATTTCACGGGGCAAGCGCAGTGCCCGCTCTACCCAAGCAGACGCCGACCACCACACCCAAGCCCAGTCAACGCCGCATCACCTCCAGCAGCCAGTACAAGTTCACCAGCCATCACCAACACTCCACCGCAACCAGCAACAGCAGCGCCATTTCACAGCTCCATGAAGAATGCCGTGCAGGACCTTCATTCCGAGGTCCTGCACATCAGCGCCCGATTGGCTCTACTGGAGGAGGCGGCGACTGCCATCGCCAAAACACAAAGTACACACCACGCAGACTACACGACATTGAGGCCGGAATCCAGGACCTACAGCAGATGACCACCGCAACAGCAAATGCACTAAGGACCTTCACCACCAACTACAGTTCACAACTCAACGCAGCACCCATTTTAAAATCCCTGGACGAAGGCCTATCTAGACTGACCACCACACTAAACACCAAACTTCTGACCGGCACACCTGACACCAAACACAGCACACACACACACCGCCAAACAGACTACAGACAACATCCAGACTGTACTGACATTCTCCCCTTTCATTACCCCAACACCTACAGAACTTCTTACACCACTTGACCACAGGACTCCACCAACAACCAACGACCTGGACCAACCTGACGAAAATTTCCCTCCCTTAGGACACTCACACAATGACAAGCCTTTATCCAGGTCAAAAAAAGAAAAACACAAAATAGCAACATATAAAAAAACACCCACAACTCCCTTTAGACCTTCCTTAATTCCCCGGGTGCCAGACAGGACCTCGGTCATGCCTGTCACCCGGAACCTTCTCTGCACTTCTGCTGAGCTGCCGCTTAGTTCGGCCAGCAGTAAACTCCCCGCACTATCGAGGGTGCACAGAGGAACCTCACCATCCCGGAACATCTCCTTTGAACCCGTAACATCCTTCCCATTCCCGCACTTCACCTAATGGCGAAATAAGCCATTCTTTCTACCTTCCAACTCTCTCTCTGTCTCCCCTTTCCACAAAAAAAAAAAAAAAAAAAAAAAAAAAAAAATTAAACGCTCTCAACGAAAGGGAGCAGGACCTTCAAGCTGCCACCACCGCCACCATCGCCACATTACAGTCCACCACCGCTGAGCTGTCCAACCGGATAGCCAGTGTTCAGCCGCAGCCTCAGCGGAGCAAATACAACAAACCATGGAGTCAATTTGAGGTAAACCAGACCTGGTATGCTGCATGAAAATGTTGCTATTCACAAATACATAAACAAGAAGGTGGACGGTGACAGAAGTAAAATATAACAAGTTTCAACTAAATGAAATGTTAGACAAGCAAAGGTTAGAAATGTGTACAGAAGCAACGTTGCTGTGTCAAAAGGTGCATGTAGGCCATTAACAATCTTTCACAAAAGTGCAAAAAACAAAAACAAACAAACATGGAAGTTTCAATTGATAATATGAAAAATGTAGATGTAATTTGCATTACCAAACGCTGCCTACAGGAGCATTACCTGGAATTCGTGTATCCAACCAATCTAATTCTCTACATTATGCAGCACAACATGGACAAGCTACAATATGTGACTATCTACTGGATACCGGCCCTGCCGTCGCTGCTGTTCCTTCGGACACGCGTCTGACGTCTGCACATCGCCGCCGGGGTGCCACTACTGTGGTACCCACACCACCACCGCAATCGCCCTACGTGGTGTAATGGTTACCATGCTAACTTCATATACCCAAGGTCGCGGTTTCAAACCCGGCGGAGGACGATGGATTTTTTCGGGTGTAAAAATCCTTAGCATGGTTTCTTCGAAAGGGAACTAAAGCCGTTGGTCCGTGTCGTAGATTTACGGCACGTAAAAGAACCTCAAGCCTAATAAGAGAGGCCCATGAGCAAAATTAAGCGGTCTTTCACGCCCAATATAGAATGGGACGCTGAGAACCACAGCAGTTAAAGAGCGTCCATAAATAACACGCCATTTCCACCGCCACCGCCGAGTGCACTGGGCACGATCTCCACCGTCGCCAACTGTCGTGGCTCAGGACACTTCACCGGGCAAGCCCAGTACCCTCTCTACGCGAGGAGCAGACCACCACCTCCACCCGCCCGGACTACACCACCGCCGACCATCTTCGACACGACACCACACCACCTGCACCTTCGATAGACACAGCGACACGAGACGCCTTTCAGGACCTCCACGCGGAGTTTTGAACGTCGGCGCCCGTTTAGCTGCCCTTGAAGAGCTGTGCAGCGTCATCAACGAAAGGGTACAGGACAATCAAGCTCCCACCACCGCTGAGCTGTCCAGCCGGATAGCCAGTGTTCAGCCGCAGCCTCAGCGGAGCAAATACAACAAACCATGGAGTCAATTTGAGGTAAACCAGACCTGGTATGCTGCATGAAAATGTTGCTATTCACAAATACATAAACAAGAATGTGGACTGTGACAGAAGTAGTATAAAACAAGTTTCAGCTAAATGAAATGTTAGTCAAACATAGGTTACAAATGTGTACAGAAGGAACGTTGCTGGGTCAAAAGGTGCATGTAGGCCATTAACAATCTTTCACAAAAGTGCAAAAAACCAAAAACAAACAAACATGGAAGTTTCAATTGATAAACTGAAAAATGTAGATGTAATTTGCATTACCAAACGCTAACTACAGGAGCATTACCTGGAATTCGTGTATCCAACCAATCTAATTCTCTACATTATGCAGCACAACGTGGACAAGCTACAATATGTGACTATCTACTGGATACCGGCACTGCCGTCGCTGCTGTTCCTTCGGACACGCAGCTGACGTCTGCACATCGCCGCCGGGGTGCCACTACTGTGGTACCGATACCACCACCGCCGAGTGCACTGGGTAGTGCGCGACGTGTGATGGCCTCGGCCATTTCACGGGGCAAGCGCAGTGCCCGCTCTACCCAAGCAGACGCCGACCACCACACCAAAGCCCAGTCAACGCCGCATCACCTCCAACAGCCAGTACAAGTTCACCAGCCATCACCAACACTCCACCGCAACCAGCAACAGCAGCGCCATTTCACAGCTCCATGAAGGATGCCGTGCAGGACCTTCATTCCGAGGTCCTGCACATCAGCGCCCGATTGGTTCTACTGGAGGAGGCGGCGACTGCCATCGCCAAAACACAAAGTACACACCACGCAGACTACACGACATTGAGGCCGGAATCCAGGACCTACAGCAGATGACCACCGCAACAGCAAATGCACTAAGGACCTTCACCACCAACTACAGTTCACAACTCAACGCAGCACCCATTTTAAAATCCCTGGACGAAGGCCTATCTAGACTGACCACCACACTAAACACCAAACTTCTGACCGGCACACCTGACACCAAACACAGCACACACACCGCCAAACAGACTGTAGACAACATGCAGACTGTACTGACATTCTCCCCTTTCATTACCCCAACACTTACAGAACTTCTTACACCACTTGACCACAGTACTCCACCACAAACCAACGACCTGGACCAACCAGGAGAAAATTTCCCTCCCTTAGGACACTCACACAATGACAAGCCTTTATCAAGGTCAAAAAAAGAAAAACACAAAATAGCAACATATAAAAAAACACACACAACTCCCTTTAGACCTTCCTTAATTCCCCGGGTGCCAGACAGGACCTCGGTCATGCCTGTCACCCGGAATCTTCTCTGCACTTCTGCTGAGCTGCCGCTTAGTTTGGCCAGCAGTAAACTCCCGCACTATCGAGGGTGCACAGAGGAACCTCACCATCCCGAAACATCTCCTTTGAACCCGTAACATCCTTCCCATTCCCGCACTTCACCTAATGGCAAAATAAGCCATTCTTTCTACCTTCCAACTCTCTCTCTGTCTCCCCTTTCCAAAAAAAAAAAAAAAAAATAAATAAAAAAAATTAAACGCTCTCAACGAAAGGGAGCAGGACCTTCAAGCTCCCACCACCGCCACCATCGCCACATTACAGTCCACCACCGCTGAGCTGTCCAACCGGATAGCCAGTGTTCAGCCGCAGCCTCAGCGGAGCAAATACAACAAACCATGGAGTCAATTTGAGGTAAACCAGACCTGGTATGCTGCATGAAAATGTTGCTATTCACAAATACATAAACAAGAAGGTGGACGGTGACAGAAGTAGTATATAACAAGTTTCAACTAAATGAAATGTTAGACAAGCAAAGGTTAGAAATGTGTACAGAAGCAACGTTGCTGTGTCAAAAGGTGCATGTAGGCCATTAACAATCTTTCACAAAAGTGCAAAAAACAAAAACAAACAAACAAACATGGAAGTTTCAATTGATAATATGAAAAATGTAGATGTAATTTGCATTACCAAACGCTGCCTACAGGAGCATTACCTGGAATTCGTGTATCCAACCAATCTAATTCTCTACATTATGCAGCACAACATGGAAAAGCTACAATATGTGACTATCTACTGGATACCGGCCCTGCCGTCGCTGCTGTTCCTTCGGACACGCGTCTGACGTCTGCACATCGCCGCCGGGGTGCCACTACTGTGGTACCCACACCACCACCGCAATCGCCCTACGTGGTGTAATGGTTACCATGCTAACTTCATATACCCAAGGTCGCGGTTTCAAACCCGGCGGAGGACGATGGATTTTTTCGGGTGTAAAAATCCTTAGCATGGTTTCTTCGAAAGGGAACTAAAGCCGTTGGTCCGTGTCGTAGATTTACGGCACGTAAAAGAACCTCAAGCCTAATAAGAGAGGCCCATGAGCAAAATTAAGCGGTCTTTCACGCCCAATATAGAATGGGACGCTGAGAACCACAGCAGTTAAAGAGCGTCCATAAATAACACGCCATTTCCATTTCCACCGCCACCGCCGAGTGCACTGGGCACGATCTCCACCGTCGCCAACTGTCGTGGCTCAGGACACTTCACCGGGCAAGCCCAGTACCCTCTCTACGCGAGGAGCAGACCACCACCTCCACCCGCCCGGACTACACCACCGCCGACCATCTTCGACACGACACCACACCACCTGCACCTTCGATAGACACAGCGACACGAGACGCCTTTCAGGACCTCCACGCGGAGTTTTGAACGTCGGCGCCCGTTTAGCTGCCCTTGAAGAGCTGTGCAGCGTCATCAACGAAAGGGTACAGGACAATCAAGCTCCCACCACCGCTGAGCTGTCCAGCCGGATAGCCAGTGTTCAGCCGCAGCCTCAGCGGAGCTAATACAACAAACCATGGAGTCAATTTGAGGTAAACCAGACCTGGTATGCTGCATGAAAATGTTGCTATTCACAAATACATAAACAAGAGGGTGGACGGTGACAGAAGTAGTATATAACAAGTTTCAGCTAAATGAAATGTTAGTCAAACATAGGTTACAAATGTGTACAGAAGGAACGTTGCTGGGTCAAAAGGTGCATGTAGGCCATTAACAATCTTTCACAAAAGTGCAAAAAACCAAAAACAAACAAACATGGAAGTTTCAATTGATAAACTGAAAAATGTAGATGTAATTTGCATTACCAAACGCTAACTACAGGAGCATTACCTGGAATTCGTGTATCCAACCAATCTAATTCTCTACATTATGCAGCACAACGTGGACAAGCTACAATATGTGACTATCTACTGGATACCGGCACTGCCGTCGCTGCTGTTCCTTCGGACACGCAGCTGACGTCTGCACATCGCCGCCGGGGTGCCACTACTGTGGTACCGATACCACCACCGCCGAGTGCACTGGGTAGTGCGCGACGTGTGATGGCCTCGGCCATTTCACGGGGCAAGCGCAGTGCCCGCTCTACCCAAGCAGACGCCGACCACCACACCAAAGCCCAGTCAACGCCGCATCACCTCCAGCAGCCAGTACAAGTTCACCAGCCATCACCAACACTCCACCGCAACCAGCAACAGCAGCGCCATTTCACAGCTCCATGAAGGATGCCGTGCAGGACCTTCATTCCGAGGTCCTGCACATCAGCGCCCGATTGGTTCTACTGGAGGAGGCGGCGACTGCCATCGCCAAAACACAAAGTACACACCACGCAGACTACACGACATTGAGGCCGGAATCCAGGACCTACAGCAGATGACCACCGCAACAGCAAATGCACTAAGGACCTTCACCACCAACTACAGTTCACAACTCAACGCAGCACCCATTTTAAAATCCCTGGACGAAGGCCTATCTAGACTGACCACCACACTAAACACCAAACTTCTGACCGGCACACCTGACACCAAACACAGCACACACACCGCCAAACAGACTGTAGACAACATGCAGACTGTACTGACATTCTCCCCTTTCATTACCCCAACACTTACAGAACTTCTTACACCACTTGACCACAGTACTCCACCACAAACCAACGACCTGGACCAACCAGACGAAAATTTCCCTCCCTTAGGACACTCACACAATGACAAGCCTTTATCAAGGTCAAAAAAAGAAAAACACAAAATAGCAACATATAAAAAAACACACACAACTCCCTTTAGACCTTCCTTAATTCCCCGGGTGCCAGACAGGACCTCGGTCATGCCTGTCACCCGGAATCTTCTCTGCACTTCTGCTGAGCTGCCGCTTAGTTCGGCCAGCAGTAAACTCCCGCACTATCGAGGGTGCACAGAGGAACCTCACCATCCCGAAACATCTCCTTTGAACCCGTAACATCCTTCCCATTCCCGCACTTCACCTAATGGCAAAATAAGCCATTCTTTCTACCTTCCAACTCTCTCTCTGTCTCCCCTTTCCAAAAAAAAAAAAAAAATAAATAAATAAATAAATAAAAAAAATTAAACGCTCTCAACGAAAGGGAGCAGGACCTTCAAGCTGCCACCACCGCCACCATCGCCACATTACAGTCCACCACCGCTGAGCTGTCCAACCGGATAGCCAGTGTTCAGCCGCAGCCTCAGCGGAGCAAATACAACAAACCATGGAGTCAATTTGAGGTAAACCAGACCTGGTATGCTGCATGAAAATGTTGCTATTCACAAATACATAAACAAGAGGGTGGACGGTGACAGAAGTAGTATATAACAAGTTTCAACTAAATGAAATGTTAGACAAGCAAAGGTTAGAAATGTGTACAGAAGCAACGTTGCTGTGTCAAAAGGTGCATGTAGGCCATTAACAATCTTTCACAAAAGTGCAAAAAACAAAAACAAACAAACAAACATGGAAGTTTCAATTGATAATATGAAAAATGTAGATGTAATTTGCATTACCAAACGCTGCCTACAGGAGCATTACCTGGAATTCGTGTATCCAACCAATCTAATTCTCTACATTATGCAGCACAACATGGACAAGCTACAATATGTGACTATCTACTGGATACCGGCCCTGCCGTCGCTGCTGTTCCTTCGGACACGCGTCTGACGTCTGCACATCGCCGCCGGGGTGCCACTACTGTGGTACCCAAACCACCACCGCAATCGCCCTACGTGGTGTAATGGTTACCATGCTAACTTCATATACCCAAGGTCGCGGTTTCAAACCCGGCGGAGGACGATGGATTTTTTCGGGTGTAAAAATCCTTAGCATGGTTTCTTCGAAAGGGAACTAAAGCCGTTGGTCCGTGTCGTAGATTTACGGCACGTAAAAGAACCTCAAGCCTAATAAGAGAGGCCCATGAGCAAAATTAAGCGGTCTTTCACGCCCAATATAGAATGGGACGCTGAGAACCACAGCAGTTAAAGAGCGTCCATAAATAACACGCCATTTCCATTTCCACCGCCACCGCCAAGTGCACTGGGCACGATCTCCACCGTCGCCAACTGTCGTGGCTCAGGACACTTCACCGGGCAAGCCCAGTACCCTCTCTACGCGAGGAGCAGACCACCACCTCCACCCGCCCGGACTACATCACCGCCGACCATCTTCGACACGACACCACACCACCTGCACCTTCGATAGACACAGCGACACGAGACGCCTTTCAGGACCTCCACGCGGAGTTTTGAACGTCGGCGCCCGTTTAGCTGCCCTTGAAGAGCTGTGTAGCGTCATCAACGAAAGGGTACAGGACAATCAAGCTCCCACCACCGCTGAGCTGTCCAGCCGGATAGCCAGTGTTCAGCCGCAGCCTCAGCGGAGCAAATACAACAAACCATGGAGTCAATTTGAGGTAAACCAGACCTGGTATGCTGCATGAAAATGTTGCTATTCACAAATACATAAACAAGAATGTGGACTGTGACAGAAGTAGTATAAAACAAGTTTCAACTAAATGAAATGTTAGTCAAACATAGGTTACAAATGTGTACAGAAGGAACGTTGCTGGGTCAAAAGGTGCATGTATGCCATTAACAATCTTTCACAAAAGTGCAAAAAACCAAAAACAAACAAACATGGAAGTTTCAATTGATAAACTGAAAAATGTAGATGTAATTTGCATTCCCAAACGCTAACTACAGGAGCATTACCTGGAATTCGTGTATCCAACCAATCTAATTCTCTACATTATACAGCACAACGTGGACAAGCTACAATATGTGACTATCTACTGGATACCGGCACTGCCGTCGCTGCTGTTCCTTCGGACACGCAGCTGACGTCTGCACATCGCCGCCGGGGTGCCACTACTGTGGAACCGATACCACCACCGCCGAGTGCACTGGGTAGTGCGCGACGTGTGATGGCCTCGGCCATTTCACGGGGCAAGCGCAGTGCCCGCTCTACCCAAGCAGACGCCGACCACTACACCCAAGCCCATTCAACGCCGCATCACCTCCAGCAGCCAGTACAAGTTCACCAGCCATCACCAACACTCCACCGCAACCAGCAACAGCAGCGCCATTTCACAGCTCCATGAAGGATGCCGTGCAGGACCTTCATTCCGAGGTCCTGCACATCAGCGCCCGATTGGTTCTACTGGAGGAGGCGGCGACTGCCATCGCCAAAACACAAAGTACACACCACGCAGACTACACGACATTGAGGCCGGAATCCAGGACCTACAGCAGATGACCACCGCAACAGCAAATGCACTAAGGACCTTCACCACCAACTACAGTTCACAACTCAACGCAGCACCCATTTTAAAATCCCTGGACGAAGGCCTATCTAGACTGACCACCACACTAAACACCAAACTTCTGACCGGCACACCTGACACCAAACACAGCACACACACCGCCAAACAGACTGTAGACAACATGCAGACTGTACTGACATTCTCCCCTTTCATTACCCCAACACTTACAGAACTTCTTACACCACTTGACCACAGTACTCCACCACAAACCAACGACCTGGACCAACCAGGAGAAAATTTCCCTCCCTTAGGACACTCACACAATGACAAGCCTTTATCAAGGTCAAAAAAAGAAAAACACAAAATAGCAACATATAAAAAAACACACACAACTCCCTTTAGACCTTCCTTAATTCCCCGGGTGCCAGACAGGACCTCGGTCATGCCTGTCACCCGGAATCTTCTCTGCACTTCTGCTGAGCTGCCGCTTAGTTTGGCCAGCAGTAAACTCCCGCACTATCGAGGGTGCACAGAGGAACCTCACCATCCCGAAACATCTCCTTTGCACCCGTAACATCCTTCCCATTCCCGCACTTCACCTAATGGCAAAATAAGCCATTCTTTCTACCTTCCAACTCTCTCTCTGTCTCCCCTTTCCAAAAAAAAAAAATAAATAAATAAATAAAAAAAATTAAACGCTCTCAACGAAAGGGAGCAGGACCTTCAAGCTCCCACCACCGCCACCATCGCCACATTACAGTCCACCACCGCTGAGCTGTCCAACCGGATAGCCAGTGTTCAGCCGCAGCCTCAGCGGAGCAAATACAACAAACCATGGAGTCAATTTGAGGTAAACCAGACCTGGTATGCTGCATGAAAATGTTGCTATTCACAAATACATAAACAAGAAGGTGGACGGTGACAGAAGTAGTATATAACAAGTTTCAACTAAATGAAATGTTAGACAAGCAAAGGTTAGAAATGTGTACAGAAGCAACGTTGCTGTGTCAAAAGGTGCATGTAGGCCATTAACAATCTTTCACAAAAGTGCAAAAAACAAAAACAAACAAACAAACATGGAAGTTTCAATTGATAATATGAAAAATGTAGATGTAATTTGCATTACCAAACGCTGCCTACAGGAGCATTACCTGGAATTCGTGTATCCAACCAATCTAATTCTCTTCATTATGCAGCACAATATGGACAAGCTACAATATGTGACTATCTACTGGATACCGGCCCTGCCGTCGCTGCTGTTCCTTCGGACACGCGTCTGACGTCTGCACATCGCCGCCGGGGTGCCACTACTGTGGTACCCACACCACCACCGCAATCGCCCTACGTGGTGTAATGGTTACCATGCTAACTTCATATACCCAAGGTCGCGGTTTCAAACCCGGCGGAGGACGATGGATTTTTTCGGGTGTAAAAATCCTTAGCATGGTTTCTTCGAAAGGGAACTAAAGCCGTTGGTCCGTGTCGTAGATTTACGGCACGTAAAAGAACCTCAAGCCTAATAAGAGAGGCCCATGAGCAAAATTAAGCGGTCTTTCACGCCCAATATAGAATGGGACGCTGAGAACCACAGCAGTTAAAGAGCGTCCATAAATAACACGCCATTTCCATTTCCACCGCCACCGCCGAGTGCACTGGGCACGATCTCCACCGTCGCCAACTGTCGTGGCTCAGGACACTTCACCGGGCAAGCCCAGTACCCTCTCTACGCGAGTAGCAGACCACCACCTCCACCCGCCCGGACTACACCACCGCCGACCATCTTCGACACGACACCACACCACCTGCACCTTCGATAGACACAGCGACACGAGACGCCTTTCAGGACCTCCACGCGGAGTTTTGAACGTCGGCGCCCGTTTAGCTGCCCTTGAAGAGCTGTGCAGCGTCATCAACGAAAGGGTACAGGACAATCAAGCTCCCACCACCGCTGAGCTGTCCAGCCGGATAGCCAGTGTTCAGCTGCAGCCTCAGCGGAGCAAATACAACAAACCATGGAGTCAATTTGAGGTAAACCAGACCTGGTATGCTGCATGAAAATGTTGCTATTCACAAATACATAAACAAGAATGTGGACTGTGACAGAAGTAGTATAAAACAAGTTTCAGCTAAATGAAATGTTAGTCAAACATAGGTTACAAATGTGTACAGAAGGAACGTTGCTGGGTCAAAAGGTGCATGTAGGCCATTAACAATCTTTCACAAAAGTGCAAAAAACCAAAAACAAACAAACATGGAAGTTTCAATTGATAAACTGAAAAATGTAGATGTAATTTGCATTACCAAACGCTAACTACAGGAGCATTACCTGGAATTCGTGTATCCAACCAATCTAATTCTCTACATTATGCAGCACAACGTGGACAAGCTACAATATGTGACTATCTACTGGATACCGGCACTGCCGTCGCTGCTGTTCCTTCGGACACGCAGCTGACGTCTGCACATCGCCGCCGGGGTGCCACTACTGTGGTACCGATACCACCACCGCCGAGTGCACTGGGTAGTGCGCGACGTGTGATGGCCTCGGCCATTTCACGGGGCAAGCGCAGTGCCCGCTCTACCCAAGCAGACGCCGACCACCACACCAAAGCCCAGTCAACGCCGCATCACCTCCAGCAGCCAGTACAAGTTCACCAGCCATCACCAACACTCCACCGCAACCAGCAACAGCAGCGCCATTTCACAGCTCCATGAAGGATGCCGTGCAGGACCTTCATTCCGAGGTCCTGCACATCAGCGCCCGATTGGTTCTACTGGAGGAGGCGGCGACTGCCATCGCCAAAACACAAAGTACACACCACGCAGACTACACGACATTGAGGCCGGAATCCAGGACCTACAGCAGATGACCACCGCAACAGCAAATGCACTAAGGACCTTCACCACCAACTACAGTTCACAACTCAACGCAGCACCCATTTTAAAATCCCTGGACGAAGGCCTATCTAGACTGACCACCACACTAAACACCAAACTTCTGACCGGCACACCTGACACCAAACACAGCACACACACCGCCAAACAGACTGTAGACAACATGCAGACTGTACTGACATTCTCCCCTTTCATTACCCCAACACTTACAGAACTTCTTACACCACTTGACCACAGTACTCCACCACAAACCAACGACCTGGACCAACCAGACGAAAATTTCCCTCCCTTAGGACACTCACACAATGACAAGCCTTTATCAAGGTCAAAAAAAGAAAAACACAAAATAGCAACATATAAAAAAACACACACAACTCCCTTTAGACCTTCCTTAATTCCCCGGGTGCCAGACAGGACCTCGGTCATGCCTGTCACCCGGAATCTTCTCTGCACTTCTGCTGAGCTGCCGCTTAGTTCGGCCAGCAGTAAACTCCCGCACTATCGAGGGTGCACAGAGGAACCTCACCATCCCGAAACATCTCCTTTGAACCCGTAACATCCTTCCCATTCCCGCACTTCACCTAATGGCAAAATAAGCCATTCTTTCTACCTTCCAACTCTCTCTCTGTCTCCCCTTTCCAAAAAAAAAAAAATAAATAAATAAATAAATAAAAAAAATTAAACGCTCTCAACGAAAGGGAGCAGGACCTTCAAGCTGCCACCACCGCCACCATCGCCACATTACAGTCCACCACCGCTGAGCTGTCCAACCGGATAGCCAGTGTTCAGCCGCAGCCTCAGCGGAGCAAATACAACAAACCATGGAGTCAATTTGAGGTAAACCAGACCTGGTATGCTGCATGAAAATGTTGCTATTCACAAATACATAAACAAGAGGGTGGACGGTGACAGAAGTAGTATATAACAAGTTTCAACTAAATGAAATGTTAGACAAGCAAAGGTTAGAAATGTGTACAGAAGCAACGTTGCTGTGTCAAAAGGTGCATGTAGGCCATTAACAATCTTTCACAAAAGTGCAAAAAACAAAAACAAACAAACAAACATGGAAGTTTCAATTGATAATATGAAAAATGTAGATGTAATTTGCATTACCAAACGCTGCCTACAGGAGCATTACCTGGAATTCGTGTATCCAACCAATCTAATTCTCTACATTATGCAGCACAACATGGACAAGCTACAATATGTGACTATCTACTGGATACCGGCCCTGCCGTCGCTGCTGTTCCTTCGGACACGCGTCTGACGTCTGCACATCGCCGCCGGGGTGCCACTACTGTGGTACCCAAACCACCACCGCAATCGCCCTACGTGGTGTAATGGTTACCATGCTAACTTCATATACCCAAGGTCGCGGTTTCAAACCCGGCGGAGGACGATGGATTTTTTCGGGTGTAAAAATCCTTAGCATGGTTTCTTCGAAAGGGAACTAAAGCCGTTGGTCCGTGTCGTAGATTTACGGCACGTAAAAGAACCTCAAGCCTAATAAGAGAGGCCCATGAGCAAAATTAAGCGGTCTTTCACGCCCAATATAGAATGGGACGCTGAGAACCACAGCAGTTAAAGAGCGTCCATAAATAACACGCCATTTCCATTTCCACCGCCACCGCCAAGTGCACTGGGCACGATCTCCACCGTCGCCAACTGTCGTGGCTCAGGACACTTCACCGGGCAAGCCCAGTACCCTCTCTACGCGAGGAGCAGACCACCACCTCCACCCGCCCGGACTACACCACCGCCGACCATCTTCGACACGACACCACACCACCTGCACCTTCGATAGACACAGCGACACGAGACGCCTTTCAGGACCTCCACGCGGAGTTTTGAACGTCGGCGCCCGTTTAGCTGCCCTTGAAGAGCTGTGCAGCGTCATCAACGAAAGGGTACAGGACAATCAAGCTCCCACCACCGCTGAGCTGTCCAGCCGGATAGCCAGTGTTCAGCCGCAGCCTCAGCGGAGCAAATACAACAAACCATGGAGTCAATTTGAGGTAAACCAGACCTGGTATGCTGCATGAAAATGTTGCTATTCACAAATACATAAACAAGAATGTGGACTGTGACAGAAGTAGTATAAAACAAGTTTCAACTAAATGAAATGTTAGTCAAACATAGGTTACAAATGTGTACAGAAGGAACGTTGCTGGGTCAAAAGGTGCATGTAGGCCATTAACAATCTTTCACAAAAGTGCAAAAAACCAAAAACAAACAAACATGGAAGTTTCAATTGATAAACTGAAAAATGTAGATGTAATTTGCATTCCCAAACGCTAACTACAGGAGCATTACCTGGAATTCGTGTATCCAACCAATCTAATTCTCTACATTATACAGCACAACGTGGACAAGCTACAATATGTGACTATCTACTGGATACCGGCACTGCCGTCGCTGCTGTTCCTTCGGACACGCAGCTGACGTCTGCACATCGCCGCCGGGGTGCCACTACTGTGGTACCGATACCACCACCGCCGAGTGCACTGGGTAGTGCGCGACGTGTGATGGCCTCGGCCATTTCACGGGGCAAGCGCAGTGCCCGCTCTACCCAAGCAGACGCCGACCACTACACCCAAGCCCATTCAACGCCGCATCACCTCCAGCAGCCAGTACAAGTTCACCAGCCATCACCAACACTCCACCGCAACCAGCAACAGCAGCGCCATTTCACAGCTCCATGAAGGATGCCGTGCAGGACCTTCATTCCGAGGTCCTGCACATCAGCGCCCGATTGGTTCTACTGGAGGAGGCGGCGACTGCCATCGCCAAAACACAAAGTACACACCACGCAGACTACACGACATTGAGGCCGGAATCCAGGACCTACAGCAGATGACCACCGCAACAGCAAATGCACTAAGGACCTTCACCACCAACTACAGTTCACAACTCAACGCAGCACCCATTTTAAAATCCCTGGACGAAGGCCTATCTAGACTGACCACCACACTAAACACCAAACTTCTGACCGGCACACCTGACACCAAACACAGCACACACACCGCCAAACAGACTGTAGACAACATGCAGACTGTACTGACATTCTCCCCTTTCATTACCCCAACACTTACAGAACTTCTTACACCACTTGACCACAGTACTCCACCACAAACCAACGACCTGGACCAACCAGGAGAAAATTTCCCTCCCTTAGGACACTCACACAATGACAAGCCTTTATCAAGGTCAAAAAAAGAAAAACACAAAATAGCAACATATAAAAAAACACACACAACTCCCTTTAGACCTTCCTTAATTCTCCGGGTGCCAGACAGGACCTCGGTCATGCCTGTCACCCGGAATCTTCTCTGCACTTCTGCTGAGCTGCCGCTTAGTTTGGCCAGCAGTAAACTCCCGCACTATCGAGGGTGCACAGAGGAACCTCACCATCCCGAAACATCTCCTTTGAACCCGTAACATCCTTCCCATTCCCGCACTTCACCTAATGGCAAAATAAGCCATTCTTTCTACCTTCCAACTCTCTCTCTGTCTCCCCTTTCCAAAAAAAAAAATAAATAAATAAATAAAAAAAATTAAACGCTCTCAACGAAAGGGAGCAGGACCTTCAAGCTCCCACCACCGCCACCATCGCCACATTACAGTCCACCACCGCTGAGCTGTCCAACCGGATAGCCAGTGTTCAGCCGCAGCCTCAGCGGAGCAAATACAACAAACCATGGAGTCAATTTGAGGTAAACCAGACCTGGTATGCTGCATGAAAATGTTGCTATTCACAAATACATAAACAAGAGGGTGGACGGTGACAGAAGTAGTATATAACAAGTTTCAACTAAATGAAATGTTAGACAAGCAAAGGTTAGAAATGTGTACAGAAGCAACGTTGCTGTGTCAAAAGGTGCATGTAGGCCATTAACAATCTTTCACAAAAGTGCAAAAAACAAAAACAAACAAACAAACATGGAAGTTTCAATTGATAATATGAAAAATGTAGATGTAATTTGCATTACCAAACGCTGCCTACAGGAGCATTACCTGGAATTCGTGTATCCAACCAATCTAATTCTCTACATTATGCAGCACAACATGGAAAAGCTACAATATGTGACTATCTACTGGATACCGGCCCTGCCGTCGCTGCTGTTCCTTCGGACACGCGTCTGACGTCTGCACATCGCCGCCGGGGTGCCACTACTGTGGTACCCACACCACCACCGCAATCGCCCTACGTGGTGTAATGGTTACCATGCTAACTTCATATACCCAAGGTCGCGGTTTCAAACCCGGCGGAGGACGATGGATTTTTTCGGGTGTAAAAATCCTTAGCATGGTTTCTTCGAAAGGGAACTAAAGCCGTTGGTCCGTGTCGTAGATTTACGGCACGTAAAAGAACCTCAAGCCTAATAAGAGAGGCCCATGAGCAAAATTAAGCGGTCTTTCACGCCCAATATAGAATGGGACGCTGAGAACCACAGCAGTTAAAGAGCGTCCATAAATAACACGCCATTTCCATTTCCACCGCCACCGCCGAGTGCACTGGGCACGATCTCCACCGTCGCCAACTGTCGTGGCTCAGGACACTTCACCGGGCAAGCCCAGTACCCTCTCTACGCGAGGAGCAGACCACCACCTCCACCCGCCCGGACTACACCACCGCCGACCATCTTCGACACGACACCACACCACCTGCACCTTCGATAGACACAGCGACACGAGACGCCTTTCAGGACCTCCACGCGGAGTTTTGAACGTCGGCGCCCGTTTAGCTGCCCTTGAAGAGCTGTGCAGCGTCATCAACGAAAGGGTACAGGACAATCAAGCTCCCACCACCGCTGAGCTGTCCAGCCGGATAGCCAGTGTTCAGCCGCAGCCTCAGCGGAGCAAATACAACAAACCATGGAGTCAATTTGAGGTAAACCAGACCTGGTATGCTGCATGAAAATGTTGCTATTCACAAATACATAAACAAGAATGTGGACTGTGACAGAAGTAGTATAAAACAAGTTTCAGCTAAATGAAATGTTAGTCAAACATAGGTTACAAATGTGTACAGAAGGAACGTTGCTGGGTCAAAAGGTGCATGTAGGCCATTAACAATCTTTCACAAAAGTGCAAAAAACCAAAAACAAACAAACATGGAAGTTTCAATTGATAAACTGAAAAATGTAGATGTAATTTGCATTACCAAACGCTAACTACAGGAGCATTACCTGGAATTCGTGTATCCAACCAATCTAATTCTCTAAATTATGCAGCACAACGTGGACAAGCTACAATATGTGACTATCTACTGGATACCGGCACTGCCGTCGCTGCTGTTCCTTCGGACACGCAGCTGACGTCTGCACATCGCCGCCGGGGTGCCACTACTGTGGTACCGATACCACCACCGCCGAGTGCACTGGGTAGTGCGCGACGTGTGATGGCCTCGGCCATTTCACGGGGCAAGCGCAGTGCCCGCTCTACCCAAGCAGACGCCGACCACCACACCAAAGCCCAGTCAACGCCGCATCACCTCCAGCAGCCAGTACAAGTTCACCAGCCATCACCAACACTCCACCGCAACCAGCAACAGCAGCGCCATTTCACAGCTCCATGAAGGATGCCGTGCAGGACCTTCATTCCGAGGTCCTGCACATCAGCGCCCGATTGGTTCTACTGGAGGAGGCGGCGACTGCCATCGCCAAAACACAAAGTACACACCACGCAGACTACACGACATTGAGGCCGGAATCCAGGACCTACAGCAGATGACCACCGCAACAGCAAATGCACTAAGGACCTTCACCACCAACTACAGTTCACAACTCAACGCAGCACCCATTTTAAAATCCCTGGACGAAGGCCTATCTAGACTGACCACCACACTAAACACCAAACTTCTGACCGGCACACCTGACACCAAACACAGCACACACACCGCCAAACAGACTGTAGACAACATGCAGACTGTACTGACATTCTCCCCTTTCATTACCCCAACACTTACAGAACTTCTTACACCACTTGACCACAGTACTCCACCACAAACCAACGACCTGGACCAACCAGACGAAAATTTCCCTCCCTTAGGACACTCACACAATGACAAGCCTTTATCAAGGTCAAAAAAAGAAAAACACAAAATAGCAACATATAAAAAAACACACACAACTCCCTTTAGACCTTCCTTAATTCCCCGGGTGCCAGACAGGACCTCGGTCATGCCTGTCACCCGGAATCTTCTCTGCACTTCTGCTGAGCTGCCGCTTAGTTCGGCCAGCAGTAAACTCCCGCACTATCGAGGGTGCACAGAGGAACCTCACCATCCCGAAACATCTCCTTTGAACCCGTAACATCCTTCCCATTCCCGCACTTCACCTAATGGCAAAATAAGCCATTCTTTCTACCTTCCAACTCTCTCTCTGTCTCCCCTTTCCAAAAAAAAATAAATAAATAAATAAATAAATAAATAAATAAAAAAAATTAAACGCTCTCAACGAAAGGGAGCAGGACCTTCAAGCTGCCACCACCGCCACCATCGCCACATTACAGTCCACCACCGCTGAGCTGTCCAACCGGATAGCCAGTGTTCAGCCGCAGCCTCAGCGGAGCAAATACAACAAACCATGGAGTCAATTTGAGGTAAACCAGACCTGGTATGCTGCATGAAAATGTTGCTATTCACAAATACATAAACAAGAGGGTGGACGGTGACAGAAGTAGTATATAACAAGTTTCAACTAAATGAAATGTTAGACAAGCAAAGGTTAGAAATGTGTACAGAAGCAACGTTGCTGTGTCAAAAGGTGCATGTAGGCCATTAACAATCTTTCACAAAAGTGCAAAAAACAAAAACAAACAAACAAACATGGAAGTTTCAATTGATAATATGAAAAATGTAGATGTAATTTGCATTACCAAACGCTGCCTACAGGAGCATTACCTGGAATTCGTGTATCCAACCAATCTAATTCTCTACATTATGCAGCACAACATGGACAAGCTACAATATGTGACTATCTACTGGATACCGGCCCTGCCGTCGCTGCTGTTCCTTCGGACACGCGTCTGACGTCTGCACATCGCCGCCGGGGTGCCACTACTGTGGTACCCACACCACCACCGCAATCGCCCTACGTGGTGTAATGGTTACCATGCTAACTTCATATACCCAAGGTCGCGGTTTCAAACCCGGCGGAGGACGATGGATTTTTTCGGGTGTAAAAATCCTTAGCATGGTTTCTTCGAAAGGGAACTAAAGCCGTTGGTCCGTGTCGTAGATTTACGGCACGTAAAAGAACCTCAAGCCTAATAAGAGAGGCCCATGAGCAAAATTAAGCGGTCTTTCACGCCCAATATAGAATGGGACGCTGAGAACCACAGCAGTTAAAGAGCGTCCATAAATAACACGCCATTTCCATTTCCACCGCCACCGCCGAGTGCACTGGGCACGATCTCCACCGTCGCCAACTGTCGTGGCTCAGGACACTTCACCGGGCAAGCCCAGTACCCTCTCTACGCGAGGAGCAGACCACCACCTCCACCCGCCCGGACTACACCACCGCCGACCATCTTCGACACGACACCACACCACCTGCACCTTCGATAGACACAGCGACACGAGACGCCTTTCAGGACCTCCACGCGGAGTTTTGAACGTCGGCGCCCGTTTAGCTGCCCTTGAAGAGCTGTGCAGCGTCATCAACGAAAGGGTACAGGACAATCAAGCTCCCACCACCGCTGAGCTGTCCAGCCGGATAGCCAGTGTTCAGCCGCAGCCTCAGCGGAGCAAATACAACAAACCATGGAGTCAATTTGAGGTAAACCAGACCTGGTATGCTGCATGAAAATGTTGCTATTCACAAATACATAAACAAGAATGTGGACTGTGACAGAAGTAGTATAAAACAAGTTTCAACTAAATGAAATGTTAGTCAAACGTAGGTTACAAATGTGTACAGAAGGAACGTTGCTGGGTCAAAAGGTGCATGTAGGCCATTAACAATCTTTCACAAAAGTGCAAAAAACCAAAAACAAACAAACATGGAAGTTTCAATTGATAAACTGAAAAATGTAGATGTAATTTGCATTCCCAAACGCTAACTACAGGAGCATTACCTGGAATTCGTGTATCCAACCAATCTAATTCTCTACATTATACAGCACAACGTGGACAAGCTACAATATGTGACTATCTACTGGATACCGGCACTGCCGTCGCTGCTGTTCCTTCGGACACGCAGCTGACGTCTGCACATCGCCGCCGGGGTGCCACTACTGTGGTACCGATACCACCACCGCCGAGTGCACTGGGTAGTGCGCGACGTGTGATGGCCTCGGCCATTTCACGGGGCAAGCGCAGTGCCCGCTCTACCCAAGCAGACGCCGACCACCACACCAAAGCCCAGTCAACGCCGCATCACCTCCAGCAGCCAGTACAAGTTCACCAGCCATCACCAACACTCCACCGCAACCAGCAACAGCAGCGCCATTTCACAGCTCCATGAAGGATGCCGTGCAGGACCTTCATTCCGAGGTCCTGCACATCAGCGCCCGATTGGTTCTACTGGAGGAGGCGGCGACTGCCATCGCCAAAACACAAAGTACACACCACGCAGACTACACGACATTGAGGCCGGAATCCAGGACCTACAGCAGATGACCACCGCAACAGCAAATGCACTAAGGACCTTCACCACCAACTACAGTTCACAACTCAACGCAGCACCCATTTTAAAATCCCTGGACGAAGGCCTATCTAGACTGACCACCACACTAAACACCAAACTTCTGACCGGCACACCTGACACCAAACACAGCACACACACCGCCAAACAGACTGTAGACAACATGCAGACTGTACTGACATTCTCCCCTTTCATTACCCCAACACTTACAGAACTTCTTACACCACTTGACCACAGTACTCCACCACAAACCAACGACCTGGACCAACCAGACGAAAATTTCCCTCCCTTAGGACACTCACACAATGACAAGCCTTTATCAAGGTCAAAAAAAGAAAAACACAAAATAGCAACATATAAAAAAACACACACAACTCCCTTTAGACCTTCCTTAATTCCCCGGGTGCCAGAAAGGACCTCGGTCATGCCTGTCACCCGGAATCTTCTCTGCACTTCTGCTGAGCTGCCGCTTAGTTCGGCCAGCAGTAAACTCCCGCACTATCGAGGGTGCACAGAGGAACCTCACCATCCCGAAACATCTCCTTTGAACCCGTAACATCCTTCCCATTCCCGCACTTCACCTAATGGCAAAATAAGCCATTCTTTCTACCTTTCAACTCTCTCTCTGTCTCCCCTTTCCAAAAAAAAAAAAAATAAATAAATAAATAAATAAATAAAAAAAATTAAACGCTCTTAACGAAAGGGAGCAGGACCTTCAAGCTGCCACCACCGCCACCATCGCCACATTACAGTCCACCACCGCTGAGCTGTCCAACCGGATAGCCAGTGTTCAGCCGCAGCCTCAGCGGAGCAAATACAACAAACCATGGAGTCAATTTGAGGTAAACCAGACCTGGTATGCTGCATGAAAATGTTGCTATTCACAAATACATAAACAAGAGGGTGGACGGTGACAGAAGTAGTATATAACAAGTTTCAACTAAATGAAATGTTAGACAAGCAAAGGTTAGAAATGTGTACAGAAGCAACGTTGCTGTGTCAAAAGGTGCATGTAGGCCATTAACAATCTTTCACAAAAGTGCAAAAAACAAAAACAAACAAACAAACATGGAAGTTTCAATTGATAATATGAAAAATGTAGATGTAATTTGCATTACCAAACGCTGCCTACAGGAGCATTACCTGGAATTCGTGTATCCAACCAATCTAATTCTCTACATTATGCAGCACAACATGGAAAAGCTACAATATGTGACTATCTACTGGATACCGGCCCTGCCGTCGCTGCTGTTCCTTCGGACACGCGTCTGACGTCTGCACATCGCCGCCGGGGTGCCACTACTGTGGTACCCACACCACCACCGCAATCGCCCTACGTGGTGTAATGGTTACCATGCTAACTTCATATACCCAAGGTCGCGGTTTCAAACCCGGCGGAGGACGATGGATTTTTTCGGGTGTAAAAATCCTTAGCATGGTTTCTTCGAAAGGGAACTAAAGCCGTTGGTCCGTGTCGTAGATTTACGGCACGTAAAAGAACCTCAAGCCTAATAAGAGAGGCCCATGAGCAAAATTAAGCGGTCTTTCACGCCCAATATAGAATGGGACGCTGAGAACCACAGCAGTTAAAGAGCGTCCATAAATAACACGCCATTTCCATTTCCACCGCCACCGCCGAGTGCACTGGGCACGATCTCCACCGTCGCCAACTGTCGTGGCTCAGGACACTTCACCGGGCAAGCCCAGTACCCTCTCTACGCGAGGAGCAGACCACCACCTCCACCCGCCCGGACTACACCACCGCCGACCATCTTCGACACGACACCACACCACCTGCACCTTCGATAGACACAGCGACACGAGACGCCTTTCAGGACCTCCACGCGGAGTTTTGAACGTCGGCGCCCGTTTAGCTGCCCTTGAAGAGCTGTGCAGCGTCATCAACGAAAGGGTACAGGACAATCAAGCTCCCACCACCGCTGAGCTGTCCAGCCGGATAGCCAGTGTTCAGCCGCAGCCTCAGCGGAGCAAATACAACAAACCATGGAGTCAATTTGAGGTAAACCAGACCTGGTATGCTGCATGAAAATGTTGCTATTCACAAATACATAAACAAGAATGTGGACTGTGACAGAAGTAGTATAAAACAAGTTTCAGCTAAATGAAAAGTTAGTCAAACATAGGTTACAAATGTGTACAGAAGGAACGTTGCTGGGTCAAAAGGTGCATGTAGGCCATTAACAATCTTTCACAAAAGTGCAAAAAACCAAAAACAAACAAACATGGAAGTTTCAATTGATAAACTGAAAAATGTAGATGTAATTTGCATTACCAAACGCTAACTACAGGAGCATTACCTGGAATTCGTGTATCCAACCAATCTAAGTCTCTACATTATGCAGCACAACGTGGACAAGCTACAATATGTGACTATCTACTGGATACCGGCACTGCCGTCGCTGCTGTTCCTTCGGACACGCAGCTGACGTCTGCACATCGCCGCCGGGGTGCCACTACTGTGGTACCGATACCACCACCGCCGAGTGCACTGGGTAGTGCGCGACGTGTGATGGCCTCGGCCATTTCACGGGGCAAGCGCAGTGCCCGCTCTACCCAAGCAGACGCCGACCACCACACCAAAGCCCAGTCAACGCCGCATCACCTCCAGCAGCCAGTACAAGTTCACCAGCCATCACCAACACTCCACCGCAACCAGCAACAGCAGCGCCATTTCACAGCTCCATGAAGGATGCCGTGCAGGACCTTCATTCCGAGGTCCTGCACATCAGCGCCCGATTGGTTCTACTGGAGGAGGCGGCGACTGCCATCGCCAAAACACAAAGTACACACCACGCAGACTACACGACATTGAGGCCGGAATCCAGGACCTACAGCAGAT
Organism: Hymenopus coronatus; assembly: GCA_030762935.1. NCBI lineage: Eukaryota > Metazoa > Arthropoda > Insecta > Mantodea > Hymenopodidae > Hymenopus > Hymenopus coronatus. The sequence goes on from CM060900.1 coordinate 62,328,652, forward strand.
GACCACCGCAACAGCAAATGCACTAAGGACCTTCACCACCAACTACAGTTCACAACTCAACGCAGCACCCATTTTAAAATCCCTGGACGAAGGCCTATCTAGACTGACCACCACACTAAACACCAAACTTCTGACCGGCACACCTGACACCAAACACAGCACACACACCGCCAAACAGACTGTAGACAACATGCAGACTGTACTGACATTCTCCCCTTTCATTACCCCAACACTTACAGAACTTCTTACACCACTTGACCACAGTACTCCACCACAAACCAACGACCTGGACCAACCAGACGAAAATTTCCCTCCCTTAGGACACTCACACAATGACAAGCCTTTATCAAGGTCAAAAAAAGAAAAACACAAAATAGCAACATATAAAAAAACACACACAACTCCCTTTAGACCTTCCTTAATTCCCCGGGTGCCAGACAGGACCTCGGTCATGCCTGTCACCCGGAATCTTCTCTGCACTTCTGCTGAGCTGCCGCTTAGTTCGGCCAGCAGTAAACTCCCGCACTATCGAGGGTGCACAGAGGAACCTCACCATCCCGAAACATCTCCTTTGAACCCGTAACATCCTTCCCATTCCCGCACTTCACCTAATGGCAAAATAAGCCATTCTTTCTACCTTCCAACTCTCTCTCTGTCTCCCCTTTCCAAAAAAAAAAAAATAAATAAATAAATAAATAAAAAAAATTAAACGCTCTCAACGAAAGGGAGCAGGACCTTCAAGCTGCCACCACCGCCACCATCGCCACATTACAGTCCACCACCGCTGAGCTGTCCAACCGGATAGCCAGTGTTCAGCCGCAGCCTCAGCGGAGCAAATACAACAAACCATGGAGTCAATTTGAGGTAAACCAGACCTGGTATGCTGCATGAAAATGTTGCTATTCACAAATACATAAACAAGAGGGTGGACGGTGACAGAAGTAGTATATAACAAGTTTCAACTAAATGAAATGTTAGACAAGCAAAGGTTAGAAATGTGTACAGAAGCAACGTTGCTGTGTCAAAAGGTGCATGTAGGCCATTAACAATCTTTCACAAAAGTGCAAAAAACAAAAACAAACAAACAAACATGGAAGTTTCAATTGATAATATGAAAAATGTAGATGTAATTTGCATTACCAAACGCTGCCTACAGGAGCATTACCTGGAATTCGTGTATCCAACCAATCTAATTCTCTACATTATGCAGCACAACATGGACAAGCTACAATATGTGACTATCTACTGGATACCGGCCCTGCCGTCGCTGCTGTTCCTTCGGACACGCGTCTGACGTCTGCACATCGCCGCCGGGGTGCCACTACTGTGGTACCCACACCACCACCGCAATCGCCCTACGTGGTGTAATGGTTACCATGCTAACTTCATATACCCAAGGTCGCGGTTTCAAACCCGGCGGAGGACGATGGATTTTTTCGGGTGTAAAAATCCTTAGCATGGTTTCTTCGAAAGGGAACTAAAGCCGTTGGTCCGTGTCGTAGATTTACGGCACGTAAAAGAACCTCAAGCCTAATAAGAGAGGCCCATGAGCAAAATTAAGCGGTCTTTCACGCCCAATATAGAATGGGACGCTGAGAACCACAGCAGTTAAAGAGCGTCCATAAATAACACGCCATTTCCATTTCCACCGCCACCGCCAAGTGCACTGGGCACGATCTCCACCGTCGCCAACTGTCGTGGCTCAGGACACTTCACCGGGCAAGCCCAGTACCCTCTCTACGCGAGGAGCAGACCACCACCTCCACCCGCCCGGACTACATCACCGCCGACCATCTTCGACACGACACCACACCACCTGCACCTTCGATAGACACAGCGACACGAGACGCCTTTCAGGACCTCCACGCGGAGTTTTGAACGTCGGCGCCCGTTTAGCTGCCCTTGAAGAGCTGTGTAGCGTCATCAACGAAAGGGTACAGGACAATCAAGCTCCCACCACCGCTGAGCTGTCCAGCCGGATAGCCAGTGTTCAGCCGCAGCCTCAGCGGAGCAAATACAACAAACCATGGAGTCAATTTGAGGTAAACCAGACCTGGTATGCTGCATGAAAATGTTGCTATTCACAAATACATAAACAAGAATGTGGACTGTGACAGAAGTAGTATAAAACAAGTTTCAACTAAATGAAATGTTAGTCAAACATAGGTTACAAATGTGTACAGAAGGAACGTTGCTGGGTCAAAAGGTGCATGTAGGCCATTAACAATCTTTCACAAAAGTGCAAAAAACCAAAAACAAACAAACATGGAAGTTTCAATTGATAAACTGAAAAATGTAGATGTAATTTGCATTCCCAAACGCTAACTACAGGAGCATTACCTGGAATTCGTGTATCCAACCAATCTAATTCTCTACATTATACAGCACAACGTGGACAAGCTACAATATGTGACTATCTACTGGATACCGGCACTGCCGTCGCTGCTGTTCCTTCGGACACGCAGCTGACGTCTGCACATCGCCGCCGGGGTGCCACTACTGTGGTACCGATACCACCACCGCCGAGTGCACTGGGTAGTGCGCGACGTGTGATGGCCTCGGCCATTTCACGGGGCAAGCGCAGTGCCCGCTCTACCCAAGCAGACGCCGACCACTACACCCAAGCCCATTCAACGCCGCATCACCTCCAGCAGCCAGTACAAGTTCACCAGCCATCACCAACACTCCACCGCAACCAGCAACAGCAGCGCCATTTCACAGCTCCATGAAGGATGCCGTGCAGGACCTTCATTCCGAGGTCCTGCACATCAGCGCCCGATTGGTTCTACTGGAGGAGGCGGCGACTGCCATCGCCAAAACACAAAGTACACACCACGCAGACTACACGACATTGAGGCCGGAATCCAGGACCTACAGCAGATGACCACCGCAACAGCAAATGCACTAAGGACCTTCACCACCAACTACAGTTCACAACTCAACGCAGCACCCATTTTAAAATCCCTGGACGAAGGCCTATCTAGACTGACCACCACACTAAACACCAAACTTCTGACCGGCACACCTGACACCAAACACAGCACACACACCGCCAAACAGACTGTAGACAACATGCAGACTGTACTGACATTCTCCCCTTTCATTACCCCAACACTTACAGAACTTCTTACACCACTTGACCACAGTACTCCACCACAAACCAACGACCTGGACCAACCAGGAGAAAATTTCCCTCCCTTAGGACACTCACACAATGACAAGCCTTTATCAAGGTCAAAAAAAGAAAAACACAAAATAGCAACATATAAAAAAACACACACAACTCCCTTTAGACCTTCCTTAATTCTCCGGGTGCCAGACAGGACCTCGGTCATGCCTGTCACCCGGAATCTTCTCTGCACTTCTGCTGAGCTGCCGCTTAGTTTGGCCAGCAGTAAACTCCCGCACTATCGAGGGTGCACAGAGGAACCTCACCATCCCGAAACATCTCCTTTGAACCCGTAACATCCTTCCCATTCCCGCACTTCACCTAATGGCAAAATAAGCCATTCTTTCTACCTTCCAACTCTCTCTCTGTCTCCCCTTTCCAAAAAAAAAATAAATAAATAAATAAAAAAAATTAAACGCTCTCAACGAAAGGGAGCAGGACCTTCAAGCTCCCACCACCGCCACCATCGCCACATTACAGTCCACCACCGCTGAGCTGTCCAACCGGATAGCCAGTGTTCAGCCGCAGCCTCAGCGGAGCAAATACAACAAACCATGGAGTCAATTTGAGGTAAACCAGACCTGGTATGCTGCATGAAAATGTTGCTATTCACAAATACATAAACAAGAGGGTGGACGGTGACAGAAGTAGTATATAACAAGTTTCAACTAAATGAAATGTTAGACAAGCAAAGGTTAGAAATGTGTACAGAAGCAACGTTGCTGTGTCAAAAGGTGCATGTAGGCCATTAACAATCTTTCACAAAAGTGCAAAAAACAAAAACAAACAAACAAACATGGAAGTTTCAATTGATAATATGAAAAATGTAGATGTAATTTGCATTACCAAACGCTGCCTACAGGAGCATTACCTGGAATTCGTGTATCCAACCAATCTAATTCTCTACATTATGCAGCACAACATGGAAAAGCTACAATATGTGACTATCTACTGGATACCGGCCCTGCCGTCGCTGCTGTTCCTTCGGACACGCGTCTGACGTCTGCACATCGCCGCCGGGGTGCCACTACTGTGGTACCCACACCACCACCGCAATCGCCCTACGTGGTGTAATGGTTACCATGCTAACTTCATATACCCAAGGTCGCGGTTTCAAACCCGGCGGAGGACGATGGATTTTTTCGGGTGTAAAAATCCTTAGCATGGTTTCTTCGAAAGGGAACTAAAGCCGTTGGTCCGTGTCGTAGATTTACGGCACGTAAAAGAACCTCAAGCCTAATAAGAGAGGCCCATGAGCAAAATTAAGCGGTCTTTCACGCCCAATATAGAATGGGACGCTGAGAACCACAGCAGTTAAAGAGCGTCCATAAATAACACGCCATTTCCATTTCCACCGCCACCGCCGAGTGCACTGGGCACGATCTCCACCGTCGCCAACTGTCGTGGCTCAGGACACTTCACCGGGCAAGCCCAGTACCCTCTCTACGCGAGGAGCAGACCACCACCTCCACCCGCCCGGACTACACCACCGCCGACCATCTTCGACACGACACCACACCACCTGCACCTTCGATAGACACAGCGACACGAGACGCCTTTCAGGACCTCCACGCGGAGTTTTGAACGTCGGCGCCCGTTTAGCTGCCCTTGAAGAGCTGTGCAGCGTCATCAACGAAAGGGTACAGGACAATCAAGCTCCCACCACCGCTGAGCTGTCCAGCCGGATAGCCAGTGTTCAGCCGCAGCCTCAGCGGAGCAAATACAACAAACCATGGAGTCAATTTGAGGTAAACCAGACCTGGTATGCTGCATGAAAATGTTGCTATTCACAAATACATAAACAAGAATGTGGACTGTGACAGAAGTAGTATAAAACAAGTTTCAGCTAAATGAAATGTTAGTCAAACATAGGTTACAAATGTGTACAGAAGGAACGTTGCTGGGTCAAAAGGTGCATGTAGGCCATTAACAATCTTTCACAAAAGTGCAAAAAACCAAAAACAAACAAACATGGAAGTTTCAATTGATAAACTGAAAAATGTAGATGTAATTTGCATTACCAAACGCTAACTACAGGAGCATTACCTGGAATTCGTGTATCCAACCAATCTAATTCTCTACATTATGCAGCACAACGTGGACAAGCTACAATATGTGACTATCTACTGGATACCGGCACTGCCGTCGCTGCTGTTCCTTCGGACACGCAGCTGACGTCTGCACATCGCCGCCGGGGTGCCACTACTGTGGTACCGATACCACCACCGCCGAGTGCACTGGGTAGTGCGCGACGTGTGATGGCCTCGGCCATTTCACGGGGCAAGCGCAGTGCCCGCTCTACCCAAGCAGACGCCGACCACCACACCAAAGCCCAGTCAACGCCGCATCACCTCCAGCAGCCAGTACAAGTTCACCAGCCATCACCAACACTCCACCGCAACCAGCAACAGCAGCGCCATTTCACAGCTCCATGAAGGATGGCGTGCAGGACCTTCATTCCGAGGTCCTGCACATCAGCGCCCGATTGGTTCTACTGGAGGAGGCGGCGACTGCCATCGCCAAAACACAAAGTACACACCACGCAGACTACACGACATTGAGGCCGGAATCCAGGACCTACAGCAGATGACCACCGCAACAGCAAATGCACTAAGGACCTTCACCACCAACTACAGTTCACAACTCAACGCAGCACCCATTTTAAAATCCCTGGACGAAGGCCTATCTAGACTGACCACCACACTAAACACCAAACTTCTGACCGGCACACCTGACACCAAACACAGCACACACACCGCCAAACAGACTGTAGACAACATGCAGACTGTACTGACATTCTCCCCTTTCATTACCCCAACACTTACAGAACTTCTTACACCACTTGACCACAGTACTCCACCACAAACCAACGACCTGGACCAACCAGACGAAAATTTCCCTCCCTTAGGACACTCACACAATGACAAGCCTTTATCAAGGTCAAAAAAAGAAAAACACAAAATAGCAACATATAAAAAAACACACACAACTCCCTTTAGACCTTCCTTAATTCCCCGGGTGCCAGACAGGACCTCGGTCATGCCTGTCACCCGGAATCTTCTCTGCACTTCTGCTGAGCTGCCGCTTAGTTCGGCCAGCAGTAACCTCCCGCACTATCGAGGGTGCACAGAGGAACCTCACCATCCCGAAACATCTCCTTTGAACCCGTAACATCCTTCCCATTCCCGCACTTCACCTAATGGCAAAATAAGCCATTCTTTCTACCTTCCAACTCTCTCTCTGTCTCCCCTTTCCAAAAAAAAAATAAATAAATAAATAAAAAAAATTAAACGCTCTCAACGAAAGGGAGCAGGACCTTCAAGCTCCCACCACCGCCACCATCGCCACATTACAGTCCACCACCGCTGAGCTGTCCAACCGGATAGCCAGTGTTCAGCCGCAGCCTCAGCGGAGCAAATACAACAAACCATGGAGTCAATTTGAGGTAAACCAGACCTGGTATGCTGCATGAAAATGTTGCTATTCACAAATACATAAACAAGAGGGTGGACGGTGACAGAAGTAGTATATAACAAGTTTCAACTAAATGAAATGTTAGACAAGCAAAGGTTAGAAATGTGTACAGAAGCAACGTTGCTGTGTCAAAAGGTGCATGTAGGCCATTAACAATCTTTCACAAAAGTGCAAAAAACAAAAACAAACAAACAAACATGGAAGTTTCAATTGATAATATGAAAAATGTAGATGTAATTTGCATTACCAAACGCTGCCTACAGGAGCATTACCTGGAATTCGTGTATCCAACCAATCTAATTCTCTACATTATGCAGCACAACATGGAAAAGCTACAATATGTGACTATCTACTGGATACCGGCCCTGCCGTCGCTGCTGTTCCTTCGGACACGCGTCTGACGTCTGCACATCGCCGCCGGGGTGCCACTACTGTGGTACCCACACCACCACCGCAATCGCCCTACGTGGTGTAATGGTTACCATGCTAACTTCATATACCCAAGGTCGCGGTTTCAAACCCGGCGGAGGACGATGGATTTTTTCGGGTGTAAAAATCCTTAGCATGGTTTCTTCGAAAGGGAACTAAAGCCGTTGGTCCGTGTCGTAGATTTACGGCACGTAAAAGAACCTCAAGCCTAATAAGAGAGGCCCATGAGCAAAATTAAGCGGTCTTTCACGCCCAATATAGAATGGGACGCTGAGAACCACAGCAGTTAAAGAGCGTCCATAAATAACACGCCATTTCCATTTCCACCGCCACCGCCGAGTGCACTGGGCACGATCTCCACCGTCGCCAACTGTCGTGGCTCAGGACACTTCACCGGGCAAGCCCAGTACCCTCTCTACGCGAGGAGCAGACCACCACCTCCACCCGCCCGGACTACACCACCGCCGACCATCTTCGACACGACACCACACCACCTGCACCTTCGATAGACACAGCGACACGAGACGCCTTTCAGGACCTCCACGCGGAGTTTTGAACGTCGGCGCCCGTTTAGCTGCCCTTGAAGAGCTGTGCAGCGTCATCAACGAAAGGGTACAGGACAATCAAGCTCCCACCACCGCTGAGCTGTCCAGCCGGATAGCCAGTGTTCAGCCGCAGCCTCAGCGGAGCAAATACAACAAACCATGGAGTCAATTTGAGGTAAACCAGACCTGGTATGCTGCATGAAAATGTTGCTATTCACAAATACATAAACAAGAATGTGGACTGTGACAGAAGTAGTATAAAACAAGTTTCAGCTAAATGAAATGTTAGTCAAACATAGGTTACAAATGTGTACAGAAGGAACGTTGCTGGGTCAAAAGGTGCATGTAGGCCATTAACAATCTTTCACAAAAGTGCAAAAAACCAAAAACAAACAAACATGGAAGTTTCAATTGATAAACTGAAAAATGTAGATGTAATTTGCATTACCAAACGCTAACTACAGGAGCATTACCTGGAATTCGTGTATCCAACCAATCTAATTCTCTACATTATGCAGCACAACGTGGACAAGCAACAATATGTGACTATCTACTGGATACCGGCACTGCCGTCGCTGCTGTTCCTTCGGACACGCAGCTGACGTCTGCACATCGCCGCCGGGGTGCCACTACTGTGGTACCGATACCACCACCGCCGAGTGCACTGGGTAGTGCGCGACGTGTGATGGCCTCGGCCATTTCACGGGGCAAGCGCAGTGCCCGCTCTACCCAAGCAGACGCCGACCACCACACCAAAGCCCAGTCAACGCCGCATCACCTCCAGCAGCCAGTACAAGTTCACCAGCCATCACCAACACTCCACCGCAACCAGCAACAGCAGCGCCATTTCACAGCTCCATGAAGGATGGCGTGCAGGACCTTCATTCCGAGGTCCTGCACATCAGCGCCCGATTGGTTCTACTGGAGGAGGCGGCGACTGCCATCGCCAAAACACAAAGTACACACCACGCAGACTACACGACATTGAGGCCGGAATCCAGGACCTACAGCAGATGACCACCGCAACAGCAAATGCACTAAGGACCTTCACCACCAACTACAGTTCACAACTCAACGCAGCACCCATTTTAAAATCCCTGGACGAAGGCCTATCTAGACTGACCACCACACTAAACACCAAACTTCTGACCGGCACACCTGACACCAAACACAGCACACACACCGCCAAACAGACTGTAGACAACATGCAGACTGTACTGACATTCTCCCCTTTCATTACCCCAACACTTACAGAACTTCTTACACCACTTGACCACAGTACTCCACCACAAACCAACGACCTGGACCAACCAGACGAAAATTTCCCTCCCTTAGGACACTCACACAATGACAAGCCTTTATCAAGGTCAAAAAAAGAAAAACACAAAATAGCAACATATAAAAAAACACACACAACTCCCTTTAGACCTTCCTTAATTCCCCGGGTGCCAGACAGGACCTCGGTCATGCCTGTCACCCGGAATCTTCTCTGCACTTCTGCTGAGCTGCCGCTTAGTTCGGCCAGCAGTAAACTCCCGCACTATCGAGGGTGCACAGAGGAACCTCACCATCCCGAAACATCTCCTTTGAACCCGTAACATCCTTCCCATTCCCGCACTTCACCTAATGGCAAAATAAGCCATTCTTTCTACCTTCCAACTCTCTCTCTGTCTCCCCTTTCCAAAAAAAAAAAAAAAAAAATAAATAAATAAATAAATAAATAAAAAAAATTAAACGCTCTCAACGAAAGGGAGCAGGACCTTCAAGCTGCCACCACCGCCACCATCGCCACATTACAGTCCACCACCGCTGAGCTGTCCAACCGGATAGCCAGTGTTCAGCCGCAGCCTCAGCGGAGCAAATACAACAAACCATGGAGTCAATTTGAGGTAAACCAGACCTGGTATGCTGCATGAAAATGTTGCTATTCACAAATACATAAACAAGAGGGTGGACGGTGACAGAAGTAGTATATAACAAGTTTCAACTAAATGAAATGTTAGACAAGCAAAGGTTAGAAATGTGTACAGAAGCAACGTTGCTGTGTCAAAAGGTGCATGTAGGCCATTAACAATCTTTCACAAAAGTGCAAAAAACAAAAACAAACAAACAAACATGGAAGTTTCAATTGATAATATGAAAAATGTAGATGTAATTTGCATTACCAAACGCTGCCTACAGGAGCATTACCTGGAATTCGTGTATCCAACCAATCTAATTCTCTACATTATGCAGCACAACATGGACAAGCTACAATATGTGACTATCTACTGGATACCGGCCCTGCCGTCGCTGCTGTTCCTTCGGACACGCGTCTGACGTCTGCACATCGCCGCCGGGGTGCCACTACTGTGGTACCCACACCACCACCGCAATCGCCCTACGTGGTGTAATGGTTACCATGCTAACTTCATATACCCAAGGTCGCGGTTTCAAACCCGGCGGAGGACGATGGATTTTTTCGGGTGTAAAAATCCTTAGCATGGTTTCTTCGAAAGGGAACTAAAGCCGTTGGTCCGTGTCGTAGATTTACGGCACGTAAAAGAACCTCAAGCCTAATAAGAGAGGCCCATGAGCAAAATTAAGCGGTCTTTCACGCCCAATATAGAATGGGACGCTGAGAACCATAGCAGTTAAAGAGCGTCCATAAATAACACGCCATTTCCATTTCCACCGCCACCGCCAAGTGCACTGGGCACGATCTCCACCGTCGCCAACTGTCGTGGCTCAGGACACTTCACCGGGCAAGCCCAGTACCCTCTCTACGCGAGGAGCAGACCACCACCTCCACCCGCCCGGACTACACCACCGCCGACCATCTTCGACACGACACCACACCACCTGCACCTTCGATAGACACAGCGACACGAGACGCCTTTCAGGACCTCCACGCGGAGTTTTGAACGTCGGCGCCCGTTTAGCTGCCCTTGAAGAGCTGTGCAGCGTCATCAACGAAAGGGTACAGGACAATCAAGCTCCCACCACCGCTGAGCTGTCCAGCCGGATAGCCAGTGTTCAGCCGCAGCCTCAGCGGAGCAAATACAACAAACCATGGAGTCAATTTGAGGTAAACCAGACCTGGTATGCTGCATGAAAATGTTGCTATTCACAAATACATAAACAAGAATGTGGACTGTGACAGAAGTAGTATAAAACAAGTTTCAACTAAATGAAATGTTAGTCAAACGTAGGTTACAAATGTGTACAGAAGGAACGTTGCTGGGTCAAAAGGTGCATGTAGGCCATTAACAATCTTTCACAAAAGTGCAAAAAACCAAAAACAAACAAACATGGAAGTTTCAATTGATAAACTGAAAAATGTAGATGTAATTTGCATTCCCAAACGCTAACTACAGGAGCATTACCTGGAATTCGTGTATCCAACCAACCTAATTCTCTACATTATACAGCACAACGTGGACAAGCTACAATATGTGACTATCTACTGGATACCGGCACTGCCGTCGCTGCTGTTCCTTCGGACACGCAGCTGACGTCTGCACATCGCCGCCGGGGTGCCACTACTGTGGTACCGATACCACCACCGCCGAGTGCACTGGGTAGTGCGCGACGTGTGATGGCCTCGGCCATTTCACGGGGCAAGCGCAGTGCCCGCTCTACCCAAGCAGACGCCGACCACCACACCCAAGCCCAGTCAACGCCGCATCACCTCCAGCAGCCAGTACAAGTTCACCAGCCATCACCAACACTCCACCGCAACCAGCAACAGCAGCGCCATTTCACAGCTCCATGAAGGATGCCGTGCAGGACCTTCATTCCGAGGTCCTGCACATCAGCGCCCGATTGGTTCTACTGGAGGAGGCGGCGACTGCCATCGCCAAAACACAAAGTACACACCACGCAGACTACACGACATTGAGGCCGGAATCCAGGACCTACAGCAGATGACCACCGCAACAGCAAATGCACTAAGGACCTTCACCACCAACTACAGTTCACAACTCAACGCAGCACCCATTTTAAAATCCCTGGACGAAGGCCTATCTAGACTGACCACCACACTAAACACCAAACTTCTGACCGGCACACCTGACACCAAACACAGCACACACACCGCCAAACAGACTGTAGACAACATGCAGACTGTACTGACATTCTCCCCTTTCATTACCCCAACACTTACAGAACTTCTTACACCACTTGACCACAGTACTCCACCACAAACCAACGACCTGGACCAACCAGGAGAAAATTTCCCTCCCTTAGGACACTCACACAATGACAAGCCTTTATCAAGGTCAAAAAAAGAAAAACACAAAATAGCAACATATAAAAAAACACACACAACTCCCTTTAGACCTTCCTTAATTCTCCGGGTGCCAGACAGGACCTCGGTCATGCCTGTCACCCGGAATCTTCTCTGCACTTCTGCTGAGCTGCCGCTTAGTTTGGCCAGCAGTAAACTCCCGCACTATCGAGGGTGCACAGAGGAACCTCACCATCCCGAAACATCTCCTTTGAACCCGTAACATCCTTCCCATTCCCGCACTTCACCTAATGGCAAAATAAGCCATTCTTTCTACCTTCCAACTCTCTCTCTGTCTCCCCTTTCCAAAAAAAAAATAAATAAATAAATAAAAAAAATTAAACGCTCTCAACGAAAGGGAGCAGGACCTTCAAGCTCCCACCACCGCCACCATCGCCACATTACAGTCCACCACCGCTGAGCTGTCCAACCGGATAGCCAGTGTTCAGCCGCAGCCTCAGCGGAGCAAATACAACAAACCATGGAGTCAATTTGAGGTAAACCAGACCTGGTATGCTGCATGAAAATGTTGCTATTCACAAATACATAAACAAGAGGGTGGACGGTGACAGAAGTAGTATATAACAAGTTTCAACTAAATGAAATGTTAGACAAGCAAAGGTTAGAAATGTGTACAGAAGCAACGTTGCTGTGTCAAAAGGTGCATGTAGGCCATTAACAATCTTTCACAAAAGTGCAAAAAACAAAAACAAACGAACAAACATGGAAGTTTCAATTGATAATATGAAAAATGTAGATGTAATTTGCATTACCAAACGCTGCCTACAGGAGCATTACCTGGAATTCGTGTATCCAACCAATCTAATTCTCTACATTATGCAGCACAACATGGAAAAGCTACAATATGTGACTATCTACTGGATACCGGCCCTGCCGTCGCTGCTGTTCCTTCGGACACGCGTCTGACGTCTGCACATCGCCGCCGGGGTGCCACTACTGTGGTACCCACACCACCACCGCAATCGCCCTACGTGGTGTAATGGTTACCATGCTAACTTCATATACCCAAGGTCGCGGTTTCAAACCCGGCGGAGGACGATGGATTTTTTCGGGTGTAAAAATCCTTAGCATGGTTTCTTCGAAAGGGAACTAAAGCCGTTGGTCCGTGTCGTAGATTTACGGCACGTAAAAGAACCTCAAGCCTAATAAGAGAGGCCCATGAGCAAAATTAAGCGGTCTTTCACGCCCAATATAGAATGGGACGCTGAGAACCACAGCAGTTAAAGAGCGTCCATAAATAACACGCCATTTCCATTTCCACCGCCACCGCCGAGTGCACTGGGCACGATCTCCACCGTCGCCAACTGTCGTGGCTCAGGACACTTCACCGGGCAAGCCCAGTACCCTCTCTACGCGAGGAGCAGACCACCACCTCCACCCGCCCGGACTACACCACCGCCGACCATCTTCGACACGACACCACACCACCTGCACCTTCGATAGACACAGCCACACGAGACGCCTTTCAGGACCTCCACGCGGAGTTTTGAACGTCGGCGCCCGTTTAGCTGCCCTTGAAGAGCTGTGCAGCGTCATCAACGAAAGGGTACAGGACAATCAAGCTCCCACCACCGCTGAGCTGTCCAGCCGGATAGCCAGTGTTCAGCCGCAGCCTCAGCGGAGCAAATACAACAAACCATGGAGTCAATTTGAGGTAAACCAGACCTGGTATGCTGCATGAAAATGTTGCTATTCACAAATACATAAACAAGAATGTGGACTGTGACAGAAGTAGTATAAAACAAGTTTCAGCTAAATGAAATGTTAGTCAAACATAGGTTACAAATGTGTACAGAAGGAACGTTGCTGGGTCAAAAGGTGCATGTAGGCCATTAACAATCTTTCACAAAAGTGCAAAAAACCAAAAACAAACAAACATGGAAGTTTCAATTGATAAACTGAAAAATGTAGATGTAATTTGCATTACCAAACGCTAACTACAGGAGCATTACCTGGAATTCGTGTATCCAACCAATCTAATTCTCTACATTATGCAGCACAACGTGGACAAGCTACAATATGTGACTATCTACTGGATACCGGCACTGCCGTCGCTGCTGTTCCTTCGGACACGCAGCTGACGTCTGCACATCGCCGCCGGGGTGCCACTACTGTGGTACCGATACCACCACCGCCGAGTGCACTGGGTAGTGCGCGACGTGTGATGGCCTCGGCCATTTCACGGGGCAAGCGCAGTGCCCGCTCTACCCAAGCAGACGCCGACCACCACACCAAAGCCCAGTCAACGCCGCATCACCTCCAGCAGCCAGTACAAGTTCACCAGCCATCACCAACACTCCACCGCAACCAGCAACAGCAGCGCCATTTCACAGCTCCATGAAGGATGCCGTGCAGGACCTTCATTCCGAGGTCCTGCACATCAGCGCCCGATTGGTTCTACTGGAGGAGGCGGCGACTGCCATCGCCAAAACACAAAGTACACACCACGCAGACTACACGACATTGAGGCCGGAATCCAGGACCTACAGCAGATGACCACCGCAACAGCAAATGCACTAAGGACCTTCACCACCAACTACAGTTCACAACTCAACGCAGCACCCATTTTAAAATCCCTGGACGAAGGCCTATCTAGACTGACCACCACACTAAACACCAAACTTCTGACCGGCACACCTGACACCAAACACAGCACACACACCGCCAAACAGACTGTAGACAACATGCAGACTGTACTGACATTCTCCCCTTTCATTACCCCAACACTTACAGAACTTCTTACACCACTTGACCACAGTACTCCACCACAAACCAACGACCTGGACCAACCAGACGAAAATTTCCCTCCCTTAGGACACTCACACAATGACAAGCCTTTATCAAGGTCAAAAAAAGAAAAACACAAAATAGCAACATATAAAAAAACACACACAACTCCCTTTAGACCTTCCTTAATTCCCCGGGTGCCAGACAGGACCTCGGTCATGCCTGTCACCCGGAATCTTCTCTGCACTTCTGCTGAGCTGCCGCTTAGTTCGGCCAGCAGTAAACTCCCGCACTATCGAGGGTGCACAGAGGAACCTCACCATCCCGAAACATCTCCTTTGAACCCGTAACATCCTTCCCATTCCCGCACTTCACCTAATGGCAAAATAAGCCATTCTTTCTACCTTCCAACTCTCTCTCTGTCTCCCCTTTCCAAAAAAAAAAAAAAAAAAATAAATAAATAAATAAATAAATAAAAAAAATTAAACGCTCTCAACGAAAGGGAGCAGGACCTTCAAGCTGCCACCACCGCCACCATCGCCACATTACAGTCCACCACCGCTGAGCTGTCCAACCGGATAGCCAGTGTTCAGCCGCAGCCTCAGCGGAGCAAATACAACAAACCATGGAGTCAATTTGAGGTAAACCAGACCTGGTATGCTGCATGAAAATGTTGCTATTCACAAATACATAAACAAGAGGGTGGACGGTGACAGAAGTAGTATATAACAAGTTTCAACTAAATGAAATGTTAGACAAGCAAAGGTTAGAAATGTGTACAGAAGCAACGTTGCTGTGTCAAAAGGTGCATGTAGGCCATTAACAATCTTTCACAAAAGTGCAAAAAACAAAAACAAACAAACAAACATGGAAGTTTCAATTGATAATATGAAAAATGTAGATGTAATTTGCATTACCAAACGCTGCCTACAGGAGCATTACCTGGAATTCGTGTATCCAACCAATCTAATTCTCTACATTATGCAGCACAACATGGACAAGCTACAATATGTGACTATCTACTGGATACCGGCCCTGCCGTCGCTGCTGTTCCTTCGGACACGCGTCTGACGTCTGCACATCGCCGCCGGGGTGCCACTACTGTGGTACCCACACCACCACCGCAATCGCCCTACGTGGTGTAATGGTTACCATGCTAACTTCATATACCCAAGGTCGCGGTTTCAAACCCGGCGGAGGACGATGGATTTTTTCGGGTGTAAAAATCCTTAGCATGGTTTCTTCGAAAGGGAACTAAAGCCGTTGGTCCGTGTCGTAGATTTACGGCACGTAAAAGAACCTCAAGCCTAATAAGAGAGGCCCATGAGCAAAATTAAGCGGTCTTTCACGCCCAATATAGAATGGGACGCTGAGAACCATAGCAGTTAAAGAGCGTCCATAAATAACACGCCATTTCCATTTCCACCGCCACCGCCAAGTGCACTGGGCACGATCTCCACCGTCGCCAACTGTCGTGGCTCAGGACACTTCACCGGGCAAGCCCAGTACCCTCTCTACGCGAGGAGCAGACCACCACCTCCACCCGCCCGGACTACACCACCGCCGACCATCTTCGACACGACACCACACCACCTGCACCTTCGATAGACACAGCGACACGAGACGCCTTTCAGGACCTCCACGCGGAGTTTTGAACGTCGGCGCCCGTTTAGCTGCCCTTGAAGAGCTGTGCAGCGTCATCAACGAAAGGGTACAGGACAATCAAGCTCCCACCACCGCTGAGCTGTCCAGCCGGATAGCCAGTGTTCAGCCGCAGCCTCAGCGGAGCAAATACAACAAACCATGGAGTCAATTTGAGGTAAACCAGACCTGGTATGCTGCATGAAAATGTTGCTATTCACAAATACATAAACAAGAATGTGGACTGTGACAGAAGTAGTATAAAACAAGTTTCAACTAAATGAAATGTTAGTCAAACGTAGGTTACAAATGTGTACAGAAGGAACGTTTCTGGGTCAAAAGGTGCATGTAGGCCATTAACAATCTTTCACAAAAGTGCAAAAAACCAAAAACAAACAAACATGGAAGTTTCAATTGATAAACTGAAAAATGTAGATGTAATTTGCATTCCCAAACGCTAACTACAGGAGCATTACCTGGAATTCGTGTATCCAACCAATCTAATTCTCTACATTATACAGCACAACGTGGACAAGCTACAATATGTGACTATCTACTGGATACCGGCACTGCCGTCGCTGCTGTTCCTTCGGACACGCAGCTGACGTCTGCACATCGCCGCCGGGGTGCCACTACTGTGGTACCGATACCACCACCGCCGAGTGCACTGGGTAGTGCGCGACGTGTGATGGCCTCGGCCATTTCACGGGGCAAGCGCAGTGCCCGCTCTACCCAAGCAGACGCCGACCACTACACCCAAGCCCATTCAACGCCGCATCACCTCCAGCAGCCAGTACAAGTTCACCAGCCATCACCAACACTCCACCGCAACCAGCAACAGCAGCGCCATTTCACAGCTCCATGAAGGATGCCGTGCAGGACCTTCATTCCGAGGTCCTGCACATCAGCGCCCGATTGGTTCTACTGGAGGAGGCGGCGACTGCCATCGCCAAAACACAAAGTACACACCACGCAGACTACACGACATTGAGGCCGGAATCCAGGACCTACAGCAGATGACCACCGCAACAGCAAATGCACTAAGGACCTTCACCACCAACTACAGTTCACAACTCAACGCAGCACCCATTTTAAAATCCCTGGACGAAGGCCTATCTAGACTGACCACCACACTAAACACCAAACTTCTGACCGGCACACCTGACACCAAACACAGCACACACACCGCCAAACAGACTGTAGACAACATGCAGACTGTACTGACATTCTCCCCTTTCATTACCCCAACACTTACAGAACTTCTTACACCACTTGACCACAGTACTCCACCACAAACCAACGACCTGGACCAACCAGGAGAAAATTTCCCTCCCTTAGGACACTCACACAATGACAAGCCTTTATCAAGGTCAAAAAAAGAAAAACACAAAATAGCAACATATAAAAAAACACACACAACTCCCTTTAGACCTTCCTTAATTCTCCGGGTGCCAGACAGGACCTCGGTCATGCCTGTCACCCGGAATCTTCTCTGCACTTCTGCTGAGCTGCCGCTTAGTTTGGCCAGCAGTAAACTCCCGCACTATCGAGGGTGCACAGAGGAACCTCACCATCCCGAAACATCTCCTTTGAACCCGTAACATCCTTCCCATTCCCGCACTTCACCTAATGGCAAAATAAGCCATTCTTTCTACCTTCCAACTCTCTCTCTGTCTCCCCTTTCCAAAAAAAAAATAAATAAATAAATAAAAAAAATTAAACGCTCTCAACGAAAGGGAGCAGGACCTTCAAGCTCCCACCACCGCCACCATCGCCACATTACAGTCCACCACCGCTGAGCTGTCCAACCGGATAGCCAGTGTTCAGCCGCAGCCTCAGCGGAGCAAATACAACAAACCATGGAGTCAATTTGAGGTAAACCAGACCTGGTATGCTGCATGAAAATGTTGCTATTCACAAATACATAAACAAGAGGGTGGACGGTGACAGAAGTAGTATATAACAAGTTTCAACTAAATGAAATGTTAGACAAGCAAAGGTTAGAAATGTGTACAGAAGCAACGTTGCTGTGTCAAAAGGTGCATGTAGGCCATTAACAATCTTTCACAAAAGTGCAAAAAACAAAAACAAACAAACAAACATGGAAGTTTCAATTGATAATATGAAAAATGTAGATGTAATTTGCATTACCAAACGCTGCCTACAGGAGCATTACCTGGAATTCGTGTATCCAACCAATCTAATTCTCTACATTATGCAGCACAACATGGAAAAGCTACAATATGTGACTATCTACTGGATACCGGCCCTGCCGTCGCTGCTGTTCCTTCGG
This sequence comes from Hymenopus coronatus, assembly GCA_030762935.1. Lineage (NCBI taxonomy): Eukaryota > Metazoa > Arthropoda > Insecta > Mantodea > Hymenopodidae > Hymenopus > Hymenopus coronatus. The sequence goes on from CM060900.1 coordinate 62,347,218, forward strand.
ACACGCGTCTGACGTCTGCACATCGCCGCCGGGGTGCCACTACTGTGGTACCCACACCACCACCGCAATCGCCCTACGTGGTGTAATGGTTACCATGCTAACTTCATATACCCAAGGTCGCGGTTTCAAACCCGGCGGAGGACGATGGATTTTTTCGGGTGTAAAAATCCTTAGCATGGTTTCTTCGAAAGGGAACTAAAGCCGTTGGTCCGTGTCGTAGATTTACGGCACGTAAAAGAACCTCAAGCCTAATAAGAGAGGCCCATGAGCAAAATTAAGCGGTCTTTCACGCCCAATATAGAATGGGACGCTGAGAACCACAGCAGTTAAAGAGCGTCCATAAATAACACGCCATTTCCATTTCCACCGCCACCGCCGAGTGCACTGGGCACGATCTCCACCGTCGCCAACTGTCGTGGCTCAGGACACTTCACCGGGCAAGCCCAGTACCCTCTCTACGCGAGGAGCAGACCACCACCTCCACCCGCCCGGACTACACCACCGCCGACCATCTTCGACACGACACCACACCACCTGCACCTTCGATAGACACAGCGACACGAGACGCCTTTCAGGACCTCCACGCGGAGTTTTGAACGTCGGCGCCCGTTTAGCTGCCCTTGAAGAGCTGTGCAGCGTCATCAACGAAAGGGTACAGGACAATCAAGCTCCCACCACCGCTGAGCTGTCCAGCCGGATAGCCAGTGTTCAGCCGCAGCCTCAGCGGAGCAAATACAACAAACCATGGAGTCAATTTGAGGTAAACCAGACCTGGTATGCTGCATGAAAATGTTGCTATTCACAAATACATAAACAAGAATGTGGACTGTGACAGAAGTAGTATAAAACAAGTTTCAGCTAAATGAAATGTTAGTCAAACATAGGTTACAAATGTGTACAGAAGGAACGTTGCTGGGTCAAAAGGTGCATGTAGGCCATTAACAATCTTTCACAAAAGTGCAAAAAACCAAAAACAAACAAACATGGAAGTTTCAATTGATAAACTGAAAAATGTAGATGTAATTTGCATTACCAAACGCTAACTACAGGAGCATTACCTGGAATTCGTGTATCCAACCAATCTAATTCTCTACATTATGCAGCACAACGTGGACAAGCTACAATATGTGACTATCTACTGGATACCGGCACTGCCGTCGCTGCTGTTCCTTCGGACACGCAGCTGACGTCTGCACATCGCCGCCGGGGTGCCACTACTGTGGTACCGATACCACCACCGCCGAGTGCACTGGGTAGTGCGCGACGTGTGATGGCCTCGGCCATTTCACGGGGCAAGCGCAGTGCCCGCTCTACCCAAGCAGACGCCGACCACCACACCAAAGCCCAGTCAACGCCGCATCACCTCCAGCAGCCAGTACAAGTTCACCAGCCATCACCAACACTCCACCGCAACCAGCAACAGCAGCGCCATTTCACAGCTCCATGAAGGATGGCGTGCAGGACCTTCATTCCGAGGTCCTGCACATCAGCGCCCGATTGGTTCTACTGGAGGAGGCGGCGACTGCCATCGCCAAAACACAAAGTACACACCACGCAGACTACACGACATTGAGGCCGGAATCCAGGACCTACAGCAGATGACCACCGCAACAGCAAATGCACTAAGGACCTTCACCACCAACTACAGTTCACAACTCAACGCAGCACCCATTTTAAAATCCCTGGACGAAGGCCTATCTAGACTGACCACCACACTAAACACCAAACTTCTGACCGGCACACCTGACACCAAACACAGCACACACACCGCCAAACAGACTGTAGACAACATGCAGACTGTACTGACATTCTCCCCTTTCATTACCCCAACACTTACAGAACTTCTTACACCACTTGACCACAGTACTCCACCACAAACCAACGACCTGGACCAACCAGACGAAAATTTCCCTCCCTTAGGACACTCACACAATGACAAGCCTTTATCAAGGTCAAAAAAAGAAAAACACAAAATAGCAACATATAAAAAAACACACACAACTCCCTTTAGACCTTCCTTAATTCCCCGGGTGCCAGACAGGACCTCGGTCATGCCTGTCACCCGGAATCTTCTCTGCACTTCTGCTGAGCTGCCGCTTAGTTCGGCCAGCAGTAAACTCCCGCACTATCGAGGGTGCACAGAGGAACCTCACCATCCCGAAACATCTCCTTTGAACCCGTAACATCCTTCCCATTCCCGCACTTCACCTAATGGCAAAATAAGCCATTCTTTCTACCTTCCAACTCTCTCTCTGTCTCCCCTTTCCAAAAAAAAAAAAATAAATAAATAAATAAATAAATAAATAAAAAAAATTAAACGCTCTCAACGAAAGGGAGCAGGACCTTCAAGCTGCCACCACCGCCACCATCGCCACATTACAGTCCACCACCGCTGAGCTGTCCAACCGGATAGCCAGTGTTCAGCCGCAGCCTCAGCGGAGCAAATACAACAAACCATGGAGTCAATTTGAGGTAAACCAGACCTGGTATGCTGCATGAAAATGTTGCTATTCACAAATACATAAACAAGAGGGTGGACGGTGACAGAAGTAGTATATAACAAGTTTCAACTAAATGAAATGTTAGACAAGCAAAGGTTAGAAATGTGTACAGAAGCAACGTTGCTGTGTCAAAAGGTGCATGTAGGCCATTAACAATCTTTCACAAAAGTGCAAAAAACAAAAACAAACAAACAAACATGGAAGTTTCAATTGATAATATGAAAAATGTAGATGTAATTTGCATTACCAAACGCTGCCTACAGGAGCATTACCTGGAATTCGTGTATCCAACCAATCTAATTCTCTACATTATGCAGCACAACATGGACAAGCTACAATATGTGACTATCTACTGGATACCGGCCCTGCCGTCGCTGCTGTTCCTTCGGACACGCGTCTGACGTCTGCACATCGCCGCCGGGGTGCCACTACTGTGGTACCCACACCACCACCGCAATCGCCCTACGTGGTGTAATGGTTACCATGCTAACTTCATATACCCAAGGTCGCGGTTTCAAACCCGGCGGAGGACGATGGATTTTTTCGGGTGTAAAAATCCTTAGCATGGTTTCTTCGAAAGGGAACTAAAGCCGTTGGTCCGTGTCGTAGATTTACGGCACGTAAAAGAACCTCAAGCCTAATAAGAGAGGCCCATGAGCAAAATTAAGCGGTCTTTCACGCCCAATATAGAATGGGACGCTGAGAACCATAGCAGTTAAAGAGCGTCCATAAATAACACGCCATTTCCATTTCCACCGCCACCGCCAAGTGCACTGGGCACGATCTCCACCGTCGCCAACTGTCGTGGCTCAGGACACTTCACCGGGCAAGCCCAGTACCCTCTCTACGCGAGGAGCAGACCACCACCTCCACCCGCCCGGACTACACCACCGCCGACCATCTTCGACACGACACCACACCACCTGCACCTTCGATAGACACAGCGACACGAGACGCCTTTCAGGACCTCCACGCGGAGTTTTGAACGTCGGCGCCCGTTTAGCTGCCCTTGAAGAGCTGTGCAGCGTCATCAACGAAAGGGTACAGGCCAATCAAGCTCCCACCACCGCTGAGCTGTCCAGCCGGATAGCCAGTGTTCAGCCGCAGCCTCAGCGGAGCAAATACAACAAACCATGGAGTCAATTTGAGGTAAACCAGACCTGGTATGCTGCATGAAAATGTTGCTATTCACAAATACATAAACAAGAATGTGGACTGTGACAGAAGTAGTATAAAACAAGTTTCAACTAAATGAAATGTTAGTCAAACGTAGGTTACAAATGTGTACAGAAGGAACGTTGCTGGGTCAAAAGGTGCATGTAGGCCATTAACAATCTTTCACAAAAGTGCAAAAAACCAAAAACAAACAAACATGGAAGTTTCAATTGATAAACTGAAAAATGTAGATGTAATTTGCATTCCCAAACGCTAACTACAGGAGCATTACCTGGAATTCGTGTATCCAACCAATCTAATTCTCTACATTATACAGCACAACGTGGACAAGCTACAATATGTGACTATCTACTGGATACCGGCACTGCCGTCGCTGCTGTTCCTTCGGACACGCAGCTGACGTCTGCACATCGCCGCCGGGGTGCCACTACTGTGGTACCGATACCACCACCGCCGAGTGCACTGGGTAGTGCGCGACGTGTGATGGCCTCGGCCATTTCACGGGGCAAGCGCAGTGCCCGCTCTACCCAAGCAGACGCCGACCACCACACCCAAGCCCAGTCAACGCCGCATCACCTCCAGCAGCCAGTACAAGTTCACCAGCCATCACCAACACTCCACCGCAACCAGCAACAGCAGCGCCATTTCACAGCTCCATGAAGGATGCCGTGCAGGACCTTCATTCCGAGGTCCTGCACATCAGCGCCCGATTGGTTCTACTGGAGGAGGCGGCGACTGCCATCGCCAAAACACAAAGTACACACCACGCAGACTACACGACATTGAGGCCGGAATCCAGGACCTACAGCAGATGACCACCGCAACAGCAAATGCACTAAGGACCTTCACCACCAACTACAGTTCACAACTCAACGCAGCACCCATTTTAAAATCCCTGGACGAAGGCCTATCTAGACTGACCACCACACTAAACACCAAACTTCTGACCGGCACACCTGACACCAAACACAGCACACACACCGCCAAACAGACTGTAGACAACATGCAGACTGTACTGACATTCTCCCCTTTCATTACCCCAACACTTACATAACTTCTTACACCACTTGACCACAGTACTCCACCACAAACCAACGACCTGGACCAACCAGACGAAAATTTCCCTCCCTTAGGACACTCACACAATGACAAGCCTTTATCAAGGTCAAAAAAAGAAAAACACAAAATAGCAACATATAAAAAAACACACACAACTCCCTTTAGACCTTCCTTAATTCCCCGGGTGCCAGAAAGGACCTCGGTCATGCCTGTCACCCGGAATCTTCTCTGCACTTCTGCTGAGCTGCCGCTTAGTTCGGCCAGCAGTAAACTCCCGCACTATCGAGGGTGCACAGAGGAACCTCACCATCCCGAAACATCTCCTTTGAACCCGTAACATCCTTCCCATTCCCGCACTTCACCTAATGGCAAAATAAGCCATTCTTTCTACCTTTCAACTCTCTCTCTGTCTCCCCTTTCCAAAAAAAAAAAAAAATAAATAAATAAATAAATAAAAAAAATTAAACGCTCTTAACGAAAGGGAGCAGGACCTTCAAGCTGCCACCACCGCCACCATCGCCACATTACAGTCCACCACCGCTGAGCTGTCCAACCGGATAGCCAGTGTTCAGCCGCAGCCTCAGCGGAGCAAATACAACAAACCATGGAGTCAATTTGAGGTAAACCAGACCTGGTATGCTGCATGAAAATGTTGCTATTCACAAATACATAAACAAGAGGGTGGACGGTGACAGAAGTAGTATATAACAAGTTTCAACTAAATGAAATGTTAGACAAGCAAAGGTTAGAAATGTGTACAGAAGCAACGTTGCTGTGTCAAAAGGTGCATGTAGGCCATTAACAATCTTTCACAAAAGTGCAAAAAACAAAAACAAACAAACAAACATGGAAGTTTCAATTGATAATATGAAAAATGTAGATGTAATTTGCATTACCAAACGCTGCCTACAGGAGCATTACCTGGAATTCGTGTATCCAACCAATCTAATTCTCTACATTATGCAGCACAACATGGAAAAGCTACAATATGTGACTATCTACTGGATACCGGCCCTGCCGTCGCTGCTGTTCCTTCGGACACGCGTCTGACGTCTGCACATCGCCGCCGGGGTGCCACTACTGTGGTACCCACACCACCACCGCAATCGCCCTACGTGGTGTAATGGTTACCATGCTAACTTCATATACCCAAGGTCGCGGTTTCAAACCCGGCGGAGGACGATGGATTTTTTCGGGTGTAAAAATCCTTAGCATGGTTTCTTCGAAAGGGAACTAAAGCCGTTGGTCCGTGTCGTAGATTTACGGCACGTAAAAGAACCTCAAGCCTAATAAGAGAGGCCCATGAGCAAAATTAAGCGGTCTTTCACGCCCAATATAGAATGGGACGCTGAGAACCACAGCAGTTAAAGAGCGTCCATAAATAACACGCCATTTCCATTTCCACCGCCACCGCCGAGTGCACTGGGCACGATCTCCACCGTCGCCAACTGTCGTGGCTCAGGACACTTCACCGGGCAAGCCCAGTACCCTCTCTACGCGAGGAGCAGACCACCACCTCCACCCGCCCGGACTACACCACCGCCGACCATCTTCGACACGACACCACACCACCTGCACCTTCGATAGACACAGCGACACGAGACGCCTTTCAGGACCTCCACGCGGAGTTTTGAACGTCGGCGCCCGTTTAGCTGCCCTTGAAGAGCTGTGCAGCGTCATCAACGAAAGGGTACAGGACAATCAAGCTCCCACCACCCATGAGCTGTCCAGCCGGATAGCCAGTGTTCAGCCGCAGCCTCAGCGGAGCAAATACAACAAACCATGGAGTCAATTTGAGGTAAACCAGACCTGGTATGCTGCATGAAAATGTTGCTATTCACAAATACATAAACAAGAATGTGGACTGTGACAGAAGTAGTATAAAACAAGTTTCAGCTAAATGAAATGTTAGTCAAACATAGGTTACAAATGTGTACAGAAGGAACGTTGCTGGGTCAAAAGGTGCATGTAGGCCATTAACAATCTTTCACAAAAGTGCAAAAAACCAAAAACAAACAAACATGGAAGTTTCAATTGATAAACTGAAAAATGTAGATGTAATTTGCATTACCAAACGCTAACTACAGGAGCATTACCTGGAATTCGTGTATCCAACCAATCTAATTCTCTACATTATGCAGCACAACGTGGACAAGCTACAATATGTGACTATCTACTGGATACCGGCACTGCCGTCGCTGCTGTTCCTTCGGACACGCAGCTGACGTCTGCACATCGCCGCCGGGGTGCCACTACTGTGGTACCGATACCACCACCGCCGAGTGCACTGGGTAGTGCGCGACGTGTGATGGCCTCGGCCATTTCACGGGGCAAGCGCAGTGCCCGCTCTACCCAAGCAGACGCCGACCACCACACCAAAGCCCAGTCAACGCCGCATCACCTCCAGCAGCCAGTACAAGTTCACCAGCCATCACCAACACTCCACCGCAACCAGCAACAGCAGCGCCATTTCACAGCTCCATGAAGGATGCCGTGCAGGACCTTCATTCCGAGGTCCTGCACATCAGCGCCCGATTGGTTCTACTGGAGGAGGCGGCGACTGCCATCGCCAAAACACAAAGTACACACCACGCAGACTACACGACATTGAGGCCGGAATCCAGGACCTACAGCAGATGACCACCGCAACAGCAAATGCACTAAGGACCTTCACCACCAACTACAGTTCACAACTCAACGCAGCACCCATTTTAAAATCCCTGGACGAAGGCCTATCTAGACTGACCACCACACTAAACACCAAACTTCTGACCGGCACACCTGACACCAAACACAGCACACACACCGCCAAACAGACTGTAGACAACATGCAGACTGTACTGACATTCTCCCCTTTCATTACCCCAACACTTACAGAACTTCTTACACCACTTGACCACAGTACTCCACCACAAACCAACGACCTGGACCAACCAGACGAAAATTTCCCTCCCTTAGGACACTCACACAATGACAAGCCTTTATCAAGGTCAAAAAAAGAAAAACACAAAATAGCAACATATAAAAAAACACACACAACTCCCTTTAGACCTTCCTTAATTCCCCGGGTGCCAGACAGGACCTCGGTCATGCCTGTCACCCGGAATCTTCTCTGCACTTCTGCTGAGCTGCCGCTTAGTTCGGCCAGCAGTAAACTCCCGCACTATCGAGGGTGCACAGAGGAACCTCACCATCCCGAAACATCTCCTTTGAACCCGTAACATCCTTCCCATTCCCGCACTTCACCTAATGGCAAAATAAGCCATTCTTTCTACCTTCCAACTCTCTCTCTGTCTCCCCTTTCCAAAAAAAAAAAATAAATAAATAAATAAATAAATAAAAAAAATTAAACGCTCTCAACGAAAGGGAGCAGGACCTTCAAGCTGCCACCACCGCCACCATCGCCACATTACAGTCCACCACCGCTGAGCTGTCCAACCGGATAGCCAGTGTTCAGCCGCAGCCTCAGCGGAGCAAATACAACAAACCATGGAGTCAATTTGAGGTAAACCAGACCTGGTATGCTGCATGAAAATGTTGCTATTCACAAATACATAAACAAGAGGGTGGACGGTGACAGAAGTAGTATATAACAAGTTTCAACTAAATGAAATGTTAGACAAGCAAAGGTTAGAAATGTGTACAGAAGCAACGTTGCTGTGTCAAAAGGTGCATGTAGGCCATTAACAATCTTTCACAAAAGTGCAAAAAACAAAAACAAACAAACAAACATGGAAGTTTCAATTGATAATATGAAAAATGTAGATGTAATTTGCATTACCAAACGCTGCCTACAGGAGCATTACCTGGAATTCGTGTATCCAACCAATCTAATTCTCTACATTATGCAGCACAACATGGACAAGCTACAATATGTGACTATCTACTGGATACCGGCCCTGCCGTCGCTGCTGTTCCTTCGGACACGCGTCTGACGTCTGCACATCGCCGCCGGGGTGCCACTACTGTGGTACCCACACCACCACCGCAATCGCCCTACGTGGTGTAATGGTTACCATGCTAACTTCATATACCCAAGGTCGCGGTTTCAAACCCGGCGGAGGACGATGGATTTTTTCGGGTGTAAAAATCCTTAGCATGGTTTCTTCGAAAGGGAACTAAAGCCGTTGGTCCGTGTCGTAGATTTACGGCACGTAAAAGAACCTCAAGCCTAATAAGAGAGGCCCATGAGCAAAATTAAGCGGTCTTTCACGCCCAATATAGAATGGGACGCTGAGAACCACAGCAGTTAAAGAGCGTCCATAAATAACACGCCATTTCCATTTCCACCGCCACCGCCAAGTGCACTGGGCACGATCTCCACCGTCGCCAACTGTCGTGGCTCAGGACACTTCACCGGGCAAGCCCAGTACCCTCTCTACGCGAGGAGCAGACCACCACCTCCACCCGCCCGGACTACACCACCGCCGACCATCTTCGACACGACACCACACCACCTGCACCTTCGATAGACACAGCGACACGAGACGCCTTTCAGGACCTCCACGCGGAGTTTTGAACGTCGGCGCCCGTTTAGCTGCCCTTGAAGAGCTGTGCAGCGTCATCAACGAAAGGGTACAGGACAATCAAGCTCCCACCACCGCTGAGCTGTCCAGCCGGATAGCCAGTGTTCAGCCGCAGCCTCAGCGGAGCAAATACAACAAACCATGGAGTCAATTTGAGGTAAACCAGACCTGGTATGCTGCATGAAAATGTTGCTATTCACAAATACATAAACAAGAATGTGGACTGTGACAGAAGTAGTATAAAACAAGTTTCAACTAAATGAAATGTTAGTCAAACGTAGGTTACAAATGTGTACAGAAGGAACGTTGCTGGGTCAAAAGGTGCATGTAGGCCATTAACAATCTTTCACAAAAGTGCAAAAAACCAAAAACAAACAAACATGGAAGTTTCAATTGATAAACTGAAAAATGTAGATGTAATTTGCATTCCCAAACGCTAACTACAGGAGCATTACCTGGAATTCGTGTATCCAACCAATCTAATTCTCTACATTATACAGCACAACGTGGACAAGCTACAATATGTGACTATCTACTGGATACCGGCACTGCCGTCGCTGCTGTTCCTTCGGACACGCAGCTGACGTCTGCACATCGCCGCCGGGGTGCCACTACTGTGGTACCGATACCACCACCGCCGAGTGCACTGGGTAGTGCGCGACGTGTGATGGCCTCGGCCATTTCACGGGGCAAGCGCAGTGCCCGCTCTACCCAAGCAGACGCCGACCACCACACCCAAGCCCAGTCAACGCCGCATCACCTCCAGCAGCCAGTACAAGTTCACCAGCCATCACCAACACTCCACCGCAACCAGCAACAGCAGCGCCATTTCACAGCTCCATGAAGGATGCCGTGCAGGACCTTCATTCCGAGGTCCTGCACATCAGCGCCCGATTGGTTCTACTGGAGGAGGCGGCGACTGCCATCGCCAAAACACAAAGTACACACCACGCAGACTACACGACATTGAGGCCGGAATCCAGGACCTACAGCAGATGACCACCGCAACAGCAAATGCACTAAGGACCTTCACCACCAACTACAGTTCACAACTCAACGCAGCACCCATTTTAAAATCCCTGGACGAAGGCCTATCTAGACTGACCACCACACTAAACACCAAACTTCTGACCGGCACACCTGACACCAAACACAGCACACACACCGCCAAACAGACTGTAGACAACATGCAGACTGTACTGACATTCTCCCCTTTCATTACCCCAACTTACATAACTTCTTACACCACTTGACCACAGTACTCCACCACAAACCAACGACCTGGACCAACCAGACGAAAATTTCCCTCCCTTAGGACACTCACACAATGACAAGCCTTTATCAAGGTCAAAAAAAGAAAAACACAAAATAGCAACATATAAAAAAACACACACAACTCCCTTTAGACCTTCCTTAATTCCCCGGGTGCCAGAAAGGACCTCGGTCATGCCTGTCACCCGGAATCTTCTCTGCACTTCTGCTGAGCTGCCGCTTAGTTCGGCCAGCAGTAAACTCCCGCACTATCGAGGGTGCACAGAGGAACCTCACCATCCCGAAACATCTCCTTTGAACCCGTAACATCCTTCCCATTCCCGCACTTCACCTAATGGCAAAATAAGCCATTCTTTCTACCTTTCAACTCTCTCTCTGTCTCCCCTTTCCAAAAAAAAAAAAAAAAAAATAAATAAATAAATAAATAAAAAAAATTAAACGCTCTTAAAGAAAGGGAGCAGGACCTTCAAGCTGCCACCACCGCCACCATCGCCACATTACAGTCCACCACCGCTGAGCTGTCCAACCGGATAGCCAGTGTTCAGCCGCAGCCTCAGCGGAGCAAATACAACAAACCATGGAGTCAATTTGAGGTAAACCAGACCTGGTATGCTGCATGAAAATGTTGCTATTCACAAATACATAAACAAGAGGGTGGACGGTGACAGAAGTAGTATATAACAAGTTTCAACTAAATGAAATGTTAGACAAGCAAAGGTTAGAAATGTGTACAGAAGCAACGTTGCTGTGTCAAAAGGTGCATGTAGGCCATTAACAATCTTTCACAAAAGTGCAAAAAACAAAAACAAACAAACAAACATGGAAGTTTCAATTGATAATATGAAAAATGTAGATGTAATTTGCATTACCAAACGCTGCCTACAGGAGCATTACCTGGAATTCGTGTATCCAACCAATCTAATTCTCTACATTATGCAGCACAACATGGAAAAGCTACAATATGTGACTATCTACTGGATACCGGCCCTGCCGTCGCTGCTGTTCCTTCGGACACGCGTCTGACGTCTGCACATCGCCGCCGGGGTGCCACTACTGTGGTACCCACACCACCACCGCAATCGCCCTACGTGGTGTAATGGTTACCATGCTAACTTCATATACCCAAGGTCGCGGTTTCAAACCCGGCGGAGGACGATGGATTTTTTCGGGTGTAAAAATCCTTAGCATGGTTTCTTCGAAAGGGAACTAAAGCCGTTGGTCCGTGTCGTAGATTTACGGCACGTAAAAGAACCTCAAGCCTAATAAGAGAGGCCCATGAGCAAAATTAAGCGGTCTTTCACGCCCAATATAGAATGGGACGCTGAGAACCACAGCAGTTAAAGAGCGTCCATAAATAACACGCCATTTCCATTTCCACCGCCACCGCCGAGTGCACTGGGCACGATCTCCACCGTCGCCAACTGTCGTGGCTCAGGACACTTCACCGGGCAAGCCCAGTACCCTCTCTACGCGAGGAGCAGACCACCACCTCCACCCGCCCGGACTACACCACCGCCGACCATCTTCGACACGACACCACACCACCTGCACCTTCGATAGACACAGCGACACGAGACGCCTTTCAGGACCTCCACGCGGAGTTTTGAACGTCGGCGCCCGTTTAGCTGCCCTTGAAGAGCTGTGCAGCGTCATCAACGAAAGGGTACAGGACAATCAAGCTCCCACCACCGCTGAGCTGTCCAGCCGGATAGCCAGTGTTCAGCCGCAGCCTCAGCGGAGCAAATACAACAAACCATGGAGTCAATTTGAGGTAAACCAGACCTGGTATGCTGCATGAAAATGTTGCTATTCACAAATACATAAACAAGAATGTGGACTGTGACAGAAGTAGTATAAAACAAGTTTCAGCTAAATGAAAAGTTAGTCAAACATAGGTTACAAATGTGTACAGAAGGAACGTTGCTGGGTCAAAAGGTGCATGTAGGCCATTAACAATCTTTCACAAAAGTGCAAAAAACCAAAAACAAACAAACATGGAAGTTTCAATTGATAAACTGAAAAATGTAGATGTAATTTGCATTACCAAACGCTAACTACAGGAGCATTACCTGGAATTCGTGTATCCAACCAATCTAATTCTCTACATTATGCAGCACAACGTGGACAAGCTACAATATGTGACTATCTACTGGATACCGGCACTGCCGTCGCTGCTGTTCCTTCGGACACGCAGCTGACGTCTGCACATCGCCGCCGGGGTGCCACTACTGTGGTACCGATACCACCACCGCCGAGTGCACTGGGTAGTGCGCGACGTGTGATGGCCTCGGCCATTTCACGGGGCAAGCGCAGTGCCCGCTCTACCCAAGCAGACGCCGACCACCACACCAAAGCCCAGTCAACGCCGCATCACCTCCAGCAGCCAGTACAAGTTCACCAGCCATCACCAACACTCCACCGCAACCAGCAACAGCAGCGCCATTTCACAGCTCCATGAAGGATGCCGTGCAGGACCTTCATTCCGAGGTCCTGCACATCAGCGCCCGATTGGTTCTACTGGAGGAGGCGGCGACTGCCATCGCCAAAACACAAAGTACACACCACGCAGACTACACGACATTGAGGCCGGAATCCAGGACCTACAGCAGATGACCACCGCAACAGCAAATGCACTAAGGACCTTCACCACCAACTACAGTTCACAACTCAACGCAGCACCCATTTTAAAATCCCTGGACGAAGGCCTATCTAGACTGACCACCACACTAAACACCAAACTTCTGACCGGCACACCTGACACCAAACACAGCACACACACCGCCAAACAGACTGTAGACAACATGCAGACTGTACTGACATTCTCCCCTTTCATTACCCCAACACTTACAGAACTTCTTACACCACTTGACCACAGTACTCCACCACAAACCAACGACCTGGACCAACCAGACGAAAATTTCCCTCCCTTAGGACACTCACACAATGACAAGCCTTTATCAAGGTCAAAAAAAGAAAAACACAAAATAGCAACATATAAAAAAACACACACAACTCCCTTTAGACCTTCCTTAATTCCCCGGGTGCCAGACAGGACCTCGGTCATGCCTGTCACCCGGAATCTTCTCTGCACTTCTGCTGAGCTGCCGCTTAGTTCGGCCAGCAGTAAACTCCCGCACTATCGAGGGTGCACAGAGGAACCTCACCATCCCGAAACATCTCCTTTGAACCCGTAACATACTTCCCATTCCCGCACTTCACCTAATGGCAAAATAAGCCATTCTTTCTACCTTCCAACTCTCTCTCTCTGTCTCCCCTTTCCTAAAAAAAAAATAAATAAATAAAAAAAATTAAACGCTCTCAACGAAAGGGAGCAGGACCTTCAAGCTGCTACCACCGCCACCATCGCCACATTACAGTCCACCACCGCTGAGCTGTCCAACCGGATAGCCAGTGTTCAGCCGCAGCCTCAGCGGAGCAAATACAACAAACCATGGAGTCAATTTGAGGTAAACCAGACCTGGTATGCTGCATGAAAATGTTGCTATTCACAAATACATAAACAAGAAGGTGGACGGTGACAGAAGTAGTATATAACAAGTTTCAACTAAATGAAATGTTAGACAAGCAAAGGTTAGAAATGTGTACAGAAGCAACGTCGCTGTGTCAAAAGGTGCATGTAGGCCATTAACAATCTTTCACAAAAGTGCAAAAAACAAAAACAAACAAACATGGAAGTTTCAATTGATAATATGAAAAATGTAGATGTAATTTGCATTACCAAACGCTGCCTACAGGAGCATTACCTGGAATTCATGTATCCAACCAATCTAATTTTCTACATTATGCAGCACAACATGGACAAGCTACAATATGTGACTATCTACTGGATACCGGCCCTGCCGTCGCTGCTGTTCCTTCGGACACGCGTCTGACGTCTGCACATCGCCGCCGGGGTGCCACTACTGTGGTACCCACACCACCACCGCAATCGCCCTACGTGGTGTAATGGTTACCATGCTAACTTCATATACCCAAGGTCGTGGTTTCAAACCCGGCGAAGGACGATGGATTTTTTCGGGTGTAAAAATCCTTAGCATGGTTTCTTCGAAAGGGAACTAAAGCCGTTGGTCCGTGTCGTAGATTTACGGCACGTAAAAGAACCTCAAGCCTAATAAGAGAGGCCCATGAGCAAAATTAAGCGGTCTTTCACGCCCAATATAGAATGGGACGCTGAGAACCACAGCAGTTAAAGAGCGTCCATAAATAACACGCCATTTCCATTTCCACCGCCACCGCCGAGTGCACTGGGCACGATCTCCACCGTCGCCAACTGTCGTGGCTCAGGACACTTCAAAGGGCAAGCCCAGTACCCTCTCTACGCGAGGAGCAGACCACCACCTCCACCCGCCCGGACTACACCACCGCCGACCATCTTCGACACGACACCACACCACCTGCACCTTCGATAGACACAGCGACACGAGACGCCTTTCAGGACCTCCACGCGGAGTTTTGAACGTCGGCGCCCGTTTAGCTGCCCTTGAAGAGCTGTGCAGCGTCATCAACGAAAGGGTACAGGACAATCAAGCTCCCACCACCGCCCCCATCGCCACACTACAGTCCACCACCGCTGAGCTGTCCAGCCGGTTAGCCAGTGTTCAGCCGCAGCCTCGGCGGAGCAAATACAACAAACCATGGAGTCAATTTGAGGTAAACCAGACCTGGTATGCTGCATGAAAATGTTGCTATTCACAAATACATAAAGAAGAAGGTGGACTGTGACAGAAGTAGTATAAAACAAGTTTCAACTAAATGAAATGTTAGTCAAACTTAGGTTAGAAATGTGTACAGAAGGAACGTTGCTGGGTCAAAAGGTGCATGTAGGCCATTAACAATCTTTCACAAAAGTGCAAAAAACCAAAAACAAACAAACATGGAAGTTTCAATTGATAAACTGAAAAATGTAGATGTAATTTGCATTACCAAACGCTGCCTACAGGAGCATTACCTGGAATTCGTGCATCCAACCAATCTAATTCTCTACATTATGCAGCCCAACGTGGACAAGCTACAATATGTGACTATCTACTGGATACCGGCCCTGCCGTCGCTGCTGTTCCTTCGGACACGCAGCTGACGTCTGCACATCGCCGCCGGGGTGCCACTACTGTGGTACCGATACCACCACCGCCGAGTGCACTGGGTAGTGCGCGACGTGTGATGGCCTCGGCCATTTCACGGGGCAAGCGCAGTGCCCGCTCTACCCAAGCAGACGCCGACCACCACACCCAAGCCCAGTCAACGCCGCATCACCTCCAGCAGCCAGTACAAGTTCACCAGCCATCACCAACACTCCACCGCAACCAGCAACAGCAGCGCCATTTCACAGCTCCATGAAGGATGCCGTGCAGGACCTTCATTCCGAGGTCCTGCACATCAGCGCCCAATTGGCTCTACTGGAGGAGGCGGCGACTGCCATCGCCAAAACACAAAGTACACACCACGCAGACTACACGACATTGAGGCCGGAATCCAGGACCTACAGCAGATGACCACCGCAACAGCAAATGCACTAAGGACCTTCACCACCAACTACAGTTCACAACTCAACGCAGCACCCATTTTAAAATCCCTGGACGAAGGCCTATCTAGACTGACCACCACACTAAACACCAAACTTCTGACCGGTACACCTGACACCAAACACAGCACACACACCGCTAAACACACTACAGACTACATCCAGACTGTACTGACGTTCTCCCCTTTCATTACCCCAACACTTACAGAACTTCTTACACCACTTCACCACAGGACTCCACCACAAACCAACGACCTGGACCAACCAGACGAAAATTTCCCTCCCTTAGGACACTCACACAATGACAAGCCTTTATCAAGGTCAAAAAAAGAAAAACACAAAATAGCAACATATAAAAAAACACCCACAACTCCCTTTAGACCTTCCTTAATTCCCCGGGTGCCAGACAGGACCTCGGTCATGCCTGTCACCCGGAACCTTCTCTCCACTTCTGCGGAGCTGCCGCTTAGTTCGGCCAGCAGTAAACTCCCGCACTATCGAGGGTGCACAGCGGAACCTCACCATCCCGGAACATCTCCTTTGAACCCGTAACATCCTTCCCATTCCCGCACTTCACCTAATGGCGAAATAAGCCATTCTTTCTACCTTCCAACTCTCTCTCTCTGTCTCCCCTTTCCAAAAAAAAAAAAAAAAAAAAAAAAAAGCGTCATCAACGAAAGGGTACAGGACCTTCAAGCTGTCACCACCGCCGCCATCGCCACATTACAGTCTACCACCGCTGTGCTGTCCAACCGGATAGCCAGTGTTCAGCCGCAGCCTCAGCGGAGCAAATACAACAAACCATGGAGTCAATTTGAGGTAAACCAGACCTGGTATGCTGCATGAAAATGTTGCTATTCACAAATACATAAACAAGAAGGTGGACGGTGACAGAGGTAGTATATAACAAGTTTCAACTACATGAAATATTAGACAAGCAAAGGACAGAAATGTGTACAGAAGCAACGTTGCTGTGTCAAAAGGTGCATGTAGGCCATTAACAATCTTTCGCAAAAGTGCAAAAAACAAAAACAAACAAACCTGGAAGTTTTAATTGATAAATTGAAAATTGTAGATGTAATTTGCATTACCAAACACTGTCTACAGGAGCCGCCGGGGTGCCACTACTGTGGTACCCACACCATCACCGTAATCGCCCTACGTGGTGTAATGGTTACCATGCTAACTTCATATACCCAAGGTCGCGGTTTCAAACCCGGCGGAGGACGATGGATTTTTTCGGGTGTAAAAATCCTTAGCATGGTTTCTTCGAAAGGGAACTAAAGCCGTTGGTCCGTGTCGTAGATTTACGGCACGTAAAAGAACCTCAAGCCTGATAAGAGAGGCCCATGAGCAAAATTAAGCGGTCTTTCACGCCCAATATAGAATGGGAGGCTGAGAACCACAGCAGTTAAAGAGCGTCCATAAATAACACGCCATTTCCATTTCCACCACCACCGCCGAGTGCACTGTGCACGATCTCCACCGTCGCCACCTGTAGTGGCACAGGACACTTCACCGGGCAATCCCAGTACCCTCTGTACCCGAGAAGCAGACCACCACCACCACCCGCCCGGACTACACCACCGCCGACCATCATCGACACCACACCACCTGCACCCTCGATAGACACAGCGACACGGGACGCCTTTCAAGATCTCCATGCGGAGTTATTTAACGTCGGCGCCAGTTTAGCTGCCCTTAAAGAGATGTGCAGCGTCATCAACGAAAGGGTACAGGACCTTCAAGCTGCCACCACCACCGCTGAGCTGTCCAGCCGGCCATTAACAATCTTTCACAAAAGTGCAAAAAACAAACAAACCTGGTAGTTTTAATTGATAAACTGAAAAATGTAGATGTAATTTGCATTATCAAGCACTGCATACAAGAGCATTACCTGATATGCTCTGTATCCAACCAATCTAATTCTCTATATTATGGAGCATAACACGGACAAGCTACAATATGTGAATATCTTCTGGACAGCTGCCCTGCCGTCGCTGCTAATCCTTCGGACACGCAGCTGATGTCTGCACATCGCCGCCCCTGTGCCACTACTGTGCGACCCGCACCACCACCGCCGAGTGCGCTGGGCACGATCTCCGCCGTCGCCACCTGTCGTGGCACAGGACACCTTACCGGGCAAGCCCAGTACTCTCTTTACCCGAGGAGCAGACCACCACCACCAACAGCCCGGACTACACCGCCGACCATCATCGACACCACACCACCTGCACCCTCGATAGACACAGCGACACGGGACGCCATTCAGTACCTCCACGCGGAGTTCTTGAATTTCGGCGCCCATTTAGTTGCCCTTGAAGAGCTGTGCAGCGTCAACGAAAGGCTAAAGGACCTTCAAGCTGCCACCACCGCCGCCATCGCCACACTACAGTCCACCACCGCTGAGCTGTCCAGCCGGATAGCCAGTGTTCGGCCGCAGCCTCAGCAGGACCTTCAGCCACAGCAGCTCCACTCCAGGGGCCAATCACACATCGGGGCTGTTACAAGACCCGGACCTGAGTCTTGGATTCTTCGTGCACGGAAGTTACGACTGGAGAACTAGCATCACTAGCTCCAACTCAATCCCTCACCCTTAAATTCCTTTACTCCTCTCCTTGAATATTCCGCGGTGAGTCTGGGCCTCGATCAAGTCTGCCTCCCGGTTCTGATTTCTCCCCTCTGACTGCACCCTGCAGTCAGTTAAAGTATCACCATGAATCCGCGGGTGCAATCATGCGGTACCGCCTCTCCTCACTTCCTTCTAATACCGGTATGCTCACATGGGAGACCCCGTCACTCCGAATTTGCCCGGATTAGTCCTTAAGGTGGATTTTCCCCCTCCACTCGAAACCTAAAAAAAGGACATACGAGGAGCTTCTTCTTCTTCTTCTTCTTCTTCTTCTTCTACTCTTAAGGATGGATCCAGCGATAAGGGTAGCTTTCGACATAGGCATGTCCTACTACCACACCGCCAGCAAAGAAGAGCTGGCACTGCGAAAACAGAAGACCCACCATGCCCGTAGCCAGTGGGGGCCGCCTTGCAGCGGAGCATGGAGACATTCTCCGCCCGTCTTACTACGCCGCCTCCTACCACGCCACCTACCGTAGTGGCTCCTCTGACAACAGCCTCCGCCGCCTTGCCGGCACCCAACCGGGAACCGGCCCGGCCACAACTGCCGACTGCCTCCGCCGTCGTGCCGCAACCCAACTGGGAACCGGCCCGGCCCCAACCGCCGACCTCTGCCGCCGTACCGGAACCCAACCGGGAATTGGTCCGGCCTTCTCCGCCGTTTATGCTGCTCCACTAGAGCAGGGCACCACTCCGACACCAAGACACCATGATGGCCATCTTACAGTGGTCGTCATAGGGGTCCCGAGGGACCTTCCATCCCGCTTCGTGCTAGATGCCGCACGCCGCCTTTGGCCCTTTGCAGTAAAAGCCAATCGCAACTCATCACCTCGGGGATCCACATCGCTGGTCCGCCTCTACCTGGGGTCCGCGCCTGAAGCCGAAGCTGCCTTGACATCACGGCTGCCCCTGTTAGGGCTACAACTACGTGTCGAAGCTAGCAGAAGCGAACGTCCGGTACCCTGCCGACAATACTGCACCTAAGGACATCGTTCGGGGACTGCCACGCCGCACCTATGTGCCATTACTGTGGGGCAAGCTCGCTCACAGCCGCTTGCTCCAACCACGATCTGCGCCGTCGACTCCGCTACTGCGCTTCCTGCTCTGGGAACTGACACTACACAGGGCAAGCCAAGTGCCCCCTGTATCCCCGGAGCAGGGCTTCACCTCCACAACAGCCACAGCAGCACCATCTAGCTTCACCACCAATCATCTCTTCACCAAACGCTTCACCTGACAACTCATCTCCACCAATCGACATCTTTCTGAAGTACACCTTAAACTCCATCCAGCAGCACATCGCCGCCATCCTTACGGCTACACACCAACTCGGCCTCCGTCTCGAGGAACTTTAGAGGGTAACCAATGAACGAGTCGCGGCACTGGAGGCAAAGCACCAGGATTCAGAACGTGCTGCAGGTGATCATGGCGAGGTGCTTGCGTCTGTCCAACGCCAGTTGGATCGCATAGAGCGCCACTTCGTCCATCCACCTGCCAATGACAGTGCCGAGCGGAGCTCGCGGCTGGTGTCTCTTGAGGCTTCGGTCGTGGGTGTCCGAGAGTTGCAACATCAACTACACCAGTCCATCTCCAAGCAACTACACGACCTTCAGAAAGGAATCAGCTCTGACATCCTCACCTACAGCGCTACCGGTCCGACCCCCAGGGGAAGGAAGAACCAGTAGTACCGACATCACCACAGGGAGAGAGTGGCAGCTCTCCCTGCACTACCAATCCCAATTTTACCTACAAATCCTACCCACCAATAAATTTCCTCAATTCCGCACTTTTACTTCGCTACGGGGGCCGGCTGGGCCTCGGTCAAGCCGGTCCACTAGCAGAACCCTCTCCCCTGGAGGCCGCACAGCGGGCCAGTTTACCTTTACCTTTGACTGCGCGGGTGTAACAGCGGTACCGCAGCATCCTTACCTTCCAAAACAGGTGGAGGGGATTTTTAGTAGGTAGGCCCACTCTGGGAGACCACGACACTCCGGGCATGCCAGCCCGGGTTAGTCCTTAAGGTGGATTTTTCCACTCCACTTGAAAAAAAAAAAATAGGTCCTACTCCACTTGTGCGCCTAGTCTTTCGGGACCAGGCGCACTAGGACGCTGCCCTCCAGACGCACCTCGACCTCTTTGGTTACGGGCTGCGTTTCGAAGCCAGCAGAACGTCCTGGACTCCCCCGTGCCGCCGTTGCTGCCTCTACGGGCACGCAATGGAGGACTGCTCAGCACCACCTCGCTGCCACTACTGTGGCGCCCCGTAGCTGACGTCTGCTTGCCAGCAACACGACCTGACTAGACGCAAAAGGTTTTGCGCCACTTGCTGCAGGTCTGACCACCTCACCGGACAGTCTCGCTGTCCGCTGTATCCAAAGGCAGCCCCAACGGACAAACAAACAAGCCAACACGAAGTACTCTACCGTCCGCCAGGGAGCACGCGCGTCGACGCTGCCACACACGCCACAGCCGAACTGCCGACTCCGCCGCCCAGGAGGGACCACACTTCACGTCCACCTCCAGGCCAACCCACGAGCGCACACACAGCAACCACCAAGGAGGTTCCATCTGATATAACCACTCTCCTCGCCGCCACAGCAGCTATTCAGGCTGAGATGGAAAGATTCAACACTCGCTTGGAAGGCCTCAGGGTTTCGGCGAACAAGCGGCTGGCAGCCATTGAGGCAAGACAGCGCGCCACACTTCGGAATCACGCAGCCGCCTCTACTTTTCACCAAGCCAAGAAGTCACCCTTCAGCACATCGAAGACAACGCAGATCCGGATGTGATTCAATCCATATGGCGCAAGATGAAGCGGATTGAAAAACACATGGAATATCAAACAGCCACCAATGACGAAGCTGACCAGCAACTAAACGCCCTTCTGGCCACAATCACACAAACAAAAAAACAGTACTCGGAACTCAAAGGACACATCACAATCGATAGGAATATGGCTACCCGGATGGAAGAGAACGACAAGAAAACGGACGAAAACTACCGACGAAACTAATGCTCAAGGGAGTGCTCACTCAACGAACTCGCGCATCACGTCAATAAGAAAGTGGATGAGATACTTGAGGCCTTAGATCCAGCCAACAGAAGACAAGACCAATCGCCAGTCACCCCGCATCCAGGATTTAGACAAGAGTGGCCCGCAGAACAATTTAGACGCTTCCACCCAGGAAGATCGAACTAGAACAGATAGGCTTTCGCCAATAAACAAGCACCCACAATATGCTAGGCTAGGTGTCTGGGTATCGCACCAAGGTGCCGGCCTAGCCCTTACCAGTTGCAGTCATTGAGCTGCCGTTAGCGAAAGTTACCCACTAAGCCCCGGGCGCATTAGTCGGTACAGGGCACCACAAATTAAAATAAAAAGTATCACCTCAGAATAAAATCCCCTTCGGCCCCATCCTTCATACCAATCATCCTGTTAATCCCTCATAACCATTACCTGTTCCCCCCACCAAAAAAAAAAGCAACCACGACAATGCGCCCAGAGAGCAGACAGCTTCCGCGGCGAGAGGTCACAGCAGAGCTCCAAGCTTCAGAAGCACACACTTCTTGCCCCACCTGATGTTCGCAGCTTCAATCTACAGCCAGCAACCTAGCGCGCAGCAACAGCGCCACAACAGGCTACGCACACCTAATTGTATTTATTAATACACCCAGCGGTAGTCTCAATTATTTTAACGGCAACTCCCTCCGGGCGGCTCTAGGGGCACACAGGTGTCCGGCCCGCCATTGGTCAAGCTGTATAGCGCCCGTTACTGGAGGTAAGAGGTTCAACCAGTTGTTTCTAAGCATCGCTGCACCCTCGGGTGCAAACAATCTTACCCACGCTCAATGCCTTCAACTAAACACCGCCCTCATCCAAATAGGACCCAACCTGTGCAAATGGATGCATCCATCCCAAGCACCAGCTCTGGTGCTCCTCCCATAGCAGGCTCGAGCTCGACTCGGCCTGCTCAGAAAACAAACCATTAAGCCCGCAGGGCGATGATGGCCAGAACAAACGTCTGGCAATAGCTAGCACCGCAACTATCCAGGACGCTTCTCGCGAAAATTTTTCCCGAGTTAGGCAAAATTCGTCACCCGCCCAGGCGGGCCCCAGTGACAAAGGTAACGCTGCAAACATCATTCCAACCGCCATGACTGAGGTCATGGACGACTCCACAAAGGATGCTGAAGAAGCCAGCTCGTCCGACATCTCCACGGAGGGAGAGGACGGGGCTGGATGGCAGCAAGTTAGATACAATCGTGGGAGGCGAGAATATGCCGCTACCCTGACCACGGAGGGCGCGCCCTCCACTCAGTAGGGACCGAGCAGCCGACACCTTCCGTCAATCATTGTGGATGACTTCCGGAGCGTGATAGGCTTCCTTAGGGAGGTCATGCCATCGCTCGCAGGGTCGTGCTCAGTGACGAAGCGGAAGAGTCGCTATGTCTTCCAGGCGAAAGCTCTGGAGGATTATCAGCGCCTCCTTATAATCCTGGGGAAGAAGAATATTCCCCACTTTACCTTTGGACTTGACAAGAGAAAGGATATCCGGAGGGTCATCCGGGGACTTCGAGTGGACGCGGTGAGCCAAATTGAGGAAGACCTCCGCCGCCAGGGCATCCGCCCCCGAGTTGTGAAACAACTCACCAAGGCCGCTACAAATGGCCCAGCAGCCAGGATCCCCACCCCCTCTTCCTCATTATAGTGGAGCGGACCAACGACCCGGAGGCAAAAGATAGACGGTATCACCACCCTCTGTTACCTTCGGGTGAAAGAGTAGTCCAGGGGCTCTGGCGGTCGCCCAAATGTCACAGGTGTTTGGGGTTTAATCACTCCAGCCACTTCTGTTTCAGAAATCTCCGCTGCCTTCGCTGAGGGGCCCACACCAAGGAGGTCTGCCCAAGGTCCATCACAGATGTGTCCACTTGTGCAAACTGCCAGAGGGAACACGTGGCTTGTTACGGCGGGTGTAGCAAGAGAAAAGCAATAATAGCGTCTCGACGCCCGCAACCACCTCAGAGACAGGTACAACCGGCACATCCTACAACAGCACCTCAGCAGCAACAAGCACCCGCCGTTGCCACACAGCAGCAACAACCAACACCCGCTACTGCCACACAGCAACAAGACCAACCAGCTCCAGGATCATGCCGCTCCCCCCAGCACACCTACGGCACGACCGTCTCCACGTGACCCGAGGATGTCCACACGAAAGGACTCACGACCACGTACGACAGTCCCAGCCACCCACACCAACACCTCTCAGGCACCGAGAGAGCGTGGGGCTCCCAGGAGGCCGGAAACTGCTTCGGCGGCTCAGGAAGGGCGCCGCGGGGAGGAGCCGGCCGCCAGGGACCGTCCCACCGGTCGGACTTAGCCCTCATCCTGCCCAACTCCAAACCCAGCTCCCGCCCCCACCACCACCCAAGCTTCAAACCTTACCTCAGGCTTTGACCTCGCGGAGATGCTGAAGTGGCGGCAACAGCTGTTGCAGACCCACGGAAGACAGATCTGTGAGCTGATTGGCCGCTTCCTCTCTGCCAACGACCCGGCTGGCAAAATGCTTGTTGCCATGGAGGGGCTCGCCCTACTGACCAGCATCGTCCCGAGCAGCCGGAATGGCGGATCAAACTAGGTGTAAAACCTCATTTAGATTAGCGTTCTGGAACGCGTGTGGACTATCTGGCCAGGGGGGAGAGCTCCTACATTTTGCTAGAAGCCAAAGTCTGGACATCATTCTAGTCTGTGAAACACATCTCAGACCCAACTTCCGCTTCCGCCTACCGGGCTACGTCTGTCACAGGACGGATCGCCAGTGCCGCCCAGGAGGTGGCACTGCGATCCTATTGCGGCAAAGCGCCACCTACAGACCCGTCCAGCTCCCACCCCTTCAAACCCTAGAGGCCACAGCAGCAATGGTTGACCTCGGCGGTGAAGAGGTTTTAATAGTCTCCGTGTACCACCCTCCCAGAGGGCAGTTCTTACCCACGACTACCAATCCATCCTAGACCTACATCCCAGTGTTATACTGGCCGGAGACTTCAATGCCAAGTACCCTCGCTGGCAGTGCGGTCAACGGGCAGACGCCCGAGGCAACGCAATAGTTCGCCTGATTAACGCAGACCCACAGCTTCAAGTACAGGGTCCTTGGCGACCCACTCACCATCCGCGAGGTGGAGAACTGGCCACAGTCATCAACTTCGCGATCACTAAACATCTCTCATTTCATCTCACACTCACCACAATCAACGCACTACATTCCGACCATAACCCGGTGTTGGCAGAGATCAACACCCGGGTTGCCAGTCACGACACCACGGTTAAAAACCGGGTGGCAGATTAGGACAGCGTTAGGAACTGCCTCCGCACCTCCATTCCTCCAAACCCCCGAATTACAAACATCCCGTCCCTGGAGGCCGCGGTCTCATCCTTCACCTCCACTGTGACACGAACTGCCCGGGAATCCCCGGCACCCTTGCATCCTGACGTCCTCCCTTTGGACCTAACCCTTCTCATCCGCCGCTCCTGGGCGGCACGGAGACTATACCAGCGACATTGCACGCCGCACAATCGAGCGCTCCTACGGCGACTGCGTCGTCAGGTCTCTCTCCGACTGCGCGAGCACCGAGTGCAAGCGTGGGAGGAGACGATGACCCGGTTGCGCGTCGGGGAAGGCGACGTGTGGAGAATCGCCAAAATCCTCAAAAACCGCAGAGGCCAACACACCTCACCCCTCCAAGGCACCCTAGGCCTCGCCTACGACCCCCAAGCCAAAGCCGATGTGTTCGCAGACTACCTAGAGCGGACCATGCGTCCAAGGGACGACCCCCAGGACGATTTCTTCTCCAAGTCCGACGGGAGGTTCGAAGATTCTTTCGGAGACCCCCAGAGGACGACAACCCACATCCCGTCATGCGCCCTAATGAACTCCAAGGCGGACTCCGGCGTCTCAACCCCAAGAAGGCGGCGGGACTTGACGGGCTAACCCCCCCCTCATGCTCCGCCACCTCCCTTTCAACGCTGTGCTCTTTCTCACACGGGTCTCCAATATGTGTCTGTCACTCGGTCACTTTCCACGAGAGTGGAGGGAGGTCAGGGTCATATGCATATTGAAGCCTGGGAAGGACTCTGTGCACACATTCAATTACCGCTCCATCAGCCTCCTCCAGACCCTTTCTAAGGTGCTCGAGAGGATGGTCCTTAACCGCCTGTCCCCGCTTCTAGGGGACATCCAAGCTATCCCGGACCACCAGTTTGGATTTCGTCCTGGGCATTCAACGCCCCAGCAGCTGCTGCGGGTAGTGGAGGCGGCCACCCTGGGCTTCCAGGAGGGCGCATTCACTGTGGCGGTATCGCTGGACGTTGAAAAGGCCTTCTCAACGACCTGGTATGCGGGTCTCCTATACAAGCTCATCCACCTGAAACTACCCAAACAGGCACTCAACATACTGTACAGCTACCTCAGATACAGACACTTCCACGTCACAGTCGCGGGGAAAACATCTACATGACGACCTGCAAGAGGCGGAGTCCCCGAAGGCTCTGTATTATCCCCGACCCTCTTCAACATCTACATGGCCGACTTCCAACACAGCAGCCCTTCAACATCGCCCAGTATGCGGATGACGTGCTGCAGTTCAACACAGACAGACATTTAATCAGAGCCTTCAACCCCATACAACATCTCCGCCTCATCCAAGGATGGTGCCGGCTTTGGCGAATGTCAGTGAATGCGGACAAGAGCCACGCCATTGTTTTTACAAAGCGCCACATCCCCGCTAACTGTCCCACTCTCTCCTACCAGGGCCAAAGAATAGAGGGGAGAAACTCCGTCTCCTACCTGGGGTTAAACTGGACAAGGGTCTAACTTTCGGCGAACACATTCGGGGCGTCTCAGCCAAGGCACAGGGGGCTATCGCCTCCCTGTACCCCGTGATGAAGTCTGTAATGCCGGTTCGCCTGAAGATACACCTTTTCCGGGCGCTGATAATCCCCCTCATGCTATACGCCTGTGAGGTTTGGGGCATGGCCGCAGACAGTTGGCTGCTCCTGCTCCAACGGGCACAGAACAGAGGACTCCGGTCCATCTATTCTGTGGGCCGTGCTTTCCCCGTGAGGCTGCTGCATGAGGCTTCCTCGCTACCATATGTGGACGAAATTAGACGCCGGGCCACAACATTTTACGAAAAGTTAAACCAACATCAGAGCGTCCTGGTTAGGTCTCTTGGTGATTACAACACGCCGCTTCAGGCGTCATCGGGTTCCCCGCATAGCTTGCGGGCATACCAGATAACACTGGAGCAACTACAACAGCCGCACAAAAGCTGAGCTCCATTACTACCTCACCAAGATGTGACTAGCTTCAAAATTTATAACCTGCAAAATTATTATAACATGTTTTTAACATATAATTTTGAAATTCCATACACCAGAAATGCAGAAGGGTCGCTGCACCCAAATGACATTCGTTGGGGAGCAAAATGATACCTCCTTTTTCCCCTCACCCACACCAAAAATGAAACAGCCATCCTTAACACCCCATCCCGAAATAAAAATCCTGTTCAGGGTGGGTACGCAGCAAAAACACTGGCTGAATCTCAGCCAGCCAGTAACTTCGGTCGGTCGGACAACTACGACACACAGAGAGGGTCTCTTCTGCGCAGCAGCTACGGCGCACCACCTACCGGTGGACCTGGCAGCAGCAGCGGCAGGAGCCACGGCAGCACTCCCCCCAGCGGCAACGCAGTGGGCATTCGTCCCTCTTGTAGCTTGCAGCACCGGCACCTGCGGGTGCTCGGCTTACATACAGCGGCAACGCAGTGGGCTCTGACCCTCTTTTAGCTTGCCTTTCCGCCGCCAGTGTTCGAGCGGCCCCCACAGACAGCTTGCTGTCAATTCGTAAAGAGCAGGAACATCCCTACTTTCTTACTCCTCTTCTACTATCTTCTTTCTTTTCATTGACCTAACAAGACCGACAACCGATACAGCGGGTTCGTAAGGCCAGATAACTGTTCACGCAGGGGGCCGCAGAAGCGGCCGTTCCTCCCCCAACCCAACCACACCACCACAGGGAGTCAACCAATACCCAACCCAAGGGGGGGGGGGGTAAAATCCCGCCTATAGTTGCCGACGCTTTCCGCAACCACGTTATGGTAATGAGAAAGCTGGCAACGAAACTTAGGGGCCCCTTCGAGGCCCGGTGGAAACTCAAGAAAGTCCACCTCCATACCTCCTCGGAAAGGGACTTCGAGGCAGCGTAGTCTGTATTAGGGGACGAACAAATCCCGTTCTACAGCTACTCGCTGCAGCGGCCCTAAGTGGAGCGTAGGATAATACGGGGCATTGACTCCGACTGTACCCGAGGATGTCAAGGCGACCCTTCAGGACGAGTATAATATCACCCCTACCTCCGTGGCACGTCTCAGTAAGACGGTGGCAACAGACGACAGCACTTAGAGAGTGCCTATGCCCTTATTCCTGGTCGTGGTACCAAAGAAACGCGTCCAGACAGTCCAGCCGATAGACGCTGTCCGTCGGCCTATCTTCACCGTCGTGCGTATCGAAAGATACCACGGCAAAGAAGGTTCTGTGCAGTGCCATAGGTGCATGGGTTTCAATCACTCAAGCAGTGTGTGCGAGCGCAAGCTCGCAAGCCTGCGGTGTGGTGACACCCATTTACTGAAGGACTGCACAAAGCCCTATGAAGTTCGCCACTGTGTGAACTCTAAAGAGGCGCATGTGGGCACATACAAAGGCTGTAAGGTGCGGAAGCGCCTGGTAGAGAGCCGCCGTGGAGGCCCCCAGGAGCCAGCTACTGTGCTCCCTGGGGTGTCCTTTGCGTCGGCACTCGCCCGCGCTGAGGGAACGCTGCTCGCCACAGAGGCAGCAAAACTCTCACCCCCGCAGTCACTGCAGACTGTGCCAGCTCAGTCCTCGACGGAGACCCCGACCCCCCAACCTGGTCCGCCTACATCGATGGAGGAAGCCGCCCCGACGCCCTCGGCAGAAGACCCACGCCGGACTTCAAAAAACAAGTCCAAGAAGAGAGGGAAGAAGAACCGTCGGGCGCCCGGCCAACCGGGCCAATCAGAGGCTCCCACCTCTGAGAGACCGGAGGCCACGCCCCCAGCACTCCAGCACCTACCAGTCGCGGAAGCTCCAGCAGCTCCCGCCACAGTACCGACAGCAGACTCCAGCGGCGACCCCGCTGGTAGTCCCTGCCACAACCCCAGCAGCAGTGGCTCCAGCGGTAACCCCGCCGGTAGCTCCCGCTACAACTACTGCGGCTTCCTCGGCCTTTTCAGCGGCCATCCCACAGGCGGACCTGGATGAACTTCAGGACCTAGCCCTGTGGTTCGGTGACCTCCTAAGTAAGGTCCTACCTATACTGCGAAACTTTAAGTTGCAGTACAGTGACCTCCAAATGTTGGAGCAGTTGTACTCGGGTTCCGCTAAGTAATGACCTCTAGATTCGTTCGGAGACCATTGCGACTCGCGTACTGGAACGCAAACGGCATCCGGGGACAACGCCCAGGCGTTTTTGAGTTTGTACAATCGTATGGAATTGACATCTTGATGGTTTGCGAAACTCACCTGGATGCTGTTACTGACTTCTCGCTGCCTAGTTACGTCACCCATCGATCTGATCGGGTCGGCCGACAGGGTGGCGGCACAACTATTTTCATTAAGAACCACATAACCCATACTCCTGTCCAACTCCCAGCACTACAGCACGTGGAGGCCTGCGCAATCCAGCTTGCCGTTGGCGGGCTCGATGCGCTGCTGATGCATATGACCCACCAAACCACCGCTTCCACGAAGCAGATTACACCACCCTACTGAACCTTCACCCAGTGGTATGCATCGCAGATCTCAACGCGAAACATACCCTCTGGCATAGCCACACCAACAACCCCCGAGTTTAAATACCTGTTCACAACATATCTACAGAGTTTTACTACAATTGGACCAAAACTGCTACGCCAGGTTCAATTTATGTGTTGAAAAATGTAAAGTTGAGAAAAATTGAATTTTCTGTATACATGCATTGAAAATATTTTTTCAGGCTACCTGTGTTCTCAAAAATGTCCTGGAGCATAAGTTGTCCCCTCTTTCCTCTGATTGGAGGTCTCCTTAGCCATTTTAGACAACCTGGTCCTACATCTAGAAGCTTTCTTCCTTTCAGTTGCTGATCGAGCACTCTCATAAATTCTTCTTTTGTCAGGTTTCTTAGCATTTTTACATACTACACTAAATATGTTTTGCTTTTTTAATTTGCATTTCAGTTCTTGTGTAGCACTGCAACCCATATTGAATTCTGAAATTGCATTAGCTGCAGCAATGGCTATTCTTTTTGAAGAAACAAATATTGTTTTTGGACACTTATGCCGTATCAATGAATGCAAACATTCATTCTGGTTCTGAGTTGCACCACGAATGCATCGAGTCAACAATTCATCAGATGCTAGCCTTTGGTACAGGGGCATAATTTTAGTGACCACATGCTGTTGTAATTTAACTTTCATTCTATCATGACTTGGTGGACATCTACCTTCTGCAACACTTTTATTGTAGAAGCACCATGAGCTGGAACCTTGAGGGCATTTGCCACGTTGTGGGTTAGTGTCAGTTGACATATAATGGCTGAGGGTAGCATAAATTGCTGTCTTCATACCTGATACATCAGGAATGTTTTGCACAATAGCATTCCTATAATAGTTTGTCAATTTTGTTATTGTGCTATTTGTGAGCATTCCTGAGCTACGCCCACCCAAATTTATTCCCTTTGTTTTCCATGTTTGTACTAACTGTCTCAAACCTGTTCCCATTCTTTTGGCTACATGGTTCACACATTCTTCTTTTTTAAGAATAGTGTTACCATATATTTGTTTGTTTAACAAATGATTAAATGTTTTTGAGTCCCCATCTGAGAGCACTGTAGTGTATCTGAATTTGCAGTCAGAAACAGATCGCCTCCATAAAATGTCAGCTGCAAAAACTTCCATAGATGCAGATGAGCCATCATAATTTTTGTTACATTCATTGCTAGATTTATGACCCCTGTACCATGTATCATATTCTGCAAAATTTGTATCCAGCTCAGTGGCTGTAAGGGTACACATACCACAAAACTTTGAAGTTATTTCATAATCCAGTACTAATCCAGTTAACAAGTCAATTACAATACCAATGTTGTAGTTGGATGTGTAACCTCTTTTTTGCCAACTTCCATCATAGGAAACTGCAATATCAATAATTGCATTAGTATCATTACTATCTCTACCATCTAGTGTTTGGTAGGCCTTCCTGACAATTTCTCTTGACTGCAAAAGTACCTCCTGTTTCATATGTTTACTCTCTTCACCTAGTGCATTCATGTGTTTGGTGAAGGTTTTGGAGTCCATGTCTGACATCCCAATAATAGTACTAAACTTTTCCAATCCTCTGTGACCTACACCCATTCCCAAGAAAGCTTCAACACTTTTTCTATTTACATCAAAAGGAGGCCTCTTTAAGTTTGTTTTGCTTACTCGAGGACTGGTGTAAGTTTGTGTTGGGCAGAAACCACAGTTTGTACATTTAACACACAATTTGTGAGCTAGCCCATGTTTTTCTCTAAGTTGCACTGTTAGAGAGCATTCATTACACTCAGTGCATCTCAGATTTTGAAACAATTTACATAGTGAATCAGTGCTAATAAATATGTACTCACCAAATTTGGGATTCTCCATAGAACTGCTAAACAACTGAAGTTTTTCTTCACTTCTACCTAGTGCACTTACAGTAGATTTGTCATCTGATTCCATTGGAGCACTCATAGAAATTTCTGATGGAACAGGAGCCTGGTTTACTGTTGCTTCTACTACATTATTTCCAGCTTCTGTTTTATGTGCCCATCTTGCTGCAGCTCATTTAATAGCTCTTTGTTTACTCTTCTTACCTCTGTTCTTAGGCTTATGCCACCGAGAAGTTATATAATCCATTGTAACACTTTATTCACAAAGATAATCACCACATGGGTACAACCATGTGTTTATAAACAAAGCACAGGACGCAGCCATAACCTGTACTTGCGTTATAGTCAAATCAAACTGCTTTTTATTACTACTCTAAGAATACATTAATTTGAATCTGTGCATATGTAATTAAATAAAATGAAGGCAAAGGTATACAGTATTACCTATATAAAATATATATATAAGAAAACGCAAATAAGGAATGCTCAGAAATGACACTACATCATCTTATTTGGAAGTTGTATTGAAAACGTAGTATATAACTCTGTATATTGGCACTAGATAGCAGCACAAAGTAGTGGAGGCATGTTTGCTTCATAATGCTTAGAAAAAACCAAACAAAAATGATTATATTTTAAGAAATTAGGAAGACTTGTTCATCCTGTGATTAGTGGGCGTGGTCGTATGGGAAGGGAAATTAAATGCCTGCGCACCTAGGTATTTAAACGCTCGCTGGAGCTTTAAAAATGGCGGATCATGACATTTTTTGCATCCATTTGATTCCTAGAGTTTATGGGTACATTTATAAGTGTAAATATAAAATTCGTAAATTTTGTCATTTTTGGTCGAAATTTCAGTCCCCGTGTCCCTTAAGGTGGATTTTACCCCTCCACTCGAAACTAAAAAAGCAACCAGCACAGTCGCAGTTGAAACGTCCACTAGAGCACTTCGACCTCGCCGCTGCCACCAAAGATGTCTGCCGTAGTCGCAGAAGAAACGTCTGGGAAGGAGGAGCCCAGTAGACCACGGTCCACAAGCCCGGATACAGTATATATCCAACAAAGTCCTTGAAGTTGATATTATAATTGAGGAAAATAATTGTGATGTATCACGCAGCATGGGCTTAAAGAGACAGAAATTAAGAATTTATCATTTCAGGGGTATAGACAAGCAGCACATTTTTGTAGGAAAGATTATAAAGGTGGAGGCACAGTAATATTTGTACGAAGAAATTTTGTGTTTATAGTGGATAAACTCACAGATTGTAGTGTAGAAAAAGATATGGAAATAGCTATTATGGAATTGAATTACAAATCCTTAAAGATAAAAATTTGTTGCATGTATAGGTCTCCAAATGGAAACAGACAATTTTTTCATTAAATTTGAGGAAATTCTTCATAAAATAAATAAAAGTAGTAAATACGTTATAATTCTGGGTGATTTTAATATAGATACACGTAAAGACACAGCTGCATCCAAGAAGCTAAGTAATTTAGTGTTATCTTTTAATATTACTTTAACTGTAACTGAACCTACTAGAATAACAAAAGTCACTGAGATAACTATTTATAATATAGCTACCAATTTTCCAAAACAATTTTTTAGATCAGAAGTTATACATACCTTAATATCTGACCATGCTGCACAATTAATTTCATTAGAAATGGAGAAGATGATACCTAACAGCAAACAGATATTTAATAATAAAGAAACAATAAGTTATATTTCAGTAAGGAATTTTACTGAGTCAAACATAGAGCAATTTAAAGAAATGGTTAAAAGAGAGAATTGGGATAGTGTAACTGAAGCTAATGATGTGGACTTGAAACTTGAGTTATTTATGCAAATAATGTCTTATAACCTCAATGTAGCAATACCAAGTACAAGAAGGAAAAAACTTGAGAAAAAAGCAATTAAGCGTAACCCTTGTTTCAATAATGAATTGTTGCAATGTAAAAAACAACTCTTAGTAGCTTATGAACTAGTAAAGAAATTTAAAACTGATGCTCTAATAAATACATATAAACAGCAAAAATCTCAATATCAACAGTTAATTAAATCCACAAAATCTAACTATATTAATGGTATGCTATCAGAAAGTAAAAATAAAGCAAGTAACTTATGGAAAGTAATAAATAATGAGAGAAACAATACATTATATGATAAAAAAAATAGTGTTTTTAGTAATATAAGAGTAGATAATGTGATTGTTAGCGAGCAGAGGTTAATGGCTAATATATTTAATAATTATTTCAATAATATTGTTAAGGACAATAACTCTATAATTAATACTGATACTATTCCCATGAATTGTGAATCTCTTTATCTAGCTCCTGTCACTGGTTCTGAAATATTTCACATAATTAGGAATTTAAAAAATAGTAAAAGTACTGGACATGATGAAATATCAAATAACTTGCTTAAAATATGTAATAACTTTATTACACCTGTTTTGACAAACATAATAAATGCTTCATTGCAAAGCGGCAAATTTCCAGAGAAGCTAAAAACTGTTAAAGTTATACCTTTATTGAAAAGTGGAAATGTTGAAGACATAAATAATTATAGACCCCTTAGTTTGGCATCATCATTGAGCAAAATTTTTGAAAAAAATCTATGAATGTAGGTTACTGAAGTTCTTAAAAAAACATAGGATATTGAATGCTGAGCAACATGGTTATATAAAAGGAAAATCAACAGAAACTGCACTTATTGCATTAGTACATAATAACCTTAAAGCCTTAGATAATAAAGAGTTTGTAGAGAATATATTTGTTGATATGAGTAAAGCTTTCGACTGTGTTAATTTAGATAGTCTGATTAGGAAATTAGAAATGTATGATGTAAGAGGAGTAGCATTAGAATGGATACAGTCATACATATATAATAGAAAACAGTATGTGGAAATAAAAGGAAAGGATGGTAAATGCAAATCATCCATAATTACTGTTAAAAATGGAGTACCACAAGGTTCCGTTCTTGGACCCTTGTTTAAAATATATATTGACATAATTAGTTCCTGCAAGACATTACAAAATAATGAATTAATATTATATGCTGGTGATATAGCAATATGCTGTACACATAAATGTTTGCAAGAGTTGGAAATTAATGCGAACAATGTAATTAATCATCTTACTCAAATATTAAAATACAACAATCTAAATATTAATATTAACAAAACCAAGCATATGTTTATATCTAACAAAATAAATGACTTTAAGGTTGATGTTAATATTGATGGAATAAGCTTGGAGGAAGTGGAAATTATTAAATATCTTGGGATACTATTAGACAATAATCTTGATTGGCATGCCCATATTGACGAATGCTGTAAAAAGTTGAATAGTGTTATTTATTTATTTATTGAGATATATGGCTGCCTTTTGTAATATTAATGTACTATTAAACATCTATCATGGTTTATTTATGAGTTACATCAACTATTGTGTGACACTGTGGGCAGATACTACACAGGAAAGTATAAATAGAGTTTTAGTTCTGCAAAAAAAAGGCTATTCACATTATGCTAAAATTAAAATTAAGACAAAGTGTTAAATCAGAATTTATAAGGATGAAATTACTGACATTTCCTTGTTTATTAATTTTTAAAGCCATATTATATACTAAGATACATTATAACAAAATAAAATTTGATAATCATGCCTATAACACTAGGAATAAGGATGAATATAGTATTGTAAGCCATATATTAAAAATTTTTGAAAAATGTACGAAATATAAAGGAATTATATGGTATAATAAACTGCCAAAGGAACTGAAGTTAATAATGGATGTAAAAAGTTTAAAAAAGAACTATGTAAATATTTAGTAAGTAAGGCATACTATTCAGTTGAAGAGTTTATGGGTAACTGATGTATTTATTTCTTTGTATATCATTTATAAGTATTTCTTTCTCTGTATTTATTTATGCATTGTATTTTAGCTGTATTGACAATGTCTAATAGATTTTGTAATCTCCACGGACAATAAATTGAATTGAATACTCCAGCCAAACTATGTCTTGTTTCACCATTTTGTGATCCAAAACTTCAGACAGTGTAATTTTTCCATCTATTTCAACAAGAGTTGCACAACTCTTATGTTGGCTCAAGCTTTCGCATATTTGGGCCTTTATCAATTTTTGGCATTTGCAGTGATTGCTTGGTTTACATGATTCATAAATTGATTTGACATAACAGATTTTTGTTTGCCAGAAGAATTTACAGATTTGAAATATTTTGTAAATAAATGAAAATCTTTTGCAAATTACAGTATAACTTTTTCAAATAGCTTACACAGTAATACTACAGTTAGTTCATCACATAACCCAACACTAGTAATATTTCAATGTCAAGTTTAGATAAATAAGATAGTCTAGAAACGTATGGGTTAAAGCATGGTACTACACACTTCAAACTTGAATATTTGATATGTTGCAATTAATGATGGTGATGATCACAAAAATGAGTAATATAGATTATTGGACTACTGAGAGATTCTTGCAAAATCCATTTGTTAAAAGACGCTACATACACCTTGGGACTAACTGTTAAATAGTTATGCCACAAGCATTTGGCTTAATCTAAAGATAAATTGCTCATAATACTTCATTCTTCAGTAAACCAATAAATGATTCTGGGATTAAATTGTATTACAAGTTGTGTAATAATTTAAACCTTATCAGCTCAGAGGCTTGTTCAAACACAAACTGAAACCATACAATGCAATTGTTTTATTTAACTGAGAAATTTCAATACACATTATTTATTACAATCATATTCAGTATGTAATTCAACTATATATTGTTAACCATATACTGTAATGCATAAATAATCTTTATTGTCTGCTGCTTATTTCTGATGATACCCTGAACTCCTGTATTCTTTTGGTTAACAATCATTCTAATCTTAAGTTAATCAAATTGCCAAAACTTGTAGCCCACTATAAAACATCTTCAAAAGTTATATTTCGCTGAAAACAATGGGTTTCACCTCCAGAGTAAAACAATGATATACTCAACTTCTGAATGTAGTATTATTATGCGGATGTTCCGCATGCAAGGAAGACATGCAATGAAAGGTTAAGAAAAACGCAACTGTCTTTGTCTTCCTTGCATCCTCTGGTCACGACAAGGACGAATCCACTTCAACCAATCCTTTTGACATGAAAGTCTACAGAATTACAGCAAATATTCTTAGTATTTCTAATTACACGAGGCTATGTAGACTCCAAGGACACCAATAAAACACTAACCTCCACCGAAAAAAATCCATGGTGTTAATGAAGAGAAATTGTTAAGGTAAATTAAAACATCACAGAAATCTGAATATAAAGAGAAACAATGTTTACAACTACAGCTCAAAATATTTCCAGATGGATAACAATCTCAAATTCTGGTTGGCTCATGTTTAGAAAAGACATTCAATAAAGACAAACCTATATCAGAAACCTGCAAAGGGCTTCTGTGTAAACAGAGAAGGCAGTAATTATGCCTTAGGGTAGAGAATAACCAGATTTTAAGTTTGCAAAAAGAGCTTTACTCAGATGGCTCTTAAAATCAGAGGCTTAAATAATGTAGACCAAGTTTCAAATGTGTGCTATTTGTTACAGTAAGTTTCTCTAATAGTGTAACCGAAGAGAGATAATTTGATTCACGAGAGCAAGGAACAATAAATGTGCGACATTTGTAAGAGGAAGAGCTGCTTCAATGGTAATTCAAACTAATATGGCAACAAAATTTCTAAGGTAACTCTTGTAGACAATAGTGCTAATAGCACTGTCATAAATAAGGCACAAATTTCAGAATGTAACATAATATGTTTTGAATGGACCTGCGTTATGTTTCTGCTGTGTTTCATATATCACACAATGGCCAACTCCTGTGTTTGGTATAACTCCATACTGCCAAACTGATTCACATGAGTCACAATGAGTGAACAAGGGACCGGTTATGTCACAAACCTACTTTTATACATTGAATTCCTTTACATATAATGGAATTAGCAGATATTCATTTAAATTCTGCAGCAACTGGGTAATCCACCAATGCTGTGAAGGTCTCTGCCATAGTCAAATTATAGATTGTCATCTTCCCATAAACAAACATTAACTACAGAGTATCAAAGGATCTGTAACAAGTACTTGCAATTGACAATTTGAAGGTTTTTAAATACTGAGGTTTTAATGTTTCTCCTCTGTAAGAGCTATGAGGGTGATTTTGTAGATTAAAGAACTGAAATGCAAATGTTTACATGTTGGTTGTTATGTATGGCTTCAACAAAAACAAATTTAAATGAAGTACAGTAATGTCATTGTGTTCATTAGCTTTAAGTTGAACCTAATCACATTGCGAATCATCAGATAATGCTGAATTAAAATAAAAACATATGGTTAGGTAGGTTGAAGCTTCAGAGTGATCAATACTCTGTCCCCACATATCTTCTATGGTCAGGCAGTGCAAAGGCAGAGGGGGGTCAATCCTCTGACCTGTTACGAATAAATAATCACCAAAAATCTATGATAAAGATGAATACTCATTATAAAAATATATTGAAAATCTCCTCATGAACATAAATTTAGAAAATAGCGAAAAAAATTTGCAAATATTGGATTATCACATCTTCCTCAAAAGCTGATACAAACATTTACTCTTATTCACCTCCCATCCTATACATGTAAAGTTCTTCTCACAAATGTCAACACTTTTGTAGCCCTTTGCACTCATGTATCAAACTATGTCTCTTCTTTTACAATAAAGGAGTGAACTGTATTGCAATAAATCATACTTTCATTCCTTTCGGTCCAAGTTAAAGAATTTGTATGAATCTCTGATTTAAGTCTTGTCATAAAATTCATGTCTGCTTATTTTCTCTCCTAATAATTGCAATCATACCTTTTCATTGCTGACTTGTACAGGCTCTGTACAATTCTTACATTTGTTTTCCTCTGTAGAAAGGTTATTTTCTGATAAGTTCCGAACAATTTTGATCCTATTTATATATCTGAATACCATTTTCACCTACACTTGAAAAAATGTTCCTTCCTAAGTAGTTCTGCTATGTTTTCAAATGATTTTGCTCCGTTTCTCATTTTACCATGTCATTTTTCACTTCATGTAGAGTAATCTATGTCCTTGGAATCTGCATTTATACATATTACATTGTTGTTTTAAAAACACCAAGTTTCAAAATTTGAACCTAGTTTTCTTCTAGAAGGTGTAAAACAGGACATGTTTTAGAATGCAAAAATTTATATCTTCTTAGTTTTCTTTTGGACCTAGAAGGCCCTCATTTAATTCCATCTTTGAATCCTATTTTTCAATCATAGATACATCAGAGTGCATTTTCCTTAGCTTATTTACCAAACTTAAGTAACATTTTGGAGGTCAGAGGATGAAACAAAATTCTCCTTTGTATCCATTGTTATAATTGTTGAACACAACAGCATACTTGCCAACTTTCTGAAATTGAAAACAATAAAACCTTCCCTCCTCCAACAAAGCATAATACTTTAGTGATGACATGAAATTTAGAATGCGTAAAATAATCAGTGCTGTAAACATACAAAAACTTATGTAAAGTAAATGCCATCCTATTTTTACTTTCTCCATACGCACTATGTACATAGTGTATAGAGAAAGTATTGCACTCCACCAAAAATTCGATACCGAGATTTCACCGGAAATATATGTTTTAGGGTCCCCAATATAAAAAAAAAAGCATTTTCACAAAAAGGGGTGGGTGAGTGTGTGTGTGCGTGAACACGATAACTCAAAAACGAAAAGTCGGTAAAATACCAAACTTGGTATTTAAGTTTAGTATCTTCCAGGGATGCGACACGAAGATTTTGAGAAAAATCCCCCCACCCCCAACTACCCTTTCCATGGAACTTTTTTCGAAAAATTTTGATTTTCTCAAAAATGGCTCTAACGATTTTGATTAAAATTTCGGATATTAAACATATTTACCTAACAAATGAAATGTATATCTTGAATTTTCTGGGAATAGCCTCTGAAGAGTAGTTTATTCTGGATGAATTTTACTAAATTTTGAATGACTGCTAAACCGTAAGAGATGGACAAAAACTTACTACACAAAAAATGTAGAGCACTTTAAAACACACAATTTATGTTATATACATTTTTTTGTGGAGTTCGTCGTTTTTGTGACATTCCTTATTTTTGGTTTCTGCTATGAAAAACGTATACTTTTCTCATACAGGAACTTGTCAACTCCTATCCATATAAACAAAAGAACTTCATTGACATAGCAACCAGCTTTTGACTATCACTTTAACCTAAGGTTGTCCCTTATTTCGCTTCTACTTACAAGGAAGCGAGTAATAAGACTATTTCTGCTAATTTTTTTCTGATTAGCATAAAGTAAATAGAAGTATAAGCTTTTTAAGAATTATTTGTGGCAGGGATATGGAGAAAGTCATGTGAATGGTACACATCAGATTTTTATTCGCATTTTTTGCTTCACTATATGAACTAGTAACAAAACCATTGCAAAGGTGTGAAAAGTATGCCACAAAGCCACAGAACATGAAAACCATAAATAATTTATGGGCAGGGAGTTGGCTTTGCAATTCATGTCATCCATTACAAAATGTAAGCACCATTTACTGCAGATTACCAGGGGTCACTAATGGTGCAATCAAATTCTAATTCTCCATGCTGTTTATATTCTTGCAATCCAATAAGAACGACCATGATTTGACAGTATTTGATGCATTGCAATGATGTGCTTGGTAAGATCGGCTAACTCTTTGGAACTGTCTACAAAGATGTACACATTTTCCTTTGCTATTAAATCAGAAAATCTAACACCTCTGCTCCTCTACATTTTATGGGCAAACATGCAATAGTCGTATTCTCTTGTATTCTAATATATGAAGACATCACCGTAGTTCTACATACTAACACGCAAAAAGATAGCACTAAAATGACAGGAAAGCTTTAATGGGAACTTTCATGACTTTGGGAGAGATAAGAAAGGATTATTAGGGGAGAAATGGGACAGGATTAATCCCGGTTATGGGAATGAGATAAATCAAGAGCTCGCATATGGTAGGATCGCTAATTCCTAAAAGTGAGTCACCCTTCATCGGGACAATGCCAAGTGACTCACTTGCTACCCCATTATTTTATTTTCA
Source organism: Hymenopus coronatus (assembly GCA_030762935.1). NCBI lineage: Eukaryota > Metazoa > Arthropoda > Insecta > Mantodea > Hymenopodidae > Hymenopus > Hymenopus coronatus. The sequence continues at coordinate 62,387,826 of CM060900.1, forward strand.
TTGCTACCTAGATATCTACTTGTAGTGATCAATTGCAGTAGTTCAATTTCATATCTTAAAAAAATTCATTTTTCATCTAAATATTTTTGAGGTTAGGTTGCAGATTCATTTTCATTCAATTTTTTAAGTGTACATACCTATTTGTTCTGTGCGTGCGTATTTATGCCATTTTACCCTCCAACTTGCAACACTGTATGTAACAGATTGACTTATTTTACTATTTTATGATCCAAAATTTCTTAATGTAATTTTTCATCTATTTCAATAAAACAGTTACTGGTCTCTTATCAATTGTTGCCATTTGCAATGATTGCTTAGTTAAGGGATTCAAAAATTAACATGAGATTTTTGTTCATCAAAAAATTTACAGATTTCAAAGATTTTGCTAAATAAATTAATATAATTTTTCACAAATTACAGTATATCCTTTCAATAGCTACAATTGTAACAATGATAGAGTTAATTCAACATGAAACCTAACAACTAATATTATTTCAGTGTCAAGTTTGGATAAAAAAAGGTAGTATAGAAAATGCTGTAGAACATACGGGTTAAAGCATGGTACTACATATTTCAAACTTGTGGTTTTGATATGTTGCAATTAACAAAACGGTAAGGATTGCAAATAGTAACATAAATCATTGGGCTACAATAGATTCCTGCAAAGATCCATTGCTTAGAAAATGTCTCGTAAACCTTGAGACTAACTTATAAAGATAAATAGTCATTGACTTATAAGGTAACCCCTATCGTGGCCTCTCTGCACTGCTCAAGAAAACTGAGTGTCACCAGGAAAGTGATGGTGGCAAAGGCACATCATGCAAGAAATCACAAGGATGCCTGCTGCTTAGCTGACATGAGTGGGCAAGAATATTTTTGCAAATTTTGCTTTACATAACCTATCTTAAGATACATATTTTAGTGTGTTTTTGCTGGCACCACTCACCAGCAACTCTTGGATCTCTTGCCGCGACAGGGGTTACCTTATGATTTAAACACCCTATGTGAGGGGCACTATTTATATTGCAAGCATAAACAACTAATTTGCCATTGAAAATTGTTTCATTGTTTCTCAAAACATTCTCCTTTATGATCAATACACTTGTTCATGTGTTACAACCATTTGCAATACCATTTTTAAAATCTGCTTCAGACACCTCTAAAACATGCTGTTTGAATGCATCAACAGCTTCTTCTACCAACAAAAATTGTTGTCCATGCATTTTATTTTTAAGGTTTATGAACGAAAAGAAGTAATCAGGTGTCAAATCAGTAGTGTAAAGTGGCTGTGACATAAATTCAATTTTTTTAATCTTCAAGTGCTCGGTTGCTAAGACCAGATGCAAGAGCAATACCACTGTATTGATGAACGATCCAATGACATTTGTTTGTTTTTCTTATTTCACCAGAGTTCCGGCAAACTCATGATTGTTAACAATTCCTAATTGACCATTTATATTCCTCTAAAGGCAATGTTGCCAAATGAAGTTTTTCTGAAGACACAGACAACCAATCGTTTCAAAGTGCTTCAAGTGCAAACAACTTTTGCAGGATTTGGTTCATTGTTAAACACCCATACAGTCGACTGCTGTTTAAGTTCCGGCTCCTCATATGCATAGATCTAAGATTTGTAACATGTTACAAAACTTATATACACCTTTTGAAGCTCGCCATTGTACTTCTTGGGCATTTGTGTGCACCAATCAATATGAGCATCCTTTTGAGATTGTGTCAAATTATGCAGATTCCAATGAGAGCAAACCTTATTCATGGCTAAATATTTTATATATGCTGGCAGAACTAATATCTAGGGTTTGCCTCTATCTCACAGTGTATGGTATGACCATGACCATCTTCCACTATTTTTGAACAGCATTAATGTTGACACAACAACCGATTTTGGATGACCATAAATTTCATCTGAGCGAATTGAGGCCACAATTTAATCCGTTATACCAGTATTTTACAATGGTAGGATGGAGCTTCATTGTCAAATGTAGTAGTAAATTGATCAATGCACGTTGAAAATCGTAATAAAGCATTGCATGAAAATTTTAATACGTTAATTCCATCTTTTCAATGAGACACAATTTAAAAGCCAAGGCAAACAACACAAATAATGCTCTATTGACAAAATATCTGGAGTAACTTATAGTCAACAATATTAAACTTTCCAGTACAAACAACAGATGGCACCTACATCAATTAATGTTTCCAAGGTTCAAAGTATAAATAGTTGCCCTTGCAATTATGCAATAATCATTAGGCATGAGCTAAGGATAATTGCTCAAAATACTTCGTCACTAAAACGATAAGAGATTCTGGGATTATATAACAAACTGCAAAATAAAACTTGACAGCTCAGAAGCTTGTTTAAACACAAACTGTAACCCTTATGAATGCTTCTGTGTTTATTTAAACACAGAAATTTGAATACATATTATCATCTTATAAACTCATTTTTATATTGTTAATCATATACTGTAACATATATTTATCATATCTTCATACCTCTGCTGCTTATTTGACAATACCATGAACTCCTATATTCTTTTGGTTAACAATAATACTAATCTAAATTTAACCAAATCACAAAAGTTTGAAGGTTGAAAACAATGGGGTTTCACCTCCAGGGTAAAACAATGATAAATTATCAGTCAAAAACATTGAACTGTGGATGTAGCATTGTTATGTGGACGTTCCGCACGCAAGGAAGACATGCAATGAAATGTTAATAAAAACATAATTGTCTTGTCTTCCTTGCATCCCCTGGTCACGACAAGGACGAATCCACTTCGACCAGTCCTTTTGACATGAAAGTTTAAAGAATCACAGCAAATATTCTTAATATTTGTAATCGCAAGTGGCTATGTAGACTCCAAGGACATTAACTTTCACTGAAAAAATGCATGGTGGCATTGAAGAAAATGTGTGTTAAGGCTAATTAAATCATAGAAATCTCACAAAGAAAAATTATAGTTACAACTGCAGGTCAAAATATTTCCAAATGGATAATCTAATATTCTGGTTGTTCATGCTAAGAAAACGATATTCTTCAATACACACAAATATACATGAGAAACCTGCACTGGGCTTCACTGTAGACAGAGAAATCAAAGTACTTGCATTAGTGTAGAGAATAACCAGATTTTAAGTTTGCAAGAAGAGCTTTTTTTCAGCTGACTCCTAATCAGTGGCTTAAATAATGTTGACAAAGTTTCAATTGTATGCTATTTGTTACAGGAAGTTTCTCTAATACTGTAACCGAAGACACATAATTTGATTCATGAGAGCAAGGGACCATAAATGTGTGACAAGAAAAGCTGGTTCAAAAATAAGTCACAACTAATACGCTAACAAAATATCCAAGATAATTATTGTAGACAAAGAATTTATCCCCACTTTGGAATTCTACTGGTAGAATACTTCTGTGGATAAGTTACAATATGAAAGCTTTGAACCATTAGACAAAAGACTCTTATGGCTATTTTTGAGATTTTATATGCAATACTGTGGATATGCAATTCATACCACAAAAAGGGCTGATTCTAAGGTAATTCACAACTAATATGGCAACAAAATTTCTGGAGTAACTATTGTAGACAATAGCGCTAATAGTACTGTCATTAATAAGGCACAAATTTCAGGATGAAACCTGTTTTGAACGGCCCTGCGTTATGTTTCTTCAGTGTTTTACATACATCACACAATGGCCAACTTCTGTGTTTAGTACAACCCCACACTGGCAACCTGGATTCACATGACTCACAATGAGGGATCATAAATCTTCCTCTACACAAGATTTTTTTACATATGCTGAATTAGCAGATAATTTAACTTATGCCAATGCTGTAAATGTCTCTACCATAAGCAAATTATAGATTATCTTCCCAAACGCAAACATTAGATGCAGTGTAACAAAGGATCTATGACTTAATTGTGAATTTGAAGGTTTTTTAAATGCTAAGAAATAATTACAATTTTTCTGCTTTGTAAGAGCAATGAGGGTGATTTTGTAGTTAACCAGAACTGCAAATGCCTATATATTGGTGAATTATGTATGTTTTCAACAAAACCAAATTTAAATGAAATTTAATATCATTGGGTTTAATAGTTTTAAGTTGAACCCTGAACATGTGAATCCTAATCACATAATGTTGAGTAGAAAATAGTATGGGGAAAAAAAAGCTCCAAATACTAGAACTTCCTCAAATGCTGATATAAACATTTCCAGGGTTGTTCTCATAAATGCCAAATACTTGCATAGCCATTTGCACTCATGTATCAAACTATGTCTCTTCTTTTACAATAAAAGAATGAACTCTATTGTAATAAATCAACACACTCATTCCTTCCTGCCCATGTTAACTAAATACTGAATTTATAAGAATCTCAGACTAAAGCCTTATCACAAAATTCAAGTCTGCTTATTTTCTAATCCTAATAAATGTAATCGTGCCTTTCCATCAATGACTTGAAGCTCCGCACAATTTTTATCTTCATTTGTTTCCCTCTGTAGAAAGGTTATTTTCCCATTACTAGTTCAGAACAATTTGATCCTATACACATGCCAAGATAGCATTTTTACCTACACTTATAAAGATGTTTCTTTCTGTGTAATTTTGCTACGTTTTCAATGCTTTTCCTCCATTTCCCCTTTTACCATGTCATTTTTTACTCCATGTAGGTTAATCAATATCCTTGGAATCTGCATTTATACATCTTACATTGTTTTTTTTACGAATATGAAGTTTCTAAAATTCCATCTTAATTTTCTTCTGGAAGTTGTTAAAAAGGACATGATTTAAAATGCAACAACTTATATCCTCTCTGTTTTCCTTTGGACCCATTAAGTCCTAATTTAATTCCAGCTTTGAATCCTATTTCCCAATCATGGATATATCAGTGTGAATTTTCCTCGGCTTGTCTACAAAACCTGAATACAATTTTTGACATCACTAGAAGAAATAAAATTCTCTTTTGTTTTCATTTTGTTATACTTGATGAATACATCAGCATATTTGCCAACTTCATGAAATTCAAAACCATAAAACTTACACCCCCTCAAACAAAGAATAATAATGAAGTGATTACACGAAATTTAGAATGAGTAAAATAATCAGTGCTGTAAATGTACAAATACTTACATGTAAAGCAAATGCTATCAGATTTTTATTCCATAATTTTTGCTTCACAATATAAACTAGTAACAAAACTATTGCAACAGTGTGAAAACTATGTCCCAAAGCCATAGAGCACAAAAACCATAAATAATTGATAAGCAGGGAATTGACTTTGAATTCCATGTCATCCAATACAAAATGTTACACCAATTACTGCAGAATACCATAATGGTGCAACCAAATTCTAATTCTTCATTCTATGCATATTCTTGCAATCCAGTAAAGAAGGACCATGTTTTTGATGACAGGTATACACTCCAGCCTTCAGAACACTACAGCATAATTTTACTGCATCTGATGCATTGCAAAGTTGATGTGCAAGCTGAAAATCTGTTACTCTCTGAAACTGTCTACAAAGCTGTCAACATTTTCATTTGCCGTTACATCAGAAAATCCAACACCTCTGCTCCCATATATTTTAGGGCACACTATAAAGTCGGCAAGTATGCGATAGTCATATTCTCTTGTATCGCAATATATCAAGAGATCACCGTAGTTCTATATACTAACATGCAAAAGGATACCACTAAAATAGGAGGACAGGAAAGCATTAATAGAAACCTTCATGACTACGGAAGGGATAAGAAAGGATTATTAGGGAAGGAATGGGACAGGATTTATCCCGGTTACAGGAATGAGATAAATCAAGAGCTCGCATATGGTAGGATCGCTAATTCCTAAAAGTGAGTCACCCATCATCGGGACAATGCCAACTGACTCACTTGCTACCCCATTATTTTATTTTCATTTCTACCTAGATATCTATCAATTGCAGTAGTTCAATTTCATATCTTAAAAAAATTCATTTTTCATCTAAATATTTTTGAGGTTAGGTTGCAGATTCATTTTCATTCAATTTTTTAAGTGTACATACCTATTTGTTCTGTGCGTGCGTATTTATGCCATTTTACCCTCCAACTTGCAACACTGTATGTAACAGATTGACTTATTTTACTATTTTATGATCCAAAATTTCTTAATGTAATTTTTCATCTATTTCAATAAAACAGTTACTGGTCTCTTATCAATTGTTGCCATTTGCAATGATTGCTTAGTTAAGGGATTCAAAAATTAACATGAGATTTTTGTTCATCAAAAAATTTACAGATTTCAAAGATTTTGCTAAATAAATTAATATAATTTTTCACAAATTACAGTATATCCTTTCAATAGCTACAATTGTAACAATGATAGAGTTAATTCAACATGAAACCTAACAACTAATATTATTTCAGTGTCAAGTTTGGATAAAAGAGGTAGTATAGAAAATGGTGTAGAACATACGGGTTAAAGCATGGTACTACATATTTCAAACTTGTGGTTTTGATATGTTGCAATTAACAAAACGGTAAGGATTGCAAATAGTAACATAAATCATTGGGCTACAATAGATTCCTGCAAAGATCCATTGCTTAGAAAAGGTCTCGTAAACCTTGAGACTAACTTATAAAGATAAATAGTCATTGACTTATAAGGTAACCCCTATCGTGGCCTCTCTGCACTGCTCAAGAAAACTGAGTGTCACCAGGAAAGTGATGGTGGCAAAGGCACATCATGCAAGAAATCACAAGGATGCCTGCTGCTTAGCTGACATGAGTGGGCAAGAATATTTTTGCAAATTTTGCTTTACATAACCTATCTTAAGATACATATTTTAGTGTGTTTTTGCTGGCACCACTCACCAGCAACTCTTGGATCTCTTGCCGCGACAGGGGTTACCTTATGATTTAAACACCCTATGTGAGGGGCACTATTTATATTGCAAGCATAAACAACTAATTTGCCATTGAAAATTGTTTCATTGTTTCTCAAAACATTCTCCTTTATGATCAATACACTTGTTCATGTGTTACAACCATTTGCAATACCATTTTTAAAATCTGCTTCAGACACCTCTAAAACATGCTGTTTGAATGCATCAACAGCTTCTTCTACCAACAAAAATTGTTGTCCATGCATTTTATTTTTAAGGTTTATGAACGAAAAGAAGTAATCAGGTGTCAAATCAGTAGTGTAAAGTGGCTGTGACATAAATTCAATTTTTTTAATCTTCAAATGCTCGGTTGCTAAGACCAGATGCAAGAGCAATACCACTGTATTGATGAACGATCCAATGACATTTGTTTGTTTTTCTTATTTCACCAGAGTTCCGGCAAACTCATGATTGTTAACAATTCCTGATTGACCATTTATATTCCTCTAAAGGCAATGTTGCCAAATGAAGTTTTTCTGAAGACACAGACAACCAATCGTTTCAAAGTGCTTCAAGTGCAAACAACTTTTGCAGGATTTGGTTCATTGTTAAACACCCATACAGTCGACTGCTGTTTAAGTTCCGGCTCCTCATATGCATAGATCTAAGATTTGTAACATGTTACAAAACTTATATACACCTTTTGAAGCTCGCCATTGTACTTCTTGGGCATTTGTGTGCACCAATCAACATGAGCATCCTTTTGAGATTGTGTCAAATTATGCAGATTCCAATGAGAGCAAACCTTATTCATGGCTAAATATTTTATATATGCTGGCAGAACTAATATCTAGGGTTTGCCTCTATCTCACAGTGTATGGTATGACCATGACCATCTTCCACTATTTTTGCACAGCATTAATGTTGACACAACAACCGATTTTGGATGACCATAAATTTCATCGGAGCGAATTGAGGCCACAATTTAATCCGTTATACCAGTATTTTACAATGGTAAAGGATGGAGCTTCATTGTCAAATGTAGTAGTAAATTGATCAATGCACGTTGAAAATCGTAATAAAGCATTGCATGAAAATTTTAATACGTTAATTCCATCTTTTCAATGAGACACAATTTAAAAGCCAAGGCAAACAACACAAATAATGCTCTATTGACAAAATATCTGGAGTAACTTATAGTCAACAATATTAAACTTTCCAGTACAAACAACAGATGGCACCTACATCAATTAATGTTTCCAAGGTTCAAAGTATAAATAGTTGCCCTTGCAATTATGCAATAATCATTAGGCATGAGCTAAGGATAATTGCTCACAATACTTCGTCACTAAAACGATAAGAGATTCTGGGATTATATAACAAACTGCAAAATAAAACTTGACAGCTCAGAAGCTTGTTTAAACACAAACTGTAACCCTTATGAATGCTTCTGTGTTTGTTTAAACACAGAAATTTGAATACATATTATCATCTTATAAACTCCTTTTTATATTGTTAATCATATACTGTAACATGTATTTATCATATCTTCATACCTCTGCTGCTTATTTGACAATACCATGAACTCCTATATTCTTTTGGTTAACAATAATACTAATCTAAATTTAACCAAATCACAAAAGTTTGAAGGTTGAAAACAATGGGGTTTCACCTCCAGGGTAAAACAATGATAAATTATCAGTCAAAAACATTGAACTGTGGATGTAGCATTGTTATGTGGACGTTCCGCACGCAAGGAAGACATGCAATGAAATGTTAATAAAAACATAATTGTCTTGTCTTCCTTGCATCCCCTGGTCACGACAAGGACGAATCCACTTCGACCAGTCCTTTTGACATGAAAGTTTAAAGAATCACAGCAAATATTCTTAATATTTGTAATCGCAAGTGGCTATGTAGACTCCAAGGACATTAACTTTCACTGAAAAAATGCATGGTGGCATTGAAGAAAATGTGTGTTAAGGCTAATTAAATCATAGAAATCTCACAAAGAAAAATTATAGTTACAACTTAAGGTCAAAATATTTCCAAATGGATAATCTAATATTCTGGTTGTTCATGCTAAGAAAACGATATTCTTCAATACACACAAATATACATGAGAAACCTGCACTGGGCTTCATTGTAGACAGAGAAATCAAAGTACTTGCATTAGTGTAGAGAATAACCAGATTTTAAGTTTGCAAGAAGAGCTTTTTTCAGCTGACTCCTAATCAGTGGCTTAAATAATGTTGACAAAGTTTCAATTGTATGCTATTTGTTACAGGAAGTTTCTCTAATACTGTAACCGAAGACACATAATTTGATTCATGAGAGCAAGGGACCATAAATGTGTGACAAGAAAAGCTGGTTCAAAAATAAGTCACAACTAATACGCTAACAAAATATCCAAGATAATTATTGTAGACAAAGAATTTATCCCCACTTTGGAATTCTACTGGTAGAATACTTCTGTGGATAAGTTACAATATGAAAGCTTTGAACCATTAGACAAAAGACTCTTATGGCTATTTTTGAGATTTTATATGCAATACTGTGGATATGCAATTCATACCACAAAAAGGGCTGATTCTAAGGTAATTCACAACTAATATGGCAACAAAATTTCTGGAGTAACTATTGTAGACAATAGCGCTAATAGTACTGTCATTAATAAGGCACAAATTTCAGGATGAAACCTGTTTTGAATGGCCCTGCGTTATGTTTCTTCAGTGTTTTACATACATCACACAATGGCCAACTTCTGTCTTTAGTACAACCCCACACTGGCAACCTGGATTCACATGACTCACAATGAGGGATCATAAATCTTCCTCTACACAAGATTTTTTTACATATGCTGAATTAGCAGATAATTTAACTTATGCCAATGCTATAAATGTCTCTACCATAAGCAAATTATAGATTATCTTCCCAAACGCAAACATTAGATGCAGTGTAACAAAGGATCTATGACTTAATTGTGAATTTGAAGGTTTTTTAAACGCTAAGAAATAATTACAATTTTTCTGCTTTGTAAGAGCAATGAGGGTGATTTTGTAGTTAACCAGAACTGCAAATGCCTATATATTGGTGAATTATGTATGTTTTCAACAAAACCAAATTTAAATGAAATTTAATATCATTGGGTTTAATAGTTTTAAGTTGAACCCTGAACATGTGAATCCTAATCACATAATGTTGAGTAGAAAATAGTATGGGGAAAAAAAAGCTCCAAATACTAGAACTTCCTCAAATGCTGATATAAACATTTCCAGGGTTGTTCTCATAAATGCCAAATACTTGCATAGCCATTTGCACTCATGTATCAAACTATGTCTCTTCTTTTACAATAAAAGAATGAACTCTATTGTAATAAATCAACACACTCATTCCTTCCTGCCCATGTTAACTAAATACTGAATTTATAAGAATCTCAGACTAAAGCCTTATCACAAAATTCAAGTCTGCTTATTTTCTAATCCTAATAAATGTAATCGTGCCTTTCCATCAATGACTTGAAGCTCCGCACAATTTTTATCTTCATTTGTTTCCCTCTGTAGAAAGGTTATTTTCCCATTACTAGTTCAGAACAATTTGATCCTATACACATGCCAAGATAGCATTTTTACCTACACTTATAAAGATGTTTCTTTCTGTGTAATTTTGCTACGTTTTCAATGCTTTTCCTCCATTTCCCCTTTTACCATGTCATTTTTTACTCCATGTAGGTTAATCAATATCCTTGGAATCTGCATTTATACATCTTACATTGTTTTTTTTTACGAATATGAAGTTTCTAAAATTCCATCTTAATTTTCTTCTGGAAGTTGTTAAAAAGGACATGATTTAAAATGCAACAACTTATATCCTCTCTGTTTTCCTTTGGACCCATTAAGTCCTAATTTAATTCCAGCTTTGAATCCTATTTCCCAATCATGGATATATCAGTGTGAATTTTCCTCGGCTTGTCTACAAAACCTGAATACAATTTTTGACATCACTAGAAGAAATAAAATTCTCTTTTGTTTTCATTTTGTTATACTTGATGAATACAACAGCATATTTGCCAACTTCATGAAATTCAAAACCATAAAACTTACACCCCCTCAAACAAAGCATAATAATGAAGTGATTACACGAAATTTAGAATGAGTAAAATAATCAGTGCTGTAAATGTACAAATACTTACATGTAAAGCAAATGCTATCAGATTTTTATTCCATAATTTTTGCTTCACAATATAAACTAGTAACAAAACTATTGCAACAGTGTGAAAACTATGTCCCAAAGCCATAGAGCACAAAAACCATAAATAATTGATAAGCAGGGAATTGACTTTGAATTCCATGTCATCCAATACAAAATGTTACACCAATTACTGCAGAATACCATAATGGTGCAACCAAATTCTAATTCTTCATTCTATGCATATTCTTGCAATCCAGTAAAGAAGGACCATGTTTTTGATGACAGGTATACACTCCAGCCTTCAGAACACTACAGCATAATTTTACTGCATCTGATGCATTGCAAAGTTGATGTGCAAGCTGAAAATCTGTTACTCTCTGAAACTGTCTACAAAGCTGTCAACATTTTCATTTGCCGTTACATCAGAAAATCCAACACCTCTGCTCCCATATATTTTAGGGCACACTATAAAGTCGGCAAGTATGCGATAGTCATATTCTCTTGTATCGCAATATATCAAGAGATCACCGTAGTTCTATATACTAACATGCAAAAGGATACCACTAAAATAGGAGGACAGGAAAGCATTAATAGAAACCTTCATGACTACGGAAGGGATAAGAAAGGATTATTAGGGAAGGAATGGGACAGGATTTATCCCGGTTACAGGAATGAGATAAATCAAGAGCTCGCATATGGTAGGGTCGCTAATTCCTAAAAGTGAGTCACCCATCATCGGGACAATGCCAACTGACTCACTTGCTACCCCATTATTTTATTTTCATTTCTACCTAGATATCTATCAATTGCAGTAGTTCAATTTCATATCTTAAAAAAATTCATTTTTCATCTAAATATTTTTGAGGTTAGGTTGCAGATTCATTTTCATTCAATTTTTTAAGTGTACATACCTATTTGTTCTGTGCGTGCGTATTTATGCCATTTTACCCTCCAACTTGCAACACTGTATGTAACAGATTGACTTATTTTACTATTTTATGATCCAAAATTTCTTAATGTAATTTTTCATCTATTTCAATAAAACAGTTACTGGTCTCTTATCAATTGTTGCCATTTGCAATGATTGCTTAGTTAAGGGAATCAAAAATTAACATGAGATTTTTGTTCATCAAAAAATTTACAGATTTCAAAGATTTTGCTAAATAAATTAATATAATTTTTCACAAATTACAGTATATCCTTTCAATAGCTACAATTGTAACAATGATAGAGTTAATTCAACATGAAACCTAACAACTAATATTATTTCAGTGTCAAGTTTGGATAAAAGAGGTAGTATAGAAAATGCTGTAGAACATACGGGTTAAAGCATAGTACTACATATTTCAAACTTGTGGTTTTGATATGTTGCAATTAACAAAACGGTAAGGATTGCAAATAGTAACATAAATCATTGGGCTACAATAGATTCCTGCAAAGATCCATTGCTTAGAAAATGTCTCGTAAACCTTGAGACTAACTTATAAAGATAAATAGTCATTGACTTATAAGGTAACCCCTATCGTGGCCTCTCTGCACTGCTCAAGAAAACTGAGTGTCACCAGGAAAGTGATGGTGGCAAAGGCACATCATGCAAGAAATCACAAGGATGCCTGCTGCTTAGCTGACATGAGTGGGCAAGAATATTTTTGCAAATTTTGCTTTACATAACCTATCTTAAGATACATATTTTAGTGTGTTTTTGCTGGCACCACTCACCAGCAACTCTTGGATCTCTTGCCGCGACAGGGGTTACCTTATGATTTAAACACCCTATGTGAGGGGCACTATTTATATTGCAAGCATAAACAACTAATTTGCCATTGAAAATTGTTTCATTGTTTCTCAAAACATTCTCCTTTATGATCAATACACTTGTTCATGTGTTACAACCATTTGCAATACCATTTTTAAAATCTGCTTCAGACACCTCTAAAACATGCTGTTTGAATGCATCAACAGCTTCTTCTACCAACAAAAATTGTTGTCCATGCATTTTATTTTTAAGGTTTATGAACGAAAAGAAGTAATCAGGTGTCAAATCAGTAGTGTAAAGTGGCTGTGACATAAATTCAATTTTTTTAATCTTCAAATGCTCGGTTGCTAAGACCAGATGCAAGAGCAATACCACTGTATTGATGAACGATCCAATGACATTTGTTTGTTTTTCTTATTTCACCAGAGTTCCGGCAAACTCATGATTGTTAACAATTCCTAATTGACCATTTATATTCCTCTAAAGGCAATGTTGCCAAATGAAGTTTTTCTGAAGACACAGACAACCAATCGTTTCAAAGTGCTTCAAGTGCAAACAACTGTTGCAGGATTTGGTTCATTGTTAAACACCCATACAGTCGACTGCTGTTTAAGTTCCGGCTCCTCATATGCATAGATCTAAGATTTGTAACATGTTACAAAACTTATATACACCTTTTGAAGCTCGCCATTGTACTTCTTGGGCATTTGTGTGCACCAATCAACATGAGCATCCTTTTGAGATTGTGTCAAATTATGCAGATTCCAATGAGAGCAAACCTTATTCATGGCTAAATATTTTATATATGCTGGCAGAACTAATATCTAGGGTTTGCCTCTATCTCACAGTGTATGGTATGACCATGACCATCTTCCACTATTTTTGCACAGCATTAATGTTGACACAACAACCGATTTTGGATGACCATAAATTTCATCTGAGCGAATTGAGGCCACAATTTAATCCGTTATACCAGTATTTTACAATGGTAAAGGATGGAGCTTCATTGTCAAATGTAGTAGTAAATTGATCAATGCACGTTGAAAATCATAATAAAGCATTGCATGAAAATTTTAATACGTTAATTCCATCTTTTCAATGAGACACAATTTAAAAGCCAAGGCAAACAACACAAATAATGCTCTATTGACAAAATATCTGGAGTAACTTATAGTCATCAATATTAAACTTTCCAGTACAAACAACAGATGGCACCTACATCAATTAATGTTTCCAAGGTTCAAAGTATAAATACTTGCCCTTGCAATTATGCAATAATCATTAGGCATGAGCTAAGGATAATTGCTCACAATACTTCGTCACTAAAACGATAAGAGATTCTGGGATTATATAACAAACTGCAAAATAAAACTTGACAGCTCAGAAGCTTGTTTAAACACAAACTGTAACCCTTATGAATGCTTCTGTGTTTATTTAAACACAGAAATTTGAATACAAATTATCATCTTATAAACTCATTTTTATATTGTTAATCATATACTGTAACATATATTTATCATATCTTCATACCTCTGCTGCTTATTTGACAATACCATGAACTCCTATATTCTTTTGGTTAACAATAATACTAATCTAAATTTAACCAAATCACAAAAGTTTGAAGGTTGAAAACAATGGGGTTTCACCTCCAGGGTAAAACAATGATAAATTATCAGTCAAAAACATTGAACTGTGGATGTAGCATTGTTATGTGGACGTTCCGCACGCAAGGAAGACATGCAATGAAATGTTAATAAAAACATAATTGTCTTGTCTTCCTTGCATCCCCTGGTCACGACAAGGACGAATCCACTTCGACCAGTCCTTTTGACATGAAAGTTTAAAGAATCACAGCAAATATTCTTAATATTTGTAATCGCAAGTGGCTATGTAGACTCCAAGGACATTAACTTTCACTGAAAAAATGCATGGTGGCATTGAAGAAAATGTGTGTTAAGGCTAATTAAATCATAGAAATCTCACAAAGAAAAATTATAGTTACAACTTAAGGTCAAAATATTTCCAAATGGATAATCTAATATTCTGGTTGTTCATGCTAAGAAAACGATATTCTTCAATACACACAAATATACATGAGAAACCTGCACTGGGCTTCATTGTAGACAGAGAAATCAAAGTACTTGCATTAGTGTAGAGAATAACCAGATTTTAAGTTTGCAAGAAGAGCTTTTTTCAGCTGACTCCTAATCAGTGGCTTAAATAATGTTGACAAAGTTTCAATTGTATGCTATTTGTTACAGGAAGTTTCTCTAATACTGTAACCGAAGACACATAATTTGATTCATGAGAGCAAGGGACCATAAATGTGTGACAAGAAAAGCTGGTTCAAAAATAAGTCACAACTAATACGCTAACAAAATATCCAAGATAATTATTGTAGACAAAGAATTTATCCCCACTTTGGAATTCTACTGGTAGAATACTTCTGTGGATAAGTTACAATATGAAAGCTTTGAACCATTAGACAAAAGACTCTTATGGCTATTTTTGAGATTTTATATGCAATACTGTGGATATGCAATTCATACCACAAAAAGGGCTGATTCTAAGGTAATTCACAACTAATATGGCAACAAAATTTCTGGAGTAACTATTGTAGACAATAGCGCTAATAGTACTGTCATTAATAAGGCACAAATTTCAGGATGAAACCTGTTTTGAATGGCCCTGCGTTATGTTTCTTCAGTGTTTTACATACATCACACAATGGCCAACTTCTGTCTTTAGTACAACCCCACACTGGCAACCTGGATTCACATGACTCACAATGAGGGATCATAAATCTTCCTCTACACAAGATTTTTTTACATATGCTGAATTAGCAGATAATTTAACTTATGCCAATGCTGTAAATGTCTCTACCATAAGCAAATTATAGATTATCTTCCCAAACGCAAACATTAGATGCAGTGTAACAAAGGATCTATGACTTAATTGTGAATTTGAAGGTTTTTTAAACGCTAAGAAATAATTACAATTTTTCTGCTTTGTAAGAGCAATGAGGGTGATTTTGTAGTTAACCAGAACTGCAAATGCCTATATATTGGTGAATTATGTATGTTTTCAACAAAACCAAATTTAAATGAAATTTAATATCATTGGGTTTAATAGTTTTAAGTTGAACCCTGAACATGTGAATCCTAATCACATAATGTTGAGTAGAAAATAGTATGGGGAAAAAAAAGCTCCAAATACTAGAACTTCCTCAAATGCTGATATAAACATTTACAGAGTTGTTCTCATAAATGTCAAATACTTGCATAGACATTTGCACTCATGTATCAAACTATGTCTCTTCTTTTACAATAAAAGAATGAACTCTATTGTAATAAATCAACACACTCATTCCTTCCTGCCCATGTTAACTAAATACTGAATTTATAAGAATCTCAGACTAAAGCCTTATCACAAAATTCAAGTCTGCTTATTTTCTAATCCTAATAAATGTAATCGTGCCTTTCCATCAATGACTTGAAGCTCCGCACAATTTTTATCTTCATTTGTTTCCCTCTGTAGAAAGGTTATTTTCCCATTACTAGTTCAGAACAATTTGATCCTATACACATGCCAAGATAGCATTTTTACCTACACTTATAAAGATGTTTCTTTCTGTGTAATTTTGCTACGTTTTCAATGCTTTTCCTCCATTTCCCCTTTTACCATGTCATTTTTTACTCCATGTAGGTTAATCAATATCCTTGGAATCTGCATTTATACATCTTACATTGTTTTTTTACGAATATGAAGTTTCTAAAATTCCATCTTAATTTTCTTCTGGAAGTTGTTAAAAAGGACATGATTTAAAATGCAACAACTTATATCCTCTCTGTTTTCCTTTGGACCCATTAAGTCCTAATTTAATTCCAGCTTTGAATCCTATTTCCCAATCATGGATATATCAGTGTGAATTTTCCTCGGCTTGTCTACAAAACCTGAATAAAATTTTTGACATCACTAGAAGAAATAAAATTCTCTTTTGTTTTCATTTTGTTATACTTGATGAATACAACAGCATATTTGCCAACTTCATGAAATTCAAAACCATAAAACTTACACCCCCTCAAACAAAGCATAATAATGAAGTGATTACACGAAATTTAGAATGAGTAAAATAATCAGTGCTGTAAATGTACAAATACTTACATGTAAAGCAAATGCTATCAGATTTTTATTCCATAATTTTTGCTTCACAATATAAACTAGTAACAAAACTATTGCAACAGTGTGAAAACTATGTCCCAAAGCCATAGAGCACAAAAACCATAAATAATTGATAAGCAGGGAATTGACTTTGAATTCCATGTCATCCAATACAAAATGTTACACCAATTACTGCAGAATACCATAATGGTGCAACCAAATTCTAATTCTTCATTCTATGCATATTCTTGCAATCCAGTAAAGAAGGACCATGTTTTTGATGACAGGTATACACTCCAGCCTTCAGAACACTACAGCATAATTTTACTGCATCTGATGCATTGCAAAGTTGATGTGCAAGCTGAAAATCTGTTACTCTCTGAAACTGTCTACAAAGCTGTCAACATTTTCATTTGCCGTTACATCAGAAAATCCAACACCTCTGCTCCCATATATTTTAGGGCACACTATAAAGTCGGCAAGTATGCGATAGTCATATTCTCTTGTATCGCAATATATCAAGAGATCACCGTAGTTCTATATACTAACATGCAAAAGGATACCACTAAAATAGGAGGACAGGAAAGCATTAATAGAAACCTTCATGACTACGGAAGGGATAAGAAAGGATTATTAGGGAAGGAATGGGACAGGATTTATCCCGGTTACAGGAATGAGATAAATCAAGAGCTCGCATATGGTAGGATCGCTAATTCCTAAAAGTGAGTCACCCATCATCGGGACAATGCCAACTGACTCACTTGCTACCCCATTATTTTATTTTCATTTCTACCTAGATATCTATCAATTGCAGTAGTTCAATTTCATATCTTAAAAAAATTCATTTTTCATCTAAATATTTTTGAGGTTAGGTTGCAGATTCATTTTCATTCAATTTTTTAAGTGTACATACCTATTTGTTCTGTGCGTGCGTATTTATGCCATTTTACCCTCCAACTTGCAACACTGTATGTAACAGATTGACTTATTTTACTATTTTATGATCCAAAATTTCTTAATGTAATTTTTCATCTATTTCAATAAAATAGTTACTGGTCTCTTATCAATTGTTGCCATTTGCAATGATTGCTTAGTTAAGGGATTCAAAAATTAACATGAGATTTTTGTTCATCAAAAAATTTACAGATTTCAAAGATTTTGCTAAATAAATTAATATAATTTTTCACAAATTACAGTATATCCTTTCAATAGCTACAATTGTAACAATGATAGAGTTAATTCAACATGAAACCTAACAACTAATATTATTTCAGTGTCAAGTTTGGATAAAAAAGGTAGTATAGAAAATGCTGTAGAACATACGGGTTAAAGCATGGTACTACATATTTCAAACTTGTGGTTTTGATATGTTGCAATTAACAAAACGGTAAGGATTGCAAATAGTAACATAAATCATTGGGCTACAATAGATTCCTGCAAAGATCCATTGCTTAGAAAATGTCTCGTAAACCTTGAGACTAACTTATAAAGATAAATAGTCATTGACTTATAAGGTAACCCCTATCGTGGCCTCTCTGCACTGCTCAAGAAAACTGAGTGTCACCAGGAAAGTGATGGTGGCAAAGGCACATCATGCAAGAAATCACAAGGATGCCTGCTGCTTAACTGACATCAGTGGGCAAGAATATTTTTGCAAATTTTGCTTTACATAACCTATCTTAAGATACATATTTTAGTGTGTTTTTGCTGGCACCACTCACCAGCAACTCTTGGATCTCTTGCCGCGACAGGGGTTACCTTATGATTTAAACACCCTATGTGAGGGGCACTATTTATATTGCAAGCATAAACAACTAATTTGCCATTGAAAATTGTTTCATTGTTTCTCAAAACATTCTCCTTTATGATCAATACACTTGTTCATGTGTTACAACCATTTGCAATACCATTTTTAAAATCTGCTTCAGACACCTCTAAAACATGCTGTTTGAATGCATCAACAGCTTCTTCTACCAACAAAAATTGTTGTCCATGCATTTTATTTTTAAGGTTTATGAACGAAAAGAAGTAATCAGGTGTCAAATCAGTAGTGTAAAGTGGCTGTGACATAAATTCAATTTTTTTAATCTTCAAATGCTCGGTTGCTAAGACCAGATGCAAGAGCAATACCACTGTATTGATGAACGATCCAATGACATTTGTTTGTTTTTCTTATTTCACCAGAGTTCCGGCAAACTCATGATTGTTAACAATTCCTAATTGACCATTTATATTCCTCTAAAGGCAATGTTGCCAAATGAAGTTTTTCTGAAGACACAGACAACCAATCGTTTCAAAGTGCTTCAAGTGCAAACAACTTTTGCAGGATTTGGTTCATTGTTAAACACCCATACAGTCGACTGCTGTTTAAGTTCCGGCTCCTCATATGCATAGATCTAAGATTTGTAACATGTTACAAAACTTATATACACCTTTTGAAGCTCGCCATTGTACTTCTTGGGCATTTGTGTGCACCAATCAATATGAGCATCCTTTTGAGATTGTGTCAAATTATGCAGATTCCAATGAGAGCAAACCTTATTCATGGCTAAATATTTTATATATGCTGGCAGAACTAATATCTAGGGTTTGCCTCTATCTCACAGTGTATGGTATGACCATGACCATCTTCCACTATTTTTGCACAGCATTAATGTTGACACAACAACCGATTTTGGATGACCATAAATTTCATCTGAGCAAATTGAGGCCACAATTTAATCCGTTATACCAGTATTTTACAATGGTAAAGGATGGAGCTTCATTGTCAAATGTAGTAGTAAATTGATCAATGCACGTTGAAAATCGTAATAAAGCATTGCATGAAAATTTTAATACGTTAATTCCATCTTTTCAATGAGACACAATTTAAAAGCCAAGGCAAACAACACAAATAATGCTCTATTGACAAAATATCTGGAGTAACTTATAGTCAACAATATTAAACTTTCCAGTACAAACAACAGATGGCACCTACATCAATTAATGTTTCCAAGGTTCAAAGTATAAATAGTTGCCCTTGCAATTATGCAATAATCATTAGGCATGAGCTAAGGATAATTGCTCACAATACTTCGTCACTAAAACGATAAGAGATTCTGGGATTATATAACAAACTGCAAAATAAAACTTGACAGCTCAGAAGCTTGTTTAAACACAAACTGTAACCCTTATGAATGCTTCTGTGTTTATTTAAACACAGAAATTTGAATACATATTATCATCTTATAAACTCATTTTTATATTGTTAATCATATACTGTAACATGTATTTATCATATCTTCATACCTCTGCTGCTTATTTGACAATACCATGAACTCCTATATTCTTTTGGTTAACAATAATACTAATCTAAATTTAACCAAATCACAAAAGTTTGAAGGTTGAAAACAATGGGTTTCACCTCCAGGGTAAAACAATGATAAATTATCAGTCAAAAACATTGAACTGTGGATGTAGCATTTTTATGTGGACGTTCCGCACGCAAGGAAGACATGCAATGAAATGTTAATAAAAACATAATTGTCTTGTCTTCCTTGCATCCCCTGGTCACGACAAGGACGAATCCACTTCGACCAGTCCTTTTGACATGAAAGTTTAAAGAATCACAGCAAATATTCTTAATATTTGTAATCGCAAGTGGCTATGTAGACTCCAAGGACATTAACTTTCACTGAAAAAATGCATGGTGGCATTGAAGAAAATGTGTGTTAAGGCTAATTAAATCATAGAAATCTCACAAAGAAAAATTATAGTTACAACTGCAGGTCAAAATATTTCCAAATGGATAATCTAATATTCTGGTTGTTCATGCTAAGAAAACGATATTCTTCAATACACACAAATATACATGAGAAACCTGCACTGGGCTTCACTGTAGACAGAGAAATCAAAGTACTTGCATTAGTGTAGAGAATAACCAGATTTTAAGTTTGCAAGAAGAGCTTTTTTTCAGCTGACTCCTAATCAGTGGCTTAAATAATGTTGACAAAGTTTCAATTGTATGCTATTTGTTACAGGAAGTTTCTCTAATACTGTAACCGAAGACACATAATTTGATTCATGAGAGCAAGGGACCATAAATGTGTGACAAGAAAAGCTGGTTCAAAAATAAGTCACAACTAATACGCTAACAAAATATCCAAGATAATTATTGTAGACAAAGAATTTATCCCCACTTTGGAATTCTACTGGTAGAATACTTCTGTGGATAAGTTACAATATGAAAGCTTTGAACCATTAGACAAAAGACTCTTATGGCTATTTTTGAGATTTTATATGCAATACTGTGGATATGCAATTCATACCACAAAAAGGGCTGATTCTAAGGTAATTCACAACTAATATGGCAACAAAATTTCTGGAGTAACTATTGTAGACAATAGCGCTAATAGTACTGTCATTAATAAGGCACAAATTTCAGGATGAAACCTGTTTTGAATGGCCCTGCGTTATGTTTCTTCAGTGTTTTACATACATCACACAATGGCCAACTTCTGTCTTTAGTACAACCCCACACTGGCAACCTGGATTCACATGACTCACAATGAGGGATCATAAATCTTCCTCTACACAAGATTTTTTTACATATGCTGAATTAGCAGATAATTTAACTTATGCCAATGCTGTAAATGTCTCTACCATAAGCAAATTATAGATTATCTTCCCAAACGCAAACATTAGATGCAGTGTAACAAAGGATCTATGACTTAATTGTGAATTTGAAGGTTTTTTAAATGCTAAGAAATAATTACAATTTTTCTGCTTTGTAAGAGCAATGAGGGTGATTTTGTAGTTAACCAGAACTGCAAATGCCTATATATTGGTGAATTATGTATGTTTTCAACAAAACCAAATTTAAATGAAATTTAATATCATTGGGTTTAATAGTTTTAAGTTGAACCCTGAACATGTGAATCCTAATCACATAATGTTGAGTAGAAAATAGTATGGGGAAAAAAAAGCTCCAAATACTAGAACTTCCTCAAATGCTGATATAAACATTTCCAGGGTTGTTCTCATAAATGCCAAATACTTGCATAGCCATTTGCACTCATGTATCAAACTATGTCTCTTCTTTTACAATAAAAGAATGAACTCTATTGTAATAAATCAACACACTCATTCCTTCCTGCCCATGTTAACTAAATACTGAATTTATAAGAATCTCAGACTAAAGCCTTATCACAAAATTCAAGTCTGCTTATTTTCTAATCCTAATAAATGTAATCGTGCCTTTCCATCAATGACTTGAAGCTCCGCACAATTTTTATCTTCATTTGTTTCCCTCTGTAGAAAGGTTATTTTCCCATTACTAGTTCAGAACAATTTGATCCTATACACATGCCAAGATAGCATTTTTACCTACACTTATAAAGATGTTTCTTTCTGTGTAATTTTGCTACGTTTTCAATGCTTTTCCCCCATTTCCCCTTTTACCATGTCATTTTTTACTCCATGTAGGTTAATCAATATCCTTGGAATCTGCATTTATACATCTTACATTGTTTTTTTTACGAATATGAAGTTTCTAAAATTCCATCTTAATTTTCTTCTGGAAGTTGTTAAAAAGGACATGATTTAAAATGCAACAACTTATATCCTCTCTGTTTTCCTTTGGACCCATTAAGTCCTAATTTAATTCCAGCTTTGAATCCTATTTCCCAATCATGGATATATCAGTGTGAATTTTCCTCGGCTTGTCTACAAAACCTGAATAAAATTTTTGACATCACTAGAAGAAATAAAATTCTCTTTTGTTTTCATTTTGTTATACTTGATGAATACAACAGCATATTTGCCAACTTCATGAAATTCAAAACCATAAAACTTACACCCCCTCAAACAAAGCATAATAATGAAGTGATTACACGAAATTTAGAATGAGTAAAATAATCAGTGCTGTAAATGTACAAATACTTACATGTAAAGCAAATGCTATCAGATTTTTATTCCATAATTTTTGCTTCACAATATAAACTAGTAACAAAACTATTGCAACAGTGTGAAAACTATGTCCCAAAGCCATAGAGCACAAAAACCATAAATAATTGATAAGCAGGGAATTGACTTTGAATTCCATGTCATCCAATACAAAATGTTACACCAATTACTGCAGAATACCATAATGGTGCAACCAAATTCTAATTCTTCATTCTATGCATATTCTTGCAATCCAGTAAAGAAGGACCATGTTTTTGATGACAGGTATACACTCCAGCCTTCAGAACACTACAGCATAATTTTACTGCATCTGATGCATTGCAAAGTTGATGTGCAAGCTGAAAATCTGTTACTCTCTGAAACTGTCTACAAAGCTGTCAACATTTTCATTTGCCGTTACATCAGAAAATCCAACACCTCTGCTCCCATATATTTTAGGGCACACTATAAAGTCGGCAAGTATGCGATAGTCATATTCTCTTGTATCGCAATATATCAAGAGATCACCGTAGTTCTATATACTAACATGCAAAAGGATACCACTAAAATAGGAGGACAGGAAAGCATTAATAGAAACCTTCATGACTACGGAAGGGATAAGAAAGGATTATTAGGGAAGGAATGGGACAGGATTTATCCCGGTTACAGGAA
Source organism: Hymenopus coronatus (assembly GCA_030762935.1). Lineage (NCBI taxonomy): Eukaryota > Metazoa > Arthropoda > Insecta > Mantodea > Hymenopodidae > Hymenopus > Hymenopus coronatus. The sequence goes on from CM060900.1 coordinate 62,411,404, forward strand.
TGAGATAAATCAAGAGCTCGCATATGGTAGGATCGCTAATTCCTAAAAGTGAGTCACCCATCATCGGGACAATGCCAACTGACTCACTTGCTACCCCATTATTTTATTTTCATTTCTACCTAGATATCTATCAATTGCAGTAGTTCAATTTCATATCTTAAAAAAATTCATTTTTCATCTAAATATTTTTGAGGTTAGGTTGCAGATTCATTTTCATTCAATTTTTTAAGTGTACATACCTATTTGTTCTGTGCGTGCGTATTTATGCCATTTTACCCTCCAACTTGCAACACTGTATGTAACAGATTGACTTATTTTACTATTTTATGATCCAAAATTTCTTAATGTAATTTTTCATCTATTTCAATAAAACAGTTACTGGTCTCTTATCAATTGTTGCCATTTGCAATGATTGCTTAGTTAAGGGATTCAAAAATTAACATGAGATTTTTGTTCATCAAAAAATTTACAGATTTCAAAGATTTTGCTAAATAAATTAATATAATTTTTCACAAATTACAGTATATCCTTTCAATAGCTACAATTGTAACAATGATAGAGTTAATTCAACATGAAACCTAACAACTAATATTATTTCAGTGTCAAGTTTGGATAAAAAAGGTAGTATAGAAAATGCTGTAGAACATACGGGTTAAAGCATGGTACTACATATTTCAAACTTGTGGTTTTGATATGTTGCAATTAACAAAACGGTAAGGATTGCAAATAGTAACATAAATCATTGGGCTACAATAGATTCCTGCAAAGATCCATTGCTTAGAAAATGTCTCGTAAACCTTGAGACTAACTTATAAAGATAAATAGTCATTGACTTATAAGGTAACCCCTATCGTGGCCTCTCTGCACTGCTCAAGAAAACTGAGTGTCACCAGGAAAGTGATGGTGGCAAAGGCACATCATGCAAGAAATCACAAGGATGCCTGCTGCTTAGCTGACATGAGTGGGCAAGAATATTTTTGCAAATTTTGCTTTACATAACCTATCTTAAGATACATATTTTAGTGTGTTTTTGCTGGCACCACTCACCAGCAACTCTTGGATCTCTTGCCGCAACAGGGGTTACCTTATGATTTAAACACCCTATGTGAGGGGCACTATTTATATTGCAAGCATAAACAACTAATTTGCCATTGAAAATTGTTTCATTGTTTCTCAAAACATTCTCCTTTATGATCAATACACTTGTTCATGTGTTACAACCATTTGCAATACCATTTTTAAAATCTGCTTCAGACACCTCTAAAACATGCTGTTTGAATGCATCAACAGCTTCTTCTACCAACAAAAATTGTTGTCCATGCATTTTATTTTTAAGGTTTATGAACGAAAAGAAGTAATCAGGTGTCAAATCAGTAGTGTAAAGTGGCTGTGACATAAATTCAATTTTTTTAATCTTCAAATGCTCGGTTGCTAAGACCAGATGCAAGAGCAATACCACTGTATTGATGAACAATCCAATGACATTTGTTTGTTTTTCTTATTTCACCAGAGTTCCGGCAAACTCAAGATTGTTAACAATTCCTAATTGACCATTTATATTCCTCTAAAGGCAATGTTGCCAAATGAAGTTTTTCTGAAGACACAGACAACCAATCGTTTCAAAGTGCTTCAAGTGCAAACAACTTTTGCAGGATTTGGTTCATTGTTAAACACCCATACAGTCGACTGCTGTTTAAGTTCCGGCTCCTCATATGCATAGATCTAAGATTTGTAACATGTTACAAAACTTATATACACCTTTTGAAGCTCGCCATTGTACTTCTTGGGCATTTGTGTGCACCAATCAATATGAGCATCCTTTTGAGATTGTGTCAAATTATGCAGATTCCAATGAGAGCAAACCTTATTCATGGCTAAATATTTTATATATGCTGGCAGAACTAATATCTAGGGTTTGCCTCTATCTCACAGTGTATGGTATGACCATGACCATCTTCCACTATTTTTGCACAGCATTAATGTTGACACAACAACCGATTTTGGATGACCATAAATTTCATCGGAGCGAATTGAGGCCACAATTTAATCCGTTATACCAGTATTTTACAATGGTAAAGGATGGAGCTTCATTGTCAAATGTAGTAGTAAATTGATCAATGCACGTTGAAAATCGTAATAAAGCATTGCATGAAAATTTTAATACGTTAATTCCATCTTTTCAATGAGACACAATTTAAAAGCCAAGGCAAACAACACAAATAATGCTCTATTGACAAAATATCTGGAGTAACTTATAGTCAACAATATTAAACTTTCCAGTACAAACAACAGATGGCACCTACATCAATTAATGTTTCCAAGGTTCAAAGTATAAATAGTTGCCCTTGCAATTATGCAATAATCATTAGGCATGAGCTAAGGATAATTGCTCACAATACTTCGTCACTAAAACGATAAGAGATTCTGGGATTATATAACAAACTGCAAAATAAAACTTGACAGCTCAGAAGCTTGTTTAAACACAAACTGTAACCCTTATGAATGCTTCTGTGTTTATTTAAACACAGAAATTTGAATACATATTATCATCTTATAAACTCATTTTTATATTGTTAATCATATACTGTAACATATATTTATCATATCTTCATACCTCTGCTGCTTATTTGACAATACCATGAACTCCTATATTCTTTTGGTTAACAATAATACTAATCTAAATTTAACCAAATCACAAAAGTTTGAAGGTTGAAAACAATGGGGTTTCACCTCCAGGGTAAAACAATGATAAATTATCAGTCAAAAACATTGAACTGTGGATGTAGCATTGTTATGTGGACGTTCCGCACGCAAGGAAGACATGCAATGAAATGTTAATAAAAACACAATTGTCTTGTCTTCCTTGCATCCCCTGGTCACGACAAGGACGAATCCACTTCGACCAGTCCTTTTGACATGAAAGTTTAAAGAATCACAGCAAATATTCTTAATATTTGTAATCGCAAGTGGCTATGTAGACTCCAAGGACATTAACTTTCACTGAAAAAATGCATGGTGGCATTGAAGAAAATGTGTGTTAAGGCTAATTAAATCATAGAAATCTCACAAAGAAAAATTATAGTTACAACTGCAGGTCAAAATATTTCCAAATGGATAATCTAATATTCTGGTTGTTCATGCTAAGAAAACGATATTCTTCAATACACACAAATATACATGAGAAACCTGCACTGGGCTTCATTGTAGACAGAGAAATCAAAGTACTTGCATTAGTGTAGAGAATAACCAGATTTTAAGTTTGCAAGAAGAGCTTTTTTCAGCTGACTCCTAATCAGTGGCTTAAATAATGTTGACAAAGTTTCAATTGTATGCTATTTGTTACAGGAAGTTTCTCTAATACTGTAACCGAAGACACATAATTTGATTCATGAGAGCAAGGGACCATAAATGTGTGACAAGAAAAGCTGGTTCAAAAATAAGTCACAACTAATACGCTAACAAAATATCCAAGATAATTATTGTAGACAAAGAATTTATCCCCACTTTGGAATTCTACTGGTAGAATACTTCTGTGGATAAGTTACAATATGAAAGCTTTGAACCATTAGACAAAAGACTCTTATGGCTATTTTTGAGATTTTATATGCAATACTGTGGATATGCAATTCATACCACAAAAAGGGCTGATTCTAAGGTAATTCACAACTAATATGGCAACAAAATTTCTGGAGTAACTATTGTAGACAATAGCGCTAATAGTACTGTCATTAATAAGGCACAAATTTCAGGATGAAACCTGTTTTGAACGGCCCTGCGTTATGTTTCTTCAGTGTTTTACATACATCACACAATGGCCAACTTCTGTCTTTAGTACAACCCCACACTGGCAACCTGGATTCACATGACTCACAATGAGGGATCATAAATCTTCCTCTACACAAGATTTTTTTACATATGCTGAATTAGCAGATAATTTAACTTATGCCAATGCTGTAAATGTCTCTACCATAAGCAAATTATAGATTATCTTCCCAAACGCAAACATTAGATGCAGTGTAACAAAGGATCTATGACTTAATTGTGAATTTGAAGGTTTTTTAAATGCTAAGAAATAATTACAATTTTTCTGCTTTGTAAGAGCAATGAGGGTGATTTTGTAGTTAACCAGAACTGCAAATGCCTATATATTGGTGAATTATGTATGTTTTCAACAAAACCAAATTTAAATGAAATTTAATATCATTGGGTTTAATAGTTTTAAGTTGAACCCTGAACATGTGAATCCTAATCACATAATGTTGAGTAGAAAATAGTATGGGGAAAAAAAAGCTCCAAATACTAGAACTTCCTCAAATGCTGATATAAACATTTCCAGGGTTGTTCTCATAAATGCCAAATACTTGCATAGCCATTTGCACTCATGTATCAAACTATGTCTCTTCTTTTACAATAAAAGAATGAACTCTATTGTAATAAATCAACACACTCATTCCTTCCTGCCCATGTTAACTAAATACTGAATTTATAAGAATCTCAGACTAAAGCCTTATCACAAAATTCAAGTCTGCTTATTTTCTAATCCTAATAAATGTAATCGTGCCTTTCCATCAATGACTTGAAGCTCCGCACAATTTTTATCTTCATTTGTTTCCCTCTGTAGAAAGGTTATTTTCCCATTACTAGTTCAGAACAATTTGATCCTATACACATGCCAAGATAGCATTTTTACCTACACTTATAAAGATGTTTCTTTCTGTGTAATTTTGCTACGTTTTCAATGCTTTTCCTCCATTTCCCCTTTTACCATGTCATTTTTTACTCCATGTAGGTTAATCAATATCCTTGGAATCTGCATTTATACATCTTACATTGTTTTTTTTTACGAATATGAAGTTTCTAAAATTCCATCTTAATTTTCTTCTGGAAGTTGTTAAAAAGGACATGATTTAAAATGCAACAACTTATATCCTCTCTGTTTTCCTTTGGACCCATTAAGTCCTAATTTAATTCCAGCTTTGAATCCTATTTCCCAATCATGGATATATCAGTGTGAATTTTCCTCGGCTTGTCTACAAAACCTGAATACAATTTTTGACATCACTAGAAGAAATAAAATTCTCTTTTGTTTTCATTTTGTTATACTTGATGAATACAACAGCATATTTGCCAACTTCATGAAATTCAAAACCATAAAACTTACACCCCCTCAAACAAAGCATAATAATGAAGTGATTACACGAAATTTAGAATGAGTAAAATAATCAGTGCTGTAAATGTACAAATACTTACATGTAAAGCAAATGCTATCTGATTTTTATTCCATAATTTTTGCTTCACAATATAAACTAGTAACAAAACTATTGCAACAGTGTGAAAACTATGTCCCAAAGCCATAGAGCACAAAAACCATAAATAATTGATAAGCAGGGAATTGACTTTGAATTCCATGTCATCCAATACAAAATGTTACACCAATTACTGCAGAATACCATAATGGTGCAACCAAATTCTAATTCTTCATTCTATGCATATTCTTGCAATCCAGTAAAGAAGGACCATGTTTTTGATGACAGGTATACACTCCAGCCTTCAGAACACTACAGCATAATTTTACTGCATCTGATGCATTGCAAAGTTGATGTGCAAGCTGAAAATCTGTTACTCTCTGAAACTGTCTACAAAGCTGTCAACATTTTCATTTGCCGTTACATCAGAAAATCCAACACCTCTGCTCCCATATATTTTAGGGCACACTATAAAGTCGGCAAGTATGCAATAGTCATATTCTCTTGTATCGCAATATATCAAGAGATCACCGTAGTTCTATATACTAACATGCAAAAGGATACCACTAAAATAGGAGGACAGGAAAGCATTAATAGAAACCTTCATGACTACGGAAGGGATAAGAAAGGATTATTAGGGAAGGAATGGGACAGGATTTATCCCGGTTACAGGAATGAGATAAATCAAGAGCTCGCATATGGTAGGATCGCTAATTCCTAAAAGTGAGTCACCCATCATCGGGACAATGCCAACTGACTCACTTGCTACCCCATTATTTTATTTTCATTTCTACCTAGATATCTATCAATTGCAGTAGTTCAATTTCATATCTTAAAAAAATTCATTTTTCATCTAAATATTTTTGAGGTTAGGTTGCAGATTCATTTTCATTCAATTTTTTAAGTGTACATACCTATTTGTTCTGTGCGTGCGTATTTATGCCATTTTACCCTCCAACTTGCAACACTGTATGTAACAGATTGACTTATTTTACTATTTTATGATCCAAAATTTCTTAATGTAATTTTTCATCTATTTCAATAAAACAGTTACTGGTCTCTTATCAATTGTTGCCATTTGCAATGATTGCTTAGTTAAGGGATTCAAAAATTAACATGAGATTTTTGTTCATCAAAAAATTTACAGATTTCAAAGATTTTGCTAAATAAATTAATATAATTTTTCACAAATTACAGTATATCCTTTCAATAGCTACAATTGTAACAATGATAGAGTTAATTCAACATGAAACCTAACAACTAATATTATTTCAGTGTCAAGTTTGGATAAAAGAGGTAGTATAGAAAATGGTGTAGAACATACGGGTTAAAGCATGGTACTACATATTTCAAACTTGTGGTTTTGATATGTTGCAATTAACAAAACGGTAAGGATTGCAAATAGTAACATAAATCATTGGGCTACAATAGATTCCTGCAAAGATCCATTGCTTAGAAAAGGTCTCGTAAACCTTGAGACTAACTTATAAAGATAAATAGTCATTGACTTATAAGGTAACCCCTATCGTGGCCTCTCTGCACTGCTCAAGAAAACTGAGTGTCACCAGGAAAGTGATGGTGGCAAAGGCACATCATGCAAGAAATCACAAGGATGCCTGCTGCTTAGCTGACATGAGTGGGCAAGAATATTTTTGCAAATTTTGCTTTACATAACCTATCTTAAGATACATATTTTAGTGTGTTTTTGCTGGCACCACTCACCAGCAACTCTTGGATCTCTTGCCGCGACAGGGGTTACCTTATGATTTAAACACCCTATGTGAGGGGCACTATTTATATTGCAAGCATAAACAACTAATTTGCCATTGAAAATTGTTTCATTGTTTCTCAAAACATTCTCCTTTATGATCAATACACTTGTTCATGTGTTACAACCATTTGCAATACCATTTTTAAAATCTGCTTCAGACACCTCTAAAACATGCTGTTTGAATGCATCAACAGCTTCTTCTACCAACAAAAATTGTTGTCCATGCATTTTATTTTTAAGGTTTATGAACGAAAAGAAGTAATCAGGTGTCAAATCAGTAGTGTAAAGTGGCTGTGACATAAATTCAATTTTTTTAATCTTCAAATGCTCGGATGCTAAGACCAGATGCAAGAGCAATACCACTGTATTGATGAACGATCCAATGACATTTGTTTGTTTTTCTTATTTCACCAGAGTTCCGGCAAACTCATGATTGTTAACAATTCCTGATTGACCATTTATATTCCTCTAAAGGCAATGTTGCCAAATGAAGTTTTTCTGAAGACACAGACAACCAATCGTTTCAAAGTGCTTCAAGTGCAAACAACTTTTGCAGGATTTGGTTCATTGTTAAACACCCATACAGTCGACTGCTGTTTAAGTTCCGGCTCCTCATATGCATAGATCTAAGATTTGTAACATGTTACAAAACTTATATACACCTTTTGAAGCTCGCCATTGTACTTCTTGGGCATTTGTGTGCACCAATCAACATGAGCATCCTTTTGAGATTGTGTCAAATTATGCAGATTCCAATGAGAGCAAACCTTATTCATGGCTAAATATTTTATATATGCTGGCAGAACTAATATCTAGGGTTTGCCTCTATCTCACAGTGTATGGTATGACCATGACCATCTTCCACTATTTTTGCACAGCATTAATGTTGACACAACAACCGATTTTGGATGACCATAAATTTCATCGGAGCGAATTGAGGCCACAATTTAATCCGTTATACCAGTATTTTACAATGGTAAAGGATGGAGCTTCATTGTCAAATGTAGTAGTAAATTGATCAATGCACGTTGAAAATCGTAATAAAGCATTGCATGAAAATTTTAATACGTTAATTCCATCTTTTCAATGAGACACAATTTAAAAGCCAAGGCAAACAACACAAATAATGCTCTATTGACAAAATATCTGGAGTAACTTATAGTCAACAATATTAAACTTTCCAGTACAAACAACAGATGGCACCTACATCAATTAATGTTTCCAAGGTTCAAAGTATAAATAGTTGCCCTTGCAATTATGCAATAATCATTAGGCATGAGCTAAGGATAATTGCTCACAATACTTCGTCACTAAAACGATAAGAGATTCTGGGATTATATAACAAACTGCAAAATAAAACTTGACAGCTCAGAAGCTTGTTTAAACACAAACTGTAACCCTTATGAATGCTTCTGTGTTTGTTTAAACACAGAAATTTGAATACATATTATCATCTTATAAACTCCTTTTTATATTGTTAATCATATACTGTAACATGTATTTATCATATCTTCATACCTCTGCTGCTTATTTGACAATACCATGAACTCCTATATTCTTTTGGTTAACAATAATACTAATCTAAATTTAACCAAATCACAAAAGTTTGAAGGTTGAAAACAATGGGGTTTCACCTCCAGGGTAAAACAATGATAAATTATCAGTCAAAAACATTGAACTGTGGATGTAGCATTGTTATGTGGACGTTCCGCACGCAAGGAAGACATGCAATGAAATGTTAATAAAAACATAATTGTCTTGTCTTCCTTGCATCCCCTGGTCACGACAAGGACGAATCCACTTCGACCAGTCCTTTTGACATGAAAGTTTAAAGAATCACAGCAAATATTCTTAATATTTGTAATCGCAAGTGGCTATGTAGACTCCAAGGACATTAACTTTCACTGAAAAAATGCATGGTGGCATTGAAGAAAATGTGTGTTAAGGCTAATTAAATCATAGAAATCTCACAAAGAAAAATTATAGTTACAACTTAAGGTCAAAATATTTCCAAATGGATAATCTAATATTCTGGTTGTTCATGCTAAGAAAACGATATTCTTCAATACACACAAATATACATGAGAAACCTGCACTGGGCTTCATTGTAGACAGAGAAATCAAAGTACTTGCATTAGTGTAGAGAATAACCAGATTTTAAGTTTGCAAGAAGAGCTTTTTTCAGCTGACTCCTAATCAGTGGCTTAAATAATGTTGACAAAGTTTCAATTGTATGCTATTTGTTACAGGAAGTTTCTCTAATACTGTAACCGAAGACACATAATTTGATTCATGAGAGCAAGGGACCATAAATGTGTGACAAGAAAAGCTGGTTCAAAAATAAGTCACAACTAATACGCTAACAAAATATCCAAGATAATTATTGTAGACAAAGAATTTATCCCCACTTTGGAATTCTACTGGTAGAATACTTCTGTGGATAAGTTACAATATGAAAGCTTTGAACCATTAGACAAAAGACTCTTATGGCTATTTTTGAGATTTTATATGCAATACTGTGGATATGCAATTCATACCACAAAAAGGGCTGATTCTAAGGTAATTCACAACTAATATGGCAACAAAATTTCTGGAGTAACTATTGTAGACAATAGCGCTAATAGTACTGTCATTAATAAGGCACAAATTTCAGGATGAAACCTGTTTTGAATGGCCCTGCGTTATGTTTCTTCAGTGTTTTACATACATCACACAATGGCCAACTTCTGTCTTTAGTACAACCCCACACTGGCAACCTGGATTCACATGACTCACAATGAGGGATCATAAATCTTCCTCTACACAAGATTTTTTTACATATGCTGAATTAGCAGATAATTTAACTTATGCCAATGCTGTAAATGTCTCTACCATAAGCAGATTATAGATTATCTTCCCAAACGCAAACATTAGATGCAGTGTAACAAAGGATCTATGACTTAATTGTGAATTTGAAGGTTTTTTAAATGCTAAGAAATAATTACAATTTTTCTGCTTTGTAAGAGCAATGAGGGTGATTTTGTAGTTAACCAGAACTGCAAATGCCTATATATTGGTGAATTATGTATGTTTTCAACAAAACCAAATTTAAATGAAATTTAATATCATTGGGTTTAATAGTTTTAAGTTGAACCCTGAACATGTGAATCCTAATCACATAATGTTGAGTAGAAAATAGTATGGGGAAAAAAAAGCTCCAAATACTAGAACTTCCTCAAATGCTGATATAAACATTTCCAGGGTTGTTCTCATAAATGCCAAATACTTGCATAGCCATTTGCACTCATGTATCAAACTATGTCTCTTCTTTTACAATAAAAGAATGAACTCTATTGTAATAAATCAACACACTCATTCCTTCCTGCCCATGTTAACTAAATACTGAATTTATAAGAATCTCAGACTAAAGCCTTATCACAAAATTCAAGTCTGCTTATTTTCTAATCCTAATAAATGTAATCGTGCCTTTCCATCAATGACTTGAAGCTCCGCACAATTTTTATCTTCATTTGTTTCCCTCTGTAGAAAGGTTATTTTCCCATTACTAGTTCAGAACAATTTGATCCTATACACATGCCAAGATAGCATTTTTACCTACACTTATAAAGATGTTTCTTTCTGTGTAATTTTGCTACGTTTTCAATGCTTTTCCTCCATTTCCCCTTTTACCATGTCATTTTTTACTCCATGTAGGTTAATCAATATCCTTGGAATCTGCATTTATACATCTTACATTGTTTTTTTTACGAATATGAAGTTTCTAAAATTCCATCTTAATTTTCTTCTGGAAGTTGTTAAAAAGGACATGATTTAAAATGCAACAACTTATATCCTCTCTGTTTTCCTTTGGACCCATTAAGTCCTAATTTAATTCCAGCTTTGAATCCTATTTCCCAATCATGGATATATCAGTGTGAATTTTCCTCGGCTTGTCTACAAAACCTGAATAAAATTTTTGACATCACTAGAAGAAATAAAATTCTCTTTTGTTTTCATTTTGTTATACTTGATGAATACAACAGCATATTTGCCAACTTCATGAAATTCAAAACCATAAAACTTACACCCCCTCAAACAAAGCATAATAATGAAGTGATTACACGAAATTTAGAATGAGTAAAATAATCAGTGCTGTAAATGTACAAATACTTACATGTAAAGCAAATGCTATCAGATTTTTATTCCATAATTTTTGCTTCACAATATAAACTAGTAACAAAACTATTGCAACAGTGTGAAAACTATGTCCCAAAGCCATAGAGCACAAAAACCATAAATAATTGATAAGCAGGGAATTGACTTTGAATTCCATGTCATCCAATACAAAATGTTACACCAATTACTGCAGAATACCATAATGGTGCATATTCTTGCAATCCAGTAAAGAAGGACCATGTTTTTGATGACAGGTATACACTCCAGCCTTCAGAACACTACAGCATAATTTTACTGCATCTGATGCATTGCAAAGTTGATGTGCAAGCTGAAAATCTGTTACTCTCTGAAACTGTCTACAAAGCTGTCAACATTTTCATTTGCCGTTACATCAGAAAATCCAACACCTCTGCTCCCATATATTTTAGGGCACACTATAAAGTCGGCAAGTATGCGATAGTCATATTCTCTTGTATCGCAATATATCAAGAGATCACCGTAGTTCTATATACTAACATGCAAAAGGATACCACTAAAATAGGAGGACAGGAAAGCATTAATAGAAACCTTCATGACTACGGAAGGGATAAGAAAGGATTATTAGGGAAGGAATGGGACAGGATTTATCCCGGTTACAGGAATGAGATAAATCAAGAGCTCGCATATGGTAGGATCGCTAATTCCTAAAAGTGAGTCACCCATCATCGGGACAATGCCAACTGACTCACTTGCTACCCCATTATTTTATTTTCATTTCTACCTAGATATCTATCAATTGCAGTAGTTCAATTTCATATCTTAAAAAAATTCATTTTTCATCTAAATATTTTTGAGGTTAGATTGCAGATTCATTTTCATTCAATTTTTTAAGTGTACATACCTATTTGTTCTGTGCGTGCGTATTTATGCCATTTTACCCTCCAACTTGCAACACTGTATGTAACAGATTGACTTATTTTACTATTTTATGATCCAAAATTTCTTAATGTAATTTTTCATCTATTTCAATAAAACAGTTACTGGTCTCTTATCAATTGTTGCCATTTGCAATGATTGCTTAGTTAAGGGATTCAAAAATTAACATGAGATTTTTGTTCATCAAAAAATTTACAGATTTCAAAGATTTTGCTAAATAAATTAATATAATTTTTCACAAATTACAGTATATCCTTTCAATAGCTACAATTGTAACAATGATAGAGTTAATTCAACATGAAACCTAACAACTAATATTATTTCAGTGTCAAGTTTGGATAAAAGAGGTAGTATAGAAAATGCTGTAGAACATACGGGTTAAAGCATGGTACTACATATTTCAAACTTGTGGTTTTGATATGTTGCAATTAACAAAACGGTAAGGATTGCAAATAGTAACATAAATCATTGGGCTACAATAGATTCCTGCAAAGATCCATTGCTTAGAAAATGTCTCGTAAACCTTGAGACTAACTTATAAAGATAAATAGTCATTGACTTATAAGGTAACCCCTATCGTGGCCTCTCTGCACTGCTCAAGAAAACTGAGTGTCACCAGGAAAGTGATGGTGGCAAAGGCACATCATGCAAGAAATCACAAGGATGCCTGCTGCTTAGCTGACATGAGTGGGCAAGAATATTTTTGCAAAGTTTGCTTTACATAACCTATCTTAAGATACATATTTTAGTGTGTTTTTGCTGGCACCACTCACCAGCAACTCTTGGATCTCTTGCCGCGACAGGGGTTACCTTATGATTTAAACACCCTATGTGAGGGGCACTATTTATATTGCAAGCATAAACAACTAATTTGCCATTGAAAATTGTTTCATTGTTTCTCAAAACATTCTCCTTTATGATCAATACACTTGTTCATGTGTTACAACCATTTGCAATACCATTTTTAAAATCTGCTTCAGACACCTCTAAAACATGCTGTTTGAATGCATCAACAGCTTCTTCTACCAACAAAAATTGTTGTCCATGCATTTTATTTTTAAGGTTTATGAACGAAAAGAAGTAATCAGGTGTCAAATCAGTAGTGTAAAGTGGCTGTGACATAAATTCAATTTTTTTAATCTTCAAATGCTCGGTTGCTAAGACCAGATGCAAGAGCAATACCACTGTATTGATGAACGATCCAATGACATTTGTTTGTTTTTCTTATTTCACCAGAGTTCCGGCAAACTCATGATTGTTAACAATTCCTAATTGACCATTTATATTCCTCTAAAGGCAATGTTGCCAAATGAAGTTTTTCTGAAGACACAGACAACCAATCGTTTCAAAGTGCTTCAAGTGCAAACAACTTTTGCAGGATTTGGTTCATTGTTAAACACCCATACAGTCGACTGCTGTTTAAGTTCCGGCTCCTCATATGCATAGATCTAAGATTTGTAACATGTTACAAAACTTATATACACCTTTTGAAGCTCGCCATTGTACTTCTTGGGCATTTGTGTGCACCAATCAACATGAGCATCCTTTTGAGATTGTGTCAAATTATGCAGATTCCAATGAGAGCAAACCTTATTCATGGCTAAATATTTTATATATGCTGGCAGAACTAATATCTAGGGTTTGCCTCTATCTCACAGTGTATGGTATGACCATGACCATCTTCCACTATTTTTGCACAGCATTAATGTTGACACAACAACCGATTTTGGATGACCATAAATTTCATCTGAGCGAATTGAGGCCACAATTTAATCCGTTATACCAGTATTTTACAATGGTAAAGGATGGAGCTTCATTGTCAAATGTAGTAGTAAATTTATCAATGCACGTTGAAAATCATAATAAAGCATTGCATGAAAATTTTAATACGTTAATTCCATCTTTTCAATGAGACACAATTTAAAAGCCAAGGCAAACAACACAAATAATGCTCTATTGACAAAATATCTGGAGTAACTTATAGTCATCAATATTAAACTTTCCAGTACAAACAACAGATGGCACCTACATCAAATAATGTTTCCAAGGTTCAAAGTATAAATACTTGCCCTTGCAATTATGCAATAATCATTAGGCATGAGCTAAGGATAATTGCTCACAATACTTCGTCACTAAAACGATAAGAGATTCTGGGATTATATAACAAACTGCAAAATAAAACTTGACAGCTCAGAAGCTTGTTTAAACACAAACTGTAACCCTTATGAATGCTTCTGTGTTTATTTAAACACAGAAATTTGAATACATATTATCATCTTATAAACTCATTTTTATATTGTTAATCATATACTGTAACATATATTTATCATATCTTCATACCTCTGCTGCTTATTTGACAATACCATGAACTCCTATATTCTTTTGGTTAACAATAATACTAATCTAAATTTAACCAAATCACAAAAGTTTGAAGGTTGAAAACAATGGGGTTTCACCTCCAGGGTAAAACAATGATAAATTATCAGTCAAAAACATTGAACTGTGGATGTAGCATTGTTATGTGGACGTTCCGCACGCAAGGAAGACATGCAATGAAATGTTAATAAAAACATAATTGTCTTGTCTTCCTTGCATCCCCTGGTCACGACAAGGACGAATCCACTTCGACCAGTCCTTTTGACATGAAAGTTTAAAGAATCACAGCAAATATTCTTAATATTTGTAATCGCAAGTGGCTATGTAGACTCCAAGGACATTAACTTTCACTGAAAAAATGCATGGTGGCATTGAAGAAAATGTGTGTTAAGGCTAATTAAATCATAGAAATCTCACAAAGAAAAATTATAGTTACAACTGCAGGTCAAAATATTTCCAAATGGATAATCTAATATTCTGGTTGTTCATGCTAAGAAAACGATATTCTTCAATACACACAAATATACATGAGAAACCTGCACTGGGCTTCATTGTAGACAGAGAAATCAAAGTACTTGCATTAGTGTAGAGAATAACCAGATTTTAAGTTTGCAAGAAGAGCTTTTTTCAGCTGACTCCTAATCAGTGGCTTAAATAATGTTGACAAAGTTTCAATTGTATGCTATTTGTTACAGGAAGTTTCTCTAATACTGTAACCGAAGACACATAATTTGATTCATGAGAGCAAGGGACCATAAATGTGTGACAAGAAAAGCTGGTTCAAAAATAAGTCACAACTAATACGCTAACAAAATATCCAAGATAATTATTGTAGACAAAGAATTTATCCCCACTTTGGAATTCTACTGGTAGAATACTTCTGTGGATAAGTTACAATATGAAAGCTTTGAACCATTAGACAAAAGACTCTTATGGCTATTTTTGAGATTTTATATGCAATACTGTGGATATGCAATTCATACCACAAAAAGGGCTGATTCTAAGGTAATTCACAACTAATATGGCAACAAAATTTCTGGAGTAACTATTGTAGACAATAGCGCTAATAGTACTGTCATTAATAAGGCACAAATTTCAGGATGAAACCTGTTTTGAATGGCCCTGCGTTATGTTTCTTCAGTGTTTTACATACATCACACAATGGCCAACTTCTGTCTTTAGTACAACCCCACACTGGCAACCTGGATTCACATGACTCACAATGAGGGATCATAAATCTTCCTCTACACAAGATTTTTTTACATATGCTGAATTAGCAGATAATTTAACTTATGCCAATGCTGTAAATGTCTCTACCATAAGCAGATTATAGATTATCTTCCCAAACGCAAACATTAGATGCAGTGTAACAAAGGATCTATGACTTAATTGTGAATTTGAAGGTTTTTTAAATGCTAAGAAATAATTACAATTTTTCTGCTTTGTAAGAGCAATGAGGGTGATTTTGTAGTTAACCAGAACTGCAAATGCCTATATATTGGTGAATTATGTATGTTTTCAACAAAACCAAATTTAAATGAAATTTAATATCATTGGGTTTAATAGTTTTAAGTTGAACCCTGAACATGTGAATCCTAATCACATAATGTTGAGTAGAAAATAGTATGGGGAAAAAAAAGCTCCAAATACTAGAACTTCCTCAAATGCTGATATAAACATTTCCAGGGTTGTTCTCATAAATGTCAAATACTTGCATAGCCATTTGCACTCATGTATCAAACTATGTCTCTTCTTTTACAATAAAAGAATGAACTCTATTGTAATAAATCAACACACTCATTCCTTCCTGCCCATGTTAACTAAATACTGAATTTATAAGAATCTCAGACTAAAGCCTTATCACAAAATTCAAGTCTGCTTATTTTCTAATCCTAATAAATGTAATCGTGCCTTTCCATCAATGACTTGAAGCTCCGCACAATTTTTATCTTCATTTGTTTCCCTCTGTAGAAAGGTTATTTTCCCATTACTAGTTCAGAACAATTTGATCCTATACACATGCCAAGATAGCATTTTTAGCTACACTTATAAAGATGTTTCTTTCTGTGTAATTTTGCTACGTTTTCAATGCTTTTCCTCCATTTCCCCTTTTACCATGTCATTTTTTACTCCATGTAGGTTAATCAATATCCTTGGAATCTGCATTTATACATCTTACATTGTTTTTTTTACGAATATGAAGTTTCTAAAATTCCATCTTAATTTTCTTCTGGAAGTTGTTAAAAAGGACATGATTTAAAATGCAACAACTTATATCCTCTCTGTTTTCCTTTGGACCCATTAAGTCCTAATTTAATTCCAGCTTTGAATCCTATTTCCCAATCATGGATATATCAGTGTGAATTTTCCTCGGCTTGTCTACAAAACCTGAATAAAATTTTTGACATCACTAGAAGAAATAAAATTCTCTTTTGTTTTCATTTTGTTATACTTGATGAATACAACAGCATATTTGCCAACTTCATGAAATTCAAAACCATAAAACTTACACCCCCTCAAACAAAGCATAATAATGAAGTGATTACACGAAATTTAGAATGAGTAAAATAATCAGTGCTGTAAATGTACAAATACTTACATGTAAATCAGATTTTTATTCCATAATTTTTGCTTCACAATATAAACTAGTAACAAAACTATTGCAACAGTGTGAAAACTATGTCCCAAAGCCATAGAGCACAAAAACCATAAATAATTGATAAGCAGGGAATTGACTTTGAATTCCATGTCATCCAATACAAAATGTTACACCAATTACTGCAGAATACCATAATGGTGCATATTCTTGCAATCCAGTAAAGAAGGACCATGTTTTTGATGACAGGTATACACTCCAGCCTTCAGAACACTACAGCATAATTTTACTGCATCTGATGCATTGCAAAGTTGATGTGCAAGCTGAAAATCTGTTACTCTCTGAAACTGTCTACAAAGCTGTCAACATTTTCATTTGCCGTTACATCAGAAAATCCAACACCTCTGCTCCCATATATTTTAGGGCACACTATAAAGTCGGCAAGTATGCGATAGTCATATTCTCTTGTATCGCAATATATCAAGAGATCACCGTAGTTCTATATACTAACATGCAAAAGGATACCACTAAAATAGGAGGACAGGAAAGCATTAATAGAAACCTTCATGACTACGGAAGGGATAAGAAAGGATTATTAGGGAAGGAATGGGACAGGATTTATCCCGGTTACAGGAATGAGATAAATCAAGAGCTCGCATATGGTAGGATCGCTAATTCCTAAAAGTGAGTCACCCATCATCGGGACAATGCCAACTGACTCACTTGCTACCCCATTATTTTATTTTCATTTCTACCTAGATATCTATCAATTGCAGTAGTTCAATTTCATATCTTAAAAAAATTCATTTTTCATCTAAATATTTTTGAGGTTAGATTGCAGATTCATTTTCATTCAATTTTTTAAGTGTACATACCTATTTGTTCTGTGCGTGCGTATTTATGCCATTTTACCCTCCAACTTGCAACACTGTATGTAACAGATTGACTTATTTTACTATTTTATGATCCAAAATTTCTTAATGTAATTTTTCATCTATTTCAATAAAACAGTTACTGGTCTCTTATCAATTGTTGCCATTTGCAATGATTGCTTAGTTAAGGGATTCAAAAATTAACATGAGATTTTTGTTCATCAAAAAATTTACAGATTTCAAAGATTTTGCTAAATAAATTAATATAATTTTTCACAAATTACAGTATATCCTTTCAATAGCTACAATTGTAACAATGATAGAGTTAATTCAACATGAAACCTAACAACTAATATTATTTCAGTGTCAAGTTTGGATAAAAGAGGTAGTATAGAAAATGCTGTAGAACATACGGGTTAAAGCATGGTACTACATATTTCAAACTTGTGGTTTTGATATGTTGCAATTAACAAAACGGTAAGGATTGCAAATAGTAACATAAATCATTGGGCTACAATAGATTCCTGCAAAGATCCATTGCTTAGAAAATGTCTCGTAAACCTTGAGACTAACTTATAAAGATAAATAGTCATTGACTTATAAGGTAACCCCTATCGTGGCCTCTCTGCACTGCTCAAGAAAACTGAGTGTCACCAGGAAAGTGATGGTGGCAAAGGCACATCATGCAAGAAATCACAAGGATGCCTGCTGCTTAGCTGACATGAGTGGGCAAGAATATTTTTGCAAAGTTTGCTTTACATAACCTATCTTAAGATACATATTTTAGTGTGTTTTTGCTGGCACCACTCACCAGCAACTCTTGGATCTCTTGCCGCGACAGGGGTTACCTTATGATTTAAACACCCTATGTGAGGGGCACTATTTATATTGCAAGCATAAACAACTAATTTGCCATTGAAAATTGTTTCATTGTTTCTCAAAACATTCTCCTTTATGATCAATACACTTGTTCATGTGTTACAACCATTTGCAATACCATTTTTAAAATCTGCTTCAGACACCTCTAAAACATGCTGTTTGAATGCATCAACAGCTTCTTCTACCAACAAAAATTGTTGTCCATGCATTTTATTTTTAAGGTTTATGAACGAAAAGAAGTAATCAGGTGTCAAATCAGTAGTGTAAAGTGGCTGTGACATAAATTCAATTTTTTTAATCTTCAAATGCTCGGTTGCTAAGACCAGATGCAAGAGCAATACCACTGTATTGATGAACGATCCAATGACATTTGTTTGTTTTTCTTATTTCACCAGAGTTCCGGCAAACTCATGATTGTTAACAATTCCTAATTGACCATTTATATTCCTCTAAAGGCAATGTTGCCAAATGAAGTTTTTCTGAAGACACAGACAACCAATCGTTTCAAAGTGCTTCAAGTGCAAACAACTTTTGCAGGATTTGGTTCATTGTTAAACACCCATACAGTCGACTGCTGTTTAAGTTCCGGCTCCTCATATGCATAGATCTAAGATTTGTAACATGTTACAAAACTTATATACACCTTTTGAAGCTCGCCATTGTACTTCTTGGGCATTTGTGTGCACCAATCAATATGAGCATCCTTTTGAGATTGTGTCAAATTATGCAGATTCCAATGAGAGCAAACCTTATTCATGGCTAAATATTTTATATATGCTGGCAGAACTAATATCTAGGGTTTGCCTCTATCTCACAGTGTATGGTATGACCATGACCATCTTCCACTATTTTTGCACAGCATTAATGTTGACACAACAACCGATTTTGGATGACCATAAATTTCATCTGAGCGAATTGAGGCCACAATTTAATCCGTTATACCAGTATTTTACAATGGTAAAGGATGGAGCTTCATTGTCAAATGTAGTAGTAAATTGATCAATGCACGTTGAAAATCGTAATAAAGCATTGCATGAAAATTTTAATACGTTAATTCCATCTTTTCAATGAGACACAATTTAAAAGCCAAGGCAAACAACACAAATAATGCTCTATTGACAAAATATCTGGAGTAACTTATAGTCAACAATATTAAACTTTCCAGTACAAACAACAGATGGCACCTACATCAATTAATGTTTCCAAGGTTCAAAGTATAAATAGTTGCCCTTGCAATTATGCAATAATCATTAGGCATGAGCTAAGGATAATTGCTCACAATACTTCGTCACTAAAACGATAAGAGATTCTGGGATTATATAACAAACTGCAAAATAAAACTTGACAGCTCAGAAGCTTGTTTAAACACAAACTGTAACCCTTATGAATGCTTCTGTGTTTATTTAAACACAGAAATTTGAATACATATTATCATCTTATAAACTCATTTTTATATTGTTAATCATATACTGTAACATATATTTATCATATCTTCATACCTCTGCTGCTTATTTGACAATACCATGAACTCCTATATTCTTTTGGTTAACAATAATACTAATCTAAATTTAACCAAATCACAAAAGTTTGAAGGTTGAAAACAATGGGGTTTCACCTCCAGGGTAAAACAATGATAAATTATCAGTCAAAAACATTGAACTGTGGATGTAGCATTGTTATGTGGACGTTCCGCACGCAAGGAAGACATGCAATGAAATGTTAATAAAAACATAATTGTCTTGTCTTCCTTGCATCCCCTGGTCACGACAAGGACGAATCCACTTCGACCAGTCCTTTTGACATGAAAGTTTAAAGAATCACAGCAAATATTCTTAATATTTGTAATCGCAAGTGGCTATGTAGACTCCAAGGACATTAACTTTCACTGAAAAAATGCATGGTGGCATTGAAGAAAATGTGTGTTAAGGCTAATTAAATCATAGAAATCTCACAAAGAAAAATTATAGTTACAACTGCAGGTCAAAATATTTCCAAATGGATAATCTAATATTCTGGTTGTTCATGCTAAGAAAACGATATTCTTCAATACACACAAATATACATGAGAAACCTGCACTGGGCTTCATTGTAGACAGAGAAATCAAAGTACTTGCATTAGTGTAGAGAATAACCAGATTTTAAGTTTGCAAGAAGAGCTTTTTTCAGCTGACTCCTAATCAGTGGCTTAAATAATGTTGACAAAGTTTCAATTGTATGCTATTTGTTACAGGAAGTTTCTCTAATACTGTAACCGAAGACACATAATTTGATTCATGAGAGCAAGGGACCATAAATGTGTGACAAGAAAAGCTGGTTCAAAAATAAGTCACAACTAATACGCTAACAAAATATCCAAGATAATTATTGTAGACAAAGAATTTATCCCCACTTTGGAATTCTACTGGTAGAATACTTCTGTGGATAAGTTACAATATGAAAGCTTTGAACCATTAGACAAAAGACTCTTATGGCTATTTTTGAGATTTCATATGCAATACTGTGGATATGCAATTCATACCACAAAAAGGGCTGATTCTAAGGTAATTCACAACTAATATGGCAACAAAATTTCTGGAGTAACTATTGTAGACAATAGCGCTAATAGTACTGTCATTAATAAGGCACAAATTTCAGGATGAAACCTGTTTTGAATGGCCCTGCGTTATGTTTCTTCAGTGTTTTACATACATCACACAATGGCCAACTTCTGTCTTTAGTACAACCCCACACTGGCAACCTGGATTCACATGACTCACAATGAGGGATCATAAATCTTCCTCTACACAAGATTTTTTTACATATGCTGAATTAGCAGATAATTTAACTTATGCCAATGCTGTAAATGTCTCTACCATAAGCAGATTATAGATTATCTTCCCAAACGCAAACATTAGATGCAGTGTAACAAAGGATCTATGACTTAATTGTGAATTTGAAGGTTTTTTAAATGCTAAGAAATAATTACAATTTTTCTGCTTTGTAAGAGCAATGAGGGTGATTTTGTAGTTAACCAGAACTGCAAATGCCTATATATTGGTGAATTATGTATGTTTTCAACAAAACCAAATTTAAATGAAATTTAATATCATTGGGTTTAATAGTTTTAAGTTGAACCCTGAACATGTGAATCCTAATCACATAATGTTGAGTAGAAAATAGTATGGGGAAAAAAAAGCTCCAAATACTAGAACTTCCTCAAATGCTGATATAAACATTTCCAGGGTTGTTCTCATAAATGCCAAATACTTGCATAGCCATTTGCACTCATGTATCAAACTATGTCTCTTCTTTTACAATAAAAGAATGAACTCTATTGTAATAAATCAACACACTCATTCCTTCCTGCCCATGTTAACTAAATACTGAATTTATAAGAATCTCAGACTAAAGCCTTATCACAAAATTCAAGTCTGCTTATTTTCTAATCCTAATAAATGTAATCGTGCCTTTCCATCAATGACTTGAAGCTCCGCACAATTTTTATCTTCATTTGTTTCCCTCTGTAGAAAGGTTATTTTCCCATTACTAGTTCAGAACAATTTGATCCTATACACATGCCAAGATAGCATTTTTACCTACACTTATAAAGATGTTTCTTTCTGTGTAATTTTGCTACGTTTTCAATGCTTTTCCTCCATTTCCCCTTTTACCATGTCATTTTTTACTCCATGTAGGTTAATCAATATCCTTGGAATCTGCATTTATACATCTTACATTGTTTTTTTTACGAATATGAAGTTTCTAAAATTCCATCTTAATTTTCTTCTGGAAGTTGTTAAAAAGGACATGATTTAAAATGCAACAACTTATATCCTCTCTGTTTTCCTTTGGACCCATTAAGTCCTAATTTAATTCCAGCTTTGAATCCTATTTCCCAATCATGGATATATCAGTGTGAATTTTCCTCGGCTTGTCTACAAAACCTGAATAAAATTTTTGACATCACTAGAAGAAATAAAATTCTCTTTTGTTTTCATTTTGTTATACTTGATGAATACAACAGCATATTTGCCAACTTCATGAAATTCAAAACCATAAAACTTACACCCCCTCAAACAAAGCATAATAATGAAGTGATTACACGAAATTTAGAATGAGTAAAATAATCAGTGCTGTAAATGTACAAATACTTACATGTAAAGCAAATGCTATCAGATTTTTATTCCATAATTTTTGCTTCACAATATAAACTAGTAACAAAACTATTGCAACAGTGTGAAAACTATGTCCCAAAGCCATAGAGCACAAAAACCATAAATAATTGATAAGCAGGGAATTGACTTTGAATTCCATGTCATCCAATACAAAATGTTACACCAATTACTGCAGAATACCATAATGGTGCATATTCTTGCAATCCAGTAAAGAAGGACCATGTTTTTGATGACAGGTATACACTCCAGCCTTCAGAACACTACAGCATAATTTTACTGCATCTGATGCATTGCAAAGTTGATGTGCAAGCTGAAAATCTGTTACTCTCTGAAACTGTCTACAAAGCTGTCAACATTTTCATTTGCCGTTACATCAGAAAATCCAACACCTCTGCTCCCATATATTTTAGGGCACACTATAAAGTCGGCAAGTATGCGATAGTCATATTCTCTTGTATCGCAATATATCAAGAGATCACCGTAGTTCTATATACTAACATGCAAAAGGATACCACTAAAATAGGAGGACAGGAAAGCATTAATAGAAACCTTCATGACTACGGAAGGGATAAGAAAGGATTATTAGGGAAGGAATGGGACAGGATTTATCCCGGTTACAGGAATGAGATAAATCAAGAGCTCGCATATGGTAGGATCGCTAATTCCTAAAAGTGAGTCACCCATCATCGGGACAATGCCAACTGACTCACTTGCTACCCCATTATTTTATTTTCATTTCTACCTAGATATCTATCAATTGCAGTAGTTCAATTTCATATCTTAAAAAAATTCATTTTTCATCTAAATATTTTTGAGGTTAGATTGCAGATTCATTTTCATTCAATTTTTTAAGTGTACATACCTATTTGTTCTGTGCGTGCGTATTTATGCCATTTTACCCTCCAACTTGCAACACTGTATGTAACAGATTGACTTATTTTACTATTTTATGATCCAAAATTTCTTAATGTAATTTTTCATCTATTTCAATAAAACAGTTACTGGTCTCTTATCAATTGTTGCCATTTGCAATGATTGCTTAGTTAAGGGATTCAAAAATTAACATGAGATTTTTGTTCATCAAAAAATTTACAGATTTCAAAGATTTTGCTAAATAAATTAATATAATTTTTCACAAATTACAGTATATCCTTTCAATAGCTACAATTGTAACAATGATAGAGTTAATTCAACATGAAACCTAACAACTAATATTATTTCAGTGTCAAGTTTGGATAAAAGAGGTAGTATAGAAAATGCTGTAGAACATACGGGTTAAAGCATGGTACTACATATTTCAAACTTGTGGTTTTGATATGTTGCAATTAACAAAACGGTAAGGATTGCAAATAGTAACATAAATCATTGGGCTACAATAGATTCCTGCAAAGATCCATTGCTTAGAAAATGTCTCGTAAACCTTGAGACTAACTTATAAAGATAAATAGTCATTGACTTATAAGGTAACCCCTATCGTGGCCTCTCTGCACTGCTCAAGAAAACTGAGTGTCACCAGGAAAGTGATGGTGGCAAAGGCACATCATGCAAGAAATCACAAGGATGCCTGCTGCTTAGCTGACATGAGTGGGCAAGAATATTTTTGCAAAGTTTGCTTTACATAACCTATCTTAAGATACATATTTTAGTGTGTTTTTGCTGGCACCACTCACCAGCAACTCTTGGATCTCTTGCCGCGACAGGGGTTACCTTATGATTTAAACACCCTATGTGAGGGGCACTATTTATATTGCAAGCATAAACAACTAATTTGCCATTGAAAATTGTTTCATTGTTTCTCAAAACATTCTCCTTTATGATCAATACACTTGTTCATGTGTTACAACCATTTGCAATACCATTTTTAAAATCTGCTTCAGACACCTCTAAAACATGCTGTTTGAATGCATCAACAGCTTCTTCTACCAACAAAAATTGTTGTCCATGCATTTTATTTTTAAGGTTTATGAACGAAAAGAAGTAATCAGGTGTCAAATCAGTAGTGTAAAGTGGCTGTGACATAAATTCAATTTTTTTAATCTTCAAATGCTCGGTTGCTAAGACCAGATGCAAGAGCAATACCACTGTATTGATGAACGATCCAATGACATTTGTTTGTTTTTCTTATTTCACCAGAGTTCCGGCAAACTCATGATTGTTAACAATTCCTAATTGACCATTTATATTCCTCTAAAGGCAATGTTGCCAAATGAAGTTTTTCTGAAGACACAGACAACCAATCGTTTCAAAGTGCTTCAAGTGCAAACAACTTTTGCAGGATTTGGTTCATTGTTAAACACCCATACAGTCGACTGCTGTTTAAGTTCCGGCTCCTCATATGCATAGATCTAAGATTTGTAACATGTTACAAAACTTATATACACCTTTTGAAGCTCGCCATTGTACTTCTTGGGCATTTGTGTGCACCAATCAATATGAGCATCCTTTTGAGATTGTGTCAAATTATGCAGATTCCAATGAGAGCAAACCTTATTCATGGCTAAATATTTTATATATGCTGGCAGAACTAATATCTAGGGTTTGCCTCTATCTCACAGTGTATGGTATGACCATGACCATCTTCCACTATTTTTGCACAGCATTAATGTTGACACAACAACCGATTTTGGATGACCATAAATTTCATCTGAGCGAATTGAGGCCACAATTTAATCCGTTATACCAGTATTTTACAATGGTAAAGGATGGAGCTTCATTGTCAAATGTAGTAGTAAATTGATCAATGCACGTTGAAAATCGTAATAAAGCATTGCATGAAAATTTTAATACGTTAATTCCATCTTTTCAATGAGACACAATTTAAAAGCCAAGGCAAACAACACAAATAATGCTCTATTGACAAAATATCTGGAGTAACTTATAGTCAACAATATTAAACTTTCCAGTACAAACAACAGATGGCACCTACATCAATTAATGTTTCCAAGGTTCAAAGTATAAATAGTTGCCCTTGCAATTATGCAATAATCATTAGGCATGAGCTAAGGATAATTGCTCACAATACTTCGTCACTAAAACGATAAGAGATTCTGGGATTATATAACAAACTGCAAAATAAAACTTGACAGCTCAGAAGCTTGTTTAAACACAAACTGTAACCCTTATGAATGCTTCTGTGTTTATTTAAACACAGAAATTTGAATACATATTATCATCTTATAAACTCATTTTTATATTGTTAATCATATACTGTAACATATATTTATCACATCTTCATACCTCTGCTGCTTATTTGACAATACCATGAACTCCTATATTCTTTTGGTTAACAATAATACTAATCTAAATTTAACCAAATCACAAAAGTTTGAAGGTTGAAAACAATGGGGTTTCACCTCCAGGGTAAAACAATGATAAATTATCAGTCAAAAACATTGAACTGTGGATGTAGCATTGTTATGTGGACGTTCCGCACGCAAGGAAGACATGCAATGAAATGTTAATAAAAACATAATTGTCTTGTCTTCCTTGCATCCCCTGGTCACGACAAGGACGAATCCACTTCGACCAGTCCTTTTGACATGAAAGTTTAAAGAATCACAGCAAATATTCTTAATATTTGTAATCGCAAGTGGCTATGTAGACTCCAAGGACATTAACTTTCACTGAAAAAATGCATGGTGGCATTGAAGAAAATGTGTGTTAAGGCTAATTAAATCATAGAAATCTCACAAAGAAAAATTATAGTTACAACTGCAGGTCAAAATATTTCCAAATGGATAATCTAATATTCTGGTTGTTCATGCTAAGAAAACGATATTCTTCAATACACACAAATATACATGAGAAACCTGCACTGGGCTTCATTGTAGACAGAGAAATCAAAGTACTTGCATTAGTGTAGAGAATAACCAGATTTTAAGTTTGCAAGAAGAGCTTTTTTCAGCTGACTCCTAATCAGTGGCTTAAATAATGTTGACAAAGTTTCAATTGTATGCTATTTGTTACAGGAAGTTTCTCTAATACTGTAACCGAAGACACATAATTTGATTCATGAGAGCAAGGGACCATAAATGTGTGACAAGAAAAGCTGGTTCAAAAATAAGTCACAACTAATACGCTAACAAAATATCCAAGATAATTATTGTAGACAAAGAATTTATCCCCACTTTGGAATTCTACTGGTAGAATACTTCTGTGGATAAGTTACAATATGAAAGCTTTGAACCATTAGACAAAAGACTCTTATGGCTATTTTTGAGATTTTATATGCAATACTGTGGATATGCAATTCATACCACAAAAAGGGCTGATTCTAAGGTAATTCACAACTAATATGGCAACAAAATTTCTGGAGTAACTATTGTAGACAATAGCGCTAATAGTACTGTCATTAATAAGGCACAAATTTCAGGATGAAACCTGTTTTGAATGGCCCTGCGTTATGTTTCTTCAGTGTTTTACATACATCACACAATGGCCAACTTCTGTCTTTAGTACAACCCCACACTGGCAACCTGGATTCACATGACTCACAATGAGGGATCATAAATCTTCCTCTACACAAGATTTTTTTACATATGCTGAATTAGCAGATAATTTAACTTATGCCAATGCTGTAAATGTCTCTACCATAAGCAGATTATAGATTATCTTCCCAAACGCAAACATTAGATGCAGTGTAACAAAGGATCTATGACTTAATTGTGAATTTGAAGGTTTTTTAAATGCTAAGAAATAATTACAATTTTTCTGCTTTGTAAGAGCAATGAGGGTGATTTTGTAGTTAACCAGAACTGCAAATGCCTATATATTGGTGAATTATGTATGTTTTCAACAAAACCAAATTTAAATGAAATTTAATATCATTGGGTTTAATAGTTTTAAGTTGAACCCTGAACATGTGAATCCTAATCACATAATGTTGAGTAGAAAATAGTATGGGGAAAAAAAAGCTCCAAATACTAGAACTTCCTCAAATGCTGATATAAACATTTCCAGGGTTGTTCTCATAAATGTCAAATACTTGCATAGCCATTTGCACTCATGTATCAAACTATGTCTCTTCTTTTACAATAAAAGAATGAACTCTATTGTAATAAATCAACACACTCATTCCTTCCTGCCCATGTTAACTAAATACTGAATTTATAAGAATCTCAGACTAAAGCCTTATCACAAAATTCAAGTCTGCTTATTTTCTAATCCTAATAAATGTAATCGTGCCTTTCCATCAATGACTTGAAGCTCCGCACAATTTTTATCTTCATTTGTTTCCCTCTGTAGAAAGGTTATTTTCCCATTACTAGTTCAGAACAATTTGATCCTATACACATGCCAAGATAGCATTTTTACCTACACTTATAAAGATGTTTCTTTCTGTGTAATTTTGCTACGTTTTCAATGCTTTTCCTCCATTTCCCCTTTTACCATGTCATTTTTTACTCCATGTAGGTTAATCAATATCCTTGGAATCTGCATTTATACATCTTACATTGTTTTTTTTACGAATATGAAGTTTCTAAAATTCCATCTTAATTTTCTTCTGGAAGTTGTTAAAAAGGACATGATTTAAAATGCAACAACTTATATCCTCTCTGTTTTCCTTTGGACCCATTAAGTCCTAATTTAATTCCAGCTTTGAATCCTATTTCCCAATCATGGATATATCAGTGTGAATTTTCCTCGGCTTGTCTACAAAACCTGAATAAAATTTTTGACATCACTAGAAGAAATAAAATTCTCTTTTGTTTTCATTTTGTTATACTTGATGAATACAACAGCATATTTGCCAACTTCATGAAATTCAAAACCATAAAACTTACACCCCCTCAAACAAAGCATAATAATGAAGTGATTACACGAAATTTAGAATGAGTAAAATAATCAGTGCTGTAAATGTACAAATACTTACATGTAAATCAGATTTTTATTCCATAATTTTTGCTTCACAATATAAACTAGTAACAAAACTATTGCAACAGTGTGAAAACTATGTCCCAAAGCCATAGAGCACAAAAACCATAAATAATTGATAAGCAGGGAATTGACTTTGAATTCCATGTCATCCAATACAAAATGTTACACCAATTACTGCAGAATACCATAATGGTGCATATTCTTGCAATCCAGTAAAGAAGGACCATGTTTTTGATGACAGGTATACACTCCAGCCTTCAGAACACTACAGCATAATTTTACTGCATCTGATGCATTGCAAAGTTGATGTGCAAGCTGAAAATCTGTTACTCTCTGAAACTGTCTACAAAGCTGTCAACATTTTCATTTGCCGTTACATCAGAAAATCCAACACCTCTGCTCCCATATATTTTAGGGCACACTATAAAGTCGGCAAGTATGCGATAGTCATATTCTCTTGTATCGCAATATATCAAGAGATCACCGTAGTTCTATATACTAACATGCAAAAGGATACCACTAAAATAGGAGGACAGGAAAGCATTAATAGAAACCTTCATGACTACGGAAGGGATAAGAAAGGATTATTAGGGAAGGAATGGGACAGGATTTATCCCGGTTACAGGAATGAGATAAATCAAGAGCTCGCATATGGTAGGATCGCTAATTCCTAAAAGTGAGTCACCCATCATCGGGACAATGCCAACTGACTCACTTGCTACCCCATTATTTTATTTTCATTTCTACCTAGATATCTATCAATTGCAGTAGTTCAATTTCATATCTTAAAAAAATTCATTTTTCATCTAAATATTTTTGAGGTTAGATTGCAGATTCATTTTCATTCAATTTTTTAAGTGTACATACCTATTTGTTCTGTGCGTGCGTATTTATGCCATTTTACCCTCCAACTTGCAACACTGTATGTAACAGATTGACTTATTTTACTATTTTATGATCCAAAATTTCTTAATGTAATTTTTCATCTATTTCAATAAAACAGTTACTGGTCTCTTATCAATTGTTGCCATTTGCAATGATTGCTTAGTTAAGGGATTCAAAAATTAACATGAGATTTTTGTTCATCAAAAAATTTACAGATTTCAAAGATTTTGCTAAATAAATTAATATAATTTTTCACAAATTACAGTATATCCTTTCAATAGCTACAATTGTAACAATGATAGAGTTAATTCAACATGAAACCTAACAACTAATATTATTTCAGTGTCAAGTTTGGATAAAAGAGGTAGTATAGAAAATGCTGTAGAACATACGGGTTAAAGCATGGTACTACATATTTCAAACTTGTGGTTTTGATATGTTGCAATTAACAAAACGGTAAGGATTGCAAATAGTAACATAAATCATTGGGCTACAATAGATTCCTGCAAAGATCCATTGCTTAGAAAATGTCTCGTAAACCTTGAGACTAACTTATAAAGATAAATAGTCATTGACTTATAAGGTAACCCCTATCGTGGCCTCTCTGCACTGCTCAAGAAAACTGAGTGTCACCAGGAAAGTGATGGTGGCAAAGGCACATCATGCAAGAAATCACAAGGATGCCTGCTGCTTAGCTGACATGAGTGGGCAAGAATATTTTTGCAAAGTTTGCTTTACATAACCTATCTTAAGATACATATTTTAGTGTGTTTTTGCTGGCACCACTCACCAGCAACTCTTGGATCTCTTGCCGCGACAGGGGTTACCTTATGATTTAAACACCCTATGTGAGGGGCACTATTTATATTGCAAGCATAAACAACTAATTTGCCATTGAAAATTGTTTCATTGTTTCTCAAAACATTCTCCTTTATGATCAATACACTTGTTCATGTGTTACAACCATTTGCAATACCATTTTTAAAATCTGCTTCAGACACCTCTAAAACATGCTGTTTGAATGCATCAACAGCTTCTTCTACCAACAAAAATTGTTGTCCATGCATTTTATTTTTAAGGTTTATGAACGAAAAGAAGTAATCAGGTGTCAAATCAGTAGTGTAAAGTGGCTGTGACATAAATTCAATTTTTTTAATCTTCAAATGCTCGGTTGCTAAGACCAGATGCAAGAGCAATACCACTGTATTGATGAACGATCCAATGACATTTGTTTGTTTTTCTTATTTCACCAGAGTTCCGGCAAACTCATGATTGTTAACAATTCCTAATTGACCATTTATATTCCTCTAAAGGCAATGTTGCCAAATGAAGTTTTTCTGAAGACACAGACAACCAATCGTTTCAAAGTGCTTCAAGTGCAAACAACTTTTGCAGGATTTGGTTCATTGTTAAACACCCATACAGTCGACTGCTGTTTAAGTTCCGGCTCCTCATATGCATAGATCTAAGATTTGTAACATGTTACAAAACTTATATACACCTTTTGAAGCTCGCCATTGTACTTCTTGGGCATTTGTGTGCACCAATCAATATGAGCATCCTTTTGAGATTGTGTCAAATTATGCAGATTCCAATGAGAGCAAACCTTATTCATGGCTAAATATTTTATATATGCTGGCAGAACTAATATCTAGGGTTTGCCTCTATCTCACAGTGTATGGTATGACCATGACCATCTTCCACTATTTTTGCACAGCATTAATGTTGACACAACAACCGATTTTGGATGACCATAAATTTCATCTGAGCGAATTGAGGCCACAATTTAATCCGTTATACCAGTATTTTACAATGGTAAAGGATGGAGCTTCATTGTCAAATGTAGTAGTAAATTGATCAATGCACGTTGAAAATCGTAATAAAGCATTGCATGAAAATTTTAATACGTTAATTCCATCTTTTCAATGAGACACAATTTAAAAGCCAAGGCAAACAACACAAATAATGCTCTATTGACAAAATATCTGGAGTAACTTATAGTCAACAATATTAAACTTTCCAGTACAAACAACAGATGGCACCTACATCAATTAATGTTTCCAAGGTTCAAAGTATAAATAGTTGCCCTTGCAATTATGCAATAATCATTAGGCATGAGCTAAGGATAATTGCTCACAATACTTCGTCACTAAAACGATAAGAGATTCTGGGATTATATAACAAACTGCAAAATAAAACTTGACAGCTCAGAAGCTTGTTTAAACACAAACTGTAACCCTTATGAATGCTTCTGTGTTTATTTAAACACAGAAATTTGAATACATATTATCATCTTATAAACTCATTTTTATATTGTTAATCATATACTGTAACATATATTTATCACATCTTCATACCTCTGCTGCTTATTTGACAATACCATGAACTCCTATATTCTTTTGGTTAACAATAATACTAATCTAAATTTAACCAAATCACAAAAGTTTGAAGGTTGAAAACAATGGGGTTTCACCTCCAGGGTAAAACAATGATAAATTATCAGTCAAAAACATTGAACTGTGGATGTAGCATTGCTATGTGGACGTTCCGCACGCAAGGAAGACATGCAATGAAATGTTAATAAAAACATAATTGTCTTGTCTTCCTTGCATCCCCTGGTCACGACAAGGACGAATCCACTTCGACCAGTCCTTTTGACATGAAAGTTTAAAGAATCACAGCAAATATTCTTAATATTTGTAATCGCAAGTGGCTATGTAGACTCCAAGGACATTAACTTTCACTGAAAAAATGCATGGTGGCATTGAAGAAAATGTGTGTTAAGGCTAATTAAATCATAGAAATCTCACAAAGAAAAATTATAGTTACAACTGCAGGTCAAAATATTTCCAAATGGATAATCTAATATTCTGGTTGTTCATGCTAAGAAAACGATATTCTTCAATACACACAAATATACATGAGAAACCTGCACTGGGCTTCATTGTAGACAGAGAAATCAAAGTACTTGCATTAGTGTAGAGAATAACCAGATTTTAAGTTTGCAAGAAGAGCTTTTTTCAGCTGACTCCTAATCAGTGGCTTAAATAATGTTGACAAAGTTTCAATTGTATGCTATTTGTTACAGGAAGTTTCTCTAATACTGTAACCGAAGACACATAATTTGATTCATGAGAGCAAGGGACCATAAATGTGTGACAAGAAAAGCTGGTTCAAAAATAAGTCACAACTAATACGCTAACAAAATATCCAAGATAATTATTGTAGACAAAGAATTTATCCCCACTTTGGAATTCTACTGGTAGAATACTTCTGTGGATAAGTTACAATATGAAAGCTTTGAACCATTAGACAAAAGACTCTTATGGCTATTTTTGAGATTTTATATGCAATACTGTGGATATGCAATTCATACCACAAAAAGGGCTGATTCTAAGGTAATTCACAACTAATATGGCAACAAAATTTCTGGAGTAACTATTGTAGACAATAGCGCTAATAGTACTGTCATTAATAAGGCACAAATTTCAGGATGAAACCTGTTTTGAATGGCCCTGCGTTATGTTTCTTCAGTGTTTTACATACATCACACAATGGCCAACTTCTGTCTTTAGTACAACCCCACACTGGCAACCTGGATTCACATGACTCACAATGAGGGATCATAAATCTTCCTCTACACAAGATTTTTTTTACATATGCTGAATTAGCAGATAATTTAACTTATGCCAATGCTGTAAATGTCTCTACCATAAGCAGATTATAGATTATCTTCCCAAACGCAAACATTAGATGCAGTGTAACAAAGGATCTATGACTTAATTGTGAATTTGAAGGTTTTTTAAATGCTAAGAAATAATTACAATTTTTCTGCTTTGTAAGAGCAATGAGGGTGATTTTGTAGTTAACCAGAACTGCAAATGCCTATATATTGGTGAATTATGTATGTTTTCAACAAAACCAAATTTAAATGAAATTTAATATCATTGGGTTTAATAGTTTTAAGTTGAACCCTGAACATGTGAATCCTAATCACATAATGTTGAGTAGAAAATAGTATGGGGAAAAAAAAGCTCCAAATACTAGAACTTCCTCAAATGCTGATATAAACATTTCCAGGGTTGTTCTCATAAATGTCAAATACTTGCATAGCCATTTGCACTCATGTATCAAACTATGTCTCTTCTTTTACAATAAAAGAATGAACTCTATTGTAATAAATCAACACACTCATTCCTTCCTGCCCATGTTAACTAAATACTGAATTTATAAGAATCTCAGACTAAAGCCTTATCACAAAATTCAAGTCTGCTTATTTTCTAATCCTAATAAATGTAATCGTGCCTTTCCATCAATGACTTGAAGCTCCGCACAATTTTTATCTTCATTTGTTTCCCTCTGTAGAAAGGTTATTTTCCCATTACTAGTTCAGAACAATTTGATCCTATACACATGCCAAGATAGCATTTTTACCTACACTTATAAAGATGTTTCTTTCTGTGTAATTTTGCTACGTTTTCAATGCTTTTCCTCCATTTCCCCTTTTACCATGTCATTTTTTACTCCATGTAGGTTAATCAATATCCTTGGAATCTGCATTTATACATCTTACATTGTTTTTTTTACGAATATGAAGTTTCTAAAATTCCATCTTAATTTTCTTCTGGAAGTTGTTAAAAAGGACATGATTTAAAATGCAACAACTTATATCCTCTCTGTTTTCCTTTGGACCCATTAAGTCCTAATTTAATTCCAGCTTTGAATCCTATTTCCCAATCATGGATATATCAGTGTGAATTTTCCTCGGCTTGTCTACAAAACCTGAATAAAATTTTTGACATCACTAGAAGAAATAAAATTCTCTTTTGTTTTCATTTTGTTATACTTGATGAATACAACAGCATATTTGCCAACTTCATGAAATTCAAAACCATAAAACTTACACCCCCTCAAACAAAGCATAATAATGAAGTGATTACACGAAATTTAGAATGAGTAAAATAATCAGTGCTGTAAATGTACAAATACTTACATGTAAATCAGATTTTTATTCCATAATTTTTGCTTCACAATATAAACTAGTAACAAAACTATTGCAACAGTGTGAAAACTATGTCCCAAAGCCATAGAGCACAAAAACCATAAATAATTGATAAGCAGGGAATTGACTTTGAATTCCATGTCATCCAATACAAAATGTTACACCAATTACTGCAGAATACCATAATGGTGCATATTCTTGCAATCCAGTAAAGAAGGACCATGTTTTTGATGACAGGTATACACTCCAGCCTTCAGAACACTACAGCATAATTTTACTGCATCTGATGCATTGCAAAGTTGATGTGCAAGCTGAAAATCTGTTACTCTCTGAAACTGTCTACAAAGCTGTCAACATTTTCATTTGCCGTTACATCAGAAAATCCAACACCTCTGCTCCCATATATTTTAGGGCACACTATAAAGTCGGCAAGTATGCGATAGTCATATTCTCTTGTATCGCAATATATCAAGAGATCACCGTAGTTCTATATACTAACATGCAAAAGGATACCACTAAAATAGGAGGACAGGAAAGCATTAATAGAAACCTTCATGACTACGGAAGGGATAAGAAAGGATTATTAGGGAAGGAATGGGACAGGATTTATCCCGGTTACAGGAATGAGATAAATCAAGAGCTCGCATATGGTAGGATCGCTAATTCCTAAAAGTGAGTCACCCATCATCGGGACAATGCCAACTGACTCACTTGCTACCCCATTATTTTATTTTCATTTCTACCTAGATATCTATCAATTGCAGTAGTTCAATTTCATATCTTAAAAAAATTCATTTTTCATCTAAATATTTTTGAGGTTAGATTGCAGATTCATTTTCATTCAATTTTTTAAGTGTACATACCTATTTGTTCTGTGCGTGCGTATTTATGCCATTTTACCCTCCAACTTGCAACACTGTATGTAACAGATTGACTTATTTTACTATTTTATGATCCAAAATTTCTTAATGTAATTTTTCATCTATTTCAATAAAACAGTTACTGGTCTCTTATCAATTGTTGCCATTTGCAATGATTGCTTAGTTAAGGGATTCAAAAATTAACATGAGATTTTTGTTCATCAAAAAATTTACAGATTTCAAAGATTTTGCTAAATAAATTAATATAATTTTTCACAAATTACAGTATATCCTTTCAATAGCTACAATTGTAACAATGATAGAGTTAATTCAACATGAAACCTAACAACTAATATTATTTCAGTGTCAAGTTTGGATAAAAGAGGTAGTATAGAAAATGCTGTAGAACATACGGGTTAAAGCATGGTACTACATATTTCAAACTTGTGGTTTTGATATGTTGCAATTAACAAAACGGTAAGGATTGCAAATAGTAACATAAATCATTGGGCTACAATAGATTCCTGCAAAGATCCATTGCTTAGAAAATGTCTCGTAAACCTTGAGACTAACTTATAAAGATAAATAGTCATTGACTTATAAGGTAACCCCTATCGTGGCCTCTCTGCACTGCTCAAGAAAACTGAGTGTCACCAGGAAAGTGATGGTGGCAAAGGCACATCATGCAAGAAATCACAAGGATGCCTGCTGCTTAGCTGACATGAGTGGGCAAGAATATTTTTGCAAAGTTTGCTTTACATAACCTATCTTAAGATACATATTTTAGTGTGTTTTTGCTGGCACCACTCACCAGCAACTCTTGGATCTCTTGCCGCGACAGGGGTTACCTTATTATTTAAACACCCTATGTGAGGGGCACTATTTATATTGCAAGCATAAACAACTAATTTGCCATTGAAAATTGTTTCATTGTTTCTCAAAACATTCTCCTTTATGATCAATACACTTGTTCATGTGTTACAACCATTTGCAATACCATTTTTAAAATCTGCTTCAGACACCTCTAAAACATGCTGTTTGAATGCATCAACAGCTTCTTCTACCAACAAAAATTGTTGTCCATGCATTTTATTTTTAAGGTTTATGAACGAAAAGAAGTAATCAGGTGTCAAATCAGTAGTGTAAAGTGGCTGTGACATAAATTCAATTTTTTTAATCTTCAAATGCTCGGTTGCCAAGACCAGATGCCAGAGCAATACCACTGTATTGATGAACGATCCAATGACATTTGTTTGTTTTTCTTATTTCACCAGAGTTCCGGCAAACTCATGATTGTTAACAATTCCTAATTGACCATTTATATTCCTCTAAAGGCAATGTTGCCAAATGAAGTTTTTCTGAAGACACAGACAACCAATCGTTTCAAAGTGCTTCAAGTGCAAACAACTTTTGCAGGATTTGGTTCATTGTTAAACACCCATACAGTCGACTGCTGTTTAAGTTCCGGCTCCTCATATGCATAGATCTAAGATTTGTAACATGTTACAAAACTTATATACACCTTTTGAAGCTCGCCATTGTACTTCTTGGGCATTTGTGTGCACCAATCAATATGAGCATCCTTTTGAGATTGTGTCAAATTATGCAGATTCCAATGAGAGCAAACCTTATTCATGGCTAAATATTTTATATATGCTGGCAGAACTAATATCTAGGGTTTGCCTCTATCTCACAGTGTATGGTATGACCATGACCATCTTCCACTATTTTTGCACAGCATTAATGTTGACACAACAACCGATTTTGGATGACCATAAATTTCATCTGAGCGAATTGAGGCCACAATTTAATCCGTTATACCAGTATTTTACAATGGTAAAGGATGGAGCTTCATTGTCAAATGTAGTAGTAAATTGATCAATGCACGTTGAAAATCGTAATAAAGCATTGCATGAAAATTTTAATACGTTAATTCCATCTTTTCAATGAGACACAATTTAAAAGCCAAGGCAAACAACACAAATAATGCTCTATTGACAAATTATCTGGAGTAACTTATAGTCAACAATATTAAACTTTCCAGTACAAACAACAGATGGCACCTACATCAATTAATGTTTCCAAGGTTCAAAGTATAAATAGTTGCCCTTGCAATTATGCAATAATCATTAGGCATGAGCTAAGGATAATTGCTCACAATACTTCGTCACTAAAACGATAAGAGATTCTGGGATTATATAACAAACTGCAAAATAAAACTTGACAGCTCAGAAGCTTGTTTAAACACAAACTGTAACCCTTATGAATGCTTCTGTGTTTATTTAAACACAGAAATTTGAATACATATTATCATCTTATAAACTCATTTTTATATTGTTAATCATATACTGTAACATATATTTATCACATCTTCATACCTCTGCTGCTTATTTGACAATACCATGAACTCCTATATTCTTTTGGTTAACAATAATACTAATCTAAATTTAACCAAATCACAAAAATTTGAAGGTTGAAAACAATGGGGTTTCACCTCCAGGGTAAAACAATGATAAATTATCAGTCAAAAACATTGAACTGTGGATGTAGCATTGTTATGTGGACGTTCCGCACGCAAGGAAGACATGCAATGAAATGTTAATAAAAACATAATTGTCTTGTCTTCCTAGCATCCCCTGGTCACGACAAGGACGAATCCACTTCGACCAGTCCTTTTGACATGAAAGTTTAAAGAATCACAGCAAATATTCTTAATATTTGTAATCGCAAGTGGCTATGTAGACTCCAAGGACATTAACTTTCACTGAAAAAATGCATGGTGGCATTGAAGAAAATGTGTGTTAAGGCTAATTAAATCATAGAAATCTCACAAAGAAAAATTATAGTTACAACTGCAGGTCAAAATATTTCCAAATGGATAATCTAATATTCTGGTTGTTCATGCTAAGAAAACGATATTCTTCAATACACACAAATATACATGAGAAACCTGCACTGGGCTTCATTGTAGACAGAGAAATCAAAGTACTTGCATTAGTGTAGAGAATAACCAGATTTTAAGTTTGCAAGAAGAGCTTTTTTCAGCTGACTCCTAATCAGTGGCTTAAATAATGTTGACAAAGTTTCAATTGTATGCTATTTGTTACAGGAAGTTTCTCTAATACTGTAACCGAAGACACACAATTTGATTCATGAGAGCAAGGGACCATAAATGTGTGACAAGAAAAGCTGGTTCAAAAATAAGTCACAACTAATACGCTAACAAAATATCCAAGATAATTATTGTAGACAAAGAATTTATCCCCACTTTGGAATTCTACTGGTAGAATACTTCTGTGGATAAGTTACAATATGAAAGCTTTGAACCATTAGACAAAAGACTCTTATGGCTATTTTTGAGATTTTATATGCAATACTGTGGATATGCAATTCATACCACAAAAAGGGCTGATTCTAAGGTAATTCACAACTAATATGGCAACAAAATTTCTGGAGTAACTATTGTAGACAATAGCGCTAATAGTACTGTCATTAATAAGGCACAAATTTCAGGATGAAACCTGTTTTGAATGGCCCTGCGTTATGTTTCTTCAGTGTTTTACATACATCACACAATGGCCAACTTCTGTCTTTAGTACAACCCCACACTGGCAACCTGGATTCACATGACTCACAATGAGGGATCATAAATCTTCCTCTACACAAGATTTTTTTTACATATGCTGAATTAGCAGATAATTTAACTTATGCCAATGCTGTAAATGTCTCTACCATAAGCAGATTATAGATTATCTTCCCAAACGCAAACATTAGATGCAGTGTAACAAAGGATCTATGACTTAATTGTGAATTTGAAGGTTTTTTAAATGCTAAGAAATAATTACAATTTTTCTGCTTTGTAAGAGCAATGAGGGTGATTTTGTAGTTAACCAGAACTGCAAATGCCTATATATTGGTGAATTATGTATGTTTTCAACAAAACCAAATTTAAATGAAATTTAATATCATTGGGTTTAATAGTTTTAAGTTGAACCCTGAACATGTGAATCCTAATCACATAATGTTGAGTAGAAAATAGTATGGGGAAAAAAAAGCTCCAAATACTAGAACTTCCTCAAATGCTGATATAAACATTTCCAGGGTTGTTCTCATAAATGTCAAATACTTGCATAGCCATTTGCACTCATGTATCAAACTATGTCTCTTCTTTTACAATAAAAGAATGAACTCTATTGTAATAAATCAACACACTCATTCCTTCCTGCCCATGTTAACTAAATACTGAATTTATAAGAATCTCAGACTAAAGCCTTATCACAAAATTCAAGTCTGCTTATTTTCTAATCCTAATAAATGTAATCGTGCCTTTCCATCAATGACTTGAAGCTCCGCACAATTTTTATCTTCATTTGTTTCCCTCTGTAGAAAGGTTATTTTCCCATTACTAGTTCAGAACAATTTGATCCTATACACATGCCAAGATAGCATTTTTACCTACACTTATAAAGATGTTTCTTTCTGTGTAATTTTGCTACGTTTTCAATGCTTTTCCTCCATTTCCCCTTTTACCATGTCATTTTTTACTCCATGTAGGTTAATCAATATCCTTGGAATCTGCATTTATACATCTTACATTGTTTTTTTTACGAATATGAAGTTTCTAAAATTCCATCTTAATTTTCTTCTGGAAGTTGTTAAAAAGGACATGATTTAAAATGCAACAACTTATATCCTCTCTGTTTTCCTTTGGACCCATTAAGTCCTAATTTAATTCCAGCTTTGAATCCTATTTCCCAATCATGGATATATCAGTGTGAATTTTCCTCGGCTTGTCTACAAAACCTGAATAAAATTTTTGACATCACTAGAAGAAATAAAATTCTCTTTTGTTTTCATTTTGTTATACTTGATGAATACAACAGCATATTTGCCAACTTCATGAAATTCAAAACCATAAAACTTACACCCCCTCAAACAAAGCATAATAATGAAGTGATTACACGAAATTTAGAATGAGTAAAATAATCAGTGCTGTAAATGTACAAATACTTACATGTAAATCAGATTTTTATTCCATAATTTTTGCTTCACAATATAAACTAGTAACAAAACTATTGCAACAGTGTGAAAACTATGTCCCAAAGCCATAGAGCACAAAAACCATAAATAATTGATAAGCAGGGAATTGACTTTGAATTCCATGTCATCCAATACAAAATGTTACACCAATTACTGCAGAATACCATAATGGTGCATATTCTTGCAATCCAGTAAAGAAGGACCATGTTTTTGATGACAGGTATACACTCCAGCCTTCAGAACACTACAGCATAATTTTACTGCATCTGATGCATTGCAAAGTTGATGTGCAAGCTGAAAATCTGTTACTCTCTGAAACTGTCTACAAAGCTGTCAACATTTTCATTTGCCGTTACATCAGAAAATCCAACACCTCTGCTCCCATATATTTTAGGGCACACTATAAAGTCGGCAAGTATGCGATAGTCATATTCTCTTGTATCGCAATATATCAAGAGATCACCGTAGTTCTATATACTAACATGCAAAAGGATACCACTAAAATAGGAGGACAGGAAAGCATTAATAGAAACCTTCATGACTACGGAAGGGATAAGAAAGGATTATTAGGGAAGGAATGGGACAGGATTTATCCCGGTTACAGGAATGAGATAAATCAAGAGCTCGCATATGGTAGGATCGCTAATTCCTAAAAGTGAGTCACCCATCATCGGGACAATGCCAACTGACTCACTTGCTACCCCATTATTTTATTTTCATTTCTACCTAGATATCTATCAATTGCAGTAGTTCAATTTCATATCTTAAAAAAATTCATTTTTCATCTAAATATTTTTGAGGTTAGATTGCAGATTCATTTTCATTCAATTTTTTAAGTGTACATACCTATTTGTTCTGTGCGTGCGTATTTATGCCATTTTACCCTCCAACTTGCAACACTGTATGTAACAGATTGACTTATTTTACTATTTTATGATCCAAAATTTCTTAATGTAATTTTTCATCTATTTCAATAAAACAGTTACTGGTCTCTTATCAATTGTTGCCATTTGCAATGATTGCTTAGTTAAGGGATTCAAAAATTAACATGAGATTTTTGTTCATCAAAAAATTTACAGATTTCAAAGATTTTGCTAAATAAATTAATATAATTTTTCACAAATTACAGTATATCCTTTCAATAGCTACAATTGTAACAATGATAGAGTTAATTCAACATGAAACCTAACAACTAATATTATTTCAGTGTCAAGTTTGGATAAAAGAGGTAGTATAGAAAATGCTGTAGAACATACGGGTTAAAGCATGGTACTACATATTTCAAACTTGTGGTTTTGATATGTTGCAATTAACAAAACGGTAAGGATTGCAAATAGTAACATAAATCATTGGGCTACAATAGATTCCTGCAAAGATCCATTGCTTAGAAAATGTCTCGTAAACCTTGAGACTAACTTATAAAGATAAATAGTCATTGACTTATAAGGTAACCCCTATCGTGGCCTCTCTGCACTGCTCAAGAAAACTGAGTGTCACCAGGAAAGTGATGGTGGCAAAGGCACATCATGCAAGAAATCACAAGGATGCCTGCTGCTTAGCTGACATGAGTGGGCAAGAATATTTTTGCAAATTTTGCTTTACATAACCTATCTTAAGATACATATTTTAGTGTGTTTTTGCTGGCACCACTCACCAGCAACTCTTGGATCTCTTGCCGCGACAGGGGTTACCTTATGATTTAAACACCCTATGTGAGGGGCACTATTTATATTGCAAGCATAAACAACTAATTTGCCATTGAAAATTGTTTCATTGTTTCTCAAAACATTCTCCTTTATGATCAATACACTTGTTCATGTGTTACAACCATTTGCAATACCATTTTTAAAATCTGCTTCAGACACCTCTAAAACATGCTGTTTGAATGCATCAACAGCTTCTTCTACCAACAAAAATTGTTGTCCATGCATTTTATTTTTAAGGTTTATGAACGAAAAGAAGTAATCAGGTGTCAAATCAGTAGTGTAAAGTGGCTGTGACATAAATTCAATTTTTTTAATCTTCAAATGCTCGGTTGCTAAGACCAGATGCAAGAGCAATACCACTGTATTGATGAACGATCCAATGACATTTGTTTGTTTTTCTTATTTCACCAGAGTTCCGGCAAACTCATGATTGTTAACAATTCCTAATTGACCATTTATATTCCTCTAAAGGCAATGTTGCCAAATGAAGTTTTTCTGAAGACACAGACAACCAATCGTTTCAAAGTGCTTCAAGTGCAAACAACTTTTGCAGGATTTGGTTCATTGTTAAACACCCATACAGTCGACTGCTGTTTAAGTTCCGGCTCCTCATATGCATAGATCTAAGATTTGTAACATGTTACAAAACTTATATACACCTTTTGAAGCTCGCCATTGTACTTCTTGGGCATTTGTGTGCACCAATCAATATGAGCATCCTTTTGAGATTGTGTCAAATTATGCAGATTCCAATGAGAGCAAACCTTATTCATGGCTAAATATTTTATATATGCTGGCAGAACTAATATCTAGGGTTTGCCTCTATCTCACAGTGTATGGTATGACCATGACCATCTTCCACTATTTTTGCACAGCATTAATGTTGACACAACAACCGATTTTGGATGACCATAAATTTCATCTGAGCGAATTGAGGCCACAATTTAATCCGTTATACCAGTATTTTACAATGGTAAAGGATGGAGCTTCATTGTCAAATGTAGTAGTAAATTGATCAATGCACGTTGAAAATCGTAATAAAGCATTGCATGAAAATTTTAATACGTTAATTCCATCTTTTCAATGAGACACAATTTAAAAGCCAAGGCAAACAACACAAATAATGCTCTATTGACAAAATATCTGGAGTAACTTATAGTCAACAATATTAAACTTTCCAGTACAAACAACAGATGGCACCTACATCAATTAATGTTTCCAAGGTTCAAAGTATAAATACTTGCCCTTGCAATTATGCAATAATCATTAGGCATGAGCTAAGGATAATTGCTCACAATACTTCGTCACTAAAACGATAAGAGATTCTGGGATTATATAACAAACTGCAAAATAAAACTTGACAGCTCAGAAGCTTGTTTAAACACAAACTGTAACCCTTATGAATGCTTCTGTGTTTATTTAAACACAGAAATTTGAATACATATTATCATCTTATAAACTCATTTTTATATTGTTAATCATATACTGTAACATATATTTATCATATCTTCATACCTCTGCTGCTTATTTGACAATACCATGAACTCCTATATTCTTTTGGTTAACAATAATACTAATCTAAATTTAACCAAATCACAAAAGTTTGAAGGTTGAAAACAATGGGGTTTCACCTCCAGGGTAAAACAATGATAAATTATCAGTCAAAAACATTGAACTGTGGATGTAGCATTGTTATGTGGACGTTCCGCACGCAAGGAAGACATGCAATGAAATGTTAATAAAAACATAATTGTCTTGTCTTCCTTGCATCCCCTGGTCACGACAAGGACGAATCCACTTCGACCAGTCCTTTTGACATGAAAGTTTAAAGAATCACAGCAAATATTCTTAATATTTGTAATCGCAAGTGGCTATGTAGACTCCAAGGACATTAACTTTCACTGAAAAAATGCATGGTGGCATTGAAGAAAATGTGTGTTAAGGCTAATTAAATCATAGAAATCTCACAAAGAAAAATTATAGTTACAACTGCAGGTCAAAATATTTCCAAATGGATAATCTAATATTCTGGTTGTTCATGCTAAGAAAACGATATTCTTCAATACACACAAATATACATGAGAAACCTGCACTGGGCTTCATTGTAGACAGAGAAATCAAAGTACTTGCATTAGTGTAGAGAATAACCAGATTTTAAGTTTGCAAGAAGAGCTTTTTTCAGCTGACTCCTAATCAGTGGCTTAAATAATGTTGACAAAGTTTCAATTGTATGCTATTTGTTACAGGAAGTTTCTCTAATACTGTAACCGAAGACACATAATTTGATTCATGAGAGCAAGGGACCATAAATGTGTGACAAGAAAAGCTGGTTCAAAAATAAGTCACAACTAAATCGCTAACAAAATATCCAAGATAATTATTGTAGACAAAGAATTTATCCCCACTTTGGAATTCTACTGGTAGAATACTTCTGTGGATAAGTTACAATATGAAAGCTTTGAACCATTAGACAAAAGACTCTTATGGCTATT
Organism: Hymenopus coronatus; assembly: GCA_030762935.1. NCBI lineage: Eukaryota > Metazoa > Arthropoda > Insecta > Mantodea > Hymenopodidae > Hymenopus > Hymenopus coronatus. The sequence goes on from CM060900.1 coordinate 62,456,230, forward strand.
TTTGAGATTTCATATGCAATACTGTGGATATGCAATTCATACCACAAAAAGGGCTGATTCTAAGGTAATTCACAACTAATATGGCAACAAAATTTCTGGAGTAACTATTGTAGACAATAGCGCTAATAGTACTGTCATTAATAAGGCACAAATTTCAGGATGAAACCTGTTTTGAATGGCCCTGCGTTATGTTTCTTCAGTGTTTTACATACATCACACAATGGCCAACTTCTGTCTTTAGTACAACCCCACACTGGCAACCTGGATTCACATGACTCACAATGAGGGATCATAAATCTTCCTCTACACAAGATTTTTTTACATATGCTGAATTAGCAGATAATTTAACTTATGCCAATGCTGTAAATGTCTCTACCATAAGCAGATTATAGATTATCTTCCCAAACGCAAACATTAGATGCAGTGTAACAAAGGATCTATGACTTAATTGTGAATTTGAAGGTTTTTTAAATGCTAAGAAATAATTACAATTTTTCTGCTTTGTAAGAGCAATGAGGGTGATTTTGTAGTTAACCAGAACTGCAAATGCCTATATATTGGTGAATTATGTATGTTTTCAACAAAACCAAATTTAAATGAAATTTAATATCATTGGGTTTAATAGTTTTAAGTTGAACCCTGAACATGTGAATCCTAATCACATAATGTTGAGTAGAAAATAGTATGGGGAAAAAAAAGCTCCAAATACTAGAACTTCCTCAAATGCTGATATAAACATTTCCAGGGTTGTTCTCATAAATGTCAAATACTTGCATAGCCATTTGCACTCATGTATCAAACTATGTCTCTTCTTTTACAATAAAAGAATGAACTCTATTGTAATAAATCAACACACTCATTCCTTCCTGCCCATGTTAACTAAATACTGAATTTATAAGAATCTCAGACTAAAGCCTTATCACAAAATTCAAGTCTGCTTATTTTCTAATCCTAATAAATGTAATCGTGCCTTTCCATCAATGACTTGAAGCTCCGCACAATTTTTATCTTCATTTGTTTCCCTCTGTAGAAAGGTTATTTTCCCATTACTAGTTCAGAACAATTTGATCCTATACACATGCCAAGATAGCATTTTTACCTACACTTATAAAGATGTTTCTTTCTGTGTAATTTTGCTACGTTTTCAATGCTTTTCCTCCATTTCCCCTTTTACCATGTCATTTTTTACTCCATGTAGGTTAATCAATATCCTTGGAATCTGCATTTATACATCTTACATTGTTTTTTTTACGAATATGAAGTTTCTAAAATTCCATCTTAATTTTCTTCTGGAAGTTGTTAAAAAGGACATGATTTAAAATGCAACAACTTATATCCTCTCTGTTTTCCTTTGGACCCATTAAGTCCTAATTTAATTCCAGCTTTGAATCCTATTTCCCAATCATGGATATATCAGTGTGAATTTTCCTCGGCTTGTCTACAAAACCTGAATAAAATTTTTGACATCACTAGAAGAAATAAAATTCTCTTTTGTTTTCATTTTGTTATACTTGATGAATACAACAGCATATTTGCCAACTTCATGAAATTCAAAACCATAAAACTTACACCCCCTCAAACAAAGCATAATAATGAAGTGATTACACGAAATTTAGAATGAGTAAAATAATCAGTGCTGTAAATGTACAAATACTTACATGTAAAGCAAATGCTATCAGATTTTTATTCCATAATTTTTGCTTCACAATATAAACTAGTAACAAAACTATTGCAACAGTGTGAAAACTATGTCCCAAAGCCATAGAGCACAAAAACCATAAATAATTGATAAGCAGGGAATTGACTTTGAATTCCATGTCATCCAATACAAAATGTTACACCAATTACTGCAGAATACCATAATGGTGCATATTCTTGCAATCCAGTAAAGAAGGACCATGTTTTTGATGACAGGTATACACTCCAGCCTTCAGAACACTACAGCATAATTTTACTGCATCTGATGCATTGCAAAGTTGATGTGCAAGCTGAAAATCTGTTACTCTCTGAAACTGTCTACAAAGCTGTCAACATTTTCATTTGCCGTTACATCAGAAAATCCAACACCTCTGCTCCCATATATTTTAGGGCACACTATAAAGTCGGCAAGTATGCGATAGTCATATTCTCTTGTATCGCAATATATCAAGAGATCACCGTAGTTCTATATACTAACATGCAAAAGGATACCACTAAAATAGGAGGACAGGAAAGCATTAATAGAAACCTTCATGACTACGGAAGGGATAAGAAAGGATTATTAGGGAAGGAATGGGACAGGATTTATCCCGGTTACAGGAATGAGATAAATCAAGAGCTCGCATATGGTAGGATCGCTAATTCCTAAAAGTGAGTCACCCATCATCGGGACAATGCCAACTGACTCACTTGCTACCCCATTATTTTATTTTCATTTCTACCTAGATATCTATCAATTGCAGTAGTTCAATTTCATATCTTAAAAAAATTCATTTTTCATCTAAATATTTTTGAGGTTAGATTGCAGATTCATTTTCATTCAATTTTTTAAGTGTACATACCTATTTGTTCTGTGCGTGCGTATTTATGCCATTTTACCCTCCAACTTGCAACACTGTATGTAACAGATTGACTTATTTTACTATTTTATGATCCAAAATTTCTTAATGTAATTTTTCATCTATTTCAATAAAACAGTTACTGGTCTCTTATCAATTGTTGCCATTTGCAATGATTGCTTAGTTAAGGGATTCAAAAATTAACATGAGATTTTTGTTCATCAAAAAATTTACAGATTTCAAAGATTTTGCTAAATAAATTAATATAATTTTTCACAAATTACAGTATATCCTTTCAATAGCTACAATTGTAACAATGATAGAGTTAATTCAACATGAAACCTAACAACTAATATTATTTCAGTGTCAAGTTTGGATAAAAGAGGTAGTATAGAAAATGCTGTAGAACATACGGGTTAAAGCATGGTACTACATATTTCAAACTTGTGGTTTTGATATGTTGCAATTAACAAAACGGTAAGGATTGCAAATAGTAACATAAATCATTGGGCTACAATAGATTCCTGCAAAGATCCATTGCTTAGAAAATGTCTCGTAAACCTTGAGACTAACTTATAAAGATAAATAGTCATTGACTTATAAGGTAACCCCTATCGTGGCCTCTCTGCACTGCTCAAGAAAACTGAGTGTCACCAGGAAAGTGATGGTGGCAAAGGCACATCATGCAAGAAATCACAAGGATGCCTGCTGCTTAGCTGACATGAGTGGGCAAGAATATTTTTGCAAAGTTTGCTTTACATAACCTATCTTAAGATACATATTTTAGTGTGTTTTTGCTGGCACCACTCACCAGCAACTCTTGGATCTCTTGCCGCGACAGGGGTTACCTTATGATTTAAACACCCTATGTGAGGGGCACTATTTATATTGCAAGCATAAACAACTAATTTGCCATTGAAAATTGTTTCATTGTTTCTCAAAACATTCTCCTTTATGATCAATACACTTGTTCATGTGTTACAACCATTTGCAATACCATTTTTAAAATCTGCTTCAGACACCTCTAAAACATGCTGTTTGAATGCATCAACAGCTTCTTCTACCAACAAAAATTGTTGTCCATGCATTTTATTTTTAAGGTTTATGAACGAAAAGAAGTAATCAGGTGTCAAATCAGTAGTGTAAAGTGGCTGTGACATAAATTCAATTTTTTTAATCTTCAAATGCTCGGTTGCTAAGACCAGATGCAAGAGCAATACCACTGTATTGATGAACGATCCAATGACATTTGTTTGTTTTTCTTATTTCACCAGAGTTCCGGCAAACTCATGATTGTTAACAATTCCTAATTGACCATTTATATTCCTCTAAAGGCAATGTTGCCAAATGAAGTTTTTCTGAAGACACAGACAACCAATCGTTTCAAAGTGCTTCAAGTGCAAACAACTTTTGCAGGATTTGGTTCATTGTTAAACACCCATACAGTCGACTGCTGTTTAAGTTCCGGCTCCTCATATGCATAGATCTAAGATTTGTAACATGTTACAAAACTTATATACACCTTTTGAAGCTCGCCATTGTACTTCTTGGGCATTTGTGTGCACCAATCAATATGAGCATCCTTTTGAGATTGTGTCAAATTATGCAGATTCCAATGAGAGCAAACCTTATTCATGGCTAAATATTTTATATATGCTGGCAGAACTAATATCTAGGGTTTGCCTCTATCTCACAGTGTATGGTATGACCATGACCATCTTCCACTATTTTTGCACAGCATTAATGTTGACACAACAACCGATTTTGGATGACCATAAATTTCATCTGAGCGAATTGAGGCCACAATTTAATCCGTTATACCAGTATTTTACAATGGTAAAGGATGGAGCTTCATTGTCAAATGTAGTAGTAAATTGATCAATGCACGTTGAAAATCGTAATAAAGCATTGCATGAAAATTTTAATACGTTAATTCCATCTTTTCAATGAGACACAATTTAAAAGCCAAGGCAAACAACACAAATAATGCTCTATTGACAAAATATCTGGAGTAACTTATAGTCAACAATATTAAACTTTCCAGTACAAACAACAGATGGCACCTACATCAATTAATGTTTCCAAGGTTCAAAGTATAAATAGTTGCCCTTGCAATTATGCAATAATCATTAGGCATGAGCTAAGGATAATTGCTCACAATACTTCGTCACTAAAACGATAAGAGATTCTGGGATTATATAACAAACTGCAAAATAAAACTTGACAGCTCAGAAGCTTGTTTAAACACAAACTGTAACCCTTATGAATGCTTCTGTGTTTATTTAAACACAGAAATTTGAATACATATTATCATCTTATAAACTCATTTTTATATTGTTAATCATATACTGTAACATATATTTATCACATCTTCATACCTCTGCTGCTTATTTGACAATACCATGAACTCCTATATTCTTTTGGTTAACAATAATACTAATCTAAATTTAACCAAATCACAAAAGTTTGAAGGTTGAAAACAATGGGGTTTCACCTCCAGGGTAAAACAATGATAAATTATCAGTCAAAAACATTGAACTGTGGATGTAGCATTGTTATGTGGACGTTCCGCACGCAAGGAAGACATGCAATGAAATGTTAATAAAAACATAATTGTCTTGTCTTTCTTGCATCCCCTGGTCACGACAAGGACGAATCCACTTCGACCAGTCCTTTTGACATGAAAGTTTAAAGAATCACAGCAAATATTCTTAATATTTGTAATCGCAAGTGGCTATGTAGACTCCAAGGACATTAACTTTCACTGAAAAAATGCATGGTGGCATTGAAGAAAATGTGTGTTAAGGCTAATTAAATCATAGAAATCTCACAAAGAAAAATTATAGTTACAACTGCAGGTCAAAATATTTCCAAATGGATAATCTAATATTCTGGTTGTTCATGCTAAGAAAACGATATTCTTCAATACACACAAATATACATGAGAAACCTGCACTGGGCTTCATTGTAGACAGAGAAATCAAAGTACTTGCATTAGTGTAGAGAATAACCAGATTTTAAGTTTGCAAGAAGAGCTTTTTTCAGCTGACTCCTAATCAGTGGCTTAAATAATGTTGACAAAGTTTCAATTGTATGCTATTTGTTACAGGAAGTTTCTCTAATACTGTAACCGAAGACACATAATTTGATTCATGAGAGCAAGGGACCATAAATGTGTGACAAGAAAAGCTGGTTCAAAAATAAGTCACAACTAATACGCTAACAAAATATCCAAGATAATTATTGTAGACAAAGAATTTATCCCCACTTTGGAATTCTACTGGTAGAATACTTCTGTGGATAAGTTACAATATGAAAGCTTTGAACCATTAGACAAAAGACTCTTATGGCTATTTTTGAGATTTTATATGCAATACTGTGGATATGCAATTCATACCACAAAAAGGGCTGATTCTAAGGTAATTCACAACTAATATGGCAACAAAATTTCTGGAGTAACTATTGTAGACAATAGCGCTAATAGTACTGTCATTAATAAGGCACAAATTTCAGGATGAAACCTGTTTTGAATGGCCCTGCGTTATGTTTCTTCAGTGTTTTACATACATCACACAATGGCCAACTTCTGTCTTTAGTACAACCCCACACTGGCAACCTGGATTCACATGACTCACAATGAGGGATCATAAATCTTCCTCTACACAAGATTTTTTTACATATGCTGAATTAGCAGATAATTTAACTTATGCCAATGCTGTAAATGTCTCTACCATAAGCAGATTATAGATTATCTTCCCAAACGCAAACATTAGATGCAGTGTAACAAAGGATCTATGACTTAATTGTGAATTTGAAGGTTTTTTAAATGCTAAGAAATAATTACAATTTTTCTGCTTTGTAAGAGCAATGAGGGTGATTTTGTAGTTAACCAGAACTGCAAATGCCTATATATTGGTGAATTATGTATGTTTTCAACAAAACCAAATTTAAATGAAATTTAATATCATTGGGTTTAATAGTTTTAAGTTGAACCCTGAACATGTGAATCCTAATCACATAACGTGAGTAGAAAATAAAAAAGCTCCAAATACTAGAACTTCCTCAAATGCTGATATAAACATTTCCAGGGTTGTTCTCATAAATGTCAAATACTTGCATAGCCATTTGCACTCATGTATCAAACTATGTCTCTTCTTTTACAATAAAAGAATGAACTCTATTGTAATAAATCAACACACTCATTCCTTCCTGCCCATGTTAACTAAATACTGAATTTATAAGAATCTCAGACTAAAGCCTTATCACAAAATTCAAGTCTGCTTATTTTCTAATCCTAATAAATGTAATCGTGCCTTTCCATCAATGACTTGAAGCTCCGCACAATTTTTATCTTCATTTGTTTCCCTCTGTAGAAAGGTTATTTTCCCATTACTAGTTCAGAACAATTTGATCCTATACACATGCCAAGATAGCATTTTTACCTACACTTATAAAGATGTTTCTTTCTGTGTAATTTTGCTACGTTTTCAATGCTTTTCCTCCATTTCCCCTTTTACCATGTCATTTTTTACTCCATGTAGGTTAATCAATATCCTTGGAATCTGCATTTATACATCTTACATTGTTTTTTTTACGAATATGAAGTTTCTAAAATTCCATCTTAATTTTCTTCTGGAAGTTGTTAAAAAGGACATGATTTAAAATGCAACAACTTATATCCTCTCTGTTTTCCTTTGGACCCATTAAGTCCTAATTTAATTCCAGCTTTGAATCCTATTTCCCAATCATGGATATATCAGTGTGAATTTTCCTCGGCTTGTCTACAAAACCTGAATAAAATTTTTGACATCACTAGAAGAAATAAAATTCTCTTTTGTTTTCATTTTGTTATACTTGATGAATACAACAGCATATTTGCCAACTTCATGAAATTCAAAACCATAAAACTTACACCCCCTCAAACAAAGCATAATAATGAAGTGATTACACGAAATTTAGAATGAGTAAAATAATCAGTGCTGTAAATGTACAAATACTTACATGTAAAGCAAATGCTATCAGATTTTTATTCCATAATTTTTGCTTCACAATATAAACTAGTAACAAAACTATTGCAACAGTGTGAAAACTATGTCCCAAAGCCATAGAGCACAAAAACCATAAATAATTGATAAGCAGGGAATTGACTTTGAATTCCATGTCATCCAATACAAAATGTTACACCAATTACTGCAGAATACCATAATGGTGCATATTCTTGCAATCCAGTAAAGAAGGACCATGTTTTTGATGACAGGTATACACTCCAGCCTTCAGAACACTACAGCATAATTTTACTGCATCTGATGCATTGCAAAGTTGATGTGCAAGCTGAAAATCTGTTACTCTCTGAAACTGTCTACAAAGCTGTCAACATTTTCATTTGCCGTTACATCAGAAAATCCAACACCTCTGCTCCCATATATTTTAGGGCACACTATAAAGTCGGCAAGTATGCGATAGTCATATTCTCTTGTATCGCAATATATCAAGAGATCACCGTAGTTCTATATACTAACATGCAAAAGGATACCACTAAAATAGGAGGACAGGAAAGCATTAATAGAAACCTTCATGACTACGGAAGGGATAAGAAAGGATTATTAGGGAAGGAATGGGACAGGATTTATCCCGGTTACAGGAATGAGATAAATCAAGAGCTCGCATATGGTAGGATCGCTAATTCCTAAAAGTGAGTCACCCATCATCGGGACAATGCCAACTGACTCACTTGCTACCCCATTATTTTATTTTCATTTCTACCTAGATATCTATCAATTGCAGTAGTTCAATTTCATATCTTAAAAAAATTCATTTTTCATCTAAATATTTTTGAGGTTAGATTGCAGATTCATTTTCATTCAATTTTTTAAGTGTACATACCTATTTGTTCTGTGCGTGCGTATTTATGCCATTTTACCCTCCAACTTGCAACACTGTATGTAACAGATTGACTTATTTTACTATTTTATGATCCAAAATTTCTTAATGTAATTTTTCATCTATTTCAATAAAACAGTTACTGGTCTCTTATCAATTGTTGCCATTTGCAATGATTGCTTAGTTAAGGGATTCAAAAATTAACATGAGATTTTTGTTCATCAAAAAATTTACAGATTTCAAAGATTTTGCTAAATAAATTAATATAATTTTTCACAAATTACAGTATATCCTTTCAATAGCTACAATTGTAACAATGATAGAGTTAATTCAACATGAAACCTAACAACTAATATTATTTCAGTGTCAAGTTTGGATAAAAGAGGTAGTATAGAAAATGCTGTAGAACATACGGGTTAAAGCATGGTACTACATATTTCAAACTTGTGGTTTTGATATGTTGCAATTAACAAAACGGTAAGGATTGCAAATAGTAACATAAATCATTGGGCTACAATAGATTCCTGCAAAGATCCATTGCTTAGAAAATGTCTCGTAAACCTTGAGACTAACTTATAAAGATAAATAGTCATTGACTTATAAGGTAACCCCTATCGTGGCCTCTCTGCACTGCTCAAGAAAACTGAGTGTCACCAGGAAAGTGATGGTGGCAAAGGCACATCATGCAAGAAATCACAAGGATGCCTGCTGCTTAGCTGACATGAGTGGGCAAGAATATTTTTGCAAAGTTTGCTTTACATAACCTATCTTAAGATACATATTTTAGTGTGTTTTTGCTGGCACCACTCACCAGCAACTCTTGGATCTCTTGCCGCGACAGGGGTTACCTTATGATTTAAACACCCTATGTGAGGGGCACTATTTATATTGCAAGCATAAACAACTAATTTGCCATTGAAAATTGTTTCATTGTTTCTCAAAACATTCTCCTTTATGATCAATACACTTGTTCATGTGTTACAACCATTTGCAATACCATTTTTAAAATCTGCTTCAGACACCTCTAAAACATGCTGTTTGAATGCATCAACAGCTTCTTCTACCAACAAAAATTGTTGTCCATGCATTTTATTTTTAAGGTTTATGAACGAAAAGAAGTAATCAGGTGTCAAATCAGTAGTGTAAAGTGGCTGTGACATAAATTCAATTTTTTTAATCTTCAAATGCTCGGTTGCTAAGACCAGATGCAAGAGCAATACCACTGTATTGATGAACGATCCAATGACATTTGTTTGTTTTTCTTATTTCACCAGAGTTCCGGCAAACTCATGATTGTTAACAATTCCTAATTGACCATTTATATTCCTCTAAAGGCAATGTTGCCAAATGAAGTTTTTCTGAAGACACAGACAACCAATCGTTTCAAAGTGCTTCAAGTGCAAACAACTTTTGCAGGATTTGGTTCATTGTTAAACACCCATACAGTCGACTGCTGTTTAAGTTCCGGCTCCTCATATGCATAGATCTAAGATTTGTAACATGTTACAAAACTTATATACACCTTTTGAAGCTCGCCATTGTACTTCTTGGGCATTTGTGTGCACCAATCAATATGAGCATCCTTTTGAGATTGTGTCAAATTATGCAGATTCCAATGAGAGCAAACCTTATTCATGGCTAAATATTTTATATATGCTGGCAGAACTAATATCTAGGGTTTGCCTCTATCTCACAGTGTATGGTATGACCATGACCATCTTCCACTATTTTTGCACAGCATTAATGTTGACACAACAACCGATTTTGGATGACCATAAATTTCATCTGAGCGAATTGAGGCCACAATTTAATCCGTTATACCAGTATTTTACAATGGTAAAGGATGGAGCTTCATTGTCAAATGTAGTAGTAAATTGATCAATGCACGTTGAAAATCGTAATAAAGCATTGCATGAAAATTTTAATACGTTAATTCCATCTTTTCAATGAGACACAATTTAAAAGCCAAGGCAAACAACACAAATAATGCTCTATTGACAAAATATCTGGAGTAACTTATAGTCAACAATATTAAACTTTCCAGTACAAACAACAGATGGCACCTACATCAATTAATGTTTCCAAGGTTCAAAGTATAAATAGTTGCCCTTGCAATTATGCAATAATCATTAGGCATGAGCTAAGGATAATTGCTCACAATACTTCGTCACTAAAACGATAAGAGATTCTGGGATTATATAACAAACTGCAAAATAAAACTTGACAGCTCAGAAGCTTGTTTAAACACAAACTGTAACCCTTATGAATGCTTCTGTGTTTATTTAAACACAGAAATTTGAATACATATTATCATCTTATAAACTCATTTTTATATTGTTAATCATATACTGTAACATATATTTATCATATCTTCATACCTCTGCTGCTTATTTGACAATACCATGAACTCCTATATTCTTTTGGTTAACAATAATACTAATCTAAATTTAACCAAATCACAAAAGTTTGAAGGTTGAAAACAATGGGGTTTCACCTCCAGGGTAAAACAATGATAAATTATCAGTCAAAAACATTGAACTGTGGATGTAGCATTGTTATGTGGACGTTCCGCACGCAAGGAAGACATGCAATGAAATGTTAATAAAAACATAATTGTCTTGTCTTCCTTGCATCCCCTGGTCACGACAAGGACGAATCCACTTCGACCAGTCCTTTTGACATGAAAGTTTAAAGAATCACAGCAAATATTCTTAATATTTGTAATCGCAAGTGGCTATGTAGACTCCAAGGACATTAACTTTCACTGAAAAAATGCATGGTGGCATTGAAGAAAATGTGTGTTAAGGCTAATTAAATCATAGAAATCTCACAAAGAAAAATTATAGTTACAACTGCAGGTCAAAATATTTCCAAATGGATAATCTAATATTCTGGTTGTTCATGCTAAGAAAACGATATTCTTCAATACACACAAATATACATGAGAAACCTGCACTGGGCTTCATTGTAGACAGAGAAATCAAAGTACTTGCATTAGTGTAGAGAATAACCAGATTTTAAGTTTGCAAGAAGAGCTTTTTTCAGCTGACTCCTAATCAGTGGCTTAAATAATGTTGACAAAGTTTCAATTGTATGCTATTTGTTACAGGAAGTTTCTCTAATACTGTAACCGAAGACACATAATTTGATTCATGAGAGCAAGGGACCATAAATGTGTGACAAGAAAAGCTGGTTCAAAAATAAGTCACAACTAATACGCTAACAAAATATCCAAGATAATTATTGTAGACAAAGAATTTATCCCCACTTTGGAATTCTACTGGTAGAATACTTCTGTGGATAAGTTACAATATGAAAGCTTTGAACCATTAGACAAAAGACTCTTATGGCTATTTTTGAGATTTCATATGCAATACTGTGGATATGCAATTCATACCACAAAAAGGGCTGATTCTAAGGTAATTCACAACTAATATGGCAACAAAATTTCTGGAGTAACTATTGTAGACAATAGCGCTAATAGTACTGTCATTAATAAGGCACAAATTTCAGGATGAAACCTGTTTTGAATGGCCCTGCGTTATGTTTCTTCAGTGTTTTACATACATCACACAATGGCCAACTTCTGTCTTTAGTACAACCCCACACTGGCAACCTGGATTCACATGACTCACAATGAGGGATCATAAATCTTCCTCTACACAAGATTTTTTTACATATGCTGAATTAGCAGATAATTTAACTTATGCCAATGCTGTAAATGTCTCTACCATAAGCAGATTATAGATTATCTTCCCAAACGCCAACATTAGATGCAGTGTAACAAAGGATCTATGACTTAATTGTGAATTTGAAGGTTTTTTAAATGCTAAGAAATAATTACAATTTTTCTGCTTTGTAAGAGCAATGAGGGTGATTTTGTAGTTAACCAGAACTGCAAATGCCTATATATTGGTGAATTATGTATGTTTTCAACAAAACCAAATTTAAATGAAATTTAATATCATTGGGTTTAATAGTTTTAAGTTGAACCCTGAACATGTGAATCCTAATCACATAACGTGAGTAGAAAATAAAAAAGCTCCAAATACTAGAACTTCCTCAAATGCTGATATAAACATTTCCAGGGTTGTTCTCATAAATGTCAAATACTTGCATAGCCATTTGCACTCATGTATCAAACTATGTCTCTTCTTTTACAATAAAAGAATGAACTCTATTGTAATAAATCAACACACTCATTCCTTCCTGCCCATGTTAACTAAATACTGAATTTATAAGAATCTCAGACTAAAGCCTTATCACAAAATTCAAGTCTGCTTATTTTCTAATCCTAATAAATGTAATCGTGCCTTTCCATCAATGACTTGAAGCTCCGCACAATTTTTATCTTCATTTGTTTCCCTCTGTAGAAAGGTTATTTTCCCATTACTAGTTCAGAACAATTTGATCCTATACACATGCCAAGATAGCATTTTTACCTACACTTATAAAGATGTTTCTTTCTGTGTAATTTTGCTACGTTTTCAATGCTTTTCCTCCATTTCCCCTTTTACCATGTCATTTTTTACTCCATGTAGGTTAATCAATATCCTTGGAATCTGCATTTATACATCTTACATTGTTTTTTTTACGAATATGAAGTTTCTAAAATTCCATCTTAATTTTCTTCTGGAAGTTGTTAAAAAGGACATGATTTAAAATGCAACAACTTATATCCTCTCTGTTTTCCTTTGGACCCATTAAGTCCTAATTTAATTCCAGCTTTGAATCCTATTTCCCAATCATGGATATATCAGTGTGAATTTTCCTCGGCTTGTCTACAAAACCTGAATAAAATTTTTGACATCACTAGAAGAAATAAAATTCTCTTTTGTTTTCATTTTGTTATACTTGATGAATACAACAGCATATTTGCCAACTTCATGAAATTCAAAACCATAAAACTTACACCCCCTCAAACAAAGCATAATAATGAAGTGATTACACGAAATTTAGAATGAGTAAAATAATCAGTGCTGTAAATGTACAAATACTTACATGTAAAGCAAATGCTATCAGATTTTTATTCCATAATTTTTGCTTCACAATATAAACTAGTAACAAAACTATTGCAACAGTGTGAAAACTATGTCCCAAAGCCATAGAGCACAAAAACCATAAATAATTGATAAGCAGGGAATTGACTTTGAATTCCATGTCATCCAATACAAAATGTTACACCAATTACTGCAGAATACCATAATGGTGCATATTCTTGCAATCCAGTAAAGAAGGACCATGTTTTTGATGACAGGTATACACTCCAGCCTTCAGAACACTACAGCATAATTTTACTGCATCTGATGCATTGCAAAGTTGATGTGCAAGCTGAAAATCTGTTACTCTCTGAAACTGTCTACAAAGCTGTCAACATTTTCATTTGCCGTTACATCAGAAAATCCAACACCTCTGCTCCCATATATTTTAGGGCACACTATAAAGTCGGCAAGTATGCGATAGTCATATTCTCTTGTATCGCAATATATCAAGAGATCACCGTAGTTCTATATACTAACATGCAAAAGGATACCACTAAAATAGGAGGACAGGAAAGCATTAATAGAAACCTTCATGACTACGGAAGGGATAAGAAAGGATTATTAGGGAAGGAATGGGACAGGATTTATCCCGGTTACAGGAATGAGATAAATCAAGAGCTCGCATATGGTAGGATCGCTAATTCCTAAAAGTGAGTCACCCATCATCGGGACAATGCCAACTGACTCACTTGCTACCCCATTATTTTATTTTCATTTCTACCTAGATATCTATCAATTGCAGTAGTTCAATTTCATATCTTAAAAAAATTCATTTTTCATCTAAATATTTTTGAGGTTAGATTGCAGATTCATTTTCATTCAATTTTTTAAGTGTACATACCTATTTGTTCTGTGCGTGCGTATTTATGCCATTTTACCCTCCAACTTGCAACACTGTATGTAACAGATTGACTTATTTTACTATTTTATGATCCAAAATTTCTTAATGTAATTTTTCATCTATTTCAATAAAACAGTTACTGGTCTCTTATCAATTGTTGCCATTTGCAATGATTGCTTAGTTAAGGGATTCAAAAATTAACATGAGATTTTTGTTCATCAAAAAATTTACAGATTTCAAAGATTTTGCTAAATAAATTAATATAATTTTTCACAAATTACAGTATATCCTTTCAATAGCTACAATTGTAACAATGATAGAGTTAATTCAACATGAAACCTAACAACTAATATTATTTCAGTGTCAAGTTTGGATAAAAGAGGTAGTATAGAAAATGCTGTAGAACATACGGGTTAAAGCATGGTACTACATATTTCAAACTTGTGGTTTTGATATGTTGCAATTAACAAAACGGTAAGGATTGCAAATAGTAACATAAATCATTGGGCTACAATAGATTCCTGCAAAGATCCATTGCTTAGAAAATGTCTCGTAAACCTTGAGACTAACTTATAAAGATAAATAGTCATTGACTTATAAGGTAACCCCTATCGTGGCCTCTCTGCACTGCTCAAGAAAACTGAGTGTCACCAGGAAAGTGATGGTGGCAAAGGCACATCATGCAAGAAATCACAAGGATGCCTGCTGCTTAGCTGACATGAGTGGGCAAGAATATTTTTGCAAAGTTTGCTTTACATAACCTATCTTAAGATACATATTTTAGTGTGTTTTTGCTGGCACCACTCACCAGCAACTCTTGGATCTCTTGCCGCGACAGGGGTTACCTTATGATTTAAACACCCTATGTGAGGGGCACTATTTATATTGCAAGCATAAACAACTAATTTGCCATTGAAAATTGTTTCATTGTTTCTCAAAACATTCTCCTTTATGATCAATACACTTGTTCATGTGTTACAACCATTTGCAATACCATTTTTAAAATCTGCTTCAGACACCTCTAAAACATGCTGTTTGAATGCATCAACAGCTTCTTCTACCAACAAAAATTGTTGTCCATGCATTTTATTTTTAAGGTTTATGAACGAAAAGAAGTAATCAGGTGTCAAATCAGTAGTGTAAAGTGGCTGTGACATAAATTCAATTTTTTTAATCTTCAAATGCTCGGTTGCCAAGACCAGATGCCAGAGCAATACCACTGTATTGATGAACGATCCAATGACATTTGTTTGTTTTTCTTATTTCACCAGAGTTCCGGCAAACTCATGATTGTTAACAATTCCTAATTGACCATTTATATTCCTCTAAAGGCAATGTTGCCAAATGAAGTTTTTCTGAAGACACAGACAACCAATCGTTTCAAAGTGCTTCAAGTGCAAACAACTTTTGCAGGATTTGGTTCATTGTTAAACACCCATACAGTCGACTGCTGTTTAAGTTCCGGCTCCTCATATGCATAGATCTAAGATTTGTAACATGTTACAAAACTTATATACACCTTTTGAAGCTCGCCATTGTACTTCTTGGGCATTTGTGTGCACCAATCAATATGAGCATCCTTTTGAGATTGTGTCAAATTATGCAGATTCCAATGAGAGCAAACCTTATTCATGGCTAAATATTTTATATATGCTGGCAGAACTAATATCTAGGGTTTGCCTCTATCTCACAGTGTATGGTATGACCATGACCATCTTCCACTATTTTTGCACAGCATTAATGTTGACACAACAACCGATTTTGGATGACCATAAATTTCATCTGAGCGAATTGAGGCCACAATTTAATCCGTTATACCAGTATTTTACAATGGTAAAGGATGGAGCTTCATTGTCAAATGTAGTAGTAAATTGATCAATGCACGTTGAAAATCGTAATAAAGCATTGCATGAAAATTTTAATACGTTAATTCCATCTTTTCAATGAGACACAATTTAAAAGCCAAGGCAAACAACACAAATAATGCTCTATTGACAAATTATCTGGAGTAACTTATAGTCAACAATATTAAACTTTCCAGTACAAACAACAGATGGCACCTACATCAATTAATGTTTCCAAGGTTCAAAGTATAAATAGTTGCCCTTGCAATTATGCAATAATCATTAGGCATGAGCTAAGGATAATTGCTCACAATACTTCGTCACTAAAACGATAAGAGATTCTGGGATTATATAACAAACTGCAAAATAAAACTTGACAGCTCAGAAGCTTGTTTAAACACAAACTGTAACCCTTATGAATGCTTCTGTGTTTGTTTAAACACAGAAATTTGAATACATATTATCATCTTATAAACTCCTTTTTATATTGTTAATCATATACTGTAACATGTATTTATCATATCTTCATACCTCTGCTGCTTATTTGACAATACCATGAACTCCTATATTCTTTTGGTTAACAATAATACTAATCTAAATTTAACCAAATCACAAAAGTTTGAAGGTTGAAAACAATGGGGTTTCACCTCCAGGGTAAAACAATGATAAATTATCAGTCAAAAACATTGAACTGTGGATGTAGCATTGTTATGTGGACGTTCCGCACGCAAGGAAGACATGCAATGAAATGTTAATAAAAACATAATTGTCTTGTCTTCCTTGCATCCCCTGGTCACGACAAGGACGAATCCACTTCGACCAGTCCTTTTGACATGAAAGTTTAAAGAATCACAGCAAATATTCTTAATATTTGTAATCGCAAGTGGCTATGTAGACTCCAAGGACATTAACTTTCACTGAAAAAATGCATGGTGGCATTGAAGAAAATGTGTGTTAAGGCTAATTAAATCATAGAAATCTCACAAAGAAAAATTATAGTTACAACTGCAGGTCAAAATATTTCCAAATGGATAATCTAATATTCTGGTTGTTCATGCTAAGAAAACGATATTCTTCAATACACACAAATATACATGAGAAACCTGCACTGGGCTTCATTGTAGACAGAGAAATCAAAGTACTTGCATTAGTGTAGAGAATAACCAGATTTTAAGTTTGCAAGAAGAGCTTTTTTCAGCTGACTCCTAATCAGTGGCTTAAATAATGTTGACAAAGTTTCAATTGTATGCTATTTGTTACAGGAAGTTTCTCTAATACTGTAACCGAAGACACATAATTTGATTCATGAGAGCAAGGGACCATAAATGTGTGACAAGAAAAGCTGGTTCAAAAATAAGTCACAACTAATACGCTAACAAAATATCCAAGATAATTATTGTAGACAAAGAATTTATCCCCACTTTGGAATTCTACTGGTAGAATACTTCTGTGGATAAGTTACAATATGAAAGCTTTGAACCATTAGACAAAAGACTCTTATGGCTATTTTTGAGATTTTATATGCAATACTGTGGATATGCAATTCATACCACAAAAAGGGCTGATTCTAAGGTAATTCACAACTAATATGGCAACAAAATTTCTGGAGTAACTATTGTAGACAATAGCGCTAATAGTACTGTCATTAATAAGGCACAAATTTCAGGATGAAACCTGTTTTGAATGGCCCTGCGTTATGTTTCTTCAGTGTTTTACATACATCACACAATGGCCAACTTCTGTCTTTAGTACAACCCCACACTGGCAACCTGGATTCACATGACTCACAATGAGGGATCATAAATCTTCCTCTACACAAGATTTTTTTACATATGCTGAATTAGCAGATAATTTAACTTATGCCAATGCTGTAAATGTCTCTACCATAAGCAGATTATAGATTATCTTCCCAAACGCAAACATTAGATGCAGTGTAACAAAGGATCTATGACTTAATTGTGAATTTGAAGGTTTTTTAAATGCTAAGAAATAATTACAATTTTTCTGCTTTGTAAGAGCAATGAGGGTGATTTTGTAGTTAACCAGAACTGCAAATGCCTATATATTGGTGAATTATGTATGTTTTCAACAAAACCAAATTTAAATGAAATTTAATATCATTGGGTTTAATAGTTTTAAGTTGAACCCTGAACATGTGAATCCTAATCACATAATGTTGAGTAGAAAATAGTATGGGGAAAAAAAAGCTCCAAATACTAGAACTTCCTCAAATGCTGATATAAACATTTCCAGGGTTGTTCTCATAAATGTCAAATACTTGCATAGCCATTTGCACTCATGTATCAAACTATGTCTCTTCTTTTACAATAAAAGAATGAACTCTATTGTAATAAATCAACACACTCATTCCTTCCTGCCCATGTTAACTAAATACTGAATTTATAAGAATCTCAGACTAAAGCCTTATCACAAAATTCAAGTCTGCTTATTTTCTAATCCTAATAAATGTAATCGTGCCTTTCCATCAATGACTTGAAGCTCCGCACAATTTTTATCTTCATTTGTTTCCCTCTGTAGAAAGGTTATTTTCCCATTACTAGTTCAGAACAATTTGATCCTATACACATGCCAAGATAGCATTTTTACCTACACTTATAAAGATGTTTCTTTCTGTGTAATTTTGCTACGTTTTCAATGCTTTTCCTCCATTTCCCCTTTTACCATGTCATTTTTTACTCCATGTAGGTTAATCAATATCCTTGGAATCTGCATTTATACATCTTACATTGTTTTTTTTACGAATATGAAGTTTCTAAAATTCCATCTTAATTTTCTTCTGGAAGTTGTTAAAAAGGACATGATTTAAAATGCAACAACTTATATCCTCTCTGTTTTCCTTTGGACCCATTAAGTCCTAATTTAATTCCAGCTTTGAATCCTATTTCCCAATCATGGATATATCAGTGTGAATTTTCCTCGGCTTGTCTACAAAACCTGAATAAAATTTTTGACATCACTAGAAGAAATAAAATTCTCTTTTGTTTTCATTTTGTTATACTTGATGAATACAACAGCATATTTGCCAACTTCATGAAATTCAAAACCATAAAACTTACACCCCCTCAAACAAAGCATAATAATGAAGTGATTACACGAAATTTAGAATGAGTAAAATAATCAGTGCTGTAAATGTACAAATACTTACATGTAAAGCAAATGCTATCAGATTTTTATTCCATAATTTTTGCTTCACAATATAAACTAGTAACAAAACTATTGCAACAGTGTGAAAACTATGTCCCAAAGCCATAGAGCACAAAAACCATAAATAATTGATAAGCAGGGAATTGACTTTGAATTCCATGTCATCCAATACAAAATGTTACACCAATTACTGCAGAATACCATAATGGTGCATATTCTTGCAATCCAGTAAAGAAGGACCATGTTTTTGATGACAGGTATACACTCCAGCCTTCAGAACACTACAGCATAATTTTACTGCATCTGATGCATTGCAAAGTTGATGTGCAAGCTGAAAATCTGTTACTCTCTGAAACTGTCTACAAAGCTGTCAACATTTTCATTTGCCGTTACATCAGAAAATCCAACACCTCTGCTCCCATATATTTTAGGGCACACTATAAAGTCGGCAAGTATGCGATAGTCATATTCTCTTGTATCGCAATATATCAAGAGATCACCGTAGTTCTATATACTAACATGCAAAAGGATACCACTAAAATAGGAGGACAGGAAAGCATTAATAGAAACCTTCATGACTACGGAAGGGATAAGAAAGGATTATTAGGGAAGGAATGGGACAGGATTTATCCCGGTTACAGGAATGAGATAAATCAAGAGCTCGCATATGGTAGGATCGCTAATTCCTAAAAGTGAGTCACCCATCATCGGGACAATGCCAACTGACTCACTTGCTACCCCATTATTTTATTTTCATTTCTACCTAGATATCTATCAATTGCAGTAGTTCAATTTCATATCTTAAAAAAATTCATTTTTCATCTAAATATTTTTGAGGTTAGATTGCAGATTCATTTTCATTCAATTTTTTAAGTGTACATACCTATTTGTTCTGTGCGTGCGTATTTATGCCATTTTACCCTCCAACTTGCAACACTGTATGTAACAGATTGACTTATTTTACTATTTTATGATCCAAAATTTCTTAATGTAATTTTTCATCTATTTCAATAAAACAGTTACTGGTCTCTTATCAATTGTTGCCATTTGCAATGATTGCTTAGTTAAGGGATTCAAAAATTAACATGAGATTTTTGTTCATCAAAAAATTTACAGATTTCAAAGATTTTGCTAAATAAATTAATATAATTTTTCACAAATTACAGTATATCCTTTCAATAGCTACAATTGTAACAATGATAGAGTTAATTCAACATGAAACCTAACAACTAATATTATTTCAGTGTCAAGTTTGGATAAAAGAGGTAGTATAGAAAATGCTGTAGAACATACGGGTTAAAGCATGGTACTACATATTTCAAACTTGTGGTTTTGATATGTTGCAATTAACAAAACGGTAAGGATTGCAAATAGTAACATAAATCATTGGGCTACAATAGATTCCTGCAAAGATCCATTGCTTAGAAAATGTCTCGTAAACCTTGAGACTAACTTATAAAGATAAATAGTCATTGACTTATAAGGTAACCCCTATCGTGGCCTCTCTGCACTGCTCAAGAAAACTGAGTGTCACCAGGAAAGTGATGGTGGCAAAGGCACATCATGCAAGAAATCACAAGGATGCCTGCTGCTTAGCTGACATGAGTGGGCAAGAATATTTTTGCAAAGTTTGCTTTACATAACCTATCTTAAGATACATATTTTAGTGTGTTTTTGCTGGCACCACTCACCAGCAACTCTTGGATCTCTTGCCGCGACAGGGGTTACCTTATGATTTAAACACCCTATGTGAGGGGCACTATTTATATTGCAAGCATAAACAACTAATTTGCCATTGAAAATTGTTTCATTGTTTCTCAAAACATTCTCCTTTATGATCAATACACTTGTTCATGTGTTACAACCATTTGCAATACCATTTTTAAAATCTGCTTCAGACACCTCTAAAACATGCTGTTTGAATGCATCAACAGCTTCTTCTACCAACAAAAATTGTTGTCCATGCATTTTATTTTTAAGGTTTATGAACGAAAAGAAGTAATCAGGTGTCAAATCAGTAGTGTAAAGTGGCTGTGACATAAATTCAATTTTTTTAATCTTCAAATGCTCGGTTGCTAAGACCAGATGCAAGAGCAATACCACTGTATTGATGAACGATCCAATGACATTTGTTTGTTTTTCTTATTTCACCAGAGTTCCGGCAAACTCATGATTGTTAACAATTCCTAATTGACCATTTATATTCCTCTAAAGGCAATGTTGCCAAATGAAGTTTTTCTGAAGACACAGACAACCAATCGTTTCAAAGTGCTTCAAGTGCAAACAACTTTTGCAGGATTTGGTTCATTGTTAAACACCCATACAGTCGACTGCTGTTTAAGTTCCGGCTCCTCATATGCATAGATCTAAGATTTGTAACATGTTACAAAACTTATATACACCTTTTGAAGCTCGCCATTGTACTTCTTGGGCATTTGTGTGCACCAATCAATATGAGCATCCTTTTGAGATTGTGTCAAATTATGCAGATTCCAATGAGAGCAAACCTTATTCATGGCTAAATATTTTATATATGCTGGCAGAACTAATATCTAGGGTTTGCCTCTATCTCACAGTGTATGGTATGACCATGACCATCTTCCACTATTTTTGCACAGCATTAATGTTGACACAACAACCGATTTTGGATGACCATAAATTTCATCTGAGCGAATTGAGGCCACAATTTAATCCGTTATACCAGTATTTTACAATGGTAAAGGATGGAGCTTCATTGTCAAATGTAGTAGTAAATTGATCAATGCACGTTGAAAATCGTAATAAAGCATTGCATGAAAATTTTAATACGTTAATTCCATCTTTTCAATGAGACACAATTTAAAAGCCAAGGCAAACAACACAAATAATGCTCTATTGACAAAATATCTGGAGTAACTTATAGTCAACAATATTAAACTTTCCAGTACAAACAACAGATGGCACCTACATCAATTAATGTTTCCAAGGTTCAAAGTATAAATAGTTGCCCTTGCAATTATGCAATAATCATTAGGCATGAGCTAAGGATAATTGCTCACAATACTTCGTCACTAAAACGATAAGAGATTCTGGGATTATATAACAAACTGCAAAATAAAACTTGACAGCTCAGAAGCTTGTTTAAACACAAACTGTAACCCTTATGAATGCTTCTGTGTTTATTTAAACACAGAAATTTGAATACATATTATCATCTTATAAACTCATTTTTATATTGTTAATCATATACTGTAACATATATTTATCATATCTTCATACCTCTGCTGCTTATTTGACAATACCATGAACTCCTATATTCTTTTGGTTAACAATAATACTAATCTAAATTTAACCAAATCACAAAAGTTTGAAGGTTGAAAACAATGGGGTTTCACCTCCAGGGTAAAACAATGATAAATTATCAGTCAAAAACATTGAACTGTGGATGTAGCATTGTTATGTGGACGTTCCGCACGCAAGGAAGACATGCAATGAAATGTTAATAAAAACATAATTGTCTTGTCTTCCTTGCATCCCCTGGTCACGACAAGGACGAATCCACTTCGACCAGTCCTTTTGACATGAAAGTTTAAAGAATCACAGCAAATATTCTTAATATTTGTAATCGCAAGTGGCTATGTAGACTCCAAGGACATTAACTTTCACTGAAAAAATGCATGGTGGCATTGAAGAAAATGTGTGTTAAGGCTAATTAAATCATAGAAATCTCACAAAGAAAAATTATAGTTACAACTGCAGGTCAAAATATTTCCAAATGGATAATCTAATATTCTGGTTGTTCATGCTAAGAAAACGATATTCTTCAATACACACAAATATACATGAGAAACCTGCACTGGGCTTCATTGTAGACAGAGAAATCAAAGTACTTGCATTAGTGTAGAGAATAACCAGATTTTAAGTTTGCAAGAAGAGCTTTTTTCAGCTGACTCCTAATCAGTGGCTTAAATAATGTTGACAAAGTTTCAATTGTATGCTATTTGTTACAGGAAGTTTCTCTAATACTGTAACCGAAGACACATAATTTGATTCATGAGAGCAAGGGACCATAAATGTGTGACAAGAAAAGCTGGTTCAAAAATAAGTCACAACTAATACGCTAACAAAATATCCAAGATAATTATTGTAGACAAAGAATTTATCCCCACTTTGGAATTCTACTGGTAGAATACTTCTGTGGATAAGTTACAATATGAAAGCTTTGAACCATTAGACAAAAGACTCTTATGGCTATTTTTGAGATTTCATATGCAATACTGTGGATATGCAATTCATACCACAAAAAGGGCTGATTCTAAGGTAATTCACAACTAATATGGCAACAAAATTTCTGGAGTAACTATTGTAGACAATAGCGCTAATAGTACTGTCATTAATAAGGCACAAATTTCAGGATGAAACCTGTTTTGAATGGCCCTGCGTTATGTTTCTTCAGTGTTTTACATACATCACACAATGGCCAACTTCTGTCTTTAGTACAACCCCACACTGGCAACCTGGATTCACATGACTCACAATGAGGGATCATAAATCTTCCTCTACACAAGATTTTTTTACATATGCTGAATTAGCAGATAATTTAACTTATGCCAATGCTGTAAATGTCTCTACCATAAGCAGATTATAGATTATCTTCCCAAACGCAAACATTAGATGCAGTGTAACAAAGGATCTATGACTTAATTGTGAATTTGAAGGTTTTTTAAATGCTAAGAAATAATTACAATTTTTCTGCTTTGTAAGAGCAATGAGGGTGATTTTGTAGTTAACCAGAACTGCAAATGCCTATATATTGGTGAATTATGTATGTTTTCAACAAAACCAAATTTAAATGAAATTTAATATCATTGGGTTTAATAGTTTTAAGTTGAACCCTGAACATGTGAATCCTAATCACATAATGTTGAGTAGAAAATAGTATGGGGAAAAAAAAGCTCCAAATACTAGAACTTCCTCAAATGCTGATATAAACATTTCCAGGGTTGTTCTCATAAATGTCAAATACTTGCATAGCCATTTGCACTCATGTATCAAACTATGTCTCTTCTTTTACAATAAAAGAATGAACTCTATTGTAATAAATCAACACACTCATTCCTTCCTGCCCATGTTAACTAAATACTGAATTTATAAGAATCTCAGACTAAAGCCTTATCACAAAATTCAAGTCTGCTTATTTTCTAATCCTAATAAATGTAATCGTGCCTTTCCATCAATGACTTGAAGCTCCGCACAATTTTTATCTTCATTTGTTTCCCTCTGTAGAAAGGTTATTTTCCCATTACTAGTTCAGAACAATTTGATCCTATACACATGCCAAGATAGCATTTTTACCTACACTTATAAAGATGTTTCTTTCTGTGTAATTTTGCTACGTTTTCAATGCTTTTCCTCCATTTCCCCTTTTACCATGTCATTTTTTACTCCATGTAGGTTAATCAATATCCTTGGAATCTGCATTTATACATCTTACATTGTTTTTTTTACGAATATGAAGTTTCTAAAATTCCATCTTAATTTTCTTCTGGAAGTTGTTAAAAAGGACATGATTTAAAATGCAACAACTTATATCCTCTCTGTTTTCCTTTGGACCCATTAAGTCCTAATTTAATTCCAGCTTTGAATCCTATTTCCCAATCATGGATATATCAGTGTGAATTTTCCTCGGCTTGTCTACAAAACCTGAATAAAATTTTTGACATCACTAGAAGAAATAAAATTCTCTTTTGTTTTCATTTTGTTATACTTGATGAATACAACAGCATATTTGCCAACTTCATGAAATTCAAAACCATAAAACTTACACCCCCTCAAACAAAGCATAATAATGAAGTGATTACACGAAATTTAGAATGAGTAAAATAATCAGTGCTGTAAATGTACAAATACTTACATGTAAAGCAAATGCTATCAGATTTTTATTCCATAATTTTTGCTTCACAATATAAACTAGTAACAAAACTATTGCAACAGTGTGAAAACTATGTCCCAAAGCCATAGAGCACAAAAACCATAAATAATTGATAAGCAGGGAATTGACTTTGAATTCCATGTCATCCAATACAAAATGTTACACCAATTACTGCAGAATACCATAATGGTGCATATTCTTGCAATCCAGTAAAGAAGGACCATGTTTTTGATGACAGGTATACACTCCAGCCTTCAGAACACTACAGCATAATTTTACTGCATCTGATGCATTGCAAAGTTGATGTGCAAGCTGAAAATCTGTTACTCTCTGAAACTGTCTACAAAGCTGTCAACATTTTCATTTGCCGTTACATCAGAAAATCCAACACCTCTGCTCCCATATATTTTAGGGCACACTATAAAGTCGGCAAGTATGCGATAGTCATATTCTCTTGTATCGCAATATATCAAGAGATCACCGTAGTTCTATATACTAACATGCAAAAGGATACCACTAAAATAGGAGGACAGGAAAGCATTAATAGAAACCTTCATGACTACGGAAGGGATAAGAAAGGATTATTAGGGAAGGAATGGGACAGGATTTATCCCGGTTACAGGAATGAGATAAATCAAGAGCTCGCATATGGTAGGATCGCTAATTCCTAAAAGTGAGTCACCCATCATCGGGACAATGCCAACTGACTCACTTGCTACCCCATTATTTTATTTTCATTTCTACCTAGATATCTATCAATTGCAGTAGTTCAATTTCATATCTTAAAAAAATTCATTTTTCATCTAAATATTTTTGAGGTTAGATTGCAGATTCATTTTCATTCAATTTTTTAAGTGTACATACCTATTTGTTCTGTGCGTGCGTATTTATGCCATTTTACCCTCCAACTTGCAACACTGTATGTAACAGATTGACTTATTTTACTATTTTATGATCCAAAATTTCTTAATGTAATTTTTCATCTATTTCAATAAAACAGTTACTGGTCTCTTATCAATTGTTGCCATTTGCAATGATTGCTTAGTTAAGGGATTCAAAAATTAACATGAGATTTTTGTTCATCAAAAAATTTACAGATTTCAAAGATTTTGCTAAATAAATTAATATAATTTTTCACAAATTACAGTATATCCTTTCAATAGCTACAATTGTAACAATGATAGAGTTAATTCAACATGAAACCTAACAACTAATATTATTTCAGTGTCAAGTTTGGATAAAAGAGGTAGTATAGAAAATGCTGTAGAACATACGGGTTAAAGCATGGTACTACATATTTCAAACTTGTGGTTTTGATATGTTGCAATTAACAAAACGGTAAGGATTGCAAATAGTAACATAAATCATTGGGCTACAATAGATTCCTGCAAAGATCCATTGCTTAGAAAATGTCTCGTAAACCTTGAGACTAACTTATAAAGATAAATAGTCATTGACTTATAAGGTAACCCCTATCGTGGCCTCTCTGCACTGCTCAAGAAAACTGAGTGTCACCAGGAAAGTGATGGTGGCAAAGGCACATCATGCAAGAAATCACAAGGATGCCTGCTGCTTAGCTGACATGAGTGGGCAAGAATATTTTTGCAAAGTTTGCTTTACATAACCTATCTTAAGATACATATTTTAGTGTGTTTTTGCTGGCACCACTCACCAGCAACTCTTGGATCTCTTGCCGCGACAGGGGTTACCTTATGATTTAAACACCCTATGTGAGGGGCACTATTTATATTGCAAGCATAAACAACTAATTTGCCATTGAAAATTGTTTCATTGTTTCTCAAAACATTCTCCTTTATGATCAATACACTTGTTCATGTGTTACAACCATTTGCAATACCATTTTTAAAATCTGCTTCAGACACCTCTAAAACATGCTGTTTGAATGCATCAACAGCTTCTTCTACCAACAAAAATTGTTGTCCATGCATTTTATTTTTAAGGTTTATGAACGAAAAGAAGTAATCAGGTGTCAAATCAGTAGTGTAAAGTGGCTGTGACATAAATTCAATTTTTTTAATCTTCAAATGCTCGGTTGCTAAGACCAGATGCAAGAGCAATACCACTGTATTGATGAACGATCCAATGACATTTGTTTGTTTTTCTTATTTCACCAGAGTTCCGGCAAACTCATGATTGTTAACAATTCCTAATTGACCATTTATATTCCTCTAAAGGCAATGTTGCCAAATGAAGTTTTTCTGAAGACACAGACAACCAATCGTTTCAAAGTGCTTCAAGTGCAAACAACTTTTGCAGGATTTGGTTCATTGTTAAACACCCATACAGTCGACTGCTGTTTAAGTTCCGGCTCCTCATATGCATAGATCTAAGATTTGTAACATGTTACAAAACTTATATACACCTTTTGAAGCTCGCCATTGTACTTCTTGGGCATTTGTGTGCACCAATCAATATGAGCATCCTTTTGAGATTGTGTCAAATTATGCAGATTCCAATGAGAGCAAACCTTATTCATGGCTAAATATTTTATATATGCTGGCAGAACTAATATCTAGGGTTTGCCTCTATCTCACAGTGTATGGTATGACCATGACCATCTTCCACTATTTTTGCACAGCATTAATGTTGACACAACAACCGATTTTGGATGACCATAAATTTCATCTGAGCGAATTGAGGCCACAATTTAATCCGTTATACCAGTATTTTACAATGGTAAAGGATGGAGCTTCATTGTCAAATGTAGTAGTAAATTGATCAATGCACGTTGAAAATCGTAATAAAGCATTGCATGAAAATTTTAATACGTTAATTCCATCTTTTCAATGAGACACAATTTAAAAGCCAAGGCAAACAACACAAATAATGCTCTATTGACAAAATATCTGGAGTAACTTATAGTCAACAATATTAAACTTTCCAGTACAAACAACAGATGGCACCTACATCAATTAATGTTTCCAAGGTTCAAAGTATAAATAGTTGCCCTTGCAATTATGCAATAATCATTAGGCATGAGCTAAGGATAATTGCTCACAATACTTCGTCACTAAAACGATAAGAGATTCTGGGATTATATAACAAACTGCAAAATAAAACTTGACAGCTCAGAAGCTTGTTTAAACACAAACTGTAACCCTTATGAATGCTTCTGTGTTTATTTAAACACAGAAATTTGAATACATATTATCATCTTATAAACTCATTTTTATATTGTTAATCATATACTGTAACATATATTTATCACATCTTCATACCTCTGCTGCTTATTTGACAATACCATGAACTCCTATATTCTTTTGGTTAACAATAATACTAATCTAAATTTAACCAAATCACAAAAGTTTGAAGGTTGAAAACAATGGGGTTTCACCTCCAGGGTAAAACAATGATAAATTATCAGTCAAAAACATTGAACTGTGGATGTAGCATTGTTATGTGGACGTTCCGCACGCAAGGAAGACATGCAATGAAATGTTAATAAAAACATAATTGTCTTGTCTTCCTTGCATCCCCTGGTCACGACAAGGACGAATCCACTTCGACCAGTCCTTTTGACATGAAAGTTTAAAGAATCACAGCAAATATTCTTAATATTTGTAATCGCAAGTGGCTATGTAGACTCCAAGGACATTAACTTTCACTGAAAAAATGCATGGTGGCATTGAAGAAAATGTGTGTTAAGGCTAATTAAATCATAGAAATCTCACAAAGAAAAATTATAGTTACAACTGCAGGTCAAAATATTTCCAAATGGATAATCTAATATTCTGGTTGTTCATGCTAAGAAAACGATATTCTTCAATACACACAAATATACATGAGAAACCTGCACTGGGCTTCATTGTAGACAGAGAAATCAAAGTACTTGCATTAGTGTAGAGAATAACCAGATTTTAAGTTTGCAAGAAGAGCTTTTTTCAGCTGACTCCTAATCAGTGGCTTAAATAATGTTGACAAAGTTTCAATTGTATGCTATTTGTTACAGGAAGTTTCTCTAATACTGTAACCGAAGACACATAATTTGATTCATGAGAGCAAGGGACCATAAATGTGTGACAAGAAAAGCTGGTTCAAAAATAAGTCACAACTAATACGCTAACAAAATATCCAAGATAATTATTGTAGACAAAGAATTTATCCCCACTTTGGAATTCTACTGGTAGAATACTTCTGTGGATAAGTTACAATATGAAAGCTTTGAACCATTAGACAAAAGACTCTTATGGCTATTTTTGAGATTTCATATGCAATACTGTGGATATGCAATTCATACCACAAAAAGGGCTGATTCTAAGGTAATTCACAACTAATATGGCAACAAAATTTCTGGAGTAACTATTGTAGACAATAGCGCTAATAGTACTGTCATTAATAAGGCACAAATTTCAGGATGAAACCTGTTTTGAATGGCCCTGCGTTATGTTTCTTCAGTGTTTTACATACATCACACAATGGCCAACTTCTGTCTTTAGTACAACCCCACACTGGCAACCTGGATTCACATGACTCACAATGAGGGATCATAAATCTTCCTCTACACAAGATTTTTTTACATATGCTGAATTAGCAGATAATTTAACTTATGCCAATGCTGTAAATGTCTCTACCATAAGCAGATTATAGATTATCTTCCCAAACGCAAACATTAGATGCAGTGTAACAAAGGATCTATGACTTAATTGTGAATTTGAAGGTTTTTTAAATGCTAAGAAATAATTACAATTTTTCTGCTTTGTAAGAGCAATGAGGGTGATTTTGTAGTTAACCAGAACTGCAAATGCCTATATATTGGTGAATTATGTATGTTTTCAACAAAACCAAATTTAAATGAAATTTAATATCATTGGGTTTAATAGTTTTAAGTTGAACCCTGAACATGTGAATCCTAATCACATAATGTTGAGTAGAAAATAGTATGGGGAAAAAAAAGCTCCAAATACTAGAACTTCCTCAAATGCTGATATAAACATTTCCAGGGTTGTTCTCATAAATGTCAAATACTTGCATAGCCATTTGCACTCATGTATCAAACTATGTCTCTTCTTTTACAATAAAAGAATGAACTCTATTGTAATAAATCAACACACTCATTCCTTCCTGCCCATGTTAACTAAATACTGAATTTATAAGAATCTCAGACTAAAGCCTTATCACAAAATTCAAGTCTGCTTATTTTCTAATCCTAATAAATGTAATCGTGCCTTTCCATCAATGACTTGAAGCTCCGCACAATTTTTATCTTCATTTGTTTCCCTCTGTAGAAAGGTTATTTTCCCATTACTAGTTCAGAACAATTTGATCCTATACACATGCCAAGATAGCATTTTTACCTACACTTATAAAGATGTTTCTTTCTGTGTAATTTTGCTACGTTTTCAATGCTTTTCCTCCATTTCCCCTTTTACCATGTCATTTTTTACTCCATGTAGGTTAATCAATATCCTTGGAATCTGCATTTATACATCTTACATTGTTTTTTTTACGAATATGAAGTTTCTAAAATTCCATCTTAATTTTCTTCTGGAAGTTGTTAAAAAGGACATGATTTAAAATGCAACAACTTATATCCTCTCTGTTTTCCTTTGGACCCATTAAGTCCTAATTTAATTCCAGCTTTGAATCCTATTTCCCAATCATGGATATATCAGTGTGAATTTTCCTCGGCTTGTCTACAAAACCTGAATAAAATTTTTGACATCACTAGAAGAAATAAAATTCTCTTTTGTTTTCATTTTGTTATACTTGATGAATACAACAGCATATTTGCCAACTTCATGAAATTCAAAACCATAAAACTTACACCCCCTCAAACAAAGCATAATAATGAAGTGATTACACGAAATTTAGAATGAGTAAAATAATCAGTGCTGTAAATGTACAAATACTTACATGTAAAGCAAATGCTATCAGATTTTTATTCCATAATTTTTGCTTCACAATATAAACTAGTAACAAAACTATTGCAACAGTGTGAAAACTATGTCCCAAAGCCATAGAGCACAAAAACCATAAATAATTGATAAGCAGGGAATTGACTTTGAATTCCATGTCATCCAATACAAAATGTTACACCAATTACTGCAGAATACCATAATGGTGCATATTCTTGCAATCCAGTAAAGAAGGACCATGTTTTTGATGACAGGTATACACTCCAGCCTTCAGAACACTACAGCATAATTTTACTGCATCTGATGCATTGCAAAGTTGATGTGCAAGCTGAAAATCTGTTACTCTCTGAAACTGTCTACAAAGCTGTCAACATTTTCATTTGCCGTTACATCAGAAAATCCAACACCTCTGCTCCCATATATTTTAGGGCACACTATAAAGTCGGCAAGTATGCGATAGTCATATTCTCTTGTATCGCAATATATCAAGAGATCACCGTAGTTCTATATACTAACATGCAAAAGGATACCACTAAAATAGGAGGACAGGAAAGCATTAATAGAAACCTTCATGACTACGGAAGGGATAAGAAAGGATTATTAGGGAAGGAATGGGACAGGATTTATCCCGGTTACAGGAATGAGATAAATCAAGAGCTCGCATATGGTAGGATCGCTAATTCCTAAAAGTGAGTCACCCATCATCGGGACAATGCCAACTGACTCACTTGCTACCCCATTATTTTATTTTCATTTCTACCTAGATATCTATCAATTGCAGTAGTTCAATTTCATATCTTAAAAAAATTCATTTTTCATCTAAATATTTTTGAGGTTAGATTGCAGATTCATTTTCATTCAATTTTTTAAGTGTACATACCTATTTGTTCTGTGCGTGCGTATTTATGCCATTTTACCCTCCAACTTGCAACACTGTATGTAACAGATTGACTTATTTTACTATTTTATGATCCAAAATTTCTTAATGTAATTTTTCATCTATTTCAATAAAACAGTTACTGGTCTCTTATCAATTGTTGCCATTTGCAATGATTGCTTAGTTAAGGGATTCAAAAATTAACATGAGATTTTTGTTCATCAAAAAATTTACAGATTTCAAAGATTTTGCTAAATAAATTAATATAATTTTTCACAAATTACAGTATATCCTTTCAATAGCTACAATTGTAACAATGATAGAGTTAATTCAACATGAAACCTAACAACTAATATTATTTCAGTGTCAAGTTTGGATAAAAGAGGTAGTATAGAAAATGCTGTAGAACATACGGGTTAAAGCATGGTACTACATATTTCAAACTTGTGGTTTTGATATGTTGCAATTAACAAAACGGTAAGGATTGCAAATAGTAACATAAATCATTGGGCTACAATAGATTCCTGCAAAGATCCATTGCTTAGAAAATGTCTCGTAAACCTTGAGACTAACTTATAAAGATAAATAGTCATTGACTTATAAGGTAACCCCTATCGTGGCCTCTCTGCACTGCTCAAGAAAACTGAGTGTCACCAGGAAAGTGATGGTGGCAAAGGCACATCATGCAAGAAATCACAAGGATGCCTGCTGCTTAGCTGACATGAGTGGGCAAGAATATTTTTGCAAAGTTTGCTTTACATAACCTATCTTAAGATACATATTTTAGTGTGTTTTTGCTGGCACCACTCACCAGCAACTCTTGGATCTCTTGCCGCGACAGGGGTTACCTTATGATTTAAACACCCTATGTGAGGGGCACTATTTATATTGCAAGCATAAACAACTAATTTGCCATTGAAAATTGTTTCATTGTTTCTCAAAACATTCTCCTTTATGATCAATACACTTGTTCATGTGTTACAACCATTTGCAATACCATTTTTAAAATCTGCTTCAGACACCTCTAAAACATGCTGTTTGAATGCATCAACAGCTTCTTCTACCAACAAAAATTGTTGTCCATGCATTTTATTTTTAAGGTTTATGAACGAAAAGAAGTAATCAGGTGTCAAATCAGTAGTGTAAAGTGGCTGTGACATAAATTCAATTTTTTTAATCTTCAAATGCTCGGTTGCTAAGACCAGATGCAAGAGCAATACCACTGTATTGATGAACGATCCAATGACATTTGTTTGTTTTTCTTATTTCACCAGAGTTCCGGCAAACTCATGATTGTTAACAATTCCTAATTGACCATTTATATTCCTCTAAAGGCAATGTTGCCAAATGAAGTTTTTCTGAAGACACAGACAACCAATCGTTTCAAAGTGCTTCAAGTGCAAACAACTTTTGCAGGATTTGGTTCATTGTTAAACACCCATACAGTCGACTGCTGTTTAAGTTCCGGCTCCTCATATGCATAGATCTAAGATTTGTAACATGTTACAAAACTTATATACACCTTTTGAAGCTCGCCATTGTACTTCTTGGGCATTTGTGTGCACCAATCAATATGAGCATCCTTTTGAGATTGTGTCAAATTATGCAGATTCCAATGAGAGCAAACCTTATTCATGGCTAAATATTTTATATATGCTGGCAGAACTAATATCTAGGGTTTGCCTCTATCTCACAGTGTATGGTATGACCATGACCATCTTCCACTATTTTTGCACAGCATTAATGTTGACACAACAACCGATTTTGGATGACCATAAATTTCATCTGAGCGAATTGAGGCCACAATTTAATCCGTTATACCAGTATTTTACAATGGTAAAGGATGGAGCTTCATTGTCAAATGTAGTAGTAAATTGATCAATGCACGTTGAAAATCGTAATAAAGCATTGCATGAAAATTTTAATACGTTAATTCCATCTTTTCAATGAGACACAATTTAAAAGCCAAGGCAAACAACACAAATAATGCTCTATTGACAAAATATCTGGAGTAACTTATAGTCAACAATATTAAACTTTCCAGTACAAACAACAGATGGCACCTACATCAATTAATGTTTCCAAGGTTCAAAGTATAAATAGTTGCCCTTGCAATTATGCAATAATCATTAGGCATGAGCTAAGGATAATTGCTCACAATACTTCGTCACTAAAACGATAAGAGATTCTGGGATTATATAACAAACTGCAAAATAAAACTTGACAGCTCAGAAGCTTGTTTAAACACAAACTGTAACCCTTATGAATGCTTCTGTGTTTATTTAAACACAGAAATTTGAATACATATTATCATCTTATAAACTCATTTTTATATTGTTAATCATATACTGTAACATATATTTATCACATCTTCATACCTCTGCTGCTTATTTGACAATACCATGAACTCCTATATTCTTTTGGTTAACAATAATACTAATCTAAATTTAACCAAATCACAAAAGTTTGAAGGTTGAAAACAATGGGGTTTCACCTCCAGGGTAAAACAATGATAAATTATCAGTCAAAAACATTGAACTGTGGATGTAGCATTGTTATGTGGACGTTCCGCACGCAAGGAAGACATGCAATGAAATGTTAATAAAAACATAATTGTCTTGTCTTCCTTGCATCCCCTGGTCACGACAAGGACGAATCCACTTCGACCAGTCCTTTTGACATGAAAGTTTAAAGAATCACAGCAAATATTCTTAATATTTGTAATCGCAAGTGGCTATGTAGACTCCAAGGACATTAACTTTCACTGAAAAAATGCATGGTGGCATTGAAGAAAATGTGTGTTAAGGCTAATTAAATCATAGAAATCTCACAAAGAAAAATTATAGTTAAAACTGCAGGTCAAAATATTTCCAAATGGATAATCTAATATTCTGGTTGTTCATGCTAAGAAAACGATATTCTTCAATACACACAAATATACATGAGAAACCTGCACTGGGCTTCATTGTAGACAGAGAAATCAAAGTACTTGCATTAGTGTAGAGAATAACCAGATTTTAAGTTTGCAAGAAGAGCTTTTTTCAGCTGACTCCTAATCAGTGGCTTAAATAATGTTGACAAAGTTTCAATTGTATGCTATTTGTTACAGGAAGTTTCTCTAATACTGTAACCGAAGACACATAATTTGATTCATGAGAGCAAGGGACCATAAATGTGTGACAAGAAAAGCTGGTTCAAAAATAAGTCACAACTAATACGCTAACAAAATATCCAAGATAATTATTGTAGACAAAGAATTTATCCCCACTTTGGAATTCTACTGGTAGAATACTTCTGTGGATAAGTTACAATATGAAAGCTTTGAACCATTAGACAAAAGACTCTTATGGCTATTTTTGAGATTTCATATGCAATACTGTGGATATGCAATTCATACCACAAAAAGGGCTGATTCTAAGGTAATTCACAACTAATATGGCAACAAAATTTCTGGAGTAACTATTGTAGACAATAGCGCTAATAGTACTGTCATTAATAAGGCACAAATTTCAGGATGAAACCTGTTTTGAATGGCCCTGCGTTATGTTTCTTCAGTGTTTTACATACATCACACAATGGCCAACTTCTGTCTTTAGTACAACCCCACACTGGCAACCTGGATTCACATGACTCACAATGAGGGATCATAAATCTTCCTCTACACAAGATTTTTTTACATATGCTGAATTAGCAGATAATTTAACTTATGCCAATGCTGTAAATGTCTCTACCATAAGCAGATTATAGATTATCTTCCCAAACGCAAACATTAGATGCAGTGTAACAAAGGATCTATGACTTAATTGTGAATTTGAAGGTTTTTTAAATGCTAAGAAATAATTACAATTTTTCTGCTTTGTAAGAGCAATGAGGGTGATTTTGTAGTTAACCAGAACTGCAAATGCCTATATATTGGTGAATTATGTATGTTTTCAACAAAACCAAATTTAAATGAAATTTAATATCATTGGGTTTAATAGTTTTAAGTTGAACCCTGAACATGTGAATCCTAATCACATAATGTTGAGTAGAAAATAGTATGGGGAAAAAAAAGCTCCAAATACTAGAACTTCCTCAAATGCTGATATAAACATTTCCAGGGTTGTTCTCATAAATGTCAAATACTTGCATAGCCATTTGCACTCATGTATCAAACTATGTCTCTTCTTTTACAATAAAAGAATGAACTCTATTGTAATAAATCAACACACTCATTCCTTCCTGCCCATGTTAACTAAATACTGAATTTATAAGAATCTCAGACTAAAGCCTTATCACAAAATTCAAGTCTGCTTATTTTCTAATCCTAATAAATGTAATCGTGCCTTTCCATCAATGACTTGAAGCTCCGCACAATTTTTATCTTCATTTGTTTCCCTCTGTAGAAAGGTTATTTTCCCATTACTAGTTCAGAACAATTTGATCCTATACACATGCCAAGATAGCATTTTTACCTACACTTATAAAGATGTTTCTTTCTGTGTAATTTTGCTACGTTTTCAATGCTTTTCCTCCATTTCCCCTTTTACCATGTCATTTTTTACTCCATGTAGGTTAATCAATATCCTTGGAATCTGCATTTATACATCTTACATTGTTTTTTTTACGAATATGAAGTTTCTAAAATTCCATCTTAATTTTCTTCTGGAAGTTGTTAAAAAGGACATGATTTAAAATGCAACAACTTATATCCTCTCTGTTTTCCTTTGGACCCATTAAGTCCTAATTTAATTCCAGCTTTGAATCCTATTTCCCAATCATGGATATATCAGTGTGAATTTTCCTCGGCTTGTCTACAAAACCTGAATAAAATTTTTGACATCACTAGAAGAAATAAAATTATCTTTTGTTTTCATTTTGTTATACTTGATGAATACAACAGCATATTTGCCAACTTCATGAAATTCAAAACCATAAAACTTACACCCCCTCAAACAAAGCATAATAATGAAGTGATTACACGAAATTTAGAATGAGTAAAATAATCAGTGCTGTAAATGTACAAATACTTACATGTAAAGCAAATGCTATCAGATTTTTATTCCATAATTTTTGCTTCACAATATAAACTAGTAACAAAACTATTGCAACAGTGTGAAAACTATGTCCCAAAGCCATAGAGCACAAAAACCATAAATAATTGATAAGCAGGGAATTGACTTTGAATTCCATGTCATCCAATACAAAATGTTACACCAATTACTGCAGAATACCATAATGGTGCATATTCTTGCAATCCAGTAAAGAAGGACCATGTTTTTGATGACAGGTATACACTCCAGCCTTCAGAACACTACAGCATAATTTTACTGCATCTGATGCATTGCAAAGTTGATGTGCAAGCTGAAAATCTGTTACTCTCTGAAACTGTCTACAAAGCTGTCAACATTTTCATTTGCCGTTACATCAGAAAATCCAACACCTCTGCTCCCATATATTTTAGGGCACACTATAAAGTCGGCAAGTATGCGATAGTCATATTCTCTTGTATCGCAATATATCAAGAGATCACCGTAGTTCTATATACTAACATGCAAAAGGATACCACTAAAATAGGAGGACAGGAAAGCATTAATAGAAACCTTCATGACTACGGAAGGGATAAGAAAGGATTATTAGGGAAGGAATGGGACAGGATTTATCCCGGTTACAGGAATGAGATAAATCAAGAGCTCGCATATGGTAGGATCGCTAATTCCTAAAAGTGAGTCACCCATCATCGGGACAATGCCAACTGACTCACTTGCTACCCCATTATTTTATTTTCATTTCTACCTAGATATCTATCAATTGCAGTAGTTCAATTTCATATCTTAAAAAAATTCATTTTTCATCTAAATATTTTTGAGGTTAGATTGCAGATTCATTTTCATTCAATTTTTTAAGTGTACATACCTATTTGTTCTGTGCGTGCGTATTTATGCCATTTTACCCTCCAACTTGCAACACTGTATGTAACAGATTGACTTATTTTACTATTTTATGATCCAAAATTTCTTAATGTAATTTTTCATCTATTTCAATAAAACAGTTACTGGTCTCTTATCAATTGTTGCCATTTGCAATGATTGCTTAGTTAAGGGATTCAAAAATTAACATGAGATTTTTGTTCATCAAAAAATTTACAGATTTCAAAGATTTTGCTAAATAAATTAATATAATTTTTCACAAATTACAGTATATCCTTTCAATAGCTACAATTGTAACAATGATAGAGTTAATTCAACATGAAACCTAACAACTAATATTATTTCAGTGTCAAGTTTGGATAAAAGAGGTAGTATAGAAAATGCTGTAGAACATACGGGTTAAAGCATGGTACTACATATTTCAAACTTGTGGTTTTGATATGTTGCAATTAACAAAACGGTAAGGATTGCAAATAGTAACATAAATCATTGGGCTACAATAGATTCCTGCAAAGATCCATTGCTTAGAAAATGTCTCGTAAACCTTGAGACTAACTTATAAAGATAAATAGTCATTGACTTATAAGGTAACCCCTATCGTGGCCTCTCTGCACTGCTCAAGAAAACTGAGTGTCACCAGGAAAGTGATGGTGGCAAAGGCACATCATGCAAGAAATCACAAGGATGCCTGCTGCTTAGCTGACATGAGTGGGCAAGAATATTTTTGCAAAGTTTGCTTTACATAACCTATCTTAAGATACATATTTTAGTGTGTTTTTGCTGGCACCACTCACCAGCAACTCTTGGATCTCTTGCCGCGACAGGGGTTACCTTATGATTTAAACACCCTATGTGAGGGGCACTATTTATATTGCAAGCATAAACAACTAATTTGCCATTGAAAATTGTTTCATTGTTTCTCAAAACATTCTCCTTTATGATCAATACACTTGTTCATGTGTTACAACCATTTGCAATACCATTTTTAAAATCTGCTTCAGACACCTCTAAAACATGCTGTTTGAATGCATCAACAGCTTCTTCTACCAACAAAAATTGTTGTCCATGCATTTTATTTTTAAGGTTTATGAACGAAAAGAAGTAATCAGGTGTCAAATCAGTAGTGTAAAGTGGCTGTGACATAAATTCAATTTTTTTAATCTTCAAATGCTCGGTTGCTAAGACCAGATGCAAGAGCAATACCACTGTATTGATGAACGATCCAATGACATTTGTTTGTTTTTCTTATTTCACCAGAGTTCCGGCAAACTCATGATTGTTAACAATTCCTAATTGACCATTTATATTCCTCTAAAGGCAATGTTGCCAAATGAAGTTTTTCTGAAGACACAGACAACCAATCGTTTCAAAGTGCTTCAAGTGCAAACAACTTTTGCAGGATTTGGTTCATTGTTAAACACCCATACAGTCGACTGCTGTTTAAGTTCCGGCTCCTCATATGCATAGATCTAAGATTTGTAACATGTTACAAAACTTATATACACCTTTTGAAGCTCGCCATTGTACTTCTTGGGCATTTGTGTGCACCAATCAATATGAGCATCCTTTTGAGATTGTGTCAAATTATGCAGATTCCAATGAGAGCAAACCTTATTCATGGCTAAATATTTTATATATGCTGGCAGAACTAATATCTAGGGTTTGCCTCTATCTCACAGTGTATGGTATGACCATGACCATCTTCCACTATTTTTGCACAGCATTAATGTTGACACAACAACCGATTTTGGATGACCATAAATTTCATCTGAGCGAATTGAGGCCACAATTTAATCCGTTATACCAGTATTTTACAATGGTAAAGGATGGAGCTTCATTGTCAAATGTAGTAGTAAATTGATCAATGCACGTTGAAAATCGTAATAAAGCATTGCATGAAAATTTTAATACGTTAATTCCATCTTTTCAATGAGACACAATTTAAAAGCCAAGGCAAACAACACAAATAATGCTCTATTGACAAAATATCTGGAGTAACTTATAGTCAACAATATTAAACTTTCCAGTACAAACAACAGATGGCACCTACATCAATTAATGTTTCCAAGGTTCAAAGTATAAATAGTTGCCCTTGCAATTATGCAATAATCATTAGGCATGAGCTAAGGATAATTGCTCACAATACTTCGTCACTAAAACGATAAGAGATTCTGGGATTATATAACAAACTGCAAAATAAAACTTGACAGCTCAGAAGCTTGTTTAAACACAAACTGTAACCCTTATGAATGCTTCTGTGTTTATTTAAACACAGAAATTTGAATACATATTATCATCTTATAAACTCATTTTTATATTGTTAATCATATACTGTAACATATATTTATCATATCTTCATACCTCTGCTGCTTATTTGACAATACCATGAACTCCTATATTCTTTTGGTTAACAATAATACTAATCTAAATTTAACCAAATCACAAAAGTTTGAAGGTTGAAAACAATGGGGTTTCACCTCCAGGGTAAAACAATGATAAATTATCAGTCAAAAACATTGAACTGTGGATGTAGCATTGTTATGTGGACGTTCCGCACGCAAGGAAGACATGCAATGAAATGTTAATAAAAACATAATTGTCTTGTCTTCCTTGCATCCCCTGGTCACGACAAGGACGAATCCACTTCGACCAGTCCTTTTGACATGAAAGTTTAAAGAATCACAGCAAATATTCTTAATATTTGTAATCGCAAGTGGCTATGTAGACTCCAAGGACATTAACTTTCACTGAAAAAATGCATGGTGGCATTGAAGAAAATGTGTGTTAAGGCTAATTAAATCATAGAAATCTCACAAAGAAAAATTATAGTTACAACTGCAGGTCAAAATATTTCCAAATGGATAATCTAATATTCTGGTTGTTCATGCTAAGAAAACGATATTCTTCAATACACACAAATATACATGAGAAACCTGCACTGGGCTTCATTGTAGACAGAGAAATCAAAGTACTTGCATTAGTGTAGAGAATAACCAGATTTTAAGTTTGCAAGAAGAGCTTTTTTCAGCTGACTCCTAATCAGTGGCTTAAATAATGTTGACAAAGTTTCAATTGTATGCTATTTGTTACAGGAAGTTTCTCTAATACTGTAACCGAAGACACATAATTTGATTCATGAGAGCAAGGGACCATAAATGTGTGACAAGAAAAGCTGGTTCAAAAATAAGTCACAACTAATACGCTAACAAAATATCCAAGATAATTATTGTAGACAAAGAATTTATCCCCACTTTGGAATTCTACTGGTAGAATACTTCTGTGGATAAGTTACAATATGAAAGCTTTGAACCATTAGACAAAAGACTCTTATGGCTATTTTTGAGATTTCATATGCAATACTGTGGATATGCAATTCATACCACAAAAAGGGCTGATTCTAAGGTAATTCACAACTAATATGGCAACAAAATTTCTGGAGTAACTATTGTAGACAATAGCGCTAATAGTACTGTCATTAATAAGGCACAAATTTCAGGATGAAACCTGTTTTGAATGGCCCTGCGTTATGTTTCTTCAGTGTTTTACATACATCACACAATGGCCAACTTCTGTCTTTAGTACAACCCCACACTGGCAACCTGGATTCACATGACTCACAATGAGGGATCATAAATCTTCCTCTACACAAGATTTTTTTACATATGCTGAATTAGCAGATAATTTAACTTATGCCAATGCTGTAAATGTCTCTACCATAAGCAGATTATAGATTATCTTCCCAAACGCAAACATTAGATGCAGTGTAACAAAGGATCTATGACTTAATTGTGAATTTGAAGGTTTTTTAAATGCTAAGAAATAATTACAATTTTTCTGCTTTGTAAGAGCAATGAGGGTGATTTTGTAGTTAACCAGAACTGCAAATGCCTATATATTGGTGAATTATGTATGTTTTCAACAAAACCAAATTTAAATGAAATTTAATATCATTGGGTTTAATAGTTTTAAGTTGAACCCTGAACATGTGAATCCTAATCACATAATGTTGAGTAGAAAATAGTATGGGGAAAAAAAAGCTCCAAATACTAGAACTTCCTCAAATGCTGATATAAACATTTCCAGGGTTGTTCTCATAAATGTCAAATACTTGCATAGCCATTTGCACTCATGTATCAAACTATGTCTCTTCTTTTACAATAAAAGAATGAACTCTATTGTAATAAATCAACACACTCATTCCTTCCTGCCCATGTTAACTAAATACTGAATTTATAAGAATCTCAGACTAAAGCCTTATCACAAAATTCAAGTCTGCTTATTTTCTAATCCTAATAAATGTAATCGTGCCTTTCCATCAATGACTTGAAGCTCCGCACAATTTTTATCTTCATTTGTTTCCCTCTGTAGAAAGGTTATTTTCCCATTACTAGTTCAGAACAATTTGATCCTATACACATGCCAAGATAGCATTTTTACCTACACTTATAAAGATGTTTCTTTCTGTGTAATTTTGCTACGTTTTCAATGCTTTTCCTCCATTTCCCCTT
This sequence comes from Hymenopus coronatus, assembly GCA_030762935.1. Classification (NCBI taxonomy): domain Eukaryota; kingdom Metazoa; phylum Arthropoda; class Insecta; order Mantodea; family Hymenopodidae; genus Hymenopus; species Hymenopus coronatus. Next base: position 62,498,620 of record CM060900.1, read on the forward strand.
TTACCATGTCATTTTTTACTCCATGTAGGTTAATCAATATCCTTGGAATCTGCATTTATACATCTTACATTGTTTTTTTTACGAATATGAAGTTTCTAAAATTCCATCTTAATTTTCTTCTGGAAGTTGTTAAAAAGGACATGATTTAAAATGCAACAACTTATATCCTCTCTGTTTTCCTTTGGACCCATTAAGTCCTAATTTAATTCCAGCTTTGAATCCTATTTCCCAATCATGGATATATCAGTGTGAATTTTCCTCGGCTTGTCTACAAAACCTGAATAAAATTTTTGACATCACTAGAAGAAATAAAATTCTCTTTTGTTTTCATTTTGTTATACTTGATGAATACAACAGCATATTTGCCAACTTCATGAAATTCAAAACCATAAAACTTACACCCCCTCAAACAAAGCATAATAATGAAGTGATTACACGAAATTTAGAATGAGTAAAATAATCAGTGCTGTAAATGTACAAATACTTACATGTAAAGCAAATGCTATCAGATTTTTATTCCATAATTTTTGCTTCACAATATAAACTAGTAACAAAACTATTGCAACAGTGTGAAAACTATGTCCCAAAGCCATAGAGCACAAAAACCATAAATAATTGATAAGCAGGGAATTGACTTTGAATTCCATGTCATCCAATACAAAATGTTACACCAATTACTGCAGAATACCATAATGGTGCATATTCTTGCAATCCAGTAAAGAAGGACCATGTTTTTGATGACAGGTATACACTCCAGCCTTCAGAACACTACAGCATAATTTTACTGCATCTGATGCATTGCAAAGTTGATGTGCAAGCTGAAAATCTGTTACTCTCTGAAACTGTCTACAAAGCTGTCAACATTTTCATTTGCCGTTACATCAGAAAATCCAACACCTCTGCTCCCATATATTTTAGGGCACACTATAAAGTCGGCAAGTATGCGATAGTCATATTCTCTTGTATCGCAATATATCAAGAGATCACCGTAGTTCTATATACTAACATGCAAAAGGATACCACTAAAATAGGAGGACAGGAAAGCATTAATAGAAACCTTCATGACTACGGAAGGGATAAGAAAGGATTATTAGGGAAGGAATGGGACAGGATTTATCCCGGTTACAGGAATGAGATAAATCAAGAGCTCGCATATGGTAGGATCGCTAATTCCTAAAAGTGAGTCACCCATCATCGGGACAATGCCAACTGACTCACTTGCTACCCCATTATTTTATTTTCATTTCTACCTAGATATCTATCAATTGCAGTAGTTCAATTTCATATCTTAAAAAAATTCATTTTTCATCTAAATATTTTTGAGGTTAGATTGCAGATTCATTTTCATTCAATTTTTTAAGTGTACATACCTATTTGTTCTGTGCGTGCGTATTTATGCCATTTTACCCTCCAACTTGCAACACTGTATGTAACAGATTGACTTATTTTACTATTTTATGATCCAAAATTTCTTAATGTAATTTTTCATCTATTTCAATAAAACAGTTACTGGTCTCTTATCAATTGTTGCCATTTGCAATGATTGCTTAGTTAAGGGATTCAAAAATTAACATGAGATTTTTGTTCATCAAAAAATTTACAGATTTCAAAGATTTTGCTAAATAAATTAATATAATTTTTCACAAATTACAGTATATCCTTTCAATAGCTACAATTGTAACAATGATAGAGTTAATTCAACATGAAACCTAACAACTAATATTATTTCAGTGTCAAGTTTGGATAAAAGAGGTAGTATAGAAAATGCTGTAGAACATACGGGTTAAAGCATGGTACTACATATTTCAAACTTGTGGTTTTGATATGTTGCAATTAACAAAACGGTAAGGATTGCAAATAGTAACATAAATCATTGGGCTACAATAGATTCCTGCAAAGATCCATTGCTTAGAAAATGTCTCGTAAACCTTGAGACTAACTTATAAAGATAAATAGTCATTGACTTATAAGGTAACCCCTATCGTGGCCTCTCTGCACTGCTCAAGAAAACTGAGTGTCACCAGGAAAGTGATGGTGGCAAAGGCACATCATGCAAGAAATCACAAGGATGCCTGCTGCTTAGCTGACATGAGTGGGCAAGAATATTTTTGCAAAGTTTGCTTTACATAACCTATCTTAAGATACATATTTTAGTGTGTTTTTGCTGGCACCACTCACCAGCAACTCTTGGATCTCTTGCCGCGACAGGGGTTACCTTATGATTTAAACACCCTATGTGAGGGGCACTATTTATATTGCAAGCATAAACAACTAATTTGCCATTGAAAATTGTTTCATTGTTTCTCAAAACATTCTCCTTTATGATCAATACACTTGTTCATGTGTTACAACCATTTGCAATACCATTTTTAAAATCTGCTTCAGACACCTCTAAAACATGCTGTTTGAATGCATCAACAGCTTCTTCTACCAACAAAAATTGTTGTCCATGCATTTTATTTTTAAGGTTTATGAACGAAAAGAAGTAATCAGGTGTCAAATCAGTAGTGTAAAGTGGCTGTGACATAAATTCAATTTTTTTAATCTTCAAATGCTCGGTTGCTAAGACCAGATGCAAGAGCAATACCACTGTATTGATGAACGATCCAATGACATTTGTTTGTTTTTCTTATTTCACCAGAGTTCCGGCAAACTCATGATTGTTAACAATTCCTAATTGACCATTTATATTCCTCTAAAGGCAATGTTGCCAAATGAAGTTTTTCTGAAGACACAGACAACCAATCGTTTCAAAGTGCTTCAAGTGCAAACAACTTTTGCAGGATTTGGTTCATTGTTAAACACCCATACAGTCGACTGCTGTTTAAGTTCCGGCTCCTCATATGCATAGATCTAAGATTTGTAACATGTTACAAAACTTATATACACCTTTTGAAGCTCGCCATTGTACTTCTTGGGCATTTGTGTGCACCAATCAATATGAGCATCCTTTTGAGATTGTGTCAAATTATGCAGATTCCAATGAGAGCAAACCTTATTCATGGCTAAATATTTTATATATGCTGGCAGAACTAATATCTAGGGTTTGCCTCTATCTCACAGTGTATGGTATGACCATGACCATCTTCCACTATTTTTGCACAGCATTAATGTTGACACAACAACCGATTTTGGATGACCATAAATTTCATCTGAGCGAATTGAGGCCACAATTTAATCCGTTATACCAGTATTTTACAATGGTAAAGGATGGAGCTTCATTGTCAAATGTAGTAGTAAATTGATCAATGCACGTTGAAAATCGTAATAAAGCATTGCATGAAAATTTTAATACGTTAATTCCATCTTTTCAATGAGACACAATTTAAAAGCCAAGGCAAACAACACAAATAATGCTCTATTGACAAAATATCTGGAGTAACTTATAGTCAACAATATTAAACTTTCCAGTACAAACAACAGATGGCACCTACATCAATTAATGTTTCCAAGGTTCAAAGTATAAATAGTTGCCCTTGCAATTATGCAATAATCATTAGGCATGAGCTAAGGATAATTGCTCACAATACTTCGTCACTAAAACGATAAGAGATTCTGGGATTATATAACAAACTGCAAAATAAAACTTGACAGCTCAGAAGCTTGTTTAAACACAAACTGTAACCCTTATGAATGCTTCTGTGTTTATTTAAACACAGAAATTTGAATACATATTATCATCTTATAAACTCATTTTTATATTGTTAATCATATACTGTAACATATATTTATCACATCTTCATACCTCTGCTGCTTATTTGACAATACCATGAACTCCTATATTCTTTTGGTTAACAATAATACTAATCTAAATTTAACCAAATCACAAAAGTTTGAAGGTTGAAAACAATGGGGTTTCACCTCCAGGGTAAAACAATGATAAATTATCAGTCAAAAACATTGAACTGTGGATGTAGCATTGTTATGTGGACGTTCCGCACGCAAGGAAGACATGCAATGAAATGTTAATAAAAACATAATTGTCTTGTCTTCCTTGCATCCCCTGGTCACGACAAGGACGAATCCACTTCGACCAGTCCTTTTGACATGAAAGTTTAAAGAATCACAGCAAATATTCTTAATATTTGTAATCGCAAGTGGCTATGTAGACTCCAAGGACATTAACTTTCACTGAAAAAATGCATGGTGGCATTGAAGAAAATGTGTGTTAAGGCTAATTAAATCATAGAAATCTCACAAAGAAAAATTATAGTTAAAACTGCAGGTCAAAATATTTCCAAATGGATAATCTAATATTCTGGTTGTTCATGCTAAGAAAACGATATTCTTCAATACACACAAATATACATGAGAAACCTGCACTGGGCTTCATTGTAGACAGAGAAATCAAAGTACTTGCATTAGTGTAGAGAATAACCAGATTTTAAGTTTGCAAGAAGAGCTTTTTTCAGCTGACTCCTAATCAGTGGCTTAAATAATGTTGACAAAGTTTCAATTGTATGCTATTTGTTACAGGAAGTTTCTCTAATACTGTAACCGAAGACACATAATTTGATTCATGAGAGCAAGGGACCATAAATGTGTGACAAGAAAAGCTGGTTCAAAAATAAGTCACAACTAATACGCTAACAAAATATCCAAGATAATTATTGTAGACAAAGAATTTATCCCCACTTTGGAATTCTACTGGTAGAATACTTCTGTGGATAAGTTACAATATGAAAGCTTTGAACCATTAGACAAAAGACTCTTATGGCTATTTTTGAGATTTTATATGCAATACTGTGGATATGCAATTCATACCACAAAAAGGGCTGATTCTAAGGTAATTCACAACTAATATGGCAACAAAATTTCTGGAGTAACTATTGTAGACAATAGCGCTAATAGTACTGTCATTAATAAGGCACAAATTTCAGGATGAAACCTGTTTTGAATGGCCCTGCGTTATGTTTCTTCAGTGTTTTACATACATCACACAATGGCCAACTTCTGTCTTTAGTACAACCCCACACTGGCAACCTGGATTCACATGACTCACAATGAGGGATCATAAATCTTCCTCTACACAAGATTTTTTTACATATGCTGAATTAGCAGATAATTTAACTTATGCCAATGCTGTAAATGTCTCTACCATAAGCAGATTATAGATTATCTTCCCAAACGCAAACATTAGATGCAGTGTAACAAAGGATCTATGACTTAATTGTGAATTTGAAGGTTTTTTAAATGCTAAGAAATAATTACAATTTTTCTGCTTTGTAAGAGCAATGAGGGTGATTTTGTAGTTAACCAGAACTGCAAATGCCTATATATTGGTGAATTATGTATGTTTTCAACAAAACCAAATTTAAATGAAATTTAATATCATTGGGTTTAATAGTTTTAAGTTGAACCCTGAACATGTGAATCCTAATCACATAATGTTGAGTAGAAAATAGTATGGGGAAAAAAAAGCTCCAAATACTAGAACTTCCTCAAATGCTGATATAAACATTTCCAGGGTTGTTCTCATAAATGTCAAATACTTGCATAGCCATTTGCACTCATGTATCAAACTATGTCTCTTCTTTTACAATAAAAGAATGAACTCTATTGTAATAAATCAACACACTCATTCCTTCCTGCCCATGTTAACTAAATACTGAATTTATAAGAATCTCAGACTAAAGCCTTATCACAAAATTCAAGTCTGCTTATTTTCTAATCCTAATAAATGTAATCGTGCCTTTCCATCAATGACTTGAAGCTCCGCACAATTTTTATCTTCATTTGTTTCCCTCTGTAGAAAGGTTATTTTCCCATTACTAGTTCAGAACAATTTGATCCTATACACATGCCAAGATAGCATTTTTACCTACACTTATAAAGATGTTTCTTTCTGTGTAATTTTGCTACGTTTTCAATGCTTTTCCTCCATTTCCCCTTTTACCATGTCATTTTTTACTCCATGTAGGTTAATCAATATCCTTGGAATCTGCATTTATACATCTTACATTGTTTTTTTTACGAATATGAAGTTTCTAAAATTCCATCTTAATTTTCTTCTGGAAGTTGTTAAAAAGGACATGATTTAAAATGCAACAACTTATATCCTCTCTGTTTTCCTTTGGACCCATTAAGTCCTAATTTAATTCCAGCTTTGAATCCTATTTCCCAATCATGGATATATCAGTGTGAATTTTCCTCGGCTTGTCTACAAAACCTGAATAAAATTTTTGACATCACTAGAAGAAATAAAATTATCTTTTGTTTTCATTTTGTTATACTTGATGAATACAACAGCATATTTGCCAACTTCATGAAATTCAAAACCATAAAACTTACACCCCCTCAAACAAAGCATAATAATGAAGTGATTACACGAAATTTAGAATGAGTAAAATAATCAGTGCTGTAAATGTACAAATACTTACATGTAAAGCAAATGCTATCAGATTTTTATTCCATAATTTTTGCTTCACAATATAAACTAGTAACAAAACTATTGCAACAGTGTGAAAACTATGTCCCAAAGCCATAGAGCACAAAAACCATAAATAATTGATAAGCAGGGAATTGACTTTGAATTCCATGTCATCCAATACAAAATGTTACACCAATTACTGCAGAATACCATAATGGTGCATATTCTTGCAATCCAGTAAAGAAGGACCATGTTTTTGATGACAGGTATACACTCCAGCCTTCAGAACACTACAGCATAATTTTACTGCATCTGATGCATTGCAAAGTTGATGTGCAAGCTGAAAATCTGTTACTCTCTGAAACTGTCTACAAAGCTGTCAACATTTTCATTTGCCGTTACATCAGAAAATCCAACACCTCTGCTCCCATATATTTTAGGGCACACTATAAAGTCGGCAAGTATGCGATAGTCATATTCTCTTGTATCGCAATATATCAAGAGATCACCGTAGTTCTATATACTAACATGCAAAAGGATACCACTAAAATAGGAGGACAGGAAAGCATTAATAGAAACCTTCATGACTACGGAAGGGATAAGAAAGGATTATTAGGGAAGGAATGGGACAGGATTTATCCCGGTTACAGGAATGAGATAAATCAAGAGCTCGCATATGGTAGGATCGCTAATTCCTAAAAGTGAGTCACCCATCATCGGGACAATGCCAACTGACTCACTTGCTACCCCATTATTTTATTTTCATTTCTACCTAGATATCTATCAATTGCAGTAGTTCAATTTCATATCTTAAAAAAATTCATTTTTCATCTAAATATTTTTGAGGTTAGATTGCAGATTCATTTTCATTCAATTTTTTAAGTGTACATACCTATTTGTTCTGTGCGTGCGTATTTATGCCATTTTACCCTCCAACTTGCAACACTGTATGTAACAGATTGACTTATTTTACTATTTTATGATCCAAAATTTCTTAATGTAATTTTTCATCTATTTCAATAAAACAGTTACTGGTCTCTTATCAATTGTTGCCATTTGCAATGATTGCTTAGTTAAGGGATTCAAAAATTAACATGAGATTTTTGTTCATCAAAAAATTTACAGATTTCAAAGATTTTGCTAAATAAATTAATATAATTTTTCACAAATTACAGTATATCCTTTCAATAGCTACAATTGTAACAATGATAGAGTTAATTCAACATGAAACCTAACAACTAATATTATTTCAGTGTCAAGTTTGGATAAAAGAGGTAGTATAGAAAATGCTGTAGAACATACGGGTTAAAGCATGGTACTACATATTTCAAACTTGTGGTTTTGATATGTTGCAATTAACAAAACGGTAAGGATTGCAAATAGTAACATAAATCATTGGGCTACAATAGATTCCTGCAAAGATCCATTGCTTAGAAAATGTCTCGTAAACCTTGAGACTAACTTATAAAGATAAATAGTCATTGACTTATAAGGTAACCCCTATCGTGGCCTCTCTGCACTGCTCAAGAAAACTGAGTGTCACCAGGAAAGTGATGGTGGCAAAGGCACATCATGCAAGAAATCACAAGGATGCCTGCTGCTTAGCTGACATGAGTGGGCAAGAATATTTTTGCAAAGTTTGCTTTACATAACCTATCTTAAGATACATATTTTAGTGTGTTTTTGCTGGCACCACTCACCAGCAACTCTTGGATCTCTTGCCGCGACAGGGGTTACCTTATGATTTAAACACCCTATGTGAGGGGCACTATTTATATTGCAAGCATAAACAACTAATTTGCCATTGAAAATTGTTTCATTGTTTCTCAAAACATTCTCCTTTATGATCAATACACTTGTTCATGTGTTACAACCATTTGCAATACCATTTTTAAAATCTGCTTCAGACACCTCTAAAACATGCTGTTTGAATGCATCAACAGCTTCTTCTACCAACAAAAATTGTTGTCCATGCATTTTATTTTTAAGGTTTATGAACGAAAAGAAGTAATCAGGTGTCAAATCAGTAGTGTAAAGTGGCTGTGACATAAATTCAATTTTTTTTAATCTTCAAATGCTCGGTTGCCAAGACCAGATGCCAGAGCAATACCACTGTATTGATGAACGATCCAATGACATTTGTTTGTTTTTCTTATTTCACCAGAGTTCCGGCAAACTCATGATTGTTAACAATTCCTAATTGACCATTTATATTCCTCTAAAGGCAATGTTGCCAAATGAAGTTTTTCTGAAGACACAGACAACCAATCGTTTCAAAGTGCTTCAAGTGCAAACAACTTTTGCAGGATTTGGTTCATTGTTAAACACCCATACAGTCGACTGCTGTTTAAGTTCCGGCTCCTCATATGCATAGATCTAAGATTTGTAACATGTTACAAAACTTATATACACCTTTTGAAGCTCGCCATTGTACTTCTTGGGCATTTGTGTGCACCAATCAATATGAGCATCCTTTTGAGATTGTGTCAAATTATGCAGATTCCAATGAGAGCAAACCTTATTCATGGCTAAATATTTTATATATGCTGGCAGAACTAATATCTAGGGTTTGCCTCTATCTCACAGTGTATGGTATGACCATGACCATCTTCCACTATTTTTGCACAGCATTAATGTTGACACAACAACCGATTTTGGATGACCATAAATTTCATCTGAGCGAATTGAGGCCACAATTTAATCCGTTATACCAGTATTTTACAATGGTAAAGGATGGAGCTTCATTGTCAAATGTAGTAGTAAATTGATCAATGCACGTTGAAAATCGTAATAAAGCATTGCATGAAAATTTTAATACGTTAATTCCATCTTTTCAATGAGACACAATTTAAAAGCCAAGGCAAACAACACAAATAATGCTCTATTGACAAATTATCTGGAGTAACTTATAGTCAACAATATTAAACTTTCCAGTACAAACAACAGATGGCACCTACATCAATTAATGTTTCCAAGGTTCAAAGTATAAATAGTTGCCCTTGCAATTATGCAAAAATCATTAGGCATGAGCTAAGGATAATTGCTCACAATACTTCGTCACTAAAACGATAAGAGATTCTGGGATTATATAACAAACTGCAAAATAAAACTTGACAGCTCAGAAGCTTGTTTAAACACAAACTGTAACCCTTATGAATGCTTCTGTGTTTATTTAAACACAGAAATTTGAATACATATTATCATCTTATAAACTCATTTTTATATTGTTAATCATATACTGTAACATATATTTATCACATCTTCATACCTCTGCTGCTTATTTGACAATACCATGAACTCCTATATTCTTTTGGTTAACAATAATACTAATCTAAATTTAACCAAATCACAAAAGTTTGAAGGTTGAAAACAATGGGGTTTCACCTCCAGGGTAAAACAATGATAAATTATCAGTCAAAAACATTGAACTGTGGATGTAGCATTGTTATGTGGACGTTCCGCACGCAAGGAAGACATGCAATGAAATGTTAATAAAAACATAATTGTCTTGTCTTCCTTGCATCCCCTGGTCACGACAAGGACGAATCCACTTCGACCAGTCCTTTTGACATGAAAGTTTAAAGAATCACAGCAAATATTCTTAATATTTGTAATCGCAAGTGGCTATGTAGACTCCAAGGACATTAACTTTCACTGAAAAAATGCATGGTGGCATTGAAGAAAATGTGTGTTAAGGCTAATTAAATCATAGAAATCTCACAAAGAAAAATTATAGTTACAACTGCAGGTCAAAATATTTCCAAATGGATAATCTAATATTCTGGTTGTTCATGCTAAGAAAACGATATTCTTCAATACACACAAATATACATGAGAAACCTGCACTGGGCTTCATTGTAGACAGAGAAATCAAAGTACTTGCATTAGTGTAGAGAATAACCAGATTTTAAGTTTGCAAGAAGAGCTTTTTTCAGCTGACTCCTAATCAGTGGCTTAAATAATGTTGACAAAGTTTCAATTGTATGCTATTTGTTACAGGAAGTTTCTCTAATACTGTAACCGAAGACACATAATTTGATTCATGAGAGCAAGGGACCATAAATGTGTGACAAGAAAAGCTGGTTCAAAAATAAGTCACAACTAATACGCTAACAAAATATCCAAGATAATTATTGTAGACAAAGAATTTATCCCCACTTTGGAATTCTACTGGTAGAATACTTCTGTGGATAAGTTACAATATGAAAGCTTTGAACCATTAGACAAAAGACTCTTATGGCTATTTTTGAGATTTTATATGCAATACTGTGGATATGCAATTCATACCACAAAAAGGGCTGATTCTAAGGTAATTCACAACTAATATGGCAACAAAATTTCTGGAGTAACTATTGTAGACAATAGCGCTAATAGTACTGTCATTAATAAGGCACAAATTTCAGGATGAAACCTGTTTTGAATGGCCCTGCGTTATGTTTCTTCAGTGTTTTACATACATCACACAATGGCCAACTTCTGTCTTTAGTACAACCCCACACTGGCAACCTGGATTCACATGACTCACAATGAGGGATCATAAATCTTCCTCTACACAAGATTTTTTTACATATGCTGAATTAGCAGATAATTTAACTTATGCCAATGCTGTAAATGTCTCTACCATAAGCAAATTATAGATTATCTTCCCAAACGCAAACATTAGATGCAGTGTAACAAAGGATCTATGACTTAATTGTGAATTTGAAGGTTTTTTAAATGCTAAGAAATAATTACAATTTTTCTGCTTTGTAAGAGCAATGAGGGTGATTTTGTAGTTAACCAGAACTGCAAATGCCTATATATTGGTGAATTATGTATGTTTTCAACAAAACCAAATTTAAATGAAATTTAATATCATTGGGTTTAATAGTTTTAAGTTGAACCCTGAACATGTGAATCCTAATCACATAATGTTGAGTAGAAAATAGTATGGGGAAAAAAAAGCTCCAAATACTAGAACTTCCTCAAATGCTGATATAAACATTTACAGAGTTGTTCTCATAAATGTCAAATACTTGCATAGCCATTTGCACTCATGTATCAAACTATGTCTCTTCTTTTACAATAAAAGAATGAACTCTATTGTAATAAATCAACACACTCATTCCTTCCTGCCCATGTTAACTAAATACTGAATTTATAAGAATCTCAGACTAAAGCCTTATCACAAAATTCAAGTCTGCTTATTTTCTAATCCTAATAAATGTAATCGTGCCTTTCCATCAATGACTTGAAGCTCCGCACAATTTTTATCTTCATTTGTTTCCCTCTGTAGAAAGGTTATTTTCCCATTACTAGTTCAGAACAATTTGATCCTATACACATGCCAAGATAGCATTTTTACCTACACTTATAAAGATGTTTCTTTCTGTGTAATTTTGCTACGTTTTCAATGCTTTTCCTCCATTTCCCCTTTTACCATGTCATTTTTTACTCCATGTAGGTTAATCAATATCCTTGGAATCTGCATTTATACATCTTACATTGTTTTTTTTACGAATATGAAGTTTCTAAAATTCCATCTTAATTTTCTTCTGGAAGTTGTTAAAAAGGACATGATTTAAAATGCAACAACTTATATCCTCTCTGTTTTCCTTTGGACCCATTAAGTCCTAATTTAATTCCAGCTTTGAATCCTATTTCCCAATCATGGATATATCAGTGTGAATTTTCCTCGGCTTGTCTACAAAACCTGAATAAAATTTTTGACATCACTAGAAGAAATAAAATTCTCTTTTGTTTTCATTTTGTTATACTTGATGAATACAACAGCATATTTGCCAACTTCATGAAATTCAAAACCATAAAACTTACACCCCCTCAAACAAAGCATAATAATGAAGTGATTACACGAAATTTAGAATGAGTAAAATAATCAGTGCTGTAAATGTACAAATACTTACATGTAAAGCAAATGCTATCAGATTTTTATTCCATAATTTTTGCTTCACAATATAAACTAGTAACAAAACTATTGCAACAGTGTGAAAACTATGTCCCAAAGCCATAGAGCACAAAAACCATAAATAATTGATAAGCAGGGAATTGACTTTGAATTCCATGTCATCCAATACAAAATGTTACACCAATTACTGCAGAATACCATAATGGTGCAACCAAATTCTAATTCTTCATTCTATGCATATTCTTGCAATCCAGTAAAGAAGGACCATGTTTTTGATGACAGGTATACACTCCAGCCTTCAGAACACTACAGCATAATTTTACTGCATCTGATGCATTGCAAAGTTGATGTGCAAGCTGAAAATCTGTTACTCTCTGAAACTGTCTACAAAGCTGTCAACATTTTCATTTGCCGTTACATCAGAAAATCCAACACCTCTGCTCCCATATATTTTAGGGCACACTATAAAGTCGGCAAGTATGCGATAGTCATATTCTCTTGTATCGCAATATATCAAGAGATCACCGTAGTTCTATATACTAACATGCAAAAGGATACCACTAAAATAGGAGGACAGGAAAGCATTAATAGAAACCTTCATGACTACGGAAGGGATAAGAAAGGATTATTAGGGAAGGAATGGGACAGGATTTATCCCGGTTACAGGAATGAGATAAATCAAGAGCTCGCATATGGTAGGATCGCTAATTCCTAAAAGTGAGTCACCCATCATCGGGACAATGCCAACTGACTCACTTGCTACCCCATTATTTTATTTTCATTTCTACCTAGATATCTATCAATTGCAGTAGTTCAATTTCATATCTTAAAAAAATTCATTTTTCATCTAAATATTTTTGAGGTTAGGTTGCAGATTCATTTTCATTCAATTTTTTAAGTGTACATACCTATTTGTTCTGTGCGTGCGTATTTATGCCATTTTACCCTCCAACTTGCAACACTGTATGTAACAGATTGACTTATTTTACTATTTTATGATCCAAAATTTCTTAATGTAATTTTTCATCTATTTCAATAAAACAGTTACTGGTCTCTTATCAATTGTTGCCATTTGCAATGATTGCTTAGTTAAGGGATTCAAAAATTAACATGAGATTTTTGTTCATCAAAAAATTTACAGATTTCAAAGATTTTGCTAAATAAATTAATATAATTTTTCACAAATTACAGTATATCCTTTCAATAGCTACAATTGTAACAATGATAGAGTTAATTCAACATGAAACCTAACAACTAATATTATTTCAGTGTCCAGTTTGGATAAAAGAGGTAGTATAGAAAATGCTCTGGAACATACGGGTTAAAGCATGGTACTACATATTTCAAACTTGTGGTTTTGATATGTTGCAATTAACAAAACGGTAAGGATTGCAAATAGTAACATAAATCATTGGGCTACAATAGATTCCTGCAAAGATCCATTGCTTAGAAAATGTCTCGTAAACCTTGAGACTAACTTATAAAGATAAATAGTCATTGACTTATAAGGTAACCCCTATCGTGGCCTCTCTGCACTGCTCAAGAAAACTGAGTGTCACCAGGAAAGTGATGGTGGCAAAGGCACATCATGCAAGAAATCACAAGGATGCCTGCTGCTTAGCTGACATGAGTGGGCAAGAATATTTTTGCAAATTTTGCTTTACATAACCTATCTTAAGATACATATTTTAGTGTGTTTTTGCTGGCACCACTCACCAGCAACTCTTGGATCTCTTGCCGCGACAGGGGTTACCTTATGATTTAAACACCCTATGTGAGGGGCACTATTTATATTGCAAGCATAAACAACTAATTTGCCATTGAAAATTGTTTCATTGTTTCTCAAAACATTCTCCTTTATGATCAATACACTTGTTCATGTGTTACAACCATTTGCAATACCATTTTTAAAATCTGCTTCAGACACCTCTAAAACATGCTGTTTGAATGCATCAACAGCTTCTTCTACCAACAAAAATTGTTGTCCATGCATTTTATTTTTAAGGTTTATGAACGAAAAGAAGTAATCAGGTGTCAAATCAGTAGTGTAAAGTGGCTGTGACATAAATTCAATTTTTTTAATCTTCAAATGCTCGGTTGCTAAGACCAGATGCAAGAGCAATACCACTGTATTGATGAACGATCCAATGACATCTGTTTGTTTTTCTTATTTCACCAGAGTTCCGGCAAACTCATGATTGTTAACAATTCCTGATTGACCATTTATATTCCTCTAAAGGCAATGTTGCCAAATGAAGTTTTTCTGAAGACACAGACAACCAATCGTTTCAAAGTGCTTCAAGTGCAAACAACTTTTGCAGGATTTGGTTCATTGTTAAACACCCATACAGTCGACTGCTGTTTAAGTTCCGGCTCCTCATATGCATAGATCTAAGATTTGTAACATGTTACAAAACTTATATACACCTTTTGAAGCTCGCCATTGTACTTCTTGGGCATTTGTGTGCACCAATCAATATGAGCATCCTTTTGAGATTGTGTCAAATTATGCAGATTCCAATGAGAGCAAACCTTATTCATGGCTAAATATTTTATATATGCTGGCAGAACTAATATCTAGGGTTTGCCTCTATCTCACAGTGTATGGTATGACCATGACCATCTTCCACTATTTTTGCACAGCATTAATGTTGACACAACAACCGATTTTGGATGACCATAAATTTCATCTGAGCGAATTGAGGCCACAATTTAATCCGTTATACCAGTATTTTACAATGGTAAAGGATGGAGCTTCATTGTCAAATGTAGTAGTAAATTGATCAATGCACGTTGAAAATCATAATAAAGCATTGCATGAAAATTTTAATACGTTAATTCCATCTTTTCAATGAGACACAATTTAAAAGCCAAGGCAAACAACACAAATAATGCTCTATTGACAAAATATCTGGAGTAACTTATAGTCAACAATATTAAACTTTCCAGTACAAACAACAGATGGCACCTACATCAATTAATGTTTCCAAGGTTCAAAGTATAAATAGTTGCCCTTGCAATTATGCAATAATCATTAGGCATGAGCTAAGGATAATTGCTCACAATACTTCGTCACTAAAACGATAAGAGATTCTGGGATTATATAACAAACTGCAAAATAAAACTTGACAGCTCAGAAGCTTGTTTAAACACAAACTGTAACCCTTATGAATGCTTCTGTGTTTATTTAAACACAGAAATTTGAATACATATTATCATCTTATAAACTCATTTTTATATTGTTAATCATATACTGTAACATATATTTATCATATCTTCATACCTCTGCTGCTTATTTGACAATACCATGAACTCCTATATTCTTTTGGTTAACAATAATACTAATCTAAATTTAACCAAATCACAAAAGTTTGAAGGTTGAAAACAATGGGGTTTCACCTCCAGGGTAAAACAATGATAAATTATCAGTCAAAAACATTGAACTGTGGATGTAGCATTGTTATGTGGACGTTCCGCACGCAAGGAAGACATGCAATGAAATGTTAATAAAAACATAATTGTCTTGTCTTCCTTGCATCCCCTGGTCACGACAAGGACGAATCCACTTCGACCAGTCCTTTTGACATGAAAGTTTAAAGAATCACAGCAAATATTCTTAATATTTGTAATCGCAAGTGGCTATGTAGACTCCAAGGACATTAACTTTCACTGAAAAAATGCATGGTGGCATTGAAGAAAATGTGTGTTAAGGCTAATTAAATCATAGAAATCTCACAAAGAAAAATTATAGTTACAACTGCAGGTCAAAATATTTCCAAATGGATAATCTAATATTCTGGTTGTTCATGCTAAGAAAACGATATTCTTCAATACACACAAATATACATGAGAAACCTGCACTGGGCTTCATTGTAGACAGAGAAATCAAAGTACTTGCATTAGTGTAGAGAATAACCAGATTTTAAGTTTGCAAGAAGAGCTTTTTTCAGCTGACTCCTAATCAGTGGCTTAAATAATGTTGACAAAGTTTCAATTGTATGCTATTTGTTACAGGAAGTTTCTCTAATACTGTAACCGAAGACACACAATTTGATTCATGAGAGCAAGGGACCATAAATGTGTGACAAGAAAAGCTGGTTCAAAAATAAGTCACAACTAATACGCTAACAAAATATCCAAGATAATTATTGTAGACAAAGAATTTATCCCCACTTTGGAATTCTACTGGTAGAATACTTCTGTGGATAAGTTACAATATGAAAGCTTTGAACCATTAGACAAAAGACTCTTATGGCTATTTTTGAGATTTTATATGCAATACTGTGGATATGCAATTCATACCACAAAAAGGGCTGATTCTAAGGTAATTCACAACTAATATGGCAACAAAATTTCTGGAGTAACTATTGTAGACAATAGCGCTAATAGTACTGTCATTAATAAGGCACAAATTTCAGGATGAAACCTGTTTTGAATGGCCCTGCGTTATGTTTCTTCAGTGTTTTACATACATCACACAATGGCCAACTTCTGTCTTTAGTACAACCCCACACTGGCAACCTGGATTCACATGACTCACAATGAGGGATCATAAATCTTCCTCTACACAAGATTTTTTTACATATGCTGAATTAGCAGATAATTTAACTTATGCCAATGCTGTAAATGTCTCTACCATAAGCAAATTATAGATTATCTTCCCAAACGCAAACATTAGATGCAGTGTAACAAAGGATCTATGACTTAATTGTGAATTTGAAGGTTTTTTAAATGCTAAGAAATAATTACAATTTTTCTGCTTTGTAAGAGCAATGAGGGTGATTTTGTAGTTAACCAGAACTGCAAATGCCTATATATTGGTGAATTATGTATGTTTTCAACAAAACCAAATTTAAATGAAATTTAATATCATTGGGTTTAATAGTTTTAAGTTGAACCCTGAACATGTGAATCCTAATCACATAATGTTGAGTAGAAAATAGTATGGGGAAAAAAAAGCTCCAAATACTAGAACTTCCTCAAATGCTGATATAAACATTTACAGAGTTGTTCTCATAAATGTCAAATACTTGCATAGCCATTTGCACTCATGTATCAAACTATGTCTCTTCTTTTACAATAAAAGAATGAACTCTATTGTAATAAATCAACACACTCATTCCTTCCTGCCCATGTTAACTAAATACTGAATTTATAAGAATCTCAGTCTAAAGCCTTATCACAAAATTCAAGTCTGCTTATTTTCTAATCCTAATAAATGTAATCGTGCCTTTCCATCAATGACTTGAAGCTCCGCACAATTTTTATCTTCATTTGTTTCCCTCTGTAGAAAGGTTATTTTCCCATTACTAGTTCAGAACAATTTGATCCTATACACATGCCAAGATAGCATTTTTACCTACACTTATAAAGATGTTTCTTTCTGTGTAATTTTGCTACGTTTTCAATGCTTTTCCTCCATTTCCCCTTTTACCATGTCATTTTTTACTCCATGTAGGTTAATCAATATCCTTGGAATCTGCATTTATACATCTTACATTGTTTTTTTTACGAATATGAAGTTTCTAAAATTCCATCTTAATTTTCTTCTGGAAGTTGTTAAAAAGGACATGATTTAAAATGCAACAACTTATATCCTCTCTGTTTTCCTTTGGACCCATTAAGTCCTAATTTAATTCCAGCTTTGAATCCTATTTCCCAATCATGGATATATCAGTGTGAATTTTCCTCGGCTTGTCTACAAAACCTGAATAAAATTTTTGACATCACTAGAAGAAATAAAATTCTCTTTTGTTTTCATTTTGTTATACTTGATGAATACAACAGCATATTTGCCAACTTCATGAAATTCAAAACCATAAAACTTACACCCCCTCAAACAAAGAATAATAATGAAGTGATTACACGAAGTTTAGAATGAGTAAAATAATCAGTGCTGTAAATGTACAAATACTTACATGTAAAGCAAATGCTATCAGATTTTTATTCCATAATTTTTGCTTCACAATATAAACTAGTAACAAAACTATTGCAACAGTGTGAAAACTATGTCCCAAAGCCATAGAGCACAAAAACCATAAATAATTGATAAGCAGGGAATTGACTTTGAATTCCATGTCATCCAATACAAAATGTTACACCAATTACTGCAGAATACCATAATGGTGCAACCAAATTCTAATTCTTCATTCTATGCATATTCTTGCAATCCAGTAAAGAAGGACCATGTTTTTGATGACAGGTATACACTCCAGCCTTCAGAACACTACAGCATAATTTTACTGCATCTGATGCATTGCAAAGTTGATGTGCAAGCTGAAAATCTGTTACTCTCTGAAACTGTCTACAAAGCTGTCAACATTTTCATTTGCCGTTACATCAGAAAATCCAACACCTCTGCTCCCATATATTTTAGGGCACACTATAAAGTCGGCAAGTATGCGATAGTCATATTCTCTTGTATCGCAATATATCAAGAGATCACCGTAGTTCTATATACTAACATGCAAAAGGATACCACTAAAATAGGAGGACAGGAAAGCATTAATAGAAACCTTCATGACTACGGAAGGGATAAGAAAGGATTATTAGGGAAGGAATGGGACAGGATTTATCCCGGTTACAGGAATGAGATAAATCAAGAGCTCGCATATGGTAGGATCGCTAATTCCTAAAAGTGAGTCACCCATCATCGGGACAATGCCAACTGACTCACTTGCTACCCCATTATTTTATTTTCATTTCTACCTAGATATCTATCAATTGCAGTAGTTCAATTTCATATCTTAAAAAAATTCATTTTTCATCTAAATATTTTTGAGGTTAGGTTGCAGATTCATTTTCATTCAATTTTTTAAGTGTACATACCTATTTGTTCTGTGCGTGCGTATTTATGCCATTTTACCCTCCAACTTGCAACACTGTATGTAACAGATTGACTTATTTTACTATTTTATGATCCAAAATTTCTTAATGTAATTTTTCATCTATTTCAATAAAACAGTTACTGGTCTCTTATCAATTGTTGCCATTTGCAATGATTGCTTAGTTAAGGGATTCAAAAATTAACATGAGATTTTTGTTCATCAAAAAATTTACAGATTTCAAAGATTTTGCTAAATAAATTAATATAATTTTTCACAAATTACAGTATATCCTTTCAATAGCTACAATTGTAACAATGATAGAGTTAATTTAACATGAAACCTAACAACTAATATTATTTCAGTGTCAAGTTTGGATAAAAAAGGTAGTATAGAAAATGCTGTAGAACATACGGGTTAAAGCATGGTACTACATATTTCAAACTTGTGGTTTTGATATGTTGCAATTAACAAAACGGTAAGGATTGCAAATAGTAACATAAATCATTGGGCTACAATAGATTCCTGCAAAGATCCATTGCTTAGAAAATGTCTCGTAAACCTTGAGACTAACTTATAAAGATAAATAGTCATTGACTTATAAGGTAACCCCTATCGTGGACTCTCTGCACTGCTCAAGAAAACTGAGTGTCACCAGGAAAGTGATGGTGGCAAAGGCACATCATGCAAGAAATCACAAGGATGCCTGCTGCTTAGCTGACATGAGTGGGCAAGAATATTTTTGCAAATTTTGCTTTACATAACCTATCTTAAGATACATATTTTAGTGTGTTTTTGCTGGCACCACTCACCAGCAACTCTTGGATCTCTTGCCGCGACAGGGGTTACCTTATGATTTAAACACCCTATGTGAGGGGCACTATTTATATTGCAAGCATAAACAACTAATTTGCCATTGAAAATTGTTTCATTGTTTCTCAAAACATTCTCCTTTATGATCAATACACTTGTTCATGTGTTACAACCATTTGCAATACCATTTTTAAAATCTGCTTCAGACACCTCTAAAACATGCTGTTTGAATGCATCAACAGCTTCTTCTACCAACAAAAATTGTTGTCCATGCATTTTATTTTTAAGGTTTATGAACGAAAAGAAGTAATCAGGTGTCAAATCAGTAGTGTAAAGTGGCTGTGACATAAATTCAATTTTTTTAATCTTCAAATGCTCGGTTGCTAAGACCAGATGCAAGAGCAATACCACTGTATTGATGAACGATCCAATGACATTTGTTTGTTTTTCTTATTTCACCAGAGTTCCGGCAAACTCATGATCGTTAACAATTCCTGATTGACCATTTATATTCCTCTAAAGGCAATGTTGCCAAATGAAGTTTTTCTGAAGACACAGACAACCAATCGTTTCAAAGTGCTTCAAGTGCAAACAACTTTTGCAGGATTTGGTTCATTGTTAAACACCCATACAGTCGACTGCTGTTTAAGTTCCGGCTCCTCATATGCATAGATCTAAGATTTGTAACATGTTACAAAACTTATATACACCTTTTGAAGCTCGCCATTGTACTTCTTGGGCATTTGTGTGCACCAATCAATATGAGCATCCTTTTGAGATTGTGTCAAATTATGCAGATTCCAATGAGAGCAAACCTTATTCATGGCTAAATATTTTATATATGCTGGCAGAACTAATATCTAGGGTTTGCCTCTATCTCACAGTGTATGGTATGACCATGACCATCTTCCACTATTTTTGCACAGCATTAATGTTGACACAACAACCGATTTTGGATGACCATAAATTTCATCTGAGCGAATTGAGGCCACAATTTAATCCATTATACCAGTATTTTACAATGGTAAAGGATGGAGCTTCATTGTCAAATGTAGTAGTAAATTGATCAATGCACGTTGAAAATCATAATAAAGCATTGCATGAAAATTTTAATACGTTAATTCCATCTTTTCAATGAGACACAATTTAAAAGCCAAGGCAAACAACACAAATAATGCTCTATTGACAAAATATCTGGAGTAACTTATAGTCAACAATATTAAACTTTCCAGTACAAACAACAGATGGCACCTACATCAATTAATGTTTCCAAGGTTCAAAGTATAAATAGTTGCCCTTGCAATTATGCAATAATCATTAGGTATGAGCTAAGGATAATTGCTCACAATACTTCGTCACTAAAACGATAAGAGATTCTGGGATTATATAACAAACTGCAAAATAAAACTTGACAGCTCAGAAGCTTGTTTAAACACAAACTGTAACCCTTATGAATGCTTCTGTGTTTATTTAAACACAGAAATTTGAATACATATTATCATCTTATAAACTCATTTTTATATTGTTAATCATATACTGTAACATATATTTATCATATCTTCATACCTCTGCTGCTTATTTGACAATACCATGAACTCCTATATTCTTTTGGTTAACAATAATACTAATCTAAATTTAACCAAATCACAAAAGTTTGAAGGTTGAAAACAATGGGGTTTCACCTCCAGGGTAAAACAATGATAAATTATCAGTCAAAAACATTGAACTGTGGATGTAGCATTGTTATGTGGACGTTCCGCACGCAAGGAAGACATGCAATGAAATGTTAATAAAAACATAATTGTCTTGTCTTCCTTGCATCCCCTGGTCACGACAAGGACGAATCCACTTCGACCAGTCCTTTTGACATGAAAGTTTAAAGAATCACAGCAAATATTCTTAATATTTGTAATCGCAAGTGGCTATGTAGACTCCAAGGACATTAACTTTCACTGAAAAAATGCATGGTGGCATTGAAGAAAATGTGTGTTAAGGCTAATTAAATCATAGAAATCTCACAAAGAAAAATTATAGTTACAACTGCAGGTCAAAATATTTCCAAATGGATAATCTAATATTCTGGTTGTTCATGCTAAGAAAACGATATTCTTCAATACACACAAATATACATGAGAAACCTGCACTGGGCTTCATTGTAGACAGAGAAATCAAAGTACTTGCATTAGTGTAGAGAATAACCAGATTTTAAGTTTGCAAGAAGAGCTTTTTTCAGCTGACTCCTAATCAGTGGCTTAAATAATGTTGACAAAGTTTCAATTGTATGCTATTTGTTACAGGAAGTTTCTCTAATACTGTAACCGAAGACACACAATTTGATTCATGAGAGCAAGGGACCATAAATGTGTGACAAGAAAAGCTGGTTCAAAAATAAGTCACAACTAATACGCTAACAAAATATCCAAGATAATTATTGTAGACAAAGAATTTATCCCCACTTTGGAATTCTACTGGTAGAATACTTCTGTGGATAAGTTACAATATGAAAGCTTTGAACCATTAGACAAAAGACTCTTATGGCTATTTTTGAGATTTTATATGCAATACTGTGGATATGCAATTCATACCACAAAAAGGGCTGATTCTAAGGTAATTCACAACTAATATGGCAACAAAATTTCTGGAGTAACTATTGTAGACAATAGCGCTAATAGTACTGTCATTAATAAGGCACAAATTTCAGGATGAAACCTGTTTTGAATGGCCCTGCGTTATGTTTCTTCAGTGTTTTACATACATCACACAATGGCCAACTTCTGTCTTTAGTACAACCCCACACTGGCAACCTGGATTCACATGACTCACAATGAGGGATCATAAATCTTCCTCTACACTAGATTTTTTTACATATGCTGAATTAGCAGATAATTTAACTTATGCCAAT
Organism: Hymenopus coronatus; assembly: GCA_030762935.1. Taxonomy (NCBI): domain Eukaryota; kingdom Metazoa; phylum Arthropoda; class Insecta; order Mantodea; family Hymenopodidae; genus Hymenopus; species Hymenopus coronatus. The sequence continues at coordinate 62,521,434 of CM060900.1, forward strand.
GCTGTAAATGTCTCTACCATAAGCAAATTATAGATTATCTTCCCAAACGCAAACATTATATGCAGTGTAACAAAGGATCTATGACTTAATTGTGAATTTTAAGGTTTTTTAAATGCTAAGAAATAATTACAATTTTTCTGCTTTGTAAGAGCAATGAGGGTGATTTTGTAGTTAACCAGAACTGCAAATGCCTATATATTGGTGAATTATGTATGTTTTCAACAAAACCAAATTTAAATGAAATTTAATATCATTGGGTTTAATAGTTTTAAGTTGAACCCTGAACATGTGAATCCTAATCACATAATGTTGAGTAGAAAATAGTATGGGGAAAAAAAAGCTCCAAATACTAGAACTTCCTCAAATGCTGATATAAACATTTACAGAGTTGTTCTCATAAATGTCAAATACTTGCATAGCCATTTGCACTCATGTATCAAACTATGTCTCTTCTTTTACAATAAAAGAATGAACTCTATTGTAATAAATCAACACACTCATTCCTTCCTGCCCATGTTAACTAAATACTGAATTTATAAGAATCTCAGACTAAAGCCTTATCACAAAATTCAAGTCTGCTTATTTTCTAATCCTAATAAATGTAATCGTGCCTTTCCATCAATGACTTGAAGCTCCGCACAATTTTTATCTTCATTTGTTTCCCTCTGTAGAAAGGTTATTTTCCCATTACTAGTTCAGAACAATTTGATCCTATACACATGCCAAGATAGCATTTTTACCTACACTTATAAAGATGTTTCTTTCTGTGTAATTTTGCTACGTTTTCAATGCTTTTCCTCCATTTCCCCTTTTACCATGTCATTTTTTACTCCATGTAGGTTAATCAATATCCTTGGAATCTGCATTTATACATCTTACATTGTTTTTTTACGAATATGAAGTTTCTAAAATTCCATCTTAATTTTCTTCTGGAAGTTGTTAAAAAGGACATGATTTAAAATGCAACAACTTATATCCTCTCTGTTTTCCTTTGGACCCATTAAGTCCTAATTTAATTCCAGCTTTGAATCCTATTTCCCAATCATGGATATATCAGTGTGAATTTTCCTCGGCTTGTCTACAAAACCTGAATAAAATTTTTGACATCACTAGAAGAAATAAAATTCTCTTTTGTTTTCATTTTGTTATACTTGATGAATACAACAGCATATTTGCCAACTTCATGAAATTCAAAACCATAAAACTTACACCCCCTCAAACAAAGCATAATAATGAAGTGATTACACGAAATTTAGAATGAGTAAAATAATCAGTGCTGTAAATGTACAAATACTTACATGTAAAGCAAATGCTATCAGATTTTTATTCCATAATTTTTGCTTCACAATATAAACTAGTAACAAAACTATTGCAACAGTGTGAAAACTATGTCCCAAAGCCATAGAGCACAAAAACCATAAATAATTGATAAGCAGGGAATTGACTTTGAATTCCATGTCATCCAATACAAAATGTTACACCAATTACTGCAGAATACCATAATGGTGCAACCAAATTCTAATTCTTCATTCTATGCATATTCTTGCAATCCAGTAAAGAAGGACCATGTTTTTGATGACAGGTATACACTCCAGCCTTCAGAACACTACAGCATAATTTTACTGCATCTGATGCATTGCAAAGTTGATGTGCAAGCTGAAAATCTGTTACTCTCTGAAACTGTCTACAAAGCTGTCAACATTTTCATTTGCCGTTACATCAGAAAATCCAACACCTCTGCTCCCATATATTTTAGGGCACACTATAAAGTCGGCAAGTATGCGATAGTCATATTCTCTTGTATCGCAATATATCAAGAGATCACCGTAGTTCTATATACTAACATGCAAAAGGATACCACTAAAATAGGAGGACAGGAAAGCATTAATAGAAACCTTCATGACTACGGAAGGGATAAGAAAGGATTATTAGGGAAGGAATGGGACAGGATTTATCCCGGTTACAGGAATGAGATAAATCAAGAGCTCGCATATGGTAGGATCGCTAATTCCTAAAAGTGAGTCACCCATCATCGGGACAATGCCAACTGACTCACTTGCTACCCCATTATTTTATTTTCATTTCTACCTAGATATCTATCAATTGCAGTAGTTCAATTTCATATCTTAAAAAAATTCATTTTTCATCTAAATATTTTTGAGGTTAGGTTGCAGATTCATTTTCATTCAATTTTTTAAGTGTACATACCTATTTGTTCTGTGCGTGCGTATTTATGCCATTTTACCCTCCAACTTGCAACACTGTATGTAACAGATTGACTTATTTTACTATTTTATGATCCAAAATTTCTTAATGTAATTTTTCATCTATTTCAATAAAACAGTTACTGGTCTCTTATCAATTGTTGCCATTTGCAATGATTGCTTAGTTAAGGGATTCAAAAATTAACATGAGATTTTTGTTCATCAAAAAATTTACAGATTTCAAAGATTTTGCTAAATAAATTAATATAATTTTTCACAAATTACAGTATATCCTTTCAATAGCTACAATTGTAACAATGATAGAGTTAATTTAACATGAAACCTAACAACTAATATTATTTCAGTGTCAAGTTTGGATAAAAGAGGTAGTATAGAAAATGCTGTAGAACATACGGGTTAAAGCATGGTACTACATATTTCAAACTTGTGGTTTTGATATGTTGCAATTAACAAAACGGTAAGGATTGCAAATAGTAACATAAATCATTGGGCTACAATAGATTCCTGCAAAGATCCATTGCTTAGAAAATGTCTCGTAAACCTTGAGACTAACTTATAAAGATAAATAGTCATTGACTTATAAGGTAACCCCTATCGTGGCCTCTCTGCACTGCTCAAGAAAACTGAGTGTCACCAGGAAAGTGATGGTGGCAAAGGCACATCATGCAAGAAATCACAAGGATGCCTGCTGCTTAGCTGACATGAGTGGGCAAGAATATTTTTGCAAAGTTTGCTTTACATAACCTATCTTAAGATACATATTTTAGTGTGTTTTTGCTGGCACCACTCACCAGCAACTCTTGGATCTCTTGCCGCGACAGGGGTTACCTTATGATTTAAACACCCTATGTGAGGGGCACTATTTATATTGCAAGCATAAACAACTAATTTGCCATTGAAAATTGTTTCATTGTTTCTCAAAACATTCTCCTTTATGATCAATACACTTGTTCATGTGTTACAACCATTTGCAATACCATTTTTAAAATCTGCTTCAGACACCTCTAAAACATGCTGTTTGAATGCATCAACAGCTTCTTCTACCAACAAAAATTGTTGTCCATGCATTTTATTTTTAAGGTTTATGAACGAAAAGAAGTAATCAGGTGTCAAATCAGTAGTGTAAAGTGGCTGTGACATAAATTCAATTTTTTTAATCTTCAAATGCTCGGTTGCTAAGACCAGATGCAAGAGCAATACCACTGTATTGATGAACGATCCAATGACATTTGTTTGTTTTTCTTATTTCACCAGAGTTCCGGCAAACTCATGATTGTTAACAATTCCTAATTGACCATTTATATTCCTCTAAAGGCAATGTTGCCAAATGAAGTTTTTCTGAAGACACAGACAACCAATCGTTTCAAAGTGCTTCAAGTGCAAACAACTTTTGCAGGATTTGGTTCATTGTTAAACACCCATACAGTCGACTGCTGTTTAAGTTCCGGCTCCTCATATGCATAGATCTAAGATTTGTAACATGTTACAAAACTTATATACACCTTTTGAAGCTCGCCATTGTACTTCTTGGGCATTTGTGTGCACCAATCAATATGAGCATCCTTTTGAGATTGTGTCAAATTATGCAGATTCCAATGAGAGCAAACCTTATTCATGGCTAAATATTTTATATATGCTGGCAGAACTAATATCTAGGGTTTGCCTCTATCTCACAGTGTATGGTATGACCATGACCATCTTCCACTATTTTTGCACAGCATTAATGTTGACACAACAACCGATTTTGGATGACCATAAATTTCATCTGAGCGAATTGAGGCCACAATTTAATCCGTTATACCAGTATTTTACAATGGTAAAGGATGGAACTTCATTGTCAAATGTAGTAGTAAATTGATCAATGCACGTTGAAAATCGTAATAAAGCATTGCATGAAAATTTTAATACGTTAATTCCATCTTTTCAATGAGACACAATTTAAAAGCCAAGGCAAACAACACAAATAATGCTCTATTGACAAAATATCTGGAGTAACTTATAGTCAACAATATTAAACTTTCCAGTACAAACAACAGATGGCACCTACATCAATTAATGTTTCCAAGGTTCAAAGTATAAATAGTTGCCCTTGCAATTATGCAATAATCATTAGGCATGAGCTAAGGATAATTGCTCACAATACTTCGTCACTAAAACGATAAGAGATTCTGGGATTATATAACAAACTGCAAAATAAAACTTGACAGCTCAGAAGCTTGTTTAAACACAAACTGTAACCCTTATGAATGCTTCTGTGTTTATTTAAACACAGAAATTTGAATACATATTATCATCTTATAAACTCATTTTTATATTGTTAATCATATACTGTAACATATATTTATCACATCTTCATACCTCTGCTGCTTATTTGACAATACCATGAACTCCTATATTCTTTTGGTTAACAATAATACTAATCTAAATTTAACCAAATCACAAAAGTTTGAAGGTTGAAAACAATGGGGTTTCACCTCCAGGGTAAAACAATGATAAATTATCAGTCAAAAACATTGAACTGTGGATGTAGCATTGTTATGTGGACGTTCCGCACGCAAGGAAGACATGCAATGAAATGTTAATAAAAACATAATTGTCTTGTCTTCCTTGCATCCCCTGGTCACGACAAGGACGAATCCACTTCGACCAGTCCTTTTGACATGAAAGTTTAAAGAATCACAGCAAATATTCTTAATATTTGTAATCGCAAGTGGCTATGTAGACTCCAAGGACATTAACTTTCACTGAAAAAATGCATGGTGGCATTGAAGAAAATGTGTGTTAAGGCTAATTAAATCATAGAAATCTCACAAAGAAAAATTATAGTTACAACTGCAGGTCAAAATATTTCCAAATGGATAATCTAATATTCTGGTTGTTCATGCTAAGAAAACGATATTCTTCAATACACACAAATATACATGAGAAACCTGCACTGGGCTTCATTGTAGACAGAGAAATCAAAGTACTTGCATTAGTGTAGAGAATAACCAGATTTTAAGTTTGCAAGAAGAGCTTTTTTCAGCTGACTCCTAATCAGTGGCTTAAATAATGTTGACAAAGTTTCAATTGTATGCTATTTGTTACAGGAAGTTTCTCTAATACTGTAACCGAAGACACATAATTTGATTCATGAGAGCAAGGGACCATAAATGTGTGACAAGAAAAGCTGGTTCAAAAATAAGTCACAACTAATACGCTAACAAAATATCCAAGATAATTATTGTAGACAAAGAATTTATCCCCACTTTGGAATTCTACTGGTAGAATACTTCTGTGGATAAGTTACAATATGAAAGCTTTGAACCATTAGACAAAAGACTCTTATGGCTATTTTTGAGATTTTATATGCAATACTGTGGATATGCAATTCATACCACAAAAAGGGCTGATTCTAAGGTAATTCACAACTAATATGGCAACAAAATTTCTGGAGTAACTATTGTAGACAATAGCGCTAATAGTACTGTCATTAATAAGGCACAAATTTCAGGATGAAACCTGTTTTGAATGGCCCTGCGTTATGTTTCTTCAGTGTTTTACATACATCACACAATGGCCAACTTCTGTCTTTAGTACAACCCCACACTGGCAACCTGGATTCACATGACTCACAATGAGGGATCATAAATCTTCCTCTACACAAGATTTTTTTACATATGCTGAATTAGCAGATAATTTAACTTATGCCAATGCTGTAAATGTCTCTACCATAAGCAGATTATAGATTATCTTCCCAAACGCAAACATTAGATGCAGTGTAACAAAGGATCTATGACTTAATTGTGAATTTGAAGGTTTTTTAAATGCTAAGAAATAATTACAATTTTTCTGCTTTGTAAGAGCAATGAGGGTGATTTTGTAGTTAACCAGAACTGCAAATGCCTATATATTGGTGAATTATGTATGTTTTCAACAAAACCAAATTTAAATGAAATTTAATATCATTGGGTTTAATAGTTTTAAGTTGAACCCTGAACATGTGAATCCTAATCACATAATGTTGAGTAGAAAATAGTATGGGGAAAAAAAAGCTCCAAATACTAGAACTTCCTCAAATGCTGATATAAACATTTCCAGGGTTGTTCTCATAAATGTCAAATACTTGCATAGCCATTTGCACTCATGTATCAAACTATGTCTCTTCTTTTACAATAAAAGAATGAACTCTATTGTAATAAATCAACACACTCATTCCTTCCTGCCCATGTTAACTAAATACTGAATTTATAAGAATCTCAGACTAAAGCCTTATCACAAAATTCAAGTCTGCTTATTTTCTAATCCTAATAAATGTAATCGTGCCTTTCCATCAATGACTTGAAGCTCCGCACAATTTTTATCTTCATTTGTTTCCCTCTGTAGAAAGGTTATTTTCCCATTACTAGTTCAGAACAATTTGATCCTATACACATGCCAAGATAGCATTTTTACCTACACTTATAAAGATGTTTCTTTCTGTGTAATTTTGCTACGTTTTCAATGCTTTTCCTCCATTTCCCCTTTTACCATGTCATTTTTTACTCCATGTAGGTTAATCAATATCCTTGGAATCTGCATTTATACATCTTACATTGTTTTTTTTACGAATATGAAGTTTCTAAAATTCCATCTTAATTTTCTTCTGGAAGTTGTTAAAAAGGACATGATTTAAAATGCAACAACTTATATCCTCTCTGTTTTCCTTTGGACCCATTAAGTCCTAATTTAATTCCAGCTTTGAATCCTATTTCCCAATCATGGATATATCAGTGTGAATTTTCCTCGGCTTGTCTACAAAACCTGAATAAAATTTTTGACATCACTAGAAGAAATAAAATTCTCTTTTGTTTTCATTTTGTTATACTTGATGAATACAACAGCATATTTGCCAACTTCATGAAATTCAAAACCATAAAACTTACACCCCCTCAAACAAAGCATAATAATGAAGTGATTACACGAAATTTAGAATGAGTAAAATAATCAGTGCTGTAAATGTACAAATACTTACATGTAAAGCAAATGCTATCAGATTTTTATTCCATAATTTTTGCTTCACAATATAAACTAGTAACAAAACTATTGCAACAGTGTGAAAACTATGTCCCAAAGCCATAGAGCACAAAAACCATAAATAATTGATAAGCAGGGAATTGACTTTGAATTCCATGTCATCCAATACAAAATGTTACACCAATTACTGCAGAATACCATAATGGTGCATATTCTTGCAATCCAGTAAAGAAGGACCATGTTTTTGATGACAGGTATACACTCCAGCCTTCAGAACACTACAGCATAATTTTACTGCATCTGATGCATTGCAAAGTTGATGTGCAAGCTGAAAATCTGTTACTCTCTGAAACTGTCTACAAAGCTGTCAACATTTTCATTTGCCGTTACATCAGAAAATCCAACACCTCTGCTCCCATATATTTTAGGGCACACTATAAAGTCGGCAAGTATGCGATAGTCATATTCTCTTGTATCGCAATATATCAAGAGATCACCGTAGTTCTATATACTAACATGCAAAAGGATACCACTAAAATAGGAGGACAGGAAAGCATTAATAGAAACCTTCATGACTACGGAAGGGATAAGAAAGGATTATTAGGGAAGGAATGGGACAGGATTTATCCCGGTTACAGGAATGAGATAAATCAAGAGCTCGCATATGGTAGGATCGCTAATTCCTAAAAGTGAGTCACCCATCATCGGGACAATGCCAACTGACTCACTTGCTACCCCATTATTTTATTTTCATTTCTACCTAGATATCTATCAATTGCAGTAGTTCAATTTCATATCTTAAAAAAATTCATTTTTCATCTAAATATTTTTGAGGTTAGATTGCAGATTCATTTTCATTCAATTTTTTAAGTGTACATACCTATTTGTTCTGTGCGTGCGTATTTATGCCATTTTACCCTCCAACTTGCAACACTGTATGTAACAGATTGACTTATTTTACTATTTTATGATCCAAAATTTCTTAATGTAATTTTTCATCTATTTCAATAAAACAGTTACTGGTCTCTTATCAATTGTTGCCATTTGCAATGATTGCTTAGTTAAGGGATTCAAAAATTAACATGAGATTTTTGTTCATCAAAAAATTTACAGATTTCAAAGATTTTGCTAAATAAATTAATATAATTTTTCACAAATTACAGTATATCCTTTCAATAGCTACAATTGTAACAATGATAGAGTTAATTCAACATGAAACCTAACAACTAATATTATTTCAGTGTCAAGTTTGGATAAAAGAGGTAGTATAGAAAATGCTGTAGAACATACGGGTTAAAGCATGGTACTACATATTTCAAACTTGTGGTTTTGATATGTTGCAATTAACAAAACGGTAAGGATTGCAAATAGTAACATAAATCATTGGGCTACAATAGATTCCTGCAAAGATCCATTGCTTAGAAAATGTCTCGTAAACCTTGAGACTAACTTATAAAGATAAATAGTCATTGACTTATAAGGTAACCCCTATCGTGGCCTCTCTGCACTGCTCAAGAAAACTGAGTGTCACCAGGAAAGTGATGGTGGCAAAGGCACATCATGCAAGAAATCACAAGGATGCCTGCTGCTTAGCTGACATGAGTGGGCAAGAATATTTTTGCAAAGTTTGCTTTACATAACCTATCTTAAGATACATATTTTAGTGTGTTTTTGCTGGCACCACTCACCAGCAACTCTTGGATCTCTTGCCGCGACAGGGGTTACCTTATGATTTAAACACCCTATGTGAGGGGCACTATTTATATTGCAAGCATAAACAACTAATTTGCCATTGAAAATTGTTTCATTGTTTCTCAAAACATTCTCCTTTATGATCAATACACTTGTTCATGTGTTACAACCATTTGCAATACCATTTTTAAAATCTGCTTCAGACACCTCTAAAACATGCTGTTTGAATGCATCAACAGCTTCTTCTACCAACAAAAATTGTTGTCCATGCATTTTATTTTTAAGGTTTATGAACGAAAAGAAGTAATCAGGTGTCAAATCAGTAGTGTAAAGTGGCTGTGACATAAATTCAATTTTTTTAATCTTCAAATGCTCGGTTGCCAAGACCAGATGCCAGAGCAATACCACTGTATTGATGAACGATCCAATGACATTTGTTTGTTTTTCTTATTTCACCAGAGTTCCGGCAAACTCATGATTGTTAACAATTCCTAATTGACCATTTATATTCCTCTAAAGGCAATGTTGCCAAATGAAGTTTTTCTGAAGACACAGACAACCAATCGTTTCAAAGTGCTTCAAGTGCAAACAACTTTTGCAGGATTTGGTTCATTGTTAAACACCCATACAGTCGACTGCTGTTTAAGTTCCGGCTCCTCATATGCATAGATCTAAGATTTGTAACATGTTACAAAACTTATATACACCTTTTGAAGCTCGCCATTGTACTTCTTGGGCATTTGTGTGCACCAATCAATATGAGCATCCTTTTGAGATTGTGTCAAATTATGCAGATTCCAATGAGAGCAAACCTTATTCATGGCTAAATATTTTATATATGCTGGCAGAACTAATATCTAGGGTTTGCCTCTATCTCACAGTGTATGGTATGACCATGACCATCTTCCACTATTTTTGCACAGCATTAATGTTGACACAACAACCGATTTTGGATGACCATAAATTTCATCTGAGCGAATTGAGGCCACAATTTAATCCGTTATACCAGTATTTTACAATGGTAAAGGATGGAGCTTCATTGTCAAATGTAGTAGTAAATTGATCAATGCACGTTGAAAATCGTAATAAAGCATTGCATGAAAATTTTAATACGTTAATTCCATCTTTTCAATGAGACACAATTTAAAAGCCAAGGCAAACAACACAAATAATGCTCTATTGACAAAATATCTGGAGTAACTTATAGTCAACAATATTAAACTTTCCAGTACAAACAACAGATGGCACCTACATCAATTAATGTTTCCAAGGTTCAAAGTATAAATAGTTGCCCTTGCAATTATGCAATAATCATTAGGCATGAGCTAAGGATAATTGCTCACAATACTTCGTCACTAAAACGATAAGAGATTCTGGGATTATATAACAAACTGCAAAATAAAACTTGACAGCTCAGAAGCTTGTTTAAACACAAACTGTAACCCTTATGAATGCTTCTGTGTTTATTTAAACACAGAAATTTGAATACATATTATCATCTTATAAACTCATTTTTATATTGTTAATCATATACTGTAACATATATTTATCACATCTTCATACCTCTGCTGCTTATTTGACAATACCATGAACTCCTATATTCTTTTGGTTAACAATAATACTAATCTAAATTTAACCAAATCACAAAAGTTTGAAGGTTGAAAACAATGGGGTTTCACCTCCAGGGTAAAACAATGATAAATTATCAGTCAAAAACATTGAACTGTGGATGTAGCATTGTTATGTGGACGTTCCGCACGCAAGGAAGACATGCAATGAAATGTTAATAAAAACATAATTGTCTTGTCTTCCTTGCATCCCCTGGTCACGACAAGGACGAATCCACTTCGACCAGTCCTTTTGACATGAAAGTTTAAAGAATCACAGCAAATATTCTTAATATTTGTAATCGCAAGTGGCTATGTAGACTCCAAGGACATTAACTTTCACTGAAAAAATGCATGGTGGCATTGAAGAAAATGTGTGTTAAGGCTAATTAAATCATAGAAATCTCACAAAGAAAAATTATAGTTACAACTGCAGGTCAAAATATTTCCAAATGGATAATCTAATATTCTGGTTGTTCATGCTAAGAAAACGATATTCTTCAATACACACAAATATACATGAGAAACCTGCACTGGGCTTCATTGTAGACAGAGAAATCAAAGTACTTGCATTAGTGTAGAGAATAACCAGATTTTAAGTTTGCAAGAAGAGCTTTTTTCAGCTGACTCCTAATCAGTGGCTTAAATAATGTTGACAAAGTTTCAATTGTATGCTATTTGTTACAGGAAGTTTCTCTAATACTGTAACCGAAGACACATAATTTGATTCATGAGAGCAAGGGACCATAAATGTGTGACAAGAAAAGCTGGTTCAAAAATAAGTCACAACTAATACGCTAACAAAATATCCAAGATAATTATTGTAGACAAAGAATTTATCCCCACTTTGGAATTCTACTGGTAGAATACTTCTGTGGATAAGTTACAATATGAAAGCTTTGAACCATTAGACAAAAGACTCTTATGGCTATTTTTGAGATTTTATATGCAATACTGTGGATATGCAATTCATACCACAAAAAGGGCTGATTCTAAGGTAATTCACAACTAATATGGCAACAAAATTTCTGGAGTAACTATTGTAGACAATAGCGCTAATAGTACTGTCATTAATAAGGCACAAATTTCAGGATGAAACCTGTTTTGAATGGCCCTGCGTTATGTTTCTTCAGTGTTTTACATACATCACACAATGGCCAACTTCTGTCTTTAGTACAACCCCACACTGGCAACCTGGATTCACATGACTCACAATGAGGGATCATAAATCTTCCTCTACACAAGATTTTTTTACATATGCTGAATTAGCAGATAATTTAACTTATGCCAATGCTGTAAATGTCTCTACCATAAGCAAATTATAGATTATCTTCCCAAACGCAAACATTAGATGCAGTGTAACAAAGGATCTATGACTTAATTGTGAATTTTAAGGTTTTTTAAATGCTAAGAAATAATTACAATTTTTCTGCTTTGTAAGAGCAATGAGGGTGATTTTGTAGTTAACCAGAACTGCAAATGCCTATATATTGGTGAATTATGTATGTTTTCAACAAAACCAAATTTAAATGAAATTTAATATCATTGGGTTTAATAGTTTTAAGTTGAACCCTGAACATGTGAATCCTAATCACATAATGTTGAGTAGAAAATAGTATGGGGAAAAAAAAGCTCCAAATACTAGAACTTCCTCAAATGCTGATATAAACATTTACAGAGTTGTTCTCATAAATGTCAAATACTTGCATAGCCATTTGCACTCATGTATCAAACTATGTCTCTTCTTTTACAATAAAAGAATGAACTCTATTGTAATAAATCAACACACTCATTCCTTCCTGCCCATGTTAACTAAATACTGAATTTATAAGAATCTCAGACTGAAGCCTTATCACAAAATTCAAGTCTGCTTATTTTCTAATCCTAATAAATGTAATCGTGCCTTTCCATCAATGACTTGAAGCTCCGCACAATTTTTATCTTCATTTGTTTCCCTCTGTAGAAAGGTTATTTTCCCATTACTAGTTCAGAACAATTTGATCCTATACACATGCCAAGATAGCATTTTTACCTACACTTATAAAGATGTTTCTTTCTGTGTAATTTTGCTACGTTTTCAATGCTTTTCCTCCATTTCCCCTTTTACCATGTCATTTTTTACTCCATGTAGGTTAATCAATATCCTTGGAATCTGCATTTATACATCTTACATTGTTTTTTTTACGAATATGAAGTTTCTAAAATTCCATCTTAATTTTCTTCTGGAAGTTGTTAAAAAGGACATGATTTAAAATGCAACAACTTATATCCTCTCTGTTTTCCTTTGGACCCATTAAGTCCTAATTTAATTCCAGCTTTGAATCCTATTTCCCAATCATGGATATATCAGTGTGAATTTTCCTCGGCTTGTCTACAAAACCTGAATAAAATTTTTGACATCACTAGAAGAAATAAAATTCTCTTTTGTTTTCATTTTGTTATACTTGATGAATACAACAGCATATTTGCCAACTTCATGAAATTCAAAACCATAAAACTTACACCCCCTCAAACAAAGCATAATAATGAAGTGATTACACGAAATTTAGAATGAGTAAAATAATCAGTGCTGTAAATGTACAAATACTTACATGTAAAGCAAATGCTATCAGATTTTTATTCCATAATTTTTGCTTCACAATATAAACTAGTAACAAAACTATTGCAACAGTGTGAAAACTATGTCCCAAAGCCATAGAGCACAAAAACCATAAATAATTGATAAGCAGGGAATTGACTTTGAATTCCATGTCATCCAATACAAAATGTTACACCAATTACTGCAGAATACCATAATGGTGCAACCAAATTCTAATTCTTCATTCTATGCATATTCTTGCAATCCAGTAAAGAAGGACCATGTTTTTGATGACAGGTATACACTCCAGCCTTCAGAACACTACAGCATAATTTTACTGCATCTGATGCATTGCAAAGTTGATGTGCAAGCTGAAAATCTGTTACTCTCTGAAACTGTCTACAAAGCTGTCAACATTTTCATTTGCCGTTACATCAGAAAATCCAACACCTCTGCTCCCATATATTTTAGGGCACACTATAAAGTCGGCAAGTATGCGATAGTCATATTCTCTTGTATCGCAATATATCAAGAGATCACCGTAGTTCTATATACTAACATGCAAAAGGATACCACTAAAATAGGAGGACAGGAAAGCATTAATAGAAACCTTCATGACTACGGAAGGGATAAGAAAGGATTATTAGGGAAGGAATGGGACAGGATTTATCCCGGTTACAGGAATGAGATAAATCAAGAGCTCGCATATGGTAGGATCGCTAATTCCTAAAAGTGAGTCACCCATCATCGGGACAATGCCAACTGACTCACTTGCTACCCCATTATTTTATTTTCATTTCTACCTAGATATCTATCAATTGCAGTAGTTCAATTTCATATCTTAAAAAAATTCATTTTTCATCTAAATATTTTTGAGGTTAGGTTGCAGATTCATTTTCATTCAATTTTTTAAGTGTACATACCTATTTGTTCTGTGCGTGCGTATTTATGCCATTTTACCCTCCAACTTGCAACACTGTATGTAACAGATTGACTTATTTTACTATTTTATGATCCAAAATTTCTTAATGTAATTTTTCATCTATTTCAATAAAACAGTTACTGGTCTCTTATCAATTGTTGCCATTTGCAATGATTGCTTAGTTAAGGGATTCAAAAATTAACATGAGATTTTTGTTCATCAAAAAATTTACAGATTTCAAAGATTTTGCTAAATAAATTAATATAATTTTTCACAAATTACAGTATATCCTTTCAATAGCTACAATTGTAACAATGATAGAGTTAATTCAACATGAAACCTAACAACTAATATTATTTCAGTGTCAAGTTTGGATAAAAGAGGTAGTATAGAAAATGCTGTAGAACATACGGGTTAAAGCATGGTACTACATATTTCAAACTTGTGGTTTTGATATGTTGCAATTAACAAAACGGTAAGGATTGCAAATAGTAACATAAATCATTGGGCTACAATAGATTCCTGCAAAGATCCATTGCTTAGAAAAGGTCTCGTAAACCTTGAGACTAACTTATAAAGATAAATAGTCATTGACTTATAAGGTAACCCCTATCGTGGCCTCTCTGCACTGCTCAAGAAAACTGAGTGTCACCAGGAAAGTGATGGTGGCAAAGGCACATCATGCAAGAAATCACAAGGATGCCTGCTGCTTAGCTGACATGAGTGGGCAAGAATATTTTTGCAAATTTTGCTTTACATAACCTATCTTAAGATACATATTTTAGTGTGTTTTTGCTGGCACCACTCACCAGCAACTCTTGGATCTCTTGCCGCGACAGGGGTTACCTTATGATTTAAACACCCTATGTGAGGGGCACTATTTATATTGCAAGCATAAACAACTAATTTGCCATTGAAAATTGTTTCATTGTTTCTCAAAACATTCTCCTTTATGATCAATACACTTGTTCATGTGTTACAACCATTTGCAATACCATTTTTAAAATCTGCTTCAGACACCTCTAAAACATGCTGTTTGAATGCATCAACAGCTTCTTCTACCAACAAAAATTGTTGTCCATGCATTTTATTTTTAAGGTTTATGAACGAAAAGAAGTAATCAGGTGTCAAATCAGTAGTGTAAAGTGGCTGTGACATAAATTCAATTTTTTTAATCTTCAAATGCTCGGTTGCTAAGACCAGATGCAAGAGCAATACCACTGTATTGATGAACGATCCAATGACATTTGTTTGTTTTTCTTATTTCACCAGAGTTCCGGCAAACTCATGATTGTTAACAATTCCTGATTGACCATTTATATTCCTCTAAAGGCAATGTTGCCAAATGAAGTTTTTCTGAAGACACAGACAACCAATCGTTTCAAAGTGCTTCAAGTGCAAACAACTTTTGCAGGATTTGGTTCATTGTTAAACACCCATACAGTCGACTGCTGTTTAAGTTCCGGCTCCTCATATGCATAGATCTAAGATTTGTAACATGTTACAAAACTTATATACACCTTTTGAAGCTCGCCATTGTACTTCTTGGGCATTTGTGTGCACCAATCAATATGAGCATCCTTTTGAGATTGTGTCAAATTATGCAGATTCCAATGAGAGCAAACCTTATTCATGGCTAAATATTTTATATATGCTGGCAGAACTAATATCTAGGGTTTGCCTCTATCTCACAGTGTATGGTATGACCATGACCATCTTCCACTATTTTTGCACAGCATTAATGTTGACACAACAACCGATTTTGGATGACCATAAATTTCATCTGAGCGAATTGAGGCCACAATTTAATCCGTTATACCAGTATTTTACAATGGTAAAGGATGGAGCTTCATTGTCAAATGTAGTAGTAAATTGATCAATGCACGTTGAAAATCATAATAAAGCATTGCATGAAAATTTTAATACGTTAATTCCATCTTTTCAATGAGACACAATTTAAAAGCCAAGGCAAACAACACAAATAATGCTCTATTGACAAAATATCTGGAGTAACTTATAGTCAACAATATTAAACTTTCCAGTACAAACAACAGATGGCACCTACATCAATTAATGTTTCCAAGGTTCAAAGTATAAATAGTTGCCCTTGCAATTATGCAATAATCATTAGGCATGAGCTAAGGATAATTGCTCACAATACTTCGTCACTAAAACGATAAGAGATTCTGGGATTATATAACAAACTGCAAAATAAAACTTGACAGCTCAGAAGCTTGTTTAAACACAAACTGTAACCCTTATGAATGCTTCTGTGTTTATTTAAACACAGAAATTTGAATACATATTATCATCTTATAAACTCATTTTTATATTGTTAATCATATACTGTAACATATATTTATCATATCTTCATACCTCTGCTGCTTATTTGACAATACCATGAACTCCTATATTCTTTTGGTTAACAATAATACTAATCTAAATTTAACCAAATCACAAAAGTTTGAAGGTTGAAAACAATGGGGTTTCACCTCCAGGGTAAAACAATGATAAATTATCAGTCAAAAACATTGAACTGTGGATGTAGCATTGTTATGTGGACGTTCCGCACGCAAGGAAGACATGCAATGAAATGTTAATAAAAACATAATTGTCTTGTCTTCCTTGCATCCCCTGGTCACGACAAGGACGAATCCACTTCGACCAGTCCTTTTGACATGAAAGTTTAAAGAATCACAGCAAATATTCTTAATATTTGTAATCGCAAGTGGCTATGTAGACTCCAAGGACATTAACTTTCACTGAAAAAATGCATGGTGGCATTGAAGAAAATGTGTGTTAAGGCTAATTAAATCATAGAAATCTCACAAAGAAAAATTATAGTTACAACTGCAGGTCAAAATATTTCCAAATGGATAATCTAATATTCTGGTTGTTCATGCTAAGAAAACGATATTCTTCAATACACACAAATATACATGAGAAACCTGCACTGGGCTTCATTGTAGACAGAGAAATCAAAGTACTTGCATTAGTGTAGAGAATAACCAGATTTTAAGTTTGCAAGAAGAGCTTTTTTCAGCTGACTCCTAATCAGTGGCTTAAATAATGTTGACAAAGTTTCAATTGTATGCTATTTGTTACAGGAAGTTTCTCTAATACTGTAACCGAAGACACACAATTTGATTCATGAGAGCAAGGGACCATAAATGTGTGACAAGAAAAGCTGGTTCAAAAATAAGTCACAACTAATACGCTAACAAAATATCCAAGATAATTATTGTAGACAAAGAATTTATCCCCACTTTGGAATTCTACTGGTAGAATACTTCTGTGGATAAGTTACAATATGAAAGCTTTGAACCATTAGACAAAAGACTCTTATGGCTATTTTTGAGATTTTATATGCAATACTGTGGATATGCAATTCATACCACAAAAAGGGCTGATTCTAAGGTAATTCACAACTAATATGGCAACAAAATTTCTGGAGTAACTATTGTAGACAATAGCGCTAATAGTACTGTCATTAATAAGGCACAAATTTCAGGATGAAACCTGTTTTGAATGGCCCTGCGTTATGTTTCTTCAGTGTTTTACATACATCACACAATGGCCAACTTCTGTCTTTAGTACAACCCCACACTGGCAACCTGGATTCACATGACTCACAATGAGGGATCATAAATCTTCCTCTACACTAGATTTTTTTACATATGCTGAATTAGCAGATAATTTAACTTATGCCAATGCTGTAAATGTCTCTACCATAAGCAAATTATAGATTATCTTCCCAAACGCAAACATTAGATGCAGTGTAACAAAGGATCTATGACTTAATTGTGAATTTGAAGGTTTTTTAAATGCTAAGAAATAATTACAATTTTTCTGCTTTGTAAGAGCAATGAGGGTGATTTTGTAGTTAACCAGAACTGCAAATGCCTATATATTGGTGAATTATGTATGTTTTCAACAAAACCAGATTTAAATGAAATTTAATATCATTGGGTTTAATAGTTTTAAGTTGAACCCTGAACATGTGAATCCTAATCACATAATGTTGAGTAGAAAATAGTATGGGGAAAAAAAAGCTCCAAATACTAGAACTTCCTCAAATGCTGATATAAACATTTACAGAGTTGTTCTCATAAATGTCAAATACTTGCATAGCCATTTGCACTCATGTATCAAACTATGTCTCTTCTTTTACAATAAAAGAATGAACTCTATTGTAATAAATCAACACACTCATTCCTTCCTGCCCATGTTAACTAAATACTGAATTTATAAGAATCTCAGACTAAAGCCTTATCACAAAATTCAAGTCTGCTTATTTTCTAATCCTAATAAATGTAATCGTGCCTTTCCATCAATGACTTGAAGCTCCGCACAATTTTTATCTTCATTTGTTTCCCTCTGTAGAAAGGTTATTTTCCCATTACTAGTTCAGAACAATTTGATCCTATACACATGCCAAGATAGCATTTTTACCTACACTTATAAAGATGTTTCTTTCTGTGTAATTTTGCTACGTTTTCAATGCTTTTCCTCCATTTCCCCTTTTACCATGTCATTTTTTACTCCATGTAGGTTAATCAATATCCTTGGAATCTGCATTTATACATCTTACATTGTTTTTTTACGAATATGAAGTTTCTAAAATTCCATCTTAATTTTCTTCTGGAAGTTGTTAAAAAGGACATGATTTAAAATGCAACAACTTATATCCTCTCTGTTTTCCTTTGGACCCATTAAGTCCTAATTTAATTCCAGCTTTGAATCCTATTTCCCAATCATGGATATATCAGTGTGAATTTTCCTCGGCTTGTCTACAAAACCTGAATAAAATTTTTGACATCACTAGAAGAAATAAAATTCTCTTTTGTTTTCATTTTGTTATACTTGATGAATACAACAGCATATTTGCCAACTTCATGAAATTCCAAACCATAAAACTTACACCCCCTCAAACAAAGCATAATAATGAAGTGATTACACGAAATTTAGAATGAGTAAAATAATCAGTGCTGTAAATGTACAAATACTTACATGTAAAGCAAATGCTATCAGATTTTTATTCCATAATTTTTGCTTCACAATATAAACTAGTAACAAAACTATTGCAACAGTGTGAAAACTATGTCCCAAAGCCATAGAGCACAAAAACCATAAATAATTGATAAGCAGGGAATTGACTTTGAATTCCATGTCATCCAATACAAAATGTTACACCAATTACTGCAGAATACCATAATGGTGCAACCAAATTCTAATTCTTCATTCTATGCATATTCTTGCAATCCAGTAAAGAAGGACCATGTTTTTGATGACAGGTATACACTCCAGCCTTCAGAACACTACAGCATAATTTTACTGCATCTGATGCATTGCAAAGTTGATGTGCAAGCTGAAAATCTGTTACTCTCTGAAACTGTCTACAAAGCTGTCAACATTTTCATTTGCCGTTACATCAGAAAATCCAACACCTCTGCTCCCATATATTTTAGGGCACACTATAAAGTCGGCAAGTATGCGATAGTCATATTCTCTTGTATCGCAATATATCAAGAGATCACCGTAGTTCTATATACTAACATGCAAAAGGATACCACTAAAATAGGAGGACAGGAAAGCATTAATAGAAACCTTCATGACTACGGAAGGGATAAGAAAGGATTATTAGGGAAGGAATGGGACAGGATTTATCCCGGTTACAGGAATGAGATAAATCAAGAGCTCGCATATGGTAGGATCGCTAATTCCTAAAAGTGAGTCACCCATCATCGGGACAATGCCAACTGACTCACTTGCTACCCCATTATTTTATTTTCATTTCTACCTAGATATCTATCAATTGCAGTAGTTCAATTTCATATCTTAAAAAAATTCATTTTTCATCTAAATATTTTTGAGGTTAGGTTGCAGATTCATTTTCATTCAATTTTTTAAGTGTACATACCTATTTGTTCTGTGCGTGCGTATTTATGCCATTTTACCCTCCAACTTGCAACACTGTATGTAACAGATTGACTTATTTTACTATTTTATGATCCAAAATTTCTTAATGTAATTTTTCATCTATTTCAATAAAACAGTTACTGGTCTCTTATCAATTGTTGCCATTTGCAATGATTGCTTAGTTAAGGGATTCAAAAATTAACATGAGATTTTTGTTCATCAAAAAATTTACAGATTTCAAAGATTTTGCTAAATAAATTAATATAATTTTTCACAAATTACAGTATATCCTTTCAATAGCTACAATTGTAACAATGATAGAGTTAATTTAACATGAAACCTAACAACTAATATTATTTCAGTGTCAAGTTTGGATAAAAAAGGTAGTATAGAAAATGCTGTAGAACATACGGGTTAAAGCATGGTACTACATATTTCAAACTTGTGGTTTTGATATGTTGCAATTAACAAAACGGTAAGGATTGCAAATAGTAACATAAATCATTGGGCTACAATAGATTCCTGCAAAGATCCATTGCTTAGAAAATGTCTCGTAAACCTTGAGACTAACTTATAAAGATAAATAGTCATTGACTTATAAGGTAACCCCTATCGTGGACTCTCTGCGCTGCTCAAGAAAACTGAGTGTCACCAGGAAAGTGATGGTGGCAAAGGCACATCATGCAAGAAATCACAAGGATGCCTGCTGCTTAGCTGACATGAGTGGGCAAGAATATTTTTGCAAATTTTGCTTTACATAACCTATCTTAAGATACATATTTTAGTGTGTTTTTGCTGGCACCACTCACCAGCAACTCTTGGATCTCTTGCCGCGACAGGGGTTACCTTATGATTTAAACACCCTATGTGAGGGGCACTATTTATATTGCAAGCATAAACAACTAATTTGCCATTGAAAATTGTTTCATTGTTTCTCAAAACATTCTCCTTTATGATCAATACACTTGTTCATGTGTTACAACCATTTGCAATACCATTTTTAAAATCTGCTTCAGACACCTCTAAAACATGCTGTTTGAATGCATCAACAGCTTCTTCTACCAACAAAAATTGTTGTCCATGCATTTTATTTTTAAGGTTTATGAACGAAAAGAAGTAATCAGGTGTCAAATCAGTAGTGTAAAGTGGCTGTGACATAAATTCAATTTTTTTAATCTTCAAATGCTCGGTTGCTAAGACCAGATGCAAGAGCAATACCACTGTATTGATGAACGATCCAATGACATTTGTTTGTTTTTCTTATTTCACCAGAGTTCCGGCAAACTCATGATTGTTAACAATTCCTGATTGACCATTTATATTCCTCTAAAGGCAATGTTGCCAAATGAAGTTTTTCTGAAGACACAGACAACCAATCGTTTCAAAGTGCTTCAAGTGCAAACAACTTTTGCAGGATTTGGTTCATTGTTAAACACCCATACAGTCGACTGCTGTTTAAGTTCCGGCTCCTCATATGCATAGATCTAAGATTTGTAACATGTTACAAAACTTATATACACCTTTTGAAGCTCGCCATTGTACTTCTTGGGCATTTGTGTGCACCAATCAATATGAGCATCCTTTTGAGATTGTGTCAAATTATGCAGATTCCAATGAGAGCAAACCTTATTCATGGCTAAATATTTTATATATGCTGGCAGAACTAATATCTAGGGTTTGCCTCTATCTCACAGTGTATGGTATGACCATGACCATCTTCCACTATTTTTGCACAGCATTAATGTTGACACAACAACCGATTTTGGATGACCATAAATTTCATCTGAGCGAATTGAGGCCACAATTTAATCCGTTATACCAGTATTTTACAATGGTAAAGGATGGAGCTTCATTGTCAAATGTAGTAGTAAATTGATCAATGCACGTTGAAAATCATAATAAAGCATTGCATGAAAATTTTAATACGTTAATTCCATCTTTTCAATGAGACACAATTTAAAAGCCAAGGCAAACAACACAAATAATGCTCTATTGACAAAATATCTGGAGTAACTTATAGTCAACAATATTAAACTTTCCAGTACAAACAACAGATGGCACCTACATCAATTAATGTTTCCAAGGTTCAAAGTATAAATAGTTGCCCTTGCAATTATGCAATAATCATTAGGCATGAGCTAAGGATAATTGCTCACAATACTTCGTCACTAAAACGATAAGAGATTCTGGGATTATATAACAAACTGCAAAATAAAACTTGACAGCTCAGAAGCTTGTTTAAACACAAACTGTAACCCTTATGAATGCTTCTGTGTTTATTTAAACACAGAAATTTGAATACATATTATCATCTTATAAACTCATTTTTATATTGTTAATCATATACTGTAACATATATTTATCATATCTTCATACCTCTGCTGCTTATTTGACAATACCATGAACTCCTATATTCTTTTGGTTAACAATAATACTAATCTAAATTTAACCAAATCACAAAAGTTTGAAGGTTGAAAACAATGGGGTTTCACCTCCAGGGTAAAACAATGATAAATTATCAGTCAAAAACATTGAACTGTGGATGTAGCATTGTTATGTGGACGTTCCGCACGCAAGGAAGACATGCAATGAAATGTTAATAAAAACATAATTGTCTTGTCTTCCTTGCATCCCCTGGTCACGACAAGGACGAATCCACTTCGACCAGTCCTTTTGACATGAAAGTTTAAAGAATCACAGCAAATATTCTTAATATTTGTAATCGCAAGTGGCTATGTAGACTCCAAGGACATTAACTTTCACTGAAAAAATGCATGGTGGCATTGAAGAAAATGTGTGTTAAGGCTAATTAAATCATAGAAATCTCACAAAGAAAAATTATAGTTACAACTGCAGGTCAAAATATTTCCAAATGGATAATCTAATATTCTGGTTGTTCATGCTAAGAAAACGATATTCTTCAATACACACAAATATACATGAGAAACCTGCACTGGGCTTCATTGTAGACAGAGAAATCAAAGTACTTGCATTAGTGTAGAGAATAACCAGATTTTAAGTTTGCAAGAAGAGCTTTTTTCAGCTGACTCCTAATCAGTGGCTTAAATAATGTTGACAAAGTTTCAATTGTATGCTATTTGTTACAGGAAGTTTCTCTAATACTGTAACCGAAGACACACAATTTGATTCATGAGAGCAAGGGACCATAAATGTGTGACAAGAAAAGCTGGTTCAAAAATAAGTCACAACTAATACGCTAACAAAATATCCAAGATAATTATTGTAGACAAAGAATTTATCCCCACTTTGGAATTCTACTGGTAGAATACTTCTGTGGATAAGTTACAATATGAAAGCTTTGAACCATTAGACAAAAGACTCTTATGGCTATTTTTGAGATTTTATATGCAATACTGTGGATATGCAATTCATACCACAAAAAGGGCTGATTCTAAGGTAATTCACAACTAATATGGCAACAAAATTTCTGGAGTAACTATTGTAGACAATAGCGCTAATAGTACTGTCATTAATAAGGCACAAATTTCAGGATGAAACCTGTTTTGAATGGCCCTGCGTTATGTTTCTTCAGTGTTTTACATACATCACACAATGGCCAACTTCTGTCTTTAGTACAACCCCACACTGGCAACCTGGATTCACATGACTCACAATGAGGGATCATAAATCTTCCTCTACACAAGATTTTTTTACATATGCTGAATTAGCAGATAATTTAACTTATGCCAATGCTGTAAATGTCTCTACCATAAGCAAATTATAGATTATCTTCCCAAACGCAAACATTAGATGCAGTGTAACAAAGGATCTATGACTTAATTGTGAATTTGAAGGTTTTTTAAACGCTAAGAAATAATTACAATTTTTCTGCTTTGTAAGAGCAATGAGGGTGATTTTGTAGTTAACCAGAACTGCAAATGCCTATATATTGGTGAATTATGTATGTTTTCAACAAAACCAAATTTAAATGAAATTTAATATCATTGGGTTTAATAGTTTTAAGTTGAACCCTGAACATGTGAATCCTAATCACATAATGTTGAGTAGAAAATAGTATGGGGAAAAAAAAGCTCCAAATACTAGAACTTCCTCAAATGCTGATATAAACATTTACAGAGTTGTTCTCATAAATGTCAAATACTTGCATAGCCATTTGCACTCATGTATCAAACTATGTCTCTTCTTTTACAATAAAAGAATGAACTCTATTGTAATAAATCAACACACTCATTCCTTCCTGCCCATGTTAACTAAATACTGAATTTATAAGAATCTCAGACTAAAGCCTTATCACAAAATTCAAGTCTGCTTATTTTCTAATCCTAATAAATGTAATCGTGCCTTTCCATCAATGACTTGAAGCTCCGCACAATTTTTATCTTCATTTGTTTCCCTCTGTAGAAAGGTTATTTTCCCATTACTAGTTCAGAACAATTTGATCCTATACACATGCCAAGATAGCATTTTTACCTACACTTATAAAGATGTTTCTTTCTGTGTAATTTTGCTACGTTTTCAATGCTTTTCCTCCATTTCCCCTTTTACCATGTCATTTTTTACTCCATGTAGGTTAATCAATATCCTTGGAATCTGCATTTATACATCTTACATTGTTTTTTTACGAATATGAAGTTTCTAAAATTCCATCTTAATTTTCTTCTGGAAGTTGTTAAAAAGGACATGATTTAAAATGCAACAACTTATATCCTCTCTGTTTTCCTTTGGACCCATTAAGTCCTAATTTAATTCCAGCTTTGAATCCTATTTCCCAATCATGGATATATCAGTGTGAATTTTCCTCGGCTTGTCTACAAAACCTGAATAAAATTTTTGACATCACTAGAAGAAATAAAATTCTCTTTTGTTTTCATTTTGTTATACTTGATGAATACAACAGCATATTTGCCAACTTCATGAAATTCAAAACCATAAAACTTACACCCCCTCAAACAAAGCATAATAATGAAGTGATTACACGAAATTTAGAATGAGTAAAATAATCAGTGCTGTAAATGTACAAATACTTACATGTAAAGCAAATGCTATCAGATTTTTATTCCATAATTTTTGCTTCACAATATAAACTAGTAACAAAACTATTGCAACAGTGTGAAAACTATGTCCCAAAGCCATAGAGCACAAAAACCATAAATAATTGATAAGCAGGGAATTGACTTTGAATTCCATGTCATCCAATACAAAATGTTACACCAATTACTGCAGAATACCATAATGGTGCAACCAAATTCTAATTCTTCATTCTATGCATATTCTTGCAATCCAGTAAAGAAGGACCATGTTTTTGATGACAGGTATACACTCCAGCCTTCAGAACACTACAGCATAATTTTACTGCATCTGATGCATTGCAAAGTTGATGTGCAAGCTGAAAATCTGTTACTCTCTGAAACTGTCTACAAAGCTGTCAACATTTTCATTTGCCGTTACATCAGAAAATCCAACACCTCTGCTCCCATATATTTTAGGGCACACTATAAAGTCGGCAAGTATGCGATAGTCATATTCTCTTGTATCGCAATATATCAAGAGATCACCGTAGTTCTATATACTAACATGCAAAAGGATACCACTAAAATAGGAGGACAGGAAAGCATTAATAGAAACCTTCATGACTACGGAAGGGATAAGAAAGGATTATTAGGGAAGGAATGGGACAGGATTTATCCCGGTTACAGGAATGAGATAAATCAAGAGCTCGCATATGGTAGGATCGCTAATTCCTAAAAGTGAGTCACCCATCATCGGGACAATGCCAACTGACTCACTTGCTACCCCATTATTTTATTTTCATTTCTACCTAGATATCTATCAATTGCAGTAGTTCAATTTCATATCTTAAAAAAATTCATTTTTCATCTAAATATTTTTGAGGTTAGGTTGCAGATTCATTTTCATTCAATTTTTTAAGTGTACATACCTATTTGTTCTGTGCGTGCGTATTTATGCCATTTTACCCTCCAACTTGCAACACTGTATGTAACAGATTGACTTATTTTACTATTTTATGATCCAAAATTTCTTAATGTAATTTTTCATCTATTTCAATAAAACAGTTACTGGTCTCTTATCAATTGTTGCCATTTGCAATGATTGCTTAGTTAAGGGATTCAAAAATTAACATGAGATTTTTGTTCATCAAAAAATTTACAGATTTCAAAGATTTTGCTAAATAAATTAATATAATTTTTCACAAATTACAGTATATCCTTTCAATAGCTACAATTGTAACAATGATAGAGTTAATTTAACATGAAACCTAACAACTAATATTATTTCAGTGTCAAGTTTGGATAAAAAAGGTAGTATAGAAAATGCTGTAGAACATACGGGTTAAAGCATGGTACTACATATTTCAAACTTGTGGTTTTGATATGTTGCAATTAACAAAACGGTAAGGATTGCAAATAGTAACATAAATCATTGGGCTACAATAGATTCCTGCAAAGATCCATTGCTTAGAAAATGTCTCGTAAACCTTGAGACTAACTTATAAAGATAAATAGTCATTGACTTATAAGGTAACCCCTATCGTGGACTCTCTGCGCTGCTCAAGAAAACTGAGTGTCACCAGGAAAGTGATGGTGGCAAAGGCACATCATGCAAGAAATCACAAGGATGCCTGCTGCTTAGCTGACATGAGTGGGCAAGAATATTTTTGCAAATTTTGCTTTACATAACCTATCTTAAGATACATATTTTAGTGTGTTTTTGCTGGCACCACTCACCAGCAACTCTTGGATCTCTTGCCGCGACAGGGGTTACCTTATGATTTAAACACCCTATGTGAGGGGCACTATTTATATTGCAAGCATAAACAACTAATTTGCCATTGAAAATTGTTTCATTGTTTCTCAAAACATTCTCCTTTATGATCAATACACTTGTTCATGTGTTACAACCATTTGCAATACCATTTTTTAAAATCTGCTTCAGACACCTCTAAAACATGCTGTTTGAATGCATCAACAGCTTCTTCTACCAACAAAAATTGTTGTCCATGCATTTTATTTTTAAGGTTTATGAACGAAAAGAAGTAATCAGGTGTCAAATCAGTAGTGTAAAGTGGCTGTGACATAAATTCAATTTTTTTAATCTTCAAATGCTCGGTTGCCAAGACCAGATGCCAGAGCAATACCACTGTATTGATGAACGATCCAATGACATTTGTTTGTTTTTCTTATTTCACCAGAGTTCCGGCAAACTCATGATTGTTAACAATTCCTAATTGACCATTTATATTCCTCTAAAGGCAATGTTGCCAAATGAAGTTTTTCTGAAGACACAGACAACCAATCGTTTCAAAGTGCTTCAAGTGCAAACAACTTTTGCAGGATTTGGTTCATTGTTAAACACCCATACAGTCGACTGCTGTTTAAGTTCCGGCTCCTCATATGCATAGATCTAAGATTTGTAACATGTTACAAAACTTATATACACCTTTTGAAGCTCGCCATTGTACTTCTTGGGCATTTGTGTGCACCAATCAATATGAGCATCCTTTTGAGATTGTGTCAAATTATGCAGATTCCAATGAGAGCAAACCTTATTCATGGCTAAATATTTTATATATGCTGGCAGAACTAATATCTAGGGTTTGCCTCTATCTCACAGTGTATGGTATGACCATGACCATCTTCCACTATTTTTGCACAGCATTAATGTTGACACAACAACCGATTTTGGATGACCATAAATTTCATCTGAGCGAATTGAGGCCACAATTTAATCCGTTATACCAGTATTTTACAATGGTAAAGGATGGAGCTTCATTGTCAAATGTAGTAGTAAATTGATCAATGCACGTTGAAAATCATAATAAAGCATTGCATGAAAATTTTAATACGTTAATTCCATCTTTTCAATGAGACACAATTTAAAAGCCAAGGCAAACAACACAAATAATGCTCTATTGACAAAATATCTGGAGTAACTTATAGTCAACAATATTAAACTTTCCAGTACAAACAACAGATGGCACCTACATCAATTAATGTTTCCAAGGTTCAAAGTATAAATAGTTGCCCTTGCAATTATGCAATAATCATTAGGCATGAGCTAAGGATAATTGCTCACAATACTTCGTCACTAAAACGATAAGAGATTCTGGGATTATATAACAAACTGCAAAATAAAACTTGACAGCTCAGAAGCTTGTTTAAACACAAACTGTAACCCTTATGAATGCTTCTGTGTTTATTTAAACACAGAAATTTGAATACATATTATCATCTTATAAACTCATTTTTATATTGTTAATCATATACTGTAACATATATTTATCATATCTTCATACCTCTGCTGCTTATTTGACAATACCATGAACTCCTATATTCTTTTGGTTAACAATAATACTAATCTAAATTTAACCAAATCACAAAAGTTTGAAGGTTGAAAACAATGGGGTTTCACCTCCAGGGTAAAACAATGATAAATTATCAGTCAAAAACATTGAACTGTGGATGTAGCATTGTTATGTGGACGTTCCGCACGCAAGGAAGACATGCAATGAAATGTTAATAAAAACATAATTGTCTTGTCTTCCTTGCATCCCCTGGTCACGACAAGGACGAATCCACTTCGACCAGTCCTTTTGACATGAAAGTTTAAAGAATCACAGCAAATATTCTTAATATTTGTAATCGCAAGTGGCTATGTAGACTCCAAGGACATTAACTTTCACTGAAAAAATGCATGGTGGCATTGAAGAAAATGTGTGTTAAGGCTAAT
The DNA here is from genome assembly GCA_030762935.1 of Hymenopus coronatus. Taxonomy (NCBI): domain Eukaryota; kingdom Metazoa; phylum Arthropoda; class Insecta; order Mantodea; family Hymenopodidae; genus Hymenopus; species Hymenopus coronatus. Next base: position 62,550,102 of record CM060900.1, read on the forward strand.
TAAATCATAGAAATCTCACAAAGAAAAATTATAGTTACAACTGCAGGTCAAAATATTTCCAAATGGATAATCTAATATTCTGGTTGTTCATGCTAAGAAAACGATATTCTTCAATACACACAAATATACATGAGAAACCTGCACTGGGCTTCATTGTAGACAGAGAAATCAAAGTACTTGCATTAGTGTAGAGAATAACCAGATTTTAAGTTTGCAAGAAGAGCTTTTTTCAGCTGACTCCTAATCAGTGGCTTAAATAATGTTGACAAAGTTTCAATTGTATGCTATTTGTTACAGGAAGTTTCTCTAATACTGTAACCGAAGACACACAATTTGATTCATGAGAGCAAGGGACCATAAATGTGTGACAAGAAAAGCTGATTCAAAAATAAGTCACAACTAATACGCTAACAAAATATCCAAGATAATTATTGTAGACAAAGAATTTATCCCCACTTTGGAATTCTACTGGTAGAATACTTCTGTGGATAAGTTACAATATGAAAGCTTTGAACCATTAGACAAAAGACTCTTATGGCTATTTTTGAGATTTTATATGCAATACTGTGGATATGCAATTCATACCACAAAAAGGGCTGATTCTAAGGTAATTCACAACTAATATGGCAACAAAATTTCTGGAGTAACTATTGTAGACAATAGCGCTAATAGTACTGTCATTAATAAGGCACAAATTTCAGGATGAAACCTGTTTTGAATGGCCCTGCGTTATGTTTCTTCAGTGTTTTACATACATCACACAATGGCCAACTTCTGTCTTTAGTACAACCCCACACTGGCAACCTGGATTCACATGACTCACAATGAGGGATCATAAATCTTCCTCTACACAAGATTTTTTTACATATGCTGAATTAGCAGATAATTTAACTTATGCCAATGCTGTAAATGTCTCTACCATAAGCAAATTATAGATTATCTTCCCAAACGCAAACATTAGATGCAGTGTAACAAAGGATCTATGACTTAATTGTGAATTTGAAGGTTTTTTAAATGCTAAGAAATAATTACAATTTTTCTGCTTTGTAAGAGCAATGAGGGTGATTTTGTAGTTAACCAGAACTGCAAATGCCTATATATTGGTGAATTATGTATGTTTTCAACAAAACCAAATTTAAATGAAATTTAATATCATTGGGTTTAATAGTTTTAAGTTGAACCCTGAACATGTGAATCCTAATCACATAATGTTGAGTAGAAAATAGTATGGGGAAAAAAAAGCTCCAAATACTAGAACTTCCTCAAATGCTGATATAAACATTTACAGAGTTGTTCTCATAAATGTCAAATACTTGCATAGCCATTTGCACTCATGTATCAAACTATGTCTCTTCTTTTACAATAAAAGAATGAACTCTATTGTAATAAATCAACACACTCATTCCTTCCTGCCCATGTTAACTAAATACTGAATTTATAAGAATCTCAGACTAAAGCCTTATCACAAAATTCAAGTCTGCTTATTTTCTAATCCTAATAAATGTAATCGTGCCTTTCCATCAATGACTTGAAGCTCCGCACAATTTTTATCTTCATTTGTTTCCCTCTGTAGAAAGGTTATTTTCCCATTACTAGTTCAGAACAATTTGATCCTATACACATGCCAAGATAGCATTTTTACCTACACTTATAAAGATGTTTCTTTCTGTGTAATTTTGCTACGTTTTCAATGCTTTTCCTCCATTTCCCCTTTTACCATGTCATTTTTTACTCCATGTAGGTTAATCAATATCCTTGGAATCTGCATTTATACATCTTACATTGTTTTTTTACGAATATGAAGTTTCTAAAATTCCATCTTAATTTTCTTCTGGAAGTTGTTAAAAAGGACATGATTTAAAATGCAACAACTTATATCCTCTCTGTTTTCCTTTGGACCCATTAAGTCCTAATTTAATTCCAGCTTTGAATCCTATTTCCCAATCATGGATATATCAGTGTGAATTTTCCTCGGCTTGTCTACAAAACCTGAATAAAATTTTTGACATCACTAGAAGAAATAAAATTCTCTTTTGTTTTCATTTTGTTATACTTGATGAATACAACAGCATATTTGCCAACTTCATGAAATTCAAAACCATAAAACTTACACCCCCTCAAACAAAGCATAATAATGAAGTGATTACACGAAATTTAGAATGAGTAAAATAATCAGTGCTGTAAATGTACAAATACTTACATGTAAAGCAAATGCTATCAGATTTTTATTCCATAATTTTTGCTTCACAATATAAACTAGTAACAAAACTATTGCAACAGTGTGAAAACTATGTCCCAAAGCCATAGAGCACAAAAACCATAAATAATTGATAAGCAGGGAATTGACTTTGAATTCCATGTCATCCAATACAAAATGTTACACCAATTACTGCAGAATACCATAATGGTGCAACCAAATTCTAATTCTTCATTCTATGCATATTCTTGCAATCCAGTAAAGAAGGACCATGTTTTTGATGACAGGTATACACTCCAGCCTTCAGAACACTACAGCATAATTTTACTGCATCTGATGCATTGCAAAGTTGATGTGCAAGCTGAAAATCTGTTACTCTCTGAAACTGTCTACAAAGCTGTCAACATTTTCATTTGCCGTTACTTCAGAAAATCCAACACCTCTGCTCCCATATATTTTAGGGCACACTATAAAGTCGGCAAGTATGCGATAGTCATATTCTCTTGTATCGCAATATATCAAGAGATCACCGTAGTTCTATATACTAACATGCAAAAGGATACCACTAAAATAGGAGGACAGGAAAGCATTAATAGAAACCTTCATGACTACGGAAGGGATAAGAAAGGATTATTAGGGAAGGAATGGGACAGGATTTATCCCGGTTACAGGAATGAGATAAATCAAGAGCTCGCATATGGTAGGATCGCTAATTCCTAAAAGTGAGTCACCCATCATCGGGACAATGCCAACTGACTCACTTGCTACCCCATTATTTTATTTTCATTTCTACCTAGATATCTATCAATTGCAGTAGTTCAATTTCATATCTTAAAAAAATTCATTTTTCATCTAAATATTTTTGAGGTTAGGTTGCAGATTCATTTTCATTCAATTTTTTAAGTGTACATACCTATTTGTTCTGTGCGTGCGTATTTATGCCATTTTACCCTCCAACTTGCAACACTGTATGTAACAGATTGACTTATTTTACTATTTTATGATCCAAAATTTCTTAATGTAATTTTTCATCTATTTCAATAAAACAGTTACTGGTCTCTTATCAATTGTTGCCATTTGCAATGATTGCTTAGTTAAGGGATTCAAAAATTAACATGAGATTTTTGTTCATCAAAAAATTTACAGATTTCAAAGATTTTGCTAAATAAATTAATATAATTTTTCACAAATTACAGTATATCCTTTCAATAGCTACAATTGTAACAATGATAGAGTTAATTTAACATGAAACCTAACAACTAATATTATTTCAGTGTCAAGTTTGGATAAAAAAGGTAGTATAGAAAATGCTGTAGAACATACGGGTTAAAGCATGGTACTACATATTTCAAACTTGTGGTTTTGATATGTTGCAATTAACAAAACGGTAAGGATTGCAAATAGTAACATAAATCATTGGGCTACAATAGATTCCTGCAAAGATCCATTGCTTAGAAAATGTCTCGTAAACCTTGAGACTAACTTATAAAGATAAATAGTCATTGACTTATAAGGTAACCCCTATCGTGGACTCTCTGCGCTGCTCAAGAAAACTGAGTGTCACCAGGAAAGTGATGGTGGCAAAGGCACATCATGCAAGAAATCACAAGGATGCCTGCTGCTTAGCTGACATGAGTGGGCAAGAATATTTTTGCAAATTTTGCTTTACATAACCTATCTTAAGATACATATTTTAGTGTGTTTTTGCTGGCACCACTCACCAGCAACTCTTGGATCTCTTGCCGCGACAGGGGTTACCTTATGATTTAAACACCCTATGTGAGGGGCACTATTTATATTGCAAGCATAAACAACTAATTTGCCATTGAAAATTGTTTCATTGTTTCTCAAAACATTCTCCTTTATGATCAATACACTTGTTCATGTGTTACAACCATTTGCAATACCATTTTTAAAATCTGCTTCAGACACCTCTAAAACATGCTGTTTGAATGCATCAACAGCTTCTTCTACCAACAAAAATTGTTGTCCATGCATTTTATTTTTAAGGTTTATGAACGAAAAGAAGTAATCAGGTGTCAAATCAGTAGTGTAAAGTGGCTGTGACATAAATTCAATTTTTTTAATCTTCAAATGCTCGGTTGCTAAGACCAGATGCAAGAGCAATACCACTGTATTGATGAACGATCCAATGACATTTGTTTGTTTTTCTTATTTCACCAGAGTTCCGGCAAACTCATGATTGTTAACAATTCCTGATTGACCATTTATATTCCTCTAAAGGCAATGTTGCCAAATGAAGTTTTTCTGAAGACACAGACAACCAATCGTTTCAAAGTGCTTCAAGTGCAAACAACTTTTGCAGGATTTGGTTCATTGTTAAACACCCATACAGTCGACTGCTGTTTAAGTTCCGGCTCCTCATATGCATAGATCTAAGATTTGTAACATGTTACAAAACTTATATACACCTTTTGAAGCTCGCCATTGTACTTCTTGGGCATTTGTGTGCACCAATCAATATGAGCATCCTTTTGAGATTGTGTCAAATTATGCAGATTCCAATGAGAGCAAACCTTATTCATGGCTAAATATTTTATATATGCTGGCAGAACTAATATCTAGGGTTTGCCTCTATCTCACAGTGTATGGTATGACCATGACCATCTTCCACTATTTTTGCACAGCATTAATGTTGACACAACAACCGATTTTGGATGACCATAAATTTCATCTGAGCGAATTGAGGCCACAATTTAATCCGTTATACCAGTATTTTACAATGGTAAAGGATGGAGCTTCATTGTCAAATGTAGTAGTAAATTGATCAATGCACGTTGAAAATCATAATAAAGCATTGCATGAAAATTTTAATACGTTAATTCCATCTTTTCAATGAGACACAATTTAAAAGCCAAGGCAAACAACACAAATAATGCTCTATTGACAAAATATCTGGAGTAACTTATAGTCAACAATATTAAACTTTCCAGTACAAACAACAGATGGCACCTACATCAATTAATGTTTCCAAGGTTCAAAGTATAAATAGTTGCCCTTGCAATTATGCAATAATTATTAGGCATGAGCTAAGGATAATTGCTCACAATACTTCGTCACTAAAACGATAAGAGATTCTGGGATTATATAACAAACTGCAAAATAAAACTTGACAGCTCAGAAGCTTGTTTAAACACAAACTGTAACCCTTATGAATGCTTCTGTGTTTATTTAAACACAGAAATTTGAATACATATTATCATCTTATAAACTCATTTTTATATTGTTAATCATATACTGTAACATATATTTATCATATCTTCATACCTCTGCTGCTTATTTGACAATACCATGAACTCCTATATTCTTTTGGTTAACAATAATACTAATCTAAATTTAACCAAATCACAAAAGTTTGAAGGTTGAAAACAATGGGGTTTCACCTCCAGGGTAAAACAATGATAAATTATCAGTCAAAAACATTGAACTGTGGATGTAGCATTGTTATGTGGACGTTCCGCACGCAAGGAAGACATGCAATGAAATGTTAATAAAAACATAATTGTCTTGTCTTCCTTGCATCCCCTGGTCACGACAAGGACGAATCCACTTCGACCAGTCCTTTTGACATGAAAGTTTAAAGAATCACAGCAAATATTCTTAATATTTGTAATCGCAAGTGGCTATGTAGACTCCAAGGACATTAACTTTCACTGAAAAAATGCATGGTGGCATTGAAGAAAATGTGTGTTAAGGCTAATTAAATCATAGAAATCTCACAAAGAAAAATTATAGTTACAACTGCAGGTCAAAATATTTCCAAATGGATAATCTAATATTCTGGTTGTTCATGCTAAGAAAACGATATTCTTCAATACACACAAATATACATGAGAAACCTGCACTGGGCTTCATTGTAGACAGAGAAATCAAAGTACTTGCATTAGTGTAGAGAATAACCAGATTTTAAGTTTGCAAGAAGAGCTTTTTTCAGCTGACTCCTAATCAGTGGCTTAAATAATGTTGACAAAGTTTCAATTGTATGCTATTTGTTACAGGAAGTTTCTCTAATACTGTAACCGAAGACACACAATTTGATTCATGAGAGCAAGGGACCATAAATGTGTGACAAGAAAAGCTGGTTCAAAAATAAGTCACAACTAATACGCTAACAAAATATCCAAGATAATTATTGTAGACAAAGAATTTATCCCCACTTTGGAATTCTACTGGTAGAATACTTCTGTGGATAAGTTACAATATGAAAGCTTTGAACCATTAGACAAAAGACTCTTATGGCTATTTTTGAGATTTTATATGCAATACTGTGGATATGCAATTCATACCACAAAAAGGGCTGATTCTAAGGTAATTCACAACTAATATGGCAACAAAATTTCTGGAGTAACTATTGTAGACAATAGCGCTAATAGTACTGTCATTAATAAGGCACAAATTTCAGGATGAAACCTGTTTTGAATGGCCCTGCGTTATGTTTCTTCAGTGTTTTACATACATCACACAATGGCCAACTTCTGTCTTTAGTACAACCCCACACTGGCAACCTGGATTCACATGACTCACAATGAGGGATCATAAATCTTCCTCTACACAAGATTTTTTTACATATGCTGAATTAGCAGATAATTTAACTTATGCCAATGCTGTAAATGTCTCTACCATAAGCAAATTATAGATTATCTTCCCAAACGCAAACATTAGATGCAGTGTAACAAAGGATCTATGACTTAATTGTGAATTTGAAGGTTTTTTAAATGCTAAGAAATAATTACAATTTTTCTGCTTTGTAAGAGCAATGAGGGTGATTTTGTAGTTAACCAGAACTGCAAATGCCTATATATTGGTGAATTATGTATGTTTTCAACAAAACCAAATTTAAATGAAATTTAATATCATTGGGTTTAATAGTTTTAAGTTGAACCCTGAACATGTGAATCCTAATCACATAATGTTGAGTAGAAAATAGTATGGGGAAAAAAAAGCTCCAAATACTAGAACTTCCTCAAATGCTGATATAAACATTTACAGAGTTGTTCTCATAAATGTCAAATACTTGCATAGCCATTTGCACTCATGTATCAAACTATGTCTCTTCTTTTACAATAAAAGAATGAACTCTATTGTAATAAATCAACACACTCATTCCTTCCTGCCCATGTTAACTAAATACTGAATTTATAAGAATCTCAGTCTAAAGCCTTATCACAAAATTCAAGTCTGCTTATTTTCTAATCCTAATAAATGTAATCGTGCCTTTCCATCAATGACTTGAAGCTCCGCACAATTTTTATCTTCATTTGTTTCCCTCTGTAGAAAGGTTATTTTCCCATTACTAGTTCAGAACAATTTGATCCTATACACATGCCAAGATAGCATTTTTACCTACACTTATAAAGATGTTTCTTTCTGTGTAATTTTGCTACGTTTTCAATGCTTTTCCTCCATTTCCCCTTTTACCATGTCATTTTTTACTCCATGTAGGTTAATCAATATCCTTGGAATCTGCATTTATACATCTTACATTGTTTTTTTTACGAATATGAAGTTTCTAAAATTCCATCTTAATTTTCTTCTGGAAGTTGTTAAAAAGGACATGATTTAAAATGCAACAACTTATATCCTCTCTGTTTTCCTTTGGACCCATTAAGTCCTAATTTAATTCCAGCTTTGAATCCTATTTCCCAATCATGGATATATCAGTGTGAATTTTCCTCGGCTTGTCTACAAAACCTGAATAAAATTTTTGACATCACTAGAAGAAATAAAATTCTCTTTTGTTTTCATTTTGTTATACTTGATGAATACATCAGCATATTTGCCAACTTCATGAAATTCAAAACCATAAAACTTACACCCCCTCAAACAAAGAATAATAATGAAGTGATTACACGAAATTTAGAATGAGTAAAATAATCAGTGCTGTAAATGTACAAATACTTACATGTAAAGCAAATGCTATCAGATTTTTATTCCATAATTTTTGCTTCACAATATAAACTAGTAACAAAACTATTGCAACAGTGTGAAAACTATGTCCCAAAGCCATAGAGCACAAAAACCATAAATAATTGATAAGCAGGGAATTGACTTTGAATTCCATGTCATCCAATACAAAATGTTACACCAATTACTGCAGAATACCATAATGGTGCAACCAAATTCTAATTCTTCATTCTATGCATATTCTTGCAATCCAGTAAAGAAGGACCATGTTTTTGATGACAGGTATACACTCCAGCCTTCAGAACACTACAGCATAATTTTACTGCATCTGATGCATTGCAAAGTTGATGTGCAAGCTGAAAATCTGTTACTCTCTGAAACTGTCTACAAAGCTGTCAACATTTTCATTTGCCGTTACATCAGAAAATCCAACACCTCTGCTCCCATATATTTTAGGGCACACTATAAAGTCGGCAAGTATGCGATAGTCATATTCTCTTGTATCGCAATATATCAAGAGATCACCGTAGTTCTATATACTAACATGCAAAAGGATACCACTAAAATAGGAGGACAGGAAAGCATTAATAGAAACCTTCATGACTACGGAAGGGATAAGAAAGGATTATTAGGGAAGGAATGGGACAGGATTTATCCCGGTTACAGGAATGAGATAAATCAAGAGCTCGCATATGGTAGGATCGCTAATTCCTAAAAGTGAGTCACCCATCATCGGGACAATGCCAACTGACTCACTTGCTACCCCATTATTTTATTTTCATTTCTACCTAGATATCTATCAATTGCAGTAGTTCAATTTCATATCTTAAAAAAATTCATTTTTCATCTAAATATTTTTGAGGTTAGGTTGCAGATTCATTTTCATTCAATTTTTTAAGTGTACATACCTATTTGTTCTGTGCGTGCGTATTTATGCCATTTTACCCTCCAACTTGCAACACTGTATGTAACAGATTGACTTATTTTACTATTTTATGATCCAAAATTTCTTAATGTAATTTTTCATCTATTTCAATAAAACAGTTACTGGTCTCTTATCAATTGTTGCCATTTGCAATGATTGCTTAGTTAAGGGATTCAAAAATTAACATGAGATTTTTGTTCATCAAAAAATTTACAGATTTCAAAGATTTTGCTAAATAAATTAATATAATTTTTCACAAATTACAGTATATCCTTTCAATAGCTACAATTGTAACAATGATAGAGTTAATTTAACATGAAACCTAACAACTAATATTATTTCAGTGTCAAGTTTGGATAAAAAAGGTAGTATAGAAAATGCTGTAGAACATACGGGTTAAAGCATGGTACTACATATTTCAAACTTGTGGTTTTGATATGTTGCAATTAACAAAACGGTAAGGATTGCAAATAGTAACATAAATCATTGGGCTACAATAGATTCCTGCAAAGATCCATTGCTTAGAAAATGTCTCGTAAACCTTGAGACTAACTTATAAAGATAAATAGTCATTGACTTATAAGGTAACCCCTATCGTGGACTCTCTGCGCTGCTCAAGAAAACTGAGTGTCACCAGGAAAGTGATGGTGGCAAAGGCACATCATGCAAGAAATCACAAGGATGCCTGCTGCTTAGCTGACATGAGTGGGCAAGAATATTTTTGCAAATTTTGCTTTACATAACCTATCTTAAGATACATATTTTAGTGTGTTTTTGCTGGCACCACTCACCAGCAACTCTTGGATCTCTTGCCGCGACAGGGGTTACCTTATGATTTAAACACCCTATGTGAGGGGCACTATTTATATTGCAAGCATAAACAACTAATTTGCCATTGAAAATTGTTTCATTGTTTCTCAAAACATTCTCCTTTATGATCAATACACTTGTTCATGTGTTACAACCATTTGCAATACCATTTTTAAAATCTGCTTCAGACACCTCTAAAACATGCTGTTTGAATGCATCAACAGCTTCTTCTACCAACAAAAATTGTTGTCCATGCATTTTATTTTTAAGGTTTATGAACGAAAAGAAGTAATCAGGTGTCAAATCAGTAGTGTAAAGTGGCTGTGACATAAATTCAATTTTTTTAATCTTCATATGCTCGGTTGCTAAGACCAGATGCAAGAGCAATACCACTGTATTGATGAACGATCCAATGACATTTGTTTGTTTTTCTTATTTCACCAGAGTTCCGGCAAACTCATGATTGTTAACAATTCCTGATTGACCATTTATATTCCTCTAAAGGCAATGTTGCCAAATGAAGTTTTTCTGAAGACACAGACAACCAATCGTTTCAAAGTGCTTCAAGTGCAAACAACTTTTGCAGGATTTGGTTCATTGTTAAACACCCATACAGTCGACTGCTGTTTAAGTTCCGGCTCCTCATATGCATAGATCTAAGATTTGTAACATGTTACAAAACTTATATACACCTTTTGAAGCTCGCCATTGTACTTCTTGGGCATTTGTGTGCACCAATCAATATGAGCATCCTTTTGAGATTGTGTCAAATTATGCAGATTCCAATGAGAGCAAACCTTATTCATGGCTAAATATTTTATATATGCTGGCAGAACTAATATCTAGGGTTTGCCTCTATCTCACAGTGTATGGTATGACCATGACCATCTTCCACTATTTTTGCACAGCATTAATGTTGACACAACAACCGATTTTGGATGACCATAAATTTCATCTGAGCGAATTGAGGCCACAATTTAATCCGTTATACCAGTATTTTACAATGGTAAAGGATGGAGCTTCATTGTCAAATGTAGTAGTAAATTGATCAATGCACGTTGAAAATCATAATAAAGCATTGCATGAAAATTTTAATACGTTAATTCCATCTTTTCAATGAGACACAATTTAAAAGCCAAGGCAAACAACACAAATAATGCTCTATTGACAAAATATCTGGAGTAACTTATAGTCAACAATATTAAACTTTCCAGTACAAACAACAGATGGCACCTACATCAATTAATGTTTCCAAGGTTCAAAGTATAAATAGTTGCCCTTGCAATTATGCAATAATCATTAGGCATGAGCTAAGGATAATTGCTCACAATACTTCGTCACTAAAACGATAAGAGATTCTGGGATTATATAACAAACTGCAAAATAAAACTTGACAGCTCAGAAGCTTGTTTAAACACAAACTGTAACCCTTATGAATGCTTCTGTGTTTATTTAAACACAGAAATTTGAATACATATTATCATCTTATAAACTCATTTTTATATTGTTAATCATATACTGTAACATATATTTATCATATCTTCATACCTCTGCTGCTTATTTGACAATACCATGAACTCCTATATTCTTTTGGTTAACAATAATACTAATCTAAATTTAACCAAATCACAAAAGTTTGAAGGTTGAAAACAATGGGGTTTCACCTCCAGGGTAAAACAATGATAAATTATCAGTCAAAAACATTGAACTGTGGATGTAGCATTGTTATGTGGACGTTCCGCACGCAAGGAAGACATGCAATGAAATGTTAATAAAAACATAATTGTCTTGTCTTCCTTGCATCCCCTGGTCACGACAAGGACGAATCCACTTCGACCAGTCCTTTTGACATGAAAGTTTAAAGAATCACAGCAAATATTCTTAATATTTGTAATCGCAAGTGGCTATGTAGACTCCAAGGACATTAACTTTCACTGAAAAAATGCATGGTGGCATTGAAGAAAATGTGTGTTAAGGCTAATTAAATCATAGAAATCTCACAAAGAAAAATTATAGTTACAACTGCAGGTCAAAATATTTCCAAATGGATAATCTAATATTCTGGTTGTTCATGCTAAGAAAACGATATTCTTCAATACACACAAATATACATGAGAAACCTGCACTGGGCTTCATTGTAGACAGAGAAATCAAAGTACTTGCATTAGTGTAGAGAATAACCAGATTTTAAGTTTGCAAGAAGAGCTTTTTTCAGCTGACTCCTAATCAGTGGCTTAAATAATGTTGACAAAGTTTCAATTGTATGCTATTTGTTACAGGAAGTTTCTCTAATACTGTAACCGAAGACACACAATTTGATTCATGAGAGCAAGGGACCATAAATGTGTGACAAGAAAAGCTGGTTCAAAAATAAGTCACAACTAATACGCTAACAAAATATCCAAGATAATTATTGTAGACAAAGAATTTATCCCCACTTTGGAATTCTACTGGTAGAATACTTCTGTGGATAAGTTACAATATGAAAGCTTTGAACCATTAGACAAAAGACTCTTATGGCTATTTTTGAGATTTTATATGCAATACTGTGGATATGCAATTCATACCACAAAAAGGGCTGATTCTAAGGTAATTCACAACTAATATGGCAACAAAATTTCTGGAGTAACTATTGTAGACAATAGCGCTAATAGTACTGTCATTAATAAGGCACAAATTTCAGGATGAAACCTGTTTTGAATGGCCCTGCGTTATGTTTCTTCAGTGTTTTACATACATCACACAATGGCCAACTTCTGTCTTTAGTACAACCCCACACTGGCAACCTGGATTCACATGACTCACAATGAGGGATCATAAATCTTCCTCTACACAAGATTTTTTTACATATGCTGAATTAGCAGATAATTTAACTTATGCCAATGCTGTAAATGTCTCTACCATAAGCAAATTATAGATTATCTTCCCAAACGCAAACATTAGATGCAGTGTAACAAAGGATCTATGACTTAATTGTGAATTTGAAGGTTTTTTAAATGCTAAGAAATAATTACAATTTTTCTGCTTTGTAAGAGCAATGAGGGTGATTTTGTAGTTAACCAGAACTGCAAATGCCTATATATTGGTGAATTATGTATGTTTTCAACAAAACCAAATTTAAATGAAATTTAATATCATTGGGTTTAATAGTTTTAAGTTGAACCCTGAACATGTGAATCCTAATCACATAATGTTGAGTAGAAAATAGTATGGGGAAAAAAAAGCTCCAAATACTAGAACTTCCTCAAATGCTGATATAAACATTTACAGAGTTGTTCTCATAAATGTCAAATACTTGCATAGCCATTTGCACTCATGTATCAAACTATGTCTCTTCTTTTACAATAAAAGAATGAACTCTATTGTAATAAATCAACACACTCATTCCTTCCTGCCCATGTTAACTAAATACTGAATTTATAAGAATCTCAGTCTAAAGCCTTATCACAAAATTCAAGTCTGCTTATTTTCTAATCCTAATAAATGTAATCGTGCCTTTCCATCAATGACTTGAAGCTCCGCACAATTTTTATCTTCATTTGTTTCCCTCTGTAGAAAGGTTATTTTCCCATTACTAGTTCAGAACAATTTGATCCTATACACATGCCAAGATAGCATTTTTACCTACACTTATAAAGATGTTTCTTTCTGTGTAATTTTGCTACGTTTTCAATGCTTTTCCTCCATTTCCCCTTTTACCATGTCATTTTTTACTCCATGTAGGTTAATCAATATCCTTGGAATCTGCATTTATACATCTTACATTGTTTTTTTTACGAATATGAAGTTTCTAAAATTCCATCTTAATTTTCTTCTGGAAGTTGTTAAAAAGGACATGATTTAAAATGCAACAACTTATATCCTCTCTGTTTTCCTTTGGACCCATTAAGTCCTAATTTAATTCCAGCTTTGAATCCTATTTCCCAATCATGGATATATCAGTGTGAATTTTCCTCGGCTTGTCTACAAAACCTGAATAAAATTTTTGACATCACTAGAAGAAATAAAATTCTCTTTTGTTTTCATTTTGTTATACTTGATGAATACATCAGCATATTTGCCAACTTCATGAAATTCAAAACCATAAAACTTACACCCCCTCAAACAAAGAATAATAATGAAGTGATTACACGAAATTTAGAATGAGTAAAATAATCAGTGCTGTAAATGTACAAATACTTACATGTAAAGCAAATGCTATCAGATTTTTATTCCATAATTTTTGCTTCACAATATAAACTAGTAACAAAACTATTGCAACAGTGTGAAAACTATGTCCCAAAGCCATAGAGCACAAAAACCATAAATAATTGATAAGCAGGGAATTGACTTTGAATTCCATGTCATCCAATACAAAATGTTACACCAATTACTGCAGAATACCATAATGGTGCAACCAAATTCTAATTCTTCATTCTATGCATATTCTTGCAATCCAGTAAAGAAGGACCATGTTTTTGATGACAGGTATACACTCCAGCCTTCAGAACACTACAGCATAATTTTACTGCATCTGATGCATTGCAAAGTTGATGTGCAAGCTGAAAATCTGTTACTCTCTGAAACTGTCTACAAAGCTGTCAACATTTTCATTTGCCGTTACATCAGAAAATCCAACACCTCTGCTCCCATATATTTTAGGGCACACTATAAAGTCGGCAAGTATGCGATAGTCATATTCTCTTGTATCGCAATATATCAAGAGATCACCGTAGTTCTATATACTAACATGCAAAAGGATACCACTAAAATAGGAGGACAGGAAAGCATTAATAGAAACCTTCATGACTACGGAAGGGATAAGAAAGGATTATTAGGGAAGGAATGGGACAGGATTTATCCCGGTTACAGGAATGAGATAAATCAAGAGCTCGCATATGGTAGGATCGCTAATTCCTAAAAGTGAGTCACCCATCATCGGGACAATGCCAACTGACTCACTTGCTACCCCATTATTTTATTTTCATTTCTACCTAGATATCTATCAATTGCAGTAGTTCAATTTCATATCTTAAAAAAATTCATTTTTCATCTAAATATTTTTGAGGTTAGGTTGCAGATTCATTTTCATTCAATTTTTTAAGTGTACATACCTATTTGTTCTGTGCGTGCGTATTTATGCCATTTTACCCTCCAACTTGCAACACTGTATGTAACAGATTGACTTATTTTACTATTTTATGATCCAAAATTTCTTAATGTAATTTTTCATCTATTTCAATAAAACAGTTACTGGTCTCTTATCAATTGTTGCCATTTGCAATGATTGCTTAGTTAAGGGATTCAAAAATTAACATGAGATTTTTGTTCATCAAAAAATTTACAGATTTCAAAGATTTTGCTAAATAAATTAATATAATTTTTCACAAATTACAGTATATCCTTTCAATAGCTACAATTGTAACAATGATAGAGTTAATTTAACATGAAACCTAACAACTAATATTATTTCAGTGTCAAGTTTGGATAAAAAAGGTAGTATAGAAAATGCTGTAGAACATACGGGTTAAAGCATGGTACTACATATTTCAAACTTGTGGTTTTGATATGTTGCAATTAACAAAACGGTAAGGATTGCAAATAGTAACATAAATCATTGGGCTACAATAGATTCCTGCAAAGATCCATTGCTTAGAAAATGTCTCGTAAACCTTGAGACTAACTTATAAAGATAAATAGTCATTGACTTATAAGGTAACCCCTATCGTGGACTCTCTGCGCTGCTCAAGAAAACTGAGTGTCACCAGGAAAGTGATGGTGGCAAAGGCACATCATGCAAGAAATCACAAGGATGCCTGCTGCTTAGCTGACATGAGTGGGCAAGAATATTTTTGCAAATTTTGCTTTACATAACCTATCTTAAGATACATATTTTAGTGTGTTTTTGCTGGCACCACTCACCAGCAACTCTTGGATCTCTTGCCGCGACAGGGGTTACCTTATGATTTAAACACCCTATGTGAGGGGCACTATTTATATTGCAAGCATAAACAACTAATTTGCCATTGAAAATTGTTTCATTGTTTCTCAAAACATTCTCCTTTATGATCAATACACTTGTTCATGTGTTACAACCATTTGCAATACCATTTTTAAAATCTGCTTCAGACACCTCTAAAACATGCTGTTTGAATGCATCAACAGCTTCTTCTACCAACAAAAATTGTTGTCCATGCATTTTATTTTTAAGGTTTATGAACGAAAAGAAGTAATCAGGTGTCAAATCAGTAGTGTAAAGTGGCTGTGACATAAATTCAATTTTTTTAATCTTCAAATGCTCGGTTGCTAAGACCAGATGCAAGAGCAATACCACTGTATTGATGAACGATCCAATGACATTTGTTTGTTTTTCTTATTTCACCAGAGTTCCGGCAAACTCATGATTGTTAACAATTCCTGATTGACCATTTATATTCCTCTAAAGGCAATGTTGCCAAATGAAGTTTTTCTGAAGACACAGACAACCAATCGTTTCAAAGTGCTTCAAGTGCAAACAACTTTTGCAGGATTTGGTTCATTGTTAAACACCCATACAGTCGACTGCTGTTTAAGTTCCGGCTCCTCATATGCATAGATCTAAGATTTGTAACATGTTACAAAACTTATATACACCTTTTGAAGCTCGCCATTGTACTTCTTGGGCATTTGTGTGCACCAATCAATATGAGCATCCTTTTGAGATTGTGTCAAATTATGCAGATTCCAATGAGAGCAAACCTTATTCATGGCTAAATATTTTATATATGCTGGCAGAACTAATATCTAGGGTTTGCCTCTATCTCACAGTGTATGGTATGACCATGACCATCTTCCACTATTTTTGCACAGCATTAATGTTGACACAACAACCGATTTTGGATGACCATAAATTTCATCTGAGCGAATTGAGGCCACAATTTAATCCGTTATACCAGTATTTTACAATGGTAAAGGATGGAGCTTCATTGTCAAATGTAGTAGTAAATTGATCAATGCACGTTGAAAATCATAATAAAGCATTGTATGAAAATTTTAATACGTTAATTCCATCTTTTCAATGAGACACAATTTAAAAGCCAAGGCAAACAACACAAATAATGCTCTATTGACAAAATATCTGGAGTAACTTATAGTCAACAATATTAAACTTTCCAGTACAAACAACAGATGGCACCTACATCAATTAATGTTTCCAAGGTTCAAAGTATAAATAGTTGCCCTTGCAATTATGCAATAATCATTAGGCATGAGCTAAGGATAATTGCTCACAATACTTCGTCACTAAAACGATAAGAGATTCTGGGATTATATAACAAACTGCAAAATAAAACTTGACAGCTCAGAAGCTTGTTTAAACACAAACTGTAACCCTTATGAATGCTTCTGTGTTTATTTAAACACAGAAATTTGAATACATATTATCATCTTATAAACTCATTTTTATATTGTTAATCATATACTGTAACATATATTTATCATATCTTCATACCTCTGCTGCTTATTTGACAATACCATGAACTCCTATATTCTTTTGGTTAACAATAATACTAATCTAAATTTAACCAAATCACAAAAGTTTGAAGGTTGAAAACAATGGGGTTTCACCTCCAGGGTAAAACAATGATAAATTATCAGTCAAAAACATTGAACTGTGGATGTAGCATTGTTATGTGGACGTTCCGCACGCAAGGAAGACATGCAATGAAATGTTAATAAAAACATAATTGTCTTGTCTTCCTTGCATCCCCTGGTCACGACAAGGACGAATCCACTTCGACCAGTCCTTTTGACATGAAAGTTTAAAGAATCACAGCAAATATTCTTAATATTTGTAATCGCAAGTGGCTATGTAGACTCCAAGGACATTAACTTTCACTGAAAAAATGCATGGTGGCATTGAAGAAAATGTGTGTTAAGGCTAATTAAATCATAGAAATCTCACAAAGAAAAATTATAGTTACAACTGCAGGTCAAAATATTTCCAAATGGATAATCTAATATTCTGGTTGTTCATGCTAAGAAAACGATATTCTTCAATACACACAAATATACATGAGAAACCTGCACTGGGCTTCATTGTAGACAGAGAAATCAAAGTACTTGCATTAGTGTAGAGAATAACCAGATTTTAAGTTTGCAAGAAGAGCTTTTTTCAGCTGACTCCTAATCAGTGGCTTAAATAATGTTGACAAAGTTTCAATTGTATGCTATTTGTTACAGGAAGTTTCTCTAATACTGTAACCGAAGACACACAATTTGATTCATGAGAGCAAGGGACCATAAATGTGTGACAAGAAAAGCTGGTTCAAAAATAAGTCACAACTAATACGCTAACAAAATATCCAAGATAATTATTGTAGACAAAGAATTTATCCCCACTTTGGAATTCTACTGGTAGAATACTTCTGTGGATAAGTTACAATATGAAAGCTTTGAACCATTAGACAAAAGACTCTTATGGCTATTTTTGAGATTTTATATGCAATACTGTGGATATGCAATTCATACCACAAAAAGGGCTGATTCTAAGGTAATTCACAACTAATATGGCAACAAAATTTCTGGAGTAACTATTGTAGACAATAGCGCTAATAGTACTGTCATTAATAAGGCACAAATTTCAGGATGAAACCTGTTTTGAATGGCCCTGCGTTATGTTTCTTCAGTGTTTTACATACATCACACAATGGCCAACTTCTGTCTTTAGTACAACCCCACACTGGCAACCTGGATTCACATGACTCACAATGAGGGATCATAAATCTTCCTCTACACTAGATTTTTTTACATATGCTGAATTAGCAGATAATTTAACTTATGCCAATGCTGTAAATGTCTCTACCATAAGCAAATTATAGATTATCTTCCCAAACGCAAACATTAGATGCAGTGTAACAAAGGATCTATGACTTAATTGTGAATTTGAAGGTTTTTTAAATGCTAAGAAATAATTACAATTTTTCTGCTTTGTAAGAGCAATGAGGGTGATTTTGTAGTTAACCAGAACTGCAAATGCCTATATATTGGTGAATTATGTATGTTTTCAACAAAACCAGATTAAAATGAAATTTAATATCATTGGGTTTAATAGTTTTAAGTTGAACCCTGAACATGTGAATCCTAATCACATAATGTTGAGTAGAAAATAGTATGGGGAAAAAAAAGCTCCAAATACTAGAACTTCCTCAAATGCTGATATAAACATTTACAGAGTTGTTCTCATAAATGTCAAATACTTGCATAGCCATTTGCACTCATGTATCAAACTATGTCTCTTCTTTTACAATAAAAGAATGAACTCTATTGTAATAAATCAACACACTCATTCCTTCCTGCCCATGTTAACTAAATACTGAATTTATAAGAATCTCAGACTAAAGCCTTATCACAAAATTCAAGTCTGCTTATTTTCTAATCCTAATAAATGTAATCGTGCCTTTCCATCAATGACTTGAAGCTCCGCACAATTTTTATCTTCATTTGTTTCCCTCTGTAGAAAGGTTATTTTCCCATTACTAGTTCAGAACAATTTGATCCTATACACATGCCAAGATAGCATTTTTACCTACACTTATAAAGATGTTTCTTTCTGTGTAATTTTGCTACGTTTTCAATGCTTTTCCTCCATTTCCCCTTTTACCATGTCATTTTTTACTCCATGTAGGTTAATCAATATCCTTGGAATCTGCATTTATACATCTTACATTGTTTTTTTACGAATATGAAGTTTCTAAAATTCCATCTTAATTTTCTTCTGGAAGTTGTTAAAAAGGACATGATTTAAAATGCAACAACTTATATCCTCTCTGTTTTCCTTTGGACCCATTAAGTCCTAATTTAATTCCAGCTTTGAATCCTATTTCCCAATCATGGATATATCAGTGTGAATTTTCCTCGGCTTGTCTACAAAACCTGAATAAAATTTTTGACATCACTAGAAGAAATAAAATTCTCTTTTGTTTTCATTTTGTTATACTTGATGAATACAACAGCATATTTGCCAACTTCATGAAATTCCAAACCATAAAACTTACACCCCCTCAAACAAAGCATAATAATGAAGTGATTACACGAAATTTAGAATGAGTAAAATAATCAGTGCTGTAAATGTACAAATACTTACATGTAAAGCAAATGCTATCAGATTTTTATTCCATAATTTTTGCTTCACAATATAAACTAGTAACAAAACTATTGCAACAGTGTGAAAACTATGTCCCAAAGCCATAGAGCACAAAAACCATAAATAATTGATAAGCAGGGAATTGACTTTGAATTCCATGTCATCCAATACAAAATGTTACACCAATTACTGCAGAATACCATAATGGTGCAACCAAATTCTAATTCTTCATTCTATGCATATTCTTGCAATCCAGTAAAGAAGGACCATGTTTTTGATGACAGGTATACACTCCAGCCTTCAGAACACTACAGCATAATTTTACTGCATCTGATGCATTGCAAAGTTGATGTGCAAGCTGAAAATCTGTTACTCTCTGAAACTGTCTACAAAGCTGTCAACATTTTCATTTGCCGTTACATCAGAAAATCCAACACCTCTGCTCCCATATATTTTAGGGCACACTATAAAGTCGGCAAGTATACGATAGTCATATTCTCTTGTATCGCAATATATCAAGAGATCACCGTAGTTCTATATACTAACATGCAAAAGGATACCACTAAAATAGGAGGACAGGAAAGCATTAATAGAAACCTTCATGACTACGGAAGGGATAAGAAAGGATTATTAGGGAAGGAATGGGACAGGATTTATCCCGGTTACAGGAATGAGATAAATCAAGAGCTCGCATATGGTAGGATCGCTAATTCCTAAAAGTGAGTCACCCATCATCGGGACAATGCCAACTGACTCACTTGCTACCCCATTATTTTATTTTCATTTCTACCTAGATATCTATCAATTGCAGTAGTTCAATTTCATATCTTAAAAAAATTCATTTTTCATCTAAATATTTTTGAGGTTAGGTTGCAGATTCATTTTCATTCAATTTTTTAAGTGTACATACCTATTTGTTCTGTGCGTGCGTATTTATGCCATTTTACCCTCCAACTTGCAACACTGTATGTAACAGATTGACTTATTTTACTATTTTATGATCCAAAATTTCTTAATGTAATTTTTCATCTATTTCAATAAAACAGTTACTGGTCTCTTATCAATTGTTGCCATTTGCAATGATTGCTTAGTTAAGGGATTCAAAAATTAACATGAGATTTTTGTTCATCAAAAAATTTACAGATTTCAAAGATTTTGCTAAATAAATTAATATAATTTTTCACAAATTACAGTATATCCTTTCAATAGCTACAATTGTAACAATGATAGAGTTAATTCAACATGAAACCTAACAACTAATATTATTTCAGTGTCAAGTTTGGATAAAAGAGGTAGTATAGAAAATGCTGTAGAACATACGGGTTAAAGCATGGTACTACATATTTCAAACTTGTGGTTTTGATATGTTGCAATTAACAAAACGGTAAGGATTGCAAATAGTAACATAAATCATTGGGCTACAATAGATTCCTGCAAAGATCCATTGCTTAGAAAATGTCTCGTAAACCTTGAGACTAACTTATAAAGATAAATAGTCATTGACTTATAAGGTAACCCCTATTGTGGCCTCTCTGCACTGCTCAAGAAAACTGAGTGTCACCAGGAAAGTGATGGTGGCAAAGGCACATCATGCAAGAAATCACAAGGATGCCTGCTGCTTAGCTGACATGAGTGGGCAAGAATAATTTTGCAAATTTTGCTTTACATAACCTATCTTAAGATACATATTTTAGTGTGTTTTTGCTGGCACCACTCACCAGCAACTCTTGGATCTCTTGCAGCGACAGGGGTTAACTTATGATTTAAACACCCTATGTGAGGGGCACTATTTATATTGCAAGCATAAACAACTAATTTGCCATTGAAAATTGTTTCATTGTTTCTCAAAACATTCTCCTTTATGATCAATACACTTGTTCATGTGTTACAACCATTTGCAATACCATTTTTAAAATCTGCTTCAGACACCTCTAAAACATGCTGTTTGAATGCATCAACAGCTTCTTCTACCAACAAAAATTGTTGTCCATGCATTTTATTTTTAAGGTTTATGAACGAAAAGAAGTAATCAGGTGTCAAATCAGTAGTGTAAAGTGGCTGTGACATAAATTCAATTTTTTTAATCTTCAAATGCTCGGTTGCCAAGACCAGATGCCAGAGCAATACCACTGTATTGATGAACGATCCAATGACATTTGTTTGTTTTTCTTATTTCACCAGAGTTCCGGCAAACTCATGATTGTTAACAATTCCTAATTGACCATTTATATTCCTCTAAAGGCAATGTTGCCAAATGAAGTTTTTCTGAAGACACAGACAACCAATCGTTTCAAAGTGCTTCAAGTGCAAACAACTTTTGCAGGATTTGGTTCATTGTTAAACACCCATACAGTCGACTGCTGTTTAAGTTCCGGCTCCTCATATGCATAGATCTAAGATTTGTAACATGTTACAAAACTTATATACACCTTTTGAAGCTCGCCATTGTACTTCTTGGTCATTTGTGTGCACCAATCAACATGAGCATCCTTTTGAAATTGTGTCAAATTATGCAGATTCCAATGAGAGCAAACCTTATTCATGGCTAAATATTTTATATATGCTGGCAGAACTAATATCTAGGGTTTGCCTCTATCTCACAGTGTATGGTATGACCATGACCATCTTCCACTATTTTTGCACAGCATTAATGTTGACACAACAACCGATTTTGGATGACCATAAATTTCATCTGAGCGAATTGAGGCCACAATTTAATCCGTTATACCAGTATTTTACAATGGTAAAGGATGGAGCTTCATTGTCAAATGTAGTAGTAAATTGATCAATGCACGTTGAAAATCATAATAAAGCATTGTATGAAAATTTTAATACGTTAATTCCATCTTTTCAATGAGACACAATTTAAAAGCCAAGGCAAACAACACAAATAATGCTCTATTGACAAAATATCTGGAGTAACTTATAGTCAACAATATTAAACTTTCCAGTACAAACAACAGATGGCACCTACATCAATTAATGTTTCCAAGGTTCAAAGTATAAATAGTTGCCCTTGCAATTATGCAATAATCATTAGGCATGAGCTAAGGATAATTGCTCACAATACTTCGTCACTAAAACGATAAGAGATTCTGGGATTATATAACAAACTGCAAAATAAAACTTGACAGCTCAGAAGCTTGTTTAAACACAAACTGTAACCCTTATGAATGCTTCTGTGTTTATTTAAACACAGAAATTTGAATACATATTATCATCTTATAAACTCATTTTTATATTGTTAATCATATACTGTAACATATATTTATCATATCTTCATACCTCTGCTGCTTATTTGACAATACCATGAACTCCTATATTCTTTTGGTTAACAATAATACTAATCTAAATTTAACCAAATCACAAAAGTTTGAAGGTTGAAAACAATGGGGTTTCACCTCCAGGGTAAAACAATGATAAATTATCAGTCAAAAACATTGAACTGTGGATGTAGCATTGTTATGTGGACGTTCCGCACGCAAGGAAGACATGCAATGAAATGTTAATAAAAACATAATTGTCTTGTCTTCCTTGCATCCCCTGGTCACGACAAGGACGAATCCACTTCGACCAGTCCTTTTGACATGAAAGTTTAAAGAATCACAGCAAATATTCTTAATATTTGTAATCGCAAGTGGCTATGTAGACTCCAAGGACATTAACTTTCACTGAAAAAATGCATGGTGGCATTGAAGAAAATGTGTGTTAAGGCTAATTAAATCATAGAAATCTCACAAAGAAAAATTATAGTTACAACTGCAGGTCAAAATATTTCCAAATGGATAATCTAATATTCTGGTTGTTCATGCTAAGAAAACGATATTCTTCAATACACACAAATATACATGAGAAACCTGCACTGGGCTTCATTGTAGACAGAGAAATCAAAGTACTTGCATTAGTGTAGAGAATAACCAGATTTTAAGTTTGCAAGAAGAGCTTTTTTCAGCTGACTCCTAATCAGTGGCTTAAATAATGTTGACAAAGTTTCAATTGTATGCTATTTGTTACAGGAAGTTTCTCTAATACTGTAACCGAAGACACACAATTTGATTCATGAGAGCAAGGGACCATAAATGTGTGACAAGAAAAGCTGATTCAAAAATAAGTCACAACTAATACGCTAACAAAATATCCAAGATAATTATTGTAGACAAAGAATTTATCCCCACTTTGGAATTCTACTGGTAGAATACTTCTGTGGATAAGTTACAATATGAAAGCTTTGAACCATTAGACAAAAGACTCTTATGGCTATTTTTGAGATTTTATATGCAATACTGTGGATATGCAATTCATACCACAAAAAGGGCTGATTCTAAGGTAATTCACAACTAATATGGCAACAAAATTTCTGGAGTAACTATTGTAGACAATAGCGCTAATAGTACTGTCATTAATAAGGCACAAATTTCAGGATGAAACCTGTTTTGAATGGCCCTGCGTTATGTTTCTTCAGTGTTTTACATACATCACACAATGGCCAACTTCTGTCTTTAGTACAACCCCACACTGGCAACCTGGATTCACATGACTCACAATGAGGGATCATAAATCTTCCTCTACACAAGATTTTTTTACATATGCTGAATTAGCAGATAATTTAACTTATGCCAATGCTGTAAATGTCTCTACCATAAGCAAATTATAGATTATCTTCCCAAACGCAAACATTAGATGCAGTGTAACAAAGGATCTATGACTTAATTGTGAATTTGAAGGTTTTTTAAATGCTAAGAAATAATTACAATTTTTCTGCTTTGTAAGAGCAATGAGGGTGATTTTGTAGTTAACCAGAACTGCAAATGCCTATATATTGGTGAATTATGTATGTTTTCAACAAAACCAAATTTAAATGAAATTTAATATCATTGGGTTTAATAGTTTTAAGTTGAACCCTGAACATGTGAATCCTAATCACATAATGTTGAGTAGAAAATAGTATGGGGAAAAAAAAGCTCCAAATACTAGAACTTCCTCAAATGCTGATATAAACATTTACAGAGTTGTTCTCATAAATGTCAAATACTTGCATAGCCATTTGCACTCATGTATCAAACTATGTCTCTTCTTTTACAATAAAAGAATGAACTCTATTGTAATAAATCAACACACTCATTCCTTCCTGCCCATGTTAACTAAATACTGAATTTATAAGAATCTCAGACTAAAGCCTTATCACAAAATTCAAGTCTGCTTATTTTCTAATCCTAATAAATGTAATCGTGCCTTTCCATCAATGACTTGAAGCTCCGCACAATTTTTATCTTCATTTGTTTCCCTCTGTAGAAAGGTTATTTTCCCATTACTAGTTCAGAACAATTTGATCCTATACACATGCCAAGATAGCATTTTTACCTACACTTATAAAGATGTTTCTTTCTGTGTAATTTTGCTACGTTTTCAATGCTTTTCCTCCATTTCCCCTTTTACCATGTCATTTTTTACTCCATGTAGGTTAATCAATATCCTTGGAATCTGCATTTATACATCTTACATTGTTTTTTTACGAATATGAAGTTTCTAAAATTCCATCTTAATTTTCTTCTGGAAGTTGTTAAAAAGGACATGATTTAAAATGCAACAACTTATATCCTCTCTGTTTTCCTTTGGACCCATTAAGTCCTAATTTAATTCCAGCTTTGAATCCTATTTCCCAATCATGGATATATCAGTGTGAATTTTCCTCGGCTTGTCTACAAAACCTGAATAAAATTTTTGACATCACTAGAAGAAATAAAATTCTCTTTTGTTTTCATTTTGTTATACTTGATGAATACAACAGCATATTTGCCAACTTCATGAAATTCAAAACCATAAAACTTACACCCCCTCAAACAAAGCATAATAATGAAGTGATTACACGAAATTTAGAATGAGTAAAATAATCAGTGCTGTAAATGTACAAATACTTACATGTAAAGCAAATGCTATCAGATTTTTATTCCATAATTTTTGCTTCACAATATAAACTAGTAACAAAACTATTGCAACAGTGTGAAAACTATGTCCCAAAGCCATAGAGCACAAAAACCATAAATAATTGATAAGCAGGGAATTGACTTTGAATTCCATGTCATCCAATACAAAATGTTAAACCAATTACTGCAGAATACCATAATGGTGCAACCAAATTCTAATTCTTCATTCTATGCATATTCTTGCAATCCAGTAAAGAAGGACCATGTTTTTGATGACAGGTATACACTCCAGCCTTCAGAACACTACAGCATAATTTTACTGCATCTGATGCATTGCAAAGTTGATGTGCAAGCTGAAAATCTGTTACTCTCTGAAACTGTCTACAAAGCTGTCAACATTTTCATTTGCCGTTACTTCAGAAAATCCAACACCTCTGCTCCCATATATTTTAGGGCACACTATAAAGTCGGCAAGTATGCGATAGTCATATTCTCTTGTATCGCAATATATCAAGAGATCACCGTAGTTCTATATACTAACATGCAAAAGGATACCACTAAAATAGGAGGACAGGAAAGCATTAATAGAAACCTTCATGACTACGGAAGGGATAAGAAAGGATTATTAGGGAAGGAATGGGACAGGATTTATCCCGGTTACAGGAATGAGATAAATCAAGAGCTCGCATATGGTAGGATCGCTAATTCCTAAAAGTGAGTCACCCATCATCGGGACAATGCCAACTGACTCACTTGCTACCCCATTATTTTATTTTCATTTCTACCTAGATATCTATCAATTGCAGTAGTTCAATTTCATATCTTAAAAAAATTCATTTTTCATCTAAATATTTTTGAGGTTAGGTTGCAGATTCATTTTCATTCAATTTTTTAAGTGTACATACCTATTTGTTCTGTGCGTGCGTATTTATGCCATTTTACCCTCCAACTTGCAACACTGTATGTAACAGATTGACTTATTTTACTATTTTATGATCCAAAATTTCTTAATGTAATTTTTCATCTATTTCAATAAAACAGTTACTGGTCTCTTATCAATTGTTGCCATTTGCAATGATTGCTTAGTTAAGGGATTCAAAAATTAACATGAGATTTTTGTTCATCAAAAAATTTACAGATTTCAAAGATTTTGCTAAATAAATTAATATAATTTTCCACAAATTACAGTATATCCTTTCAATAGCTACAATTGTAACAATGATAGAGTTAATTTAACATGAAACCTAACAACTAATATTATTTCAGTGTCAAGTTTGGATAAAAAAGGTAGTATAGAAAATGCTGTAGAACATACGGGTTAAAGCATGGTACTACATATTTCAAACTTGTGGTTTTGATATGTTGCAATTAACAAAACGGTAAGGATTGCAAATAGTAACATAAATCATTGGGCTACAATAGATTCCTGCAAAGATCCATTGCTTAGAAAATGTCTCGTAAACCTTGAGACTAACTTATAAAGATAAATAGTCATTGACTTATAAGGTAACCCCTATCGTGGCCTCTCTGCACTGCTCAAGAAAACTGAGTGTCACCAGGAAAGTGATGGTGGCAAAGGCACATCATGCAAGAAATCACAAGGATGCCTGCTGCTTAGCTGACATGAGTGGGCAAGAATATTTTTGCAAATTTTGCTTTACATAACCTATCTTAAGATACATATTTTAGTGTGTTTTTGCTGGCACCACTCACCAGCAACTCTTGGATCTCTTGCCGCGACAGGGGTTACCTTATGATTTAAACACCCTATGTGAGGGGCACTATTTATATTGCAAGCATAAACAACTAATTTGCCATTGAAAATTGTTTCATTGTTTCTCAAAACATTCTCCTTTATGATCAATACACTTGTTCATGTGTTACAACCATTTGCAATACCATTTTTAAAATCTGCTTCAGACACCTCTAAAACATGCTGTTTGAATGCATCAACAGCTTCTTCTACCAACAAAAATTGTTGTCCATGCATTTTATTTTTAAGGTTTATGAACGAAAAGAAGTAATCAGGTGTCAAATCAGTAGTGTAAAGTGGCTGTGACATAAATTCAATTTTTTTAATCTTCAAATGCTCGGTTGCTAAGACCAGATGCAAGAGCAATACCACTGTATTGATGAACGATCCAATGACATTTGTTTGTTTTTCTTATTTCACCAGAGTTCCGGCAAACTCATGATTGTTAACAATTCCTGATTGACCATTTATATTCCTCTAAAGGCAATGTTGCCAAATGAAGTTTTTCTGAAGACACAGACAACCAATCGTTTCAAAGTGCTTCAAGTGCAAACAACTTTTGCAGGATTTGGTTCATTGTTAAACACCCATACAGTCGACTGCTGTTTAAGTTCCGGCTCCTCATATGCATAGATCTAAGATTTGTAACATGTTACAAAACTTATATACACCTTTTGAAGCTCGCCATTGTACTTCTTGGGCATTTGTGTGCACCAATCAATATGAGCATCCTTTTGAGATTGTGTCAAATTATGCAGATTCCAATGAGAGCAAACCTTATTCATGGCTAAATATTTTATATATGCTGGCAGAACTAATATCTAGGGTTTGCCTCTATCTCACAGTGTATGGTATGACCATGACCATCTTCCACTATTTTTGCACAGCATTAATGTTGACACAACAACCGATTTTGGATGACCATAAATTTCATCTGAGCGAATTGAGGCCACAATTTAATCTGTTATACCAGTATTTTACAATGGTAAAGGATGGAGCTTCATTGTCAAATGTAGTAGTAAATTGATCAATGCACGTTGAAAATCGTAATAAAGCATTGCATGAAAATTTTAATACGTTAATTCCATCTTTTCAATGAGACACAATTTAAAAGCCAAGGCAAACAACACAAATAATGCTCTATTGACAAAATATCTGGAGTAACTTATAGTCAACAATATTAAACTTTCCAGTACAAACAACAGATGGCACCTACATCAATTAATGTTTCCAAGGTTCAAAGTATAAATAGTTGCCCTTGCAATTATGCAATAATCATTAGGCATGAGCTAAGGATAATTGCTCACAATACTTCGTCACTAAAACGATAAGAGATTCTGGGATTATATAACAAACTGCAAAATAAAACTTGACAGCTCAGAAGCTTGTTTGAACACAAACTGTAACCCTTATGAATGCTTCTGTGTTTATTTAAACACAGAAATTTGAATACATATTATCATCTTATAAACTCATTTTTATATTGTTAATCATATACTGTAACATATATTTATCATATCTTCATACCTCTGCTGCTTATTTGACAATACCATGAACTCCTATATTCTTTTGGTTAACAATAATACTAATCTAAATTTAACCAAATCACAAAAGTTTGAAGGTTGAAAACAATGGGGTTTCACCTCCAGGGTAAAACAATGATAAATTATCAGTCAAAAACATTGAACTGTGGATGTAGCATTGTTATGTGGACGTTCCGCACGCAAGGAAGACATGCAATGAAATGTTAATAAAAACATAATTGTCTTGTCTTCCTTGCATCCCCTGGTCACGACAAGGACGAATCCACTTCGACCAGTCCTTTTGACATGAAAGTTTAAAGAATCACAGCAAATATTCTTAATATTTGTAATCGCAAGTGGCTATGTAGACTCCAAGGACATTAACTTTCACTGAAAAAATGCATGGTGGCATTGAAGAAAATGTGTGTTAAGGCTAATTAAATCATAGAAATCTCACAAAGAAAAATTATAGTTACAACTGCAGGTCAAAATATTTCCAAATGGATAATCTAATATTCTGGTTGTTCATGCTAAGAAAACGATATTCTTCAATACACACAAATATACATGAGAAACCTGCACTGGGCTTCATTGTAGACAGAGAAATCAAAGTACTTGCATTAGTGTAGAGAATAACCAGATTTTAAGTTTGCAAGAAGAGCTTTTTTCAGCTGACTCCTAATCAGTGGCTTAAATAATGTTGACAAAGTTTCAATTGTATGCTATTTGTTACAGGAAGTTTCTCTAATACTGTAACCGAAGACACATAATTTGATTCATGAGAGCAAGGGACCATAAATGTGTGACAAGAAAAGCTGGTTCAAAAATAAGTCACA
Organism: Hymenopus coronatus; assembly: GCA_030762935.1. Lineage (NCBI taxonomy): Eukaryota > Metazoa > Arthropoda > Insecta > Mantodea > Hymenopodidae > Hymenopus > Hymenopus coronatus. Next base: position 62,580,097 of record CM060900.1, read on the forward strand.
ACTAATACGCTAACAAAATATCCAAGATAATTATTGTAGACAAAGAATTTATCCCCACTTTGGAATTCTACTGGTAGAATACTTCTGTGGATAAGTTACAATATGAAAGCTTTGAACCATTAGACAAAAGACTCTTATGGCTATTTTTGAGATTTTATATGCAATACTGTGGATATGCAATTCATACCACAAAAAGGGCTGATTCTGAGGTAATTCACAACTAATATGGCAACAAAATTTCTGGAGTAACTATTGTAGACAATAGCGCTAATAGTACTGTCATTAATAAGGCACAAATTTCAGGATGAAACCTGTTTTGAATGGCCCTGCGTTATGTTTCTTCAGTGTTTTACATACATCACACAATGGCCTACTTCTGTCTTTAGTACAACCCCACACTGGCAACCTGGATTCACATGACTCACAATGAGGGATCATAAATCTTCCTCTACACAAGATTTTTTTACATATGCTGAATTAGCAGATAATTTAACTTATGCCAATGCTGTAAATGTCTCTACCATAAGCAAATTATAGATTATCTTCCCAAACGCAAACATTAGATGCAGTGTAACAAAGGATCTATGACTTAATTGTGAATTTGAAGGTTTTTTAAATGCTAAGAAATAATTACAATTTTTCTGCTTTGTAAGAGCAATGAGGGTGATTTTGTAGTTAACCAGAACTGCAAATGCCTATATATTGGTGAATTATGTATGTTTTCAACAAAACCAAATTTAAATGAAATTTAATATCATTGGGTTTAATAGTTTTAAGTTGAACCCTGAACATGTGAATCCTAATCACATAATGTTGAGTAGAAAATAGTATGGGGAAAAAAAAGCTCCAAATACTAGAACTTCCTCAAATGCTGATATAAACATTTACAGAGTTGTTCTCATAAATGTCAAATACTTGCATAGCCATTTGCACTCATGTATCAAACTATGTCTCTTCTTTTACAATATAAGAATGAACTCTATTGTAATAAATCAACACACTCATTCCTTCCTGCCCATGTTAACTAAATACTGAATTTATAAGAATCTCAGACTAAAGCCTTATCACAAAATTCAAGTCTGCTTATTTTCTAATCCTAATAAATGTAATCGTGCCTTTCCATCAATGACTTGAAGCTCCGCACAATTTTTATCTTCATTTGTTTCCCTCTGTAGAAAGGTTATTTTCCCATTACTAGTTCAGAACAATTTGATCCTATACACATGCCAAGATAGCATTTTTTACCTACACTTATAAAGATGTTTCTTTCTGTGTAATTTTGCTACGTTTTCAATGCTTTTCCTCCATTTCCCCTTTTACCATGTCATTTTTTACTCCATGTAGGTTAATCAATATCCTTGGAATCTGCATTTATACATCTTACATTGTTTTTTTACGAATATGAAGTTTCTAAAATTCCATCTTAATTTTCTTCTGGAAGTTGTTAAAAAGGACATGATTTAAAATGCAACAACTTATATCCTCTCTGTTTTCCTTTGGACCCATTAAGTCCTAATTTAATTCCAGCTTTGAATCCTATTTCCCAATCATGGATATATCAGTGTGAATTTTCCTCGGCTTGTCTACAAAACCTGAATAAAATTTTTGACATCACTAGAAGAAATAAAATTCTCTTTTGTTTTCATTTTGTTATACTTGATGAATACAACAGCATATTTGCCAACTTCATGAAATTCAAAACCATAAAACTTACACCCCCTCAAACAAAGCATAATAATGAAGTGATTACACGAAATTTAGAATGAGTAAAATAATCAGTGCTGTAAATGTACAAATACTTACATGTAAAGCAAATGCTATCAGATTTTTATTCCATAATTTTTGCTTCACAATATAAACTAGTAACAAAACTATTGCAACAGTGTGAAAACTATGTCCCAAAACCATAGAGCACAAAAACCATAAATAATTGATAAGCAGGGAATTGACTTTGAATTCCATGTCATCCAATACAAAATGTTACACCAATTACTGCAGAATACCATAATGGTGCAACCAAATTCTAATTCTTCATTCTATGCATATTCTTGCAATCCAGTAAAGAAGGACCATGTTTTTGATGACAGGTATACACTCCAGCCTTCAGAACACTACAGCATAATTTTACTGCATCTGATGCATTGCAAAGTTGATGTGCAAGCTGAAAATCTGTTACTCTCTGAAACTGTCTACAAAGCTGTCAACATTTTCATTTGCCGTTACCTCAGAAAATCCAACACCTCTGCTCCCATATATTTTAGGGCACACTATAAAGTCGGCAAGTATGCGATAGTCATATTCTCTTGTATCGCAATATATCAAGAGATCACCGTAGTTCTATATACTAACATGCAAAAGGATACCACTAAAATAGGAGGACAGGAAAGCATTAATAGAAACCTTCATGACTACGGAAGGGATAAGAAAGGATTATTAGGGAAGGAATGGGACAGGATTTATCCCGGTTACAGGAATGAGATAAATCAAGAGCTCGCATATGGTAGGATCGCTAATTCCTAAAAGTGAGTCACCCATCATCGGGACAATGCCAACTGACTCACTTGCTACCCCATTATTTTATTTTCATTTCTACCTAGATATCTATCAATTGCAGTAGTTCAATTTCATATCTTAAAAAAATTCATTTTTCATCTAAATATTTTTGAGGTTAGGTTGCAGATTCATTTTCATTCAATTTTTCAAGTGTACATACCTATTTGTTCTGTGCGTGCGTATTTATGCCATTTTGCCCTCCAACTTGCAACACTGTATGTAACAGATTGACTTATTTTACTATTTTATGATCCAAAATTTCTTAATGTAATTTTTCATCTATTTCAATAAAACAGTTACTGGTCTCTTATCAATTGTTGCCATTTGCAATGATTGCTTAGTTAAGGGATTCAAAAATTAACATGAGATTTTTGTTCATCAAAAAATTTACAGATTTCAAAGATTTTGCTAAATAAATTAATATAATTTTTCACAAATTACAGTATATCCTTTCAATAGCTACAATTGTAACAATGATAGAGTTAATTCAACATGAATTATAACAACTAATATTATTTCAGTGTCAAGTTTGGATAAAAAAGGTAGTATAGAAAATGCTGTAGAACATACGGGTTAAAGCATGGTACTACATATTTCAAACTTGTGGTTTTGATATGTTGCAATTAACAAAACGGTAAGGATTGCAAATAGTAACATAAATCATTGGGCTACAATAGATTCCTGCAAAGATCCATTGCTTAGAAAATGTCTCGTAAACCTTGAGACTAACTTATAAAGATAAATAGTCATTGACTTATAAGGTAACCCCTATTGTGGCCTCTCTGCACTGCTCAAGAAAACTGAGTGTCACCAGGAAAGTGATGGTGGCAAAGGCACATCATGCAGGAAATCACAAGGATGCCTGCTGCTTAGCTGACATGAGTGGGCAAGAATATTTTTGCAAATTTTGCTTTACATAACCTATCTTAAGATACATATTTTAGTGTGTTTTTGCTGGCACCACTCACCAGCAACTCTTGGATCTCTTGCCGCGACAGGGGTTACCTTATGATTTAAACACCCTATGTGAGGGGCACTATTTATATTGCAAGCATAAACAACTAATTTGCCATTGAAAATTGTTTCATTGTTTCTCAAAACATTCTCCTTTATGATCAATACACTTGTTCATGTGTTACAACCATTTGCAATACCATTTTTAAAATCTGCTTCAGACACCTCTAAAACATGCTGTTTGAATGCATCAACAGCTTCTTCTACCAACAAAAATTGTTGTCCATGCATTTTATTTTTAAGGTTTATGAACGAAAAGAAGTAATCAGGTGTCAAATCAGTAGTGTAAAGTGGCTGTGACATAAATTCAATTTTTTTAATCTTCAAATGCTCGGTTGCTAAGACCAGATGCAAGAGCAATACCACTGTATTGATGAACGATCCAATGACATTTGTTTGTTTTTCTTATTTCACCCGAGTTCCGGCAAACTCATGATTGTTAACAATTCCTAATTGACCATTTATATTCCTCTAAAGGCAATGTTGCCAAATGAAGTTTTTCTGAAGACACAGACAACCAATCGTTTCAAAGTGCTTCAAGTGCAAACAACTTTTGCAGGATTTGGTTCATTGTTAAACACCCATACAGTCGACTGCTGTTTAAGTTCCGGCTCCTCATATGCATAGATCTAAGATTTGTAACATGTTACAAAACTTATATACACCTTTTGAAGCTCGCCATTGTACTTCTTGGGCATTTGTGTGCACCAATCAACATGAGCATCCTTTTGAGATTGTGTCAAATTATGCAGATTCCAATGAGAGCAAACCTTATTCATGGCTAAATATTTTATATATGCTGGCAGAACTAATATCTAGGGTTTGCCTCTATCTCACAGTATATGGTATGACCATGACCATCTTCCACTATTTTTGCACAGCATTAATGTTGACACAACAGCCGATTTTGGATGACCATAAATTTCATCTGAGCGAATTGAGGCCACAATTTAATCCGTTATACCAGTATTTTACAATGGTAAAGGATGGAGCTTCATTGTCAAATGTAGTAGTAAATTGATCAATGCACGTTGAAAATCATAATAAAGCATTGCATGAAAATTTTAATACGTTAATTCCATCTTTTCAATGAGACACAATTTAAAAGCCAAGGCAAACAACACAAATAATGCTCTATTGACAAAATATCTGGAGTAACTTATAGTCAACAATATTAAACTTTCCAGTACAAACACCAGATGGCACCTACATCAATTAATGTTTCCAAGGTTCAAAGTATAAATAGTTGCCCTTGCAATTATGCAATAATCATTAGGCATGAGCTAAGGATAATTGCTCACAATACTTCGTCACTAAAACGATAAGAGATTCTGGGATTATATAACAAACTGCAAAATAAAACTTGACAGCTCAGAAGCTTGTTTAAACACAAACTGTAACCCTTATGAATGCTTCTGTGTTTATTTAAACACAGAAATTTGAATACATATTATCATCTTATAAACTCATTTTTATATTGTTAATCATATACTGTAACATATATTTATCATATCTTCATACCTCTGCTGCTTATTTGACAATACCATGAACTCCTATATTCTTTTGGTTAACAATAATACTAATCTAAATTTAACCAAATCACAAAAGTTTGAAGGTTGAAAACAATGGGGTTTCACCTCCAGGGTAAAACAATGATAAATTATCAGTCAAAAACATTGAACTGTGGATGTAGCATTGTTATGTGGACGTTCCGCACGCAAGGAAGACATGCAATGAAATGTTAATAAAAACATAATTGTCTTGTCTTCCTTGCATCCCCTGGTCACGACAAGGACGAATCCACTTCGACCAGTCCTTTTGACATGAAAGTTTAAAGAATCACAGCAAATATTCTTAATATTTGTAATCGCAAGTGGCTATGTAGACTCCAAGGACATTAACTTTCACTGAAAAAATGCATGGTGGCATTGAAGAAAATGTGTGTTAAGGCTAATTAAATCATAGAAATCTCACAAAGAAAAATTATAGTTACAACTGCAGGTCAAAATATTTCCAAATGGATAATCTAATATTCTGGTTGTTCATGCTAAGAAAACGATATTCTTCAATACACACAAATATACATGAGAAACCTGCACTGGGCTTCATTGTAGACAGAGAAATCAAAGTACTTGCATTAGTGTAGAGAATAACCAGATTTTAAGTTTGCAAGAAGAGCTTTTTTCAGCTGACTCCTAATCAGTGGCTTAAATAATGTTGACAAAGTTTCAATTGTATGCTATTTGTTACAGGAAGTTTCTCTAATACTGTAACCGAAGACACATAATTTGATTCATGAGAGCAAGGGACCATAAATGTGTGACAAGAAAAGCTGGTTCAAAAATAAGTCACAACTAATACGCTAACAAAATATCCAAGATAATTATTGTAGACAAAGAATTTTTCCCCACTTTGGAATTCTACTGGTAGAATACTTCTGTGGATAAGTTACAATATGAAAGCTTTGAACCATTAGACAAAAGACTCTTATGGCTATTTTTGAGATTTTATATGCAATACTGTGGATATGCAATTCATACCACAAAAAGGGCTGATTCTAAGGTAATTCACAACTAATATGGCAACAAAATTTCTGGAGTAACTATTGTAGACAATAGCGCTAATAGTACTGTCATTAATAAGGCACAAATTTCAGGATGAAACCTGTTTTGAATGGCCCTGCATTATGTTTCTTCAGTGTTTTACATACATCACACAATGGCCAACTTCTGTCTTTAGTACAACCCCACACTGGCAACCTGGATTCACATGACTCACAATGAGGGATCATAAATCTTCCTCTACACAAGATTTTTTTACATATGCTGAATTAGCAGATAATTTAACTTATGCCAATGCTGTAAATGTCTCTACCATAAGCAGATTATAGATTATCTTCCCAAACGCAAACATTAGATGCAGTGTAACAAAGGATCTATGACTTAATTGTGAATTTGAAGGTTTTTTAAACGCTAAGAAATAATTACAATTTTTCTGCTTTGTAAGAGCAATGAGGGTGATTTTGTAGTTAACCAGAACTGCAAATGCCTATATATTGGTGAATTATGTATGTTTTCAACAAAACCAAATTTAAATGAAATTTAATATCATTGGGTTTAATAGTTTTAAGTTGAACCCTGAACATGTGAATCCTAATCACATAATGTTGAGTAGAAAATAGTATGGGGAAAAAAAAGCTCCAAATACTAGAACTTCCTCAAATGCTGATATAAACATTTACAGAGTTGTTCTCATAAATGTCAAATACTTGCATAGCCATTTGCACTCATGTATCAAACTATGTCTCTTCTTTTACAATAAAAGAATGAACTCTATTGTAATAAATCAACACACTCATTCCTTCCTGCCCATGTTAACTAAATACTGAATTTATAAGAATCTCAGACTAAAGCCTTATCACAAAATTCAAGTCTGCTTATTTTCTAATCCTAATAAATGTAATCGTGCCTTTCCATCAATGACTTGAAGCTCCGCACAATTTTTATCTTCATTTGTTTCCCTCTGTAGAAAGGTTATTTTCCCATTACTAGTTCAGAACAATTTGATCCTATACACATGCCAAGATAGCATTTTTACCTACACTTATAAAGATGTTTCTTTCTGTGTAATTTTGCTACGTTTTCAATGCTTTTCCTCCATTTCCCCTTTTACCATGTCATTTTTTACTCCATGTAGGTTAATCAATATCCTTGGAATCTGCATTTATACATCTTACATTGTTTTTTTACGAATATGAAGTTTCTAAAATTCCATCTTAATTTTCTTCTGGAAGTTGTTAAAAAGGACATGATTTAAAATGCAACAACTTATATCCTCTCTGTTTTCCTTTGGACCCATTAAGTCCTAATTTAATTCCAGCTTTGAATCCTATTTCCCAATCATGGATATATCAGTGTGAATTTTCCTCGGCTTGTCTACAAAACCTGAATAAAATTTTTGACATCACTAGAAGAAATAAAATTCTCTTTTGTTTTCATTTTGTTATACTTGATGAATACAACAGCATATTTGCCAACTTCATGAAATTCAAAACCATAAAACTTACACCCCCTCAAACAAAGCATAATAATGAAGTGATTACACGAAATTTAGAATGAGTAAAATAATCAGTGCTGTAAATGTACAAATACTTACATGTAAAGCAAATGCTATCAGATTTTTATTCCATAATTTTTGCTTCACAATATAAACTAGTAACAAAACTATTGCAACAGTGTGAAAACTATGTCCCTAAGCCATAGAGCACAAAAACCATAAATAATTGATAAGCAGGGAATTGACTTTGAATTCCATGTCATCCAATACAAAATGTTACACCAATTACTGCAGAATACCATAATGGTGCAACCAAATTCTAATTCTTCATTCTATGCATATTCTTGCAATCCAGTAAAGAAGGACCATGTTTTTGATGACAGGTATACACTCCAGCCTTCAGAACACTACAGCATAATTTTACTGCATCTGATGCATTGCAAAGTTGATGTGCAAGCTGAAAATCTGTTACTCTCTGAAACTGTCTACAAAGCTGTAAACATTTTCATTTGCCGTTACGTCAGAAAATCCAACACCTCTGCTCCCATATATTTTAGGGCACACTATAAAGTCGGCAAGTATGCGATAGTCATATTCTCTTGTATCGCAATATATCAAGAGATCACCGTAGTTCTATATACTAACAGGCAAAAGGATACCACTAAAATAGGAGGACAGGAAAGCATTAATAGAAACCTTCATGACTACGGAAGGGATAAGAAAGGATTATTAGGGAAGGAATGGGACAGGATTTATCCCGGTTACAGGAATGAGATAAATCAAGAGCTCGCATATGGTAGGATCGCTAATTCCTAAAAGTGAGTCACCCATCATCGGGACAATGCCAACTGACTCACTTGCTACCCCATTATTTTATTTTCATTTCTACCTAGATATCTATCAATTGCAGTAGTTCAATTTCATATCTTAAAAAAATTCATTTTTCATTTACATATTTTTTTTAGGTTAGGTTGCCGTTTCATTTTGATTCAATTATTTAGCTGTACATACATGATTTTACAGGCTTGTTTTTCGTTGTGTGCATATTTGTGTGATTTTCCCTCCAACTTGCAACACTGTATGCAATAAATTGATTTATTTTACCATTTTATGATCCAAAAATCTTTATAATATAATTTTTCATCTATTTCAATAAAACAGTTGCTCACTTCTTATTTGCTACATTTTAATTGCTACCATTTGCAATGATTGCTTAGTTATATAATCAAAAAATTGACATGACAGATTTTTGTTCACCAAAAAATTTACAGATATCAAAGATTCTGCCAAATAAATTAGTATAATTTTTCATAAATTAGAGTATATCTTTTCAAATGGTTAAAATTTTAATAATAAGAGTCAATTCTACCTAAAACCTAACTAGTAATATTTTAGTGTCAGGTTTAGGTAAATAAGGTGGTGTAGAAAATGCTGTAGAACATATGGGTTAATCCATGGTACTACAAATTTCAAACTTGAGCGTTCTGATATGTTGCAATTAATGATATGGTAAGGATTGCAAATATGAATAGTATAGATTGTGGTGAACAACCACACACAACTTTTTGGACAAAAGCCAACCAGGCCAGAAAATCATAGTATACAAGAAAGTATGAACATAGTTGGCAAGATCCCCTGTTGGTTGGTAGTGTTTAACGCCCGCTTTAACTACTTATGGCACAGCAGGCGGTGACACTGATGATACATGAAGATGGAGCACCGGTGGAATGCAATGGCGGGGGAAACCGGAGATCCCGGTAAAAACCCACCCCAGCACCGCTTTGTCTACCACGAATCTCACATGCGGTCGCTTGGGATCGAACCCGGGCCGTCTAGGTGAGGGGCGAATGGTCTAACCACTCGGCCACGGCGCTGCCGCAAGATCCCCTGATGGAGGCTCTGTATACAAGTAGTTAAGGATAATAAAGAGAGATGGTACCACCATGCTAATCAGGGAAAACAGAAGGCGCAACAGCCGCAACTATATAAGGTGCACGCACCAGAGGGAAGGCCACCTGGATAGTGTGGTGGTAGCGTGTCTGCTCCACATTCAACAGGTCGTGAGTTCGAATCTCGCTTAGGGTGAGTTACCCGGATAAGGTTTTTTTCGGGGTTTTCCCTTATCCTGAGAAGACGAATGTCGAGTAACTTTAAGCTCCATGGACACAGAAATCATTTGAGCATCATTTCATTAATTTTCATTCATCGTTAGATATAACCAACCAGGTTAAAGGACGTTAAGCTATAAAAAACAGAAACAAAAAAAATCTCAGAAACGCGTGTGAATATTTTTAGGCTGCGCCTTGGCCAAGTGGTTAGGCCATTCGCCTATCACCTAAGACGGCCTGGATTCGATCCCGAGCGACTGCATGTGAGATTGGGACTTTGCTTCGAGGTTCAACGAGGCGAAACCTACCAGGAAAGCTCCAGCAGAAGAAGTAGTCCGCTACAAAGAAGTAGCCACCGCTGAAACGGCTCAGCATTGCCGCGGTTCTAGCAACCAAAGCCTAAAGCTCTCAGGGCATTGCACTACCGGAGCTTAGACGGGTAGGGGAATAAGGTTTTAGCAAGCAGTCGCAAGAATAGCTTAAGCGCCTCTTCAAGATCCAACCCTCTATTTCCCCATGCTTTTTAGCACTCGCTAACTGTTCTCTCTCTCCTACTATACATTTCCCTGTTTTTAAACTTTTTTCCCATTACTTTAAAACTTCTTAATATTTTGTATTTTCTCTTCTAGATATGGTGAAGTCAGGTAGGACTACTTCGACCGCCAAACCTCTATCTCCCACCATGACCACTAGGACCAAATCCAAATCCTCTGCTCCACCCTGTCCTTTTCCACCCGCTTTGAAACCCAAAACCACTACTCCTTCCTCTTCTTCTTCTCCAAAACCCATTTCAAAACCAAACACCTTACTTCCTAGCATACCACCTCCAGCCTCTGAACCTGACACCCTCACTCCGTCTAGCCCAACACCCAAGGACAAACCTGATACACCCCTCCTGTGACTCCCTCCTCTGCCAGACCCAACCCTCATCCCCCTCAACCTCAGCACACATGACACCACCTTCCGCAATGCAGGTAGAGGGGACAAACTTGGCGCCAATATTTATTGGCAGAAACCAGGCCTTGAAATTCCACCAAATAATGAAACAATTACACAAACTCCCTCTAACTCATAAACTTCTTGCTGAACAAATGTGCGTCTTCGGTTATTTTGCCATCAAGTCGTTCTGTCTGGGGATTACCAGTTAATGGTAAAATATCTGAAAGACAACGGCATACAGCATTATTTTATAGCACACCCCTAAGAGAGAACTGCACGCTTTGTGATCAAGGGGCTGTACGCCGAACTCACCGGAGAAGAGGTACTAGAAGACCTGGCTATGTGCGGTTTCAGGGCCATCAGGCCCATACAAATGTGAAGGCGAAACACGGATAGGACCTCCACTGCCCATGTTCTTAGTAGAATTGCAGGACACACTAGAAAACAGGAAAATTCTTCACCTCAGATATTTGGCATACCTTAGAGTTAGGGTTGAAGCATAGACGAGGGCGAACCAGAAAGAAACTGCCGTTTGTGCATAGCACAGGAAGTGGTGGGGGTAGCGCCATTTTCTACACACCAGAGTGCACAGTGGTCAGTATGCTCCTAGCTGTCTAAGGAAGAGCATTGTACTGTCATGCGTTTGAGAGACATAACCTCAAAACATGAGCGCCATAATAGAAAATACCGCCAAGTGGGAGGGGCGCGGTGTTATAAGATTTCTTTTGGCAAAACATCACTCAGCAGCCGAAATTCAACATGAATTGAGTGCAGTATATGGTCCTAACATTATGAGTGAAGGTGTTGTCCGTCAATGGGTACGATTTTTTAAAAATGGAAGAACTAACATTCACGAGGAATACAGGAGTGGTAGGCCTACTCTTGTCAATGATGACCTGGTGATCAAAGTGGATGGAAAAGTTTGTGAGAACCGTCAGTTCACGATAACGGAACTTTCCGATCATTTCCCCAAAATTTCTCAGAGTCTTTTGCACGAGACAGTGAACAAACACCTACGCTATCGCAAATTTTATGCTCGTTGGGTACCAAAATTGCTGAATGACAACCACAAAACCAAAAGAATGGGTTCTGCCATTGACTTTCTTTCTCGGTATGCCACTGAAGGAGAAGCATTTTTTAACAAACTTGTTACTGGTGATGAAACTTGGGTGGGCTACGTGAATGTTGAGATAAAACGGCAGTCAATGCAATGGGGACATGCTGCTTCTCTAAGCAAGCCAAAGAAAGCCTGTCAAACTTTGTCTGCGAGGAAAGTCATGGCTACGGTTTTCTGGGATGCTAAGGGCATCTTATTCGAATTTATGGTACGTGGCACAAAGCCTACTGTGAAACGTTGAAAAGACTAAGGAGGGCAATCCAAAACAAGCGTTGTGGTCTTCTGTCATCTGGTGTTGAGTTTCTGCATGACAACGCTCGCCCGCACACAGCTCGAAGAACAAATGAACTTTTGGCCAGTTTCAAATGGAACGTTTTTTACCATCCCCCCTACAGCCCGGACTTAGCTCCCTGTGATTTTCATCTGTTCACTTACATGAAAGAGTGGGTTGCAATGACGAAGAGCTTCATCAAGCCGTGACGGGTTGGCTACATTCACAGGTGGCAGAGTTTTATGCAGAGGGTATTTCAAGGACTGTTAAAAGGTATGACAAGTGCTTGAATTTGTTCGAAGAATATGTAGAAAAGTAGAAAAAATGTATTCTTCATTTATAATAATACAATTTTTATATCTCAACTGGTTTAATTTTTATTTTCAAACGGAGGTTACTTTCTGGACCGCCCTCATAGGTCGATTGCAGAGCCCAAGCAGTGTTCACGATGCCAGCAGTTCTGGCACGTGAAGTTAGAATGCAGGTCCCCAACCCCGATTTGCGCTAAGTGCACAGGACTCCATTATTCAGGCACATGCACAGTTCCACCTATGGAAAGGAAATGCGTTTTATGTGGCGTTCAGGGCCATGGAGCAACTTGGTGCGGTGGCTCCGCATATTACGCAGCATGTGAAAAATCCACGCGTGAGCACCTTCTAGATCCCAAGAGTAGGAAGAATGCAAGCTATCCCCAAGGCTGCTACACAATTAAGTTCAGAGTGGTTCACCAGGAATAGTAAAGGCCGGAAACGCGCAGCCCCTACAGATAACCACTCTGCGGTTGAGGAACCTCAGCCACGTGCTGAGGTAGAACCAATCAGGGAAGAGCAACCCCCCTGCAAACGACCACAACAACTGAAAGCCGGTCCCTCAAAGCAAGCTGTTGGGCCTCCCCCAGCAGCAAAGTCGCTCACCAGCCGGGTAAATCCAGTAGAAGAAGAAGAAGAAAGCTTCAGTTGGTAACGGTACAACTCAAAAGCACAATGGGTGTACTGATAAATAAACAATCAATGAAAATTATAAAATCACTGCTGGCTAGAGAGAGCTCTGCAATTAGAGGTATGGCGGATACTTTCACAGCACTCAACCTCTAACGGATCTATTACAAACACACTCAATTCACATAGCACTATTAACCGAAATCCATATAATCATAAAGACCGTCTCTCCATTCCTGGATACTGTATATTCAGAAATGATCATGACTGTAGGGGAGGGGGGACTGCGATAGCTATTCACACAAGCTTAGAACACAACCAGATTAATTCCCCAATATTGACGCCGGCTGAAACAACAGCAATAAAAATTTGTATTTGCAATACTGAAATCGTCATAGCGTCAGTATACAATCCACCAGGGGAGGTAGACGCAGATGACATTGACAAAATCATGCAACTAGGGCATAATGTAATTGCAGCAGGAGATTACAATTGTTAACACCAAATTTGGAACTGCACAAATACTAATGCACAAGGATCTTAATTACTATACTACATAGATAACACAAATTATTTAATCAGAGGCACAAACGAGCCAACATTTGTACCGCATATGCCCAATCAAACACCAGACATTCTGGACATTGCACTATTAAATAATATCCCCTTTGACCTGGATGTAAATGTATTGCAGGAGCTGACATCAGACCATCTACCGGTACTCTTAACAGTTAATGCTCCCTTCAGGCCAAAACCAGGACCCTTAAGACACAACTACAATAAGGTGGACCAGGAAGAGTTTAAAGTTGAGGTAGATCTCTGCCTACCAGAACTCGAAATTAACATGAACAAAGAACAGAACGAAGCGATCCACAAACTAGAACTGGCCATAAATACAACCATTAATACATGCATACACGATTAATGCCATATATCCCCAGGACGTAAAAGAGATGCAAAAAGCTCAAAATAAAGCCAAGCATAAATGGCAGAGAACTAGGAATTTAATACATCGAACCAAATATTATCTTGCGCGCGAATTAGCAAAACACAGGCGAATTGTGAAATGCTTAACTCACACATGCACAAATATACCGCCACTACAAATTAATAACACCATAGCAGAGACCCCCCCAGGCTAAGGCGGAGGCATTTGCGGTCACTTTAGAGGAGGTATTTTCTCCCAATCCTGCGAATGGGCAAGACGATTTCATTCAAGAAGTCGAAGATGAAGCCCAAATCTTAGGTCACAACTAATTGCGAAAAACAAATGCAGGAGAAATAAGCTGGATTATAAAACAACTGCCAGCAAGAAAAGCACCAGGCCCAGACAAGATACCAAATGTGGTACTAAAGAATTTACCCAAAAGGGTAGTAACATTGCTTGCCAAAATATTCAACTACACGCTCGAACACGGCAGGTTTCCTCCACCTGCATGGAAAGAAGCAAAAATCCTACTTTTCCCAAAAGCAAACAAAAATCTAGCATTACCAATTAAATACAGGCTGATCAGCCTATTAAATACCATGAGCAAGGTATTAGAAAAAGTGATACTGAAGTGAATAAATTCACACTTGCACAGACACAAAGTGCTTATACCCGAACAGTTCGGATTTAGAGCACTTCAATTAACCACGCTATAATTGTTAAGAATGACAGAGCAGATCACCAAAGGATTCAATACAAATAAATTGACATGTGCCCTCTGTTTAGATATTAAACGTGCCTTCGATAAAGTATGGCATGCACGGCTACTTAGAAAACTGAAAGTCTATGAATTTCCTGACACCGTGATAGCCCTAATTAGGGACTACCTCTAAGACCGACGATTTCACACCTCGGTAGAGGATGGAGTCTCGAGCTCCAAATAAATCCGAGCGGGAGTTCCACAAAGAAGTATTGTGGGACCAACATTGTTCAATTTATATATAAATGACATGCCAGAATTGGTACGAACCAACAAGTACATATATGTACACAGATGACATTGCTATAACCACACAATCCACTCAGCCATGAATTTTACACTTATGCCTACAAAATGCCTTAGACTCACTTGAACCCTGGTTCACAAAGTGGAGAATTAAAGTAAACGCAAGGAAGAGACAGGCTATAGTCTTCACTAAAAGAATACATCACCGTAAAGGCAGAAACATGTTACAAACGCTTAACTGCTAAGACGAAATTATCAAGTGGAAAGACCAAGTGATCTACTTAGGTCTTGTCATGTAACAAGGCCTAACCTGAAGTAGTAGGCATATAGCCAAGGTCAGAGCCAAGGCTAATGGTCAACTAAATAAGACTATATCCCATTATCAATCTTAATAACCAATTAAACATGGGAATTACCCTATATAAAACACTATTAACACTATTAAAAACAATCATTACATACGCATACTCTGTATGGGGTTATGCTGCAAAAACGCACATACATGAACTACAAACATAGTAGTCAGTCTACCGAAAGCCGACGCACACTGACCGCTATTTACACAAAACCTCAAACCACCATCCACAACAGAAGTGTTCCATGATTAAAACTCTAGTAGACCGGGCAACGCTTATTTGTGAAACACCGCATTTACACCAGGAATTTCAACATCTGGAAAAAGCTCTGATAACAAATGGCTATTCAAAACGTGAAATTAGAAGAGCCTTACACCCCAGGAGAAGCTTTACACAAAAAGCAAGAGGAAAGGTAAAGCTTTCCTCCCCTATATTAAATCAGTTAGGGACCGAATTGGCAAACTACTCCTACGCTACAACATCGACACAATCTACAAACCCACTAAACAAATCCGAAACACACTTCATTCAGCTAAGGATTCCAGGGACCCTCTATCAACAGCAGGTGTTTACAAATTACCGTGTTCATGCAACAAAGTATACATAGGAACCACACAGAGAAGCATAAAAACTCGCATTAACGAACACAAAAGAAATTGTCGCTTGGGCCAAACAGAAGAGTCAGCAATAGCAGAACATGCTATTCTTGAAAAAGGAGAGCACATCATTCAGTTTGATAATACAGAAGTACTGGCTTCAACTTCACACTATCATTCTCGTTTATACTGAGAAGCCATTGAAATATACAAACATGAAAATAACATGAACCGTAAAGAGGAAGGTTTGTAACTAAACAGAATATGGACAACAGCATTAACAAAGGTCAAAACCAAGGATTCCTCCCGCACCAAACATACGTCAGCAGAACGAAAAACTGCCCGCTGTCAGGTCCAGCCCACCATCAACCCGAACCAATCACAGCCAGCTCTTCAGGAGCCAGGAGCAGGAACTAGTCGCCCGAGTGTACTCAGTCGGGGGCAAATCACTCTTGCCTAGCCACCGGTATATATACCGCAACCCATGGAGCTAACAGTAGAATCCACCTTTGTAGCTGCGGACACCGCGGGCCAGGACCATGTCCACCAGGTCCACACCTATGTAAACGAGTTCCTCCAGCAACCCGTGGATTACCCCACCATGGAGGAAACCACTTCAGGGGAGCTCCAAACCTATATCCGACTACCTGCCTACAAAGGTCCTAGGTTCGATGGGATAGCCAACGCTGCCCTAAAGGCTCTGCCTCCAAACTGGATACGACTTGATACGACTCCTGGTCCACCTCTTCAATGGGATCCTCAAAATATCGTAGTACTTCCCGGAAAGTTGGAAGTATGCCAAAGTAATCACGGTCCGCAAACCAGGCAAAGACCCAGAAGATCCCAACAGCTACAGACCTATCAGCCTGCTTCCGGTGCTGAGCAAGCTCTTCGAAAAGGTGGTCCACGCACGGATGAGGCGCAACCTGGAGGACTTCCAATATCTTAAGGCCCGAGCAGTTTGGATTCTGGCCCACGCATTCCAAGGTCCACCAATTGCTTCGGATGGTGGACGAGGTTCTCACGAATTTTAACCGCAGACACCATGTCTCTGCATTACTACAAGTCGTCTCCAGGGCATTTGATAGCATGTGGCATGAGGGGCTTCTCTCCCGACTAGTCCATTACCGCATACCCCTGTACCTGATCCATTTACTCAAATCTATCTGGAAGGACTCACCTTCTCAGTCTGCTACAAGGATGCCATTTCCTCCCCCCATCCTATCCGAGCTGGAGTACCCCAGGGCAGTGTCCTGGGTCCCACGCTTTTCCTCTTGTATGTCAACACCCTCCCTGAGATGCCTCGCTGCACGCTGTACCTCTTTGCGGATGACACAGCAGTAACCTCTGCCAGCAAAAATCATCGCCTAGCAGTCCGGAGAGTCCAGGAACACGCCGACCTCCTAACATGGTTTAACAGATGGAGACTGAAGATACACCCACAAAAGAGCCAGGCCATCACCTTCTCCAGATGCAGGACCCAGGCCATACAACCCATCCGTTTTGCCAGGGAGCACGTACCATGGAGGACCCAGGCATCACCCTGGATACGAAGCTGACCTGGAAGGCTCACAATCAGGAGGTAGCCAATCGTACTAGTAGACGAATGGCCATGTTGTACCCTCTGTACAACGGGAAGTCCAAAATGGCATTAAACAACAAACTTCTACTGTACAAGCAGGTAATTAGACTGACCTTTACTTACGCCTGCCAAGACTGGGGAGTCGCCACCCGCTCCCACCTCCGACAGCTAGAGGTTCTCCAGTCCCGTTACCTTCGCATTGCTTCCTCCTCCCCCTACTATATACCGAATGCCAACATCCAAAAATACCTGAATTTCCCCTCTGTACTAGACCATATCCTCTCGCTCTCCAAGCCCTTCTTTGACAAACTCCCCTACAGTTTCAATGCGCTCATCCGGGGACTCGGTGAGTACGACATCGACTCCGGAGACATACAAACGCCCCAGACTTGTGCTAGGCAACTAACTACAACAATCACATAACACACATTCCTCTGTCAAACATTCCCTCCAAAAGCACACTTCCTCAATCCCCGAGGTTCATAAAAAAAAAAGTGGCCAACACCACCCAACCATCCAAGTACAACCACAAACAACTCCCGAGGGCTCACTTCTTCCAGGGAAAAAAAAATCAACTCCAAAAACAAACCTCTTTCCATGATTACCTTCCCCTATTATCACCCTTTCACGGCCAGTAAAGGGTATTACCCTGACCTGGCAGAAGACGTGGAGGTAGCCTGCAGATTTATCTGTAGCCAACACCTCCTAGTGTCAACCGCCGTGCTGCTAACAACACAGTCGCAGCTGCAGACGAAACGTCTGGGAAGATGAAGGAGCCCAGTAGACCACGGCCTACAAGCCCGGATAATAATTTTTCTTATACCGACACTGGCCATGAAAGCCTACAAATTTCAATTAGAATAATTGCCAAACAAGCCCCAGTAGCGCCAGCTTATCTCCTTCATAAGGAGCTAAAATGCACTCAATTGAGCAGTTCATCAAAAACCAAAGTTACAACTTATACAAGCGTAAAGTAAGGAACAATAATGAACTAATACAAGAACTAGGCACCTATGAAGCAGAAAATAACACAAGATACCACCCTCTCTATTTGACAGAACTCTTGGCCTGGGGGAAACCAATTTAAATGTACAAGAATATTTAGAATCGCTAGTAAGAATTCCATAATAAAATTACCCATGAATGTGTCTACAACGTGAGTTTAGTGGCCCTAGAAGTCCTTGCTTTCTGAGTCAAGGCAGACCACTAATGGACCTTCTCTTGTATACACCTAATAGAATGTAACTAATATGTGCTTAGAATAAGGTTTTATTACAGGTAAAGCAGCATTGGGCGTGGCCATTACTTGGATGGGTGACTGCTAAGGTAGGCCATGTGAAACCAATGAACTCTCTACTAAATGACTACGTCCTTTCTGTTACAGGGCTGAACACAATAGCTAAAGACTATACTAAACAGAGCAGCAGTTGTAAAAATACTACCTTAGAATATATAAACCAAATGTGATATTTTAAATGACTATGTCCTTATGTTACAAGGCTGCAGAAACAACAAAATACACCGACGACTTTACCCGAAAGGGCAGCAAATGTTTTACTGACTATGTCCTTTTTGTTCTTATTTATACGATCCTGCCTCTGTACTCCCGGCAGAGGTGACCCATGTTCCAGTAGGCGACCCATCTACATTTGAGCTCGTCAAGGTAACCCCTTGTATCGTGTGTCTCGCAGTTCCGCGGAACCTGCTAGGTACATCGTACACCTGTATGGTCACTACTTCGACCTAAAGGACGATCCAACCTGGCATTTTGAGCTTGCTGAGAATCAACCCTCAGTTGCGTGTCTCAATGTCACTCCTTGGAGCCCGATAGGCGAAGTACACCACCTGCTACCTACCTTCTGTTCCTCTATAAGGTAGAACTGACTCGCAACCGCACAGAATCACTCACACGTAAGGAGCCCACAACATAGATCATTGGACTAAAAGAGCTTCCTTAAAAAATGCATTTGCTTGAAAATCCTACATATACTTTGGGAATAACTGTTAAAGATATAATTTACCAAAAAAACATTAGGCTTCAAGTAAAGATAATTGCACATAATACTTCATTCTTAAGTAAACCAATAAGTGATCCTGGGATTAAATTATATAATAAGCTGCATAATGAAGTAAAACTTATCAGCTCAGAAGTTTGTTTAAACATAAACTGTAACCTTTAAATTTGCAACTGTGTTTATTTAACTGAGAAATTTGAATGCACATTATTTATTACACTCTTATATTCAGTATGTAATTGAACTGTCCATTGTATACTGTAACGTATATTTATCATATTTTCATATATCTGTTGCTTATTTCTGATAATGGAAGCTCCTGTATTCTTTCAACAATAATCTTACTCTCAATTTAATTGCCAAAATATGTAGATTACTGTGAAACATGGTCAAGTTACTTTTGGCTGAACACAGTGCATAAAATAATAAACTACGAACAAAAAACGAACATGTGAAAGTAAAGTGATTATGTGGATATTTTGCATGCAACGAAGACATGCAATGAAATGTAAAGAAAAACACAATTATCAGTGTTCCTTGCTTCTCCTGTCATGACAAGGATGAATTCACTCTGACCAGTCCTTTTGACATGAAACTTCACAGAATTACATTGAATATTCTTGGTATTTCTCATCACAAGAGTGTATTTACTCTCCAAGGACAATAATAATGTCAAATCTAACCTCCACTAAAAAAATGCATGGTGACATTGAAGAGAATGTGTGTTATGGTTAACTAAAATATTACAGCAACTGCAGGTCAAAATATTTCCAGATTGATAACAGCCTGAAATTCCGGTTGGCACATGATAAGAAAATACATTTGTATCAAACACAAATATCCATTAAGAACCTGCAATGGCTTCTCTGTAGGCAGAGAAGGCAAAGGTGCATGCTTGAAGGTAGATAAACAGATTTATAGTTTGCAAGAGCTTTATTCAGATTACTCCTAAATTCATAGACTTAAATAATGTAAACAAAAAAGTTTCAAATGTATGCTATTTGTTACAGGAAGTTTCTCTGATAATTTAACCAAAGAGAGAGAATTTTATTCATGAGAGTAAGGGACCATAAATGTGCGACTATTTGTAAGAAGAGCCACTTCAAAGGTAAATCACAATTGATACGCCAACAAAATTTCTAAGGTAGCCATTGTACGCAAAGTAGTTATCACTTTGGAATTCTGTTAGCAAAATTTTTCTATAAGGAAAATATAGTATGAAACGTTTTAACCATTATACACAAGACAGTTATGGCAATTGTTGAGATTTTACATTCTGAAGCTACAGATATATTAAGAAGTGTAATGAAAAGTTGCTTAATCTCCATAATTTAAACGATTTCAAATCTTTCTAGCACTACAAACCTTGAGCTAGTCTTGAAGTAAAACGGTCTAATGTGCTTTAGTGGAAGAACAAAGTTTCCCCAAGAAGAAAATGTCTGTTGTGCATTTACTTAATCATAGGCCGCTTTCTATAATTTTTTCATTTAAGCATATACGAGGTACGTCCAGAAAGAAAGTTCCGTTTCAATTTATCTCCGCTGCAGCACTGCGATCGCAGTTCCGCACATGCGTGGTAGACGCTCTGTATCAAGGAGAAGAAACTTGCACCATTTTGAGATCGCTGTCAGCCACATACGCTTTGTTGTGCTTGTTTACAATATCGGTGTTGATTGAAAATCCTGCCGCTTGTGAAATCAGATCTGTGATTTGTTTTCTAAATGCTAGGAAAGTGAAACCAACTGAAATTTATCGACAAATTTGCTAAGTTTACAGACAAAATGCGATGAGTAATTCAATGGTGAGAAGATGGGTCTGACAGTTCAATGAAGGACATACTGAAGTGCACAATGAAGAACGAAGTGGGCATCTATCTTTGGTTACAGAAGTACTGGTTCACGCGATTGATGACAAGATCCAGGAAAACTGCAAGTTTATAATTAGTGCTCTCGCTATGGAATTTTCCCAAAGCTCACAATCACTAATTCATGAAATTGTTACCGAAAAACTGAAATTTCGTAAACTTTGCTCACGTTGGGTACCAACTTTTTGAAGACACAGGCTGCAAACTTCTATGAAGAAGGTATACAAAAACTTGTGCCACGCTATGACAAATGCCTGCAAAATTTTGGCAGTTATGTGGAAAAGTAGTTTAAGAGTTGTAGAATTTTGTGCAATAAATAATTATTCTGTACCTGTACACAATTTAATTTTATTACCAAACGGAACTTACTTTCTGGATGTACCTCGTACTCATGTAATTTACCCAGCCTTAGGACTAAATTTTGCATTCTAAAACAGAACTGTGTATATTATGCAAAGAAAGAAAAATTGTGGTTTTAACTTTCAATATATAATTTCATTTCCTTTGCTGTATGTGTCCTGATTTCTTTTCTCTGATCCATCAAGGGCATTTCAGACTCTTGTCCTACTAAGATTTCCTTCCACATTGTCTAATTAATCAGACCTCCATGAAGGAAGAATCCTATCATATATTGTGGGGATCTTTGTGTCCTAATTTTCCTGGCCAAATTTGTGTATTCCCTCCAAACTATACATAGGAAAGGGTGCTTAAAATAGGGGTATTAATTAGATGAGCAAATATGGTAGATTATTAGTGAAGTAACCTTCGGTAGCAATATTACATGAGGCTGCTTTTACACAAGAAGTTTTAAGTGGCTGAAATGTCCAATACAGAAGCACCCAAGTTGTAAATTTAGATACAGGGAATTATATAATTCACTTGTTTTTATATAGGTAATAATCTGTCATATTTCTGTCACTGACATGTTTGTTGTATCTATTATTTTATCAACACGAGGCAGTGTAAAAGTTAAACATCAATGATGTACCATTTCCCCTCTTTGTCCTCACGTACAGGGTAATGTGGTTTAATACAAAATTTTAACTTCTTTACATATAGATGGAAAATTTATAACAGCTATTTGAGCCAAATACATACCACATCTTAGCATATTAGACTATAACCTTAAATTTTATTGCATTTTTTCTTGAAAAATTCTCCCAATATTCTCAGCAGTGAATCATGTTCTGAAAATTTGGATGTATGTAGATTGCAGACATCCATAGCACATGTTATTTCCTTGAAATAAAATATGTATTGTTTCATTTCTCATGCTTCTGGCAAATGGCTACAAAACATGACATGTTCCACTACAAGGCTTATAGGAAAAACAAACAGTAACAGCTTGATGTGTTAAAGTGGCATGTCACTGAAACTGTATCTGCATACCACCTAGAAATATTGTGCCATAGATTCATTTCGCTATCCCTGGTGTAGGCATTCATAAACTATGGCCTCTTGCTGAAACACTTTTAGCATGTGCTGTGGAGAATACATGCAGTCAATATGTATACATGCGGTCAATATGTATACAATGACAAAAGATCAATTGAGGTTGCTTATAAAGTATACTGCTGATTTTTCATCTCAAATACCATTAACTATATCAACATGTCTTGTGATGCTAATTTGCAGACAACATTTGAGCTATAAGCCTCATTACTTACCTAAGCATAAGATTTTACAGGATGGTGCAGTCCTAAGTAGGATACCTCTCCTTTGAATGCAATATTTTGACATCTGTATACATTCATGCTCAACAATGGAAAGCTTTATGCAATTATCAATTGTTAGCATTCTTCTGATAGAATCTCAGTTTATTTCATCAGTGAAGTTAGGACGTTTCTTATTGCATTCAGCAAAAAGACTTTCCCAATAGAAGAACTGAAATTGTGGAAACATATATGAAAACAGCTTCAATTAAGGAAAGTCATGAAATTTTTGGGGTCAAGTATCCAGGTACAGGTCAACTAGCAGAGAGCAATTCAGAGTCTGTATAAAAATTGGTGTACTTACAGATCTGTGCAAAATGTAAAAAGACAAAAGAATTCCTTCAGTTCACACACAAGAAGCATTGTGGACATCATCAAAGAATTAATCAGAGCCCAAAGAAGTATACATGTAAATTGGCCCGGCAGGTGCATGTAAGGAGGAGGAGTTGCCAGTGGATATTGAGAAGTCTTAATCTGAAGCATATCATGTGCAGCAATTATAGGAGGATGACATTCAGAAACATGTAGATTACTGCACATAGTTTTTTAATAACATCAACGATGATTTGTTATAGACCCTTTCCATTACATCATGGTTTCATCTTTCCAGTCATGTAAACTCATAGAACAAGATAACGGGTAACAGAGAACCCTAATATTGTGTCAGCAACCACTTATGATGAAAATATCGGTGTTTGCTGTGGAGTAACAGGAACATGCATCATTGGACCAATATTTTTTCAAACCCTTGATGGTTGCATACATGGACATTTTTTATATATTATGTGCTGGACTCACTGAATATGAAAGACAATACTGTTTCTGCCAGCAAGATGGGGCAATTTGCCACACATCTAAGGATCCCTGGAATTAGCCCATTACTTCTCTCAGAAATGTACTGTCAGCAAATATTTGTGGCAACCATGTTTGCTGGATCTAACACAATTTTTTTCCCTGTGAGAACACTAGAAGAGTGAGTCTATTAAACAAATCCACACATATTACAGGAACTGAAAGACATCAGCTGCCATCAATATCCAAACTTTAAGCTTAAGTGTATCTTAAATATATCTGAATAGCTCTGGTATTGATGCTGCAGGGGGTCACTTTCAACATCATCTATAAATGCATTTTTCACTGTAAACAAATGGTTAAGTCCAATTCGGCTCTTCATTTCTGTAATTTCATTGTATTTCCTTTATACTTACAGGGCTACTTTAATCTGCACCATCCTGTAGAATGTTATTGAGTAAACTGAAAATACAGGCAATAATAAACACAGCATACCAGTCAACCTGAATCATTCTAGATACCAAAGAGCTTCAAATAATTTAAATTGTTTCCTAAATTCTCAGATTCTGGTGAATATATACTTTAGCAAGTTAAATGCATTTATTGGAAGAGATGATACCTCACACGTACAAGTGGTATAAGCAGATATCTGTAACTCAGATGACTTGCTGTTTAAAAGCTGAGGAATCAGTCCACAAGTCCATTCGATTTCCAGTACACAGAACTGCATCCCTTGTGGATTCTACAGCATGGCAACCTGCATAATACAGAGAAGTGTTTTTATAAGTCATAAGTGAATTGTGTTTTTAACACTAAGCTATAACTTAACTATAGATTTTATAATATTTTTCATACTCATCATTACAAAACTAAATTTCTAATTCCCTGAACTACAAGGATTGTCCGTAAAATAAAGATTCCCGATTTATTTTTCACAATGAATGCATTGAATGTAAGACTTGAAGCTTTCATGGCGAATGTTATTCATTATGGCTTCACGGGTGATCAGCCGTATCAGGTATATAAAATCCAAGCTTTCGACCATTGCACACTCCATGGTCTTCATCAGGGACTGCATGAAGCTGCTGGGATACGTTCCATTATATACTGTATCTAGGTGGGCGGAGCCCGCGCTGCCCTGGCCAATGAACGTGTGATGATCTGCGATTGGCCCGGCTGGCCAAAGGGCCGTATTTCGTCTTGTCCGCTGTTTTCTGTCAGGCCCGTCCTCTGTTCTGGGTAATTGAAATCGATATTGCAGGTGTGTATAATGGCCGGCGTCCAAGCTGCACTGAGTTGAAGTCCAGAATCTCTATTGTAATTGCAAGGGTGTAACTTGATTTCGATGGCTACCAGCTGACAAGGGAAATGCTGCAGTCATTATGGAAACAGCGGATTATGATCAGAAGATCAAGGTCCTTCTGGAGGACACCGCCTTTAAAAGGTTAGCCAAGGACCCGACGGCTAAAATTGCCAGAACCACTTTGAGACTGATCAAGAACTCCAGTTTGACTCCAGAGTCACAGAAAAATGCTGCACCACAGGCAGCTGCCCCACCTAGACTATACGGGCTGCCTAAGATACACAAACCCGAAGTGCCACTTCACCCTATCGTGAGCACCATTGGCTCACCCACTTATTTTCTGGCCAAACAACTGGCCACTCTACTCATGCCTCTAGTAGGCGCCTGCCAGCACCATGTTAAAAACTCCAGTCAGTTCATCCAGATAATTTCAAGTCTGAGGTGGGCCCCCGATGATATTATGGTTAGCTTTGACGTAGAATCCTTGTTCACCAGTGTGCCACTAGAAGACTCTTTGTAACTTATAGGTGAACACTTTCCAGATGATATTACCGAGCTTTTCAGACACACGTTGACCTCCACATACTTTACTTACAATGGTCAGTTCTTTGAACAGTCGGATGGGGTCGCCATGGGTTCTCCTCTTTCACCGACAATCGCAAATCTATTTATGGAAAACTTTGAACACACTGCATTGGACACGGCTACAGACAAACCCAAAGCTTTCTTCAGACACGTGGATGACACCTTTGTCATTTGGCCCCACGGCAAGGACAAACTGGCTATCTTTCTTGAACACCTCAACAGTCTGCACACAAACATCCGATTCACGATGGAAGTCGAGAACAATGGCGCCCTCCCCTTCCTGGATGTGCTGGCGTACAAGAAGAAAAATGGCACCCTGGGACACAAGGTATACAGGAAGCTCACACACACCAATAGATATTTGGACGCATCCAGTCATCACCATCCTTCCCAAAAGAAAACAGTCATCACCACTTTGTTTCATCGAGCTTTCGACTTAGCTGATGAGGACAATATTCAGCAAGAGATTCAACATTTGCAGGACACATTATTGAAAAATGGCTACAGCCTCCAGGAGATCAAGAGAGCTCATAAGAAAGTCCGGGAAAAGAGATCTGGTTCGCTGCGCATCTCTAACTCCAAGGGTAGAGATGAGTGGGTGAGCAAGGCCTTCATACCATACTATGATCCTACCTCTAACAAAATTGCCCGCATTCTCTCCAAACACAACATCAAGACCTATTTTTCCACTCCCCGAAAAATCCAGCAATATCTGAGAGCGATAAAAGATCTATCGTCACTCAAAGTACCAGGAGTGTACAAAATTCTGTGTGAATGCGGGAAAGTGTATGTTGGGCAAACTGGACGTACAATAGAAGAGAGGTGCAAAGAACATCAATGCAATATTTATGCTAAGCTTTATACAGGTGAATATGACCGGTATTCAGCCCTGGCTCTTTACCGGTCATACTCATATTTTACAATAGTTTATTAATTCTAGCTTATTACACCATTTTGTCCATTTACTGTCCATACCCATTTATTTTTCACTTTGCATAAGAATTGTCCAATCTTCTTACTATCTTTTTGAAACATTCCAACTACTAAACCATTTCTTATTAATATACTCCTTTCTCCAAATTTCAGTCCCTTAACATTTGAATAAAATGTGTTCAATATCTTCATATCCGCCACATATAGGACATTGATTTTGTGGAATACCTTTCCTTAAACCTTTTAATCTCCATACTCCTGCCTTCAGCCATGCAATACCTTCTTGCTCCTCTTTATTTGTCTCATCTATGTACTTTTCCCTTCCCCAGAGACTTTCATTGGTATATAGAAAACTAAAGATCTTTTTTCAGTTATTTCACTAAATATTTTTTGTATTTATATCCTCAAATCTTTTCCTTGCCAACTTCCAGAAGTTATTCACATTATTTTCTCTTCTTCTCCACATTTCCCCTAACCCACTACTTTCCAGGTTATTTCTGAGACAGTCTACCCATCCCTTGGTCTTTAAACTTTTCTCTTGATATACCAAACACTGCTTTAACAAATTCCTTTCTTCCAATTTCAATATTCTATGCCAAAATTTCAATGCCCTTTCCATAATCTTTCCCTTACTTGCCACTCTACCCAGCTCTATTTGCGCTACCTGCCTAACAGTTGCATTTGGTAACCCAAGTATTTCTTTGCAAAATTTCCTATGCACCTCATCTATGACTTCCCATCCTCCTTCTAATCCCCATACTTCTATTCCATATAGCATTTTTGCCTCGACCACCATATTGTACACTTTTTCTAACCCTCTAATGTTTATATTAGGTGCTTTGTATTTGCAACTTCTAATAGCTGATAAAGCTCCTTTTCCTTTTGCCAATGCAAATTTCTTTTGTTTTTCCCAATTGCCACCACTATCAATTTTAACTCCTAGATAAATACATTCTCTCACTACCCTGTACTCTTTTTCATTCTCATTCTTCCATTTTTCATACTTGCTCAATTTCCCCCCTTTTTTGAACACTACAATCACGCAATATTAGAATGCTTCAACCGGAAAAGTCGGCAGTAGCCCAACATTGCATAGAGAAGGTACATAAAATCAATTTCAATGACATCTCAGTCCTACATCAAACGAATAAGTATTATGACAGAAAGCCATCGAAATCAAGTTACACCCTTGCAATTACAATAGAGGTTCTGAACTTTCAACTCAGCGCAGCTTGGACGCTGGCCATTATACACACCTGCAATATCGATTTCAATTACCCAGAACAGAGGACGGACCTGACAAAAAACACCGGACAAGACGAAATACGGCCCTTCGGTCAGCCGGGCCAATCACAGATCATCACGAGTTCATTGGCCAGGGCAGCGCAGGCTCTGCCCACCTAGATACAGTATATAATGGAACGTATCCCAGCAGCTTCATGCAGTCCCTGATGAAGACCATGGAGTGTGCAATGGTCGAAAGCTTGGATTTTATATACCTGACACGGCTGATCACCCGTGAAGCCATAATGAATGCATTGAATATTACAGTTTTGGGCAGTTTAAAGTTTTTCCAACTTTTTGACATAATTGTCATTCAGATCAATGCATTTTTGCATGCAGTGTACCACATTTTGTATACCTGCATCATAGTACTCTTCCTGCCATGCAGCATAGGTAGCTTAAAACATTTTCTTGCAGATCCTCTCATGTTCTGAAATGCACCCCACCCACGTTGTTTCTTCAAGTCAAGGAAGAGATGGTACTCACTTGGGGGCTAGGTATGGGCTGTAAGGAGGGTGTAGGCAAGTATTCCATCCATGTTTATGTCTGGGCCTTCCATAAGCATTCTCTGGACCCACCTTGCTCGAACCTTGGTATATCCTAAATGTTTGTCAAAATTTTGTGAATGCAGGTCTTGCTGACATCAGGAATCATCTTGCAGAACTCCTGAACTGTTGCCCTTCGATCTTTCAGCATTGCTTCTTCCACATTTGCAATTGTTCTGTCCAAAACCAATGGCCGTCCAGATGCTCGTCATGGACCTCCTTACGTCCATCTCTGAATTCTCTGCACCATTTGCACATGTGTTGTACGCTCATACACTGTTCTCCTTACACTTCACACAGTTGGGAACGAGTGTCCACCAGTGCAGTACAGTACTTTTTGCACAAAAAAACCAAATCACAGATCGTAATTCACACCTGGTGGGAGAAGCAAATAGAAGCTCCATCTCTAATATCTGCCAAGTCAAGACTGAGCATCATAGATTCACAATAATCAGGAATTAAATTGGAATGAGAATGATATTCACAAACAGCGAATAGCTTTACTGGGTCCCAGGAATGGCAACAAAAAAAGAAGCTTGATCATTGTTCAACTTTTTTGCTTGCATTCCCAGAGGCAGCACGAATATGATTCATGAAATAGTTGCTAGGGTTCTTTTTAATTTCAAGTTGGAAAAATGAAACTAGAAGAAATTCCATCTGACTCCCCAGACTCAATTAGTATTGGTTTTCTAGTGAAAGCATTACTTGCTCACATATCTACAACTCAAAACAAACTGATGAGAAAAGCAGATCACAAAAAATTAACAGAATAAAGAATAACTTGAATGTAAAACAAAAAACCCATTCATCATATGAGCAAGATATTAATAGCATTTAAATTGCATAAGGAACACTGTTTGAAGTATACGTCATATAACATAAATGAAATAAATAACACAATCAATTTGTATATAAAAAGAATTACATTATATAAACAGAGGTTTCTTGAAAGAACTGCTTCCAAAAGTGTGTCTCTTTATTAAAAATTACTCATATTTGCATTTTTAATTAACAGATGGCATTCAAAGATTCTCTATATCTCTTTAGAAGAATTGTGAACAGTAATATTAGTGTTATCAACAAGGTATGAACGTGAAGTGATTTGTACAGTGAAACATGGGCTGTTTTGCATAAAAATACAGTAGATATTTATTTATGCATTTATTTGTTTGGTTTACCATTTATCAGACAATGTTTAGCACAAGAAATTAAGTTTTAAATCATGACAGTTATACCTAAATTAGAGTTCAAAAATAAGCATACATAAATACTGTATTAATCTTAAGCTTTTCTGTATATAAGTAAACAATAAGTAATAGTAGTAGTAGTAGTAGTAGTAGTAGTAGTAGTAGTAGTAGTAGTAGTAGTAATAATAATAATAATAATAATAATAATAATAATAATAATAAATGTGTTATAAACATACACTGGGATATTTTATATATAAAGGGGACAGTAAAGACTTTTCTTTCTTGCTTTCAGTTACACAATTATATCTACCAACAAAGAGCAGACTATACTTATTGCAAACTATGCACACAGCTGACAATTCAATCATGACAGTTATAATTGTGACAATTCAATCATGAGTTATAATTGGTTACAATTTTCAGGGCTGTAGGCCAAATCCCTGTAGGAGGTTTTTCATCACATTTGCAGTGTGGTCGTGCATTGTCGTGAAGAAAAACAACACCTTTTGACAGCAATCCTCAGCGCTTATTCTGTATTGCGCAGCACAATTTCCTAAGTGTCTCGCAATAAACATCTACTTTGCTTGTTTGACCACGTGGTAAGAAATCAATGAGTATGCCTTTCCAGTCCCAGAACACTGTGCACATCATTTTTCGAGGAGTCAAGATTTGTTTCAGCTTAACCTTTGCTGGGGATGAAGTGTGCCTCCATTCCATTGATTGCCGCTTACTTTCAGGGGTGTCGTAAGAAACCCAAGTCTCATCTCCTGTGACTATCTGTGTCACAAATTCTTTGCTGTCTTCATCATAAGAATCTTTGGTACCCAATGTGAGCAAAGTTTACGAAATTTCAGTTTTTCGGTACCAATTTCATGAATTAGTGATCGTGAGCTTAGGGGAAATTCCATAGCGAGAGCACTAATTGTATACTTGCGGTTTTCCTGGATCTTGTCATCAATCGTGTGAACCAGTTCTTCTGTAACCAAAGATGGACGCCCAATTTGTTCTTCATTGTGCACTTCACTACGTCCTTTATTGAACTGTCGGACCCACCTTCTCACCATTGAATCACTCATCGCATTTTGTCCGTAAACTTCACAAATTTGCCGATAAATTTCAATTGTTTTCACTTTCCTAGCATTCAGAAAACTAATCACAGATCTGATTTCACAAGCGGCGGGATTTTCAATCAACACCAACATTGTAAACAAGCACAACAAAGCATATGTGGCTAACAGTGTTCTCAAAATGGCGCACGTTTCTTCTCCTTGATACAGAACATCTACTGCGCATGTACGGAACTGCGATCGCAGCGCTGCAGCGGAGATAAATTGAAACGGAACTTACTTGTGGACGTACCTGGTATTACAAAGAGGAAAAAAAAGTCAAACACTTGAATTATGTAGTTATTTCAGATTGTCTTAACACAACACAATGACTGTGTATACTTTCCAAAAGAAACTAATTCTTTTTTGACGGAAAAGTTTGGAGAAGTTCCTAGAAAAATAATTTATTTTTCTTAAGGGTCTGCTGCTCAATATAAAAATAAAAAAAATGTTTATCAATCAATGCCATCATAAACAAGACTTTGGCATTGCAGCTGAATGGCACTTTTCTGCTGCTGCCAATGGTAAAGGACCATGCGATGGAGTCAGCAGTACAGTAAAGAGATTAGCTGCAAAGGCTAGGTTGCAACAACCTTTAGAAAACGAAGTCTTAACCCCATGCGAGTTGTATGAATGGTCTTAAAAAATATGACAGGAGTAAGTTTTGAATTTAGTACTCAGGAAGAACATGCGTTGAAGATATTTCTGAAAGATCGTTTTAGTGAAGCACACACAATTTAAGGAACCCAACAGTATCATGCCTTCATACCACTAGCCTCAAGCCTAAATAAACTGTCAGAAAAGTTCTTTTCAGAGGCAACAAACTATTTTCAAGTATCTGTTTCAAGGTCAATAGACCAACTGAAATTAACAGATTGCAACAGTTACATGACTTGTTTATGGCTCAAACTGGTGGCTTATATATGTACTGGAAAAAATAAAGATGAAGTAAAAGTCACCTTCCTTCATCCTCAAGGGCCTTCACAACCATTTAGCTACCCAAGAAGGCCTGATGTTTTTTTGGATAGCTTTTACCAATGTCCTATGTGTTGTAAGCCCAACAACTCCAACAGGAAGAATTTATGTTCCATCCAAAGATGAAACTTTGCAAAATAGTGAAAAACGGTTCAGTGAAGTTTTTGAAAAAGACATAAGTGCTTTCTTTGTCTATTTTAACCAATTATCTATTTCAGATGTCAGTTGTAATTGCTAAGAAAGTTTTATCAATTCTGTTCACAGTCGCTTTTACTAAAAAGAAATAAAAATGTTCTAAAATACTTTCACTTCAATAAATGTTTTTCAATATTATACAACTTATGTGTAATTGACTGGGATTTGTTTGAACAATTTATAAAATGTATAATCATTAACTTTGTTCAGGCATGTAGTTT
Source organism: Hymenopus coronatus (assembly GCA_030762935.1). NCBI lineage: Eukaryota > Metazoa > Arthropoda > Insecta > Mantodea > Hymenopodidae > Hymenopus > Hymenopus coronatus. The sequence continues at coordinate 62,612,281 of CM060900.1, forward strand.
ATTTCCAATATAAAAACTTGTTACAACCACCTTTATTTTATAATGAACCCACCATAGTCCCATCATCAAACTTTAACAATAGCATAACCTATTTCCTAAATTTTTTGACAAATTTTCAGAACACATTTTTGTTCAAAATTTGTATTTAAATTTTTATTTTTGAATTTGTAAGAAAAATTTCTTCACAACCTATAGTTTATTCTAGCTCAATTAGTAGAGGATCTATGATTGTTCAAAAAGTTGGCCATCATGCAATTTTGGGCAATTTTTGGAAATTTTATATAGCTGATTTTAGAAACTCTTTAAGATAAAAAATTGAAATTTGGTATTTTTCTTAAGTTTTAAGATCTACTTAGAGTGTATAAAATGTTATCAACATCTGAAATGGTGAGGTAAAATAGGTGTGTTGATTTGGCATGGAATGACCCAGCATACGGTTTCAAAAAATATTGCATTAACACTTAAGACAAAAAGTTTATGTTTTACTCTACCTTAAAGAAATCAATTTATATAATTGTACCTAACACTCAGAATTATAGTTATTAACATGTTACACATAATTTACTTTCAACTGTCACTGTTTGTTGTAATATAATTTTAATATTGTTATATTATTTCTACTTGAATCACTATTCCCATATACCAATAAGCATTACATGTGCACTTTAATCCCTGTATGCACAATGTATTTACTTCTGTTTAAATTTTTCATATACTGGATGTAAGACTGTGTATAAGACTTTTAATGTGGTCATTTTTAAGACCTAGGAGTAGTGCAACCTAAAATTAATAATAAAAACAGATTTAAAAAACTGGAATTTGGGTTAGAGTAAAAACACACTTCACTAGTTAAAATGAGTAATTTTCTTCAAATATGTTATAACAACTATTGCCTGCATTTTCAACTGAGATTTACTGATGAACTTCTATTTTCATATAGGCAGTAGTAAACAGAAAAGCAGTTGAGGACAGCATTAAATTGCTAAATCTTCAGTTTTATAGTTCCATAAAATCACACCAATTTTGAACTCAAAACCATATTTTCCATAGTGAACCCAAGTTATTAAAATCATTCCAGAATCCAACTGTTTGGAAAGTCTATTAATTACAAAAAAGTGAAACCTTTATATATCACAAACGATCTCAAAGTTCATTTACCCAGAAAAGAGACCTCCACAGGCCGCTACCACAAGTTCATCAGTAAATTTCTGCTAAAATGGAGGCAATAGCCGAAACATGTTCAAAGTAAATTTCCTATTTTAACATGAAGTTTGAGTGTGACGCTGCGGTTTTACTCTTAGCTACTTCACTATGCATACCCTTAATGTTTTAATTTGAATTTGTGTGTTTTCTAACACAGAGGTAAACCATAGACATTATTATTGGAGACAATGTGCTATTTGCGATGAGTGCAATCTTGATTTTGGACATGCCCAGTTAATTCTATATGCACCTAACTCTGTGGTTGCCTTTTGTATTAGCTTTTGAGTACTGAGAGCATTAGGTTGGCTGAAGCAACAGAAAATGTCATTCAGCAACTTTTATAGAATGCATTAGTATAGAAAGATGTACAGAAGTTGTGAAGACGTTTCCACAACTTACATCAAACTAGGCGGTCAACAGTGGCATGGTATTACCACTAGCTTACAATTTAGATGGAAGTTACTTTGTACAGCTCAACCGCCTCTATTGGGAATCTGAGGACAATGTTTACTTTACAGAAGAGTTGACAACACTGCAGGTAGAAGAGGGTTGCCAAGGTTCGATGACAGCACAGATTAGAGAAAGAATTAGGCTTGCTGACCACTTAAACATAAAGAAAGAACAGATGATAACTGTCCTTACGAAACATCAGGAAGTACTTCCAGAGAGGACAGGGTGGTGCAATAAGTTTGAAATTTCGAAAATTCTTTATGTGTGATGCGAGATGGTGAGAAGTGCAAGCAGTCAGAACAACAAAGTGTACAGCACCATCTGGAAGCAATTAACAGCCAGCCATTTTTATAATTCTCGGGTTTTATTGCTTTACCAATTCAGGGATTCTGTTCAAGCAGAATTCACTGTAGTGCGTGAAGGATATGCTGCATGTTACTGGTGCTATTCTTACATTCATTTTAGAAATGGCTCGTTCGATTAATAAAGCATATGTGTTGGCTTACCTCAATGATTTGGAGGCCTATTTTAAATTATTATTTGACGAAGGTCTGCCGAGAACAGAACAGGACTGCGTGTTCTGAATAAAATGCAAACTTGCACTCCATTAAGAGATGGGACCATACATATTCCAAGTTTTGTTAAAATAGAGACCTACTCCTGTGAATTTTGTTATTAACAATATCTAGAAAGAATCATTTTTCTTAGAAGTGGTCATGACATGAAAAAGTCTCCCAGTCTGTGTGCAAAGAAACATGGGCAAAGTTATTGTCAGGCAAATTCTTCTCCTCATACACTGCTTTGCATACAAGCAATAATACGAAGTGATAGTAATGGAGTGTTTGGTTGGAGACCAATGTGCGAGTTTGCAGACATTATCTGATTGATCAGTTACTGCTGCAAAGTGTGCATGATCTCTAACAAAACTAATACACTTCAAAAGGGAAAATTGAAGGTACTGACCACGTCGTTCAAATCGACAAATGTAAAATAGGATCGAAAATACCACACCAAAAATCCTTTAGCATCCTTTTCAGGATCTTGTGGAAGACATTAGGCACCTGGATAAATCTCATATCGTTAGAAAATTGCACAAAGTACAGTATTTTGCATAAAAACCCATTTTTGCATTACTTCGCAATTTAAAATTGGCTAATTCTGCCATTTTCAGATGTCCAAAATATATTCCCACTATGTTTTCATGATTTTTAATGCTTTTCAGTCTTATAGTTTAAACAAAATTTTCCCATTCCTTCCAATAGCATATTTAAAATTTTATGTAAATAATGTGTCAACCATATGATACATAACTTTGGTGTAAACCTCTGTTTAGGATAATTTTTCTACTACCAAACCATAAAAACTCAAGTTACAAAATGGTGAGGACATATGATACAAATGACTGCAGTCAAGATGTAATGTTAATGCCAGTGTTATCATTTAATATGAGTAGCTCATTTATTGCAAAAACAAAAAGTTGGTATTGGAAGATTGCCAAGCAACATCCATTGATAGGCATACTCCTCCACGATAAAAACAATTCAAATACAGAATAATTTAAGTACAAACTAATTTTTATGAGGCTTCACAAAAACTACTACTTGTTCTTATAGGATATCAGAAATTTTGCGCAAGGGCATATGATAGCAATCCCCACAACGATTAAATTACATAATAAAATTACATTAAGCGTGATAAATTATAGAGTAATTACATAAGTAAATCAGATTAATGGAGGCTTTATGATATGACAGACACAATATATTCTGCTTAAAGCTTTTCCTAGCAGGTCAGACCTCCTGATACATGCCCCAGAGAGAAATTGCAGTCACCCCTCAGAAGTCTGATACTTGCAGGCTGCAAAACAAGCATGTGTATCATCTTGGAGACAAATGTGTCTTAATAGGGTGAAGAACATGCAGCATAGCCTCACTCTGGCACTAGCCGAATATTGTAGCCATCACAAATCATCTACTTTGACACAAAGTTGCAAGACTGTGTTAGCTATCTCAAAGATTGTAAATATAGTAACATTCCCCTACTCTTTAACTAGGTGTTAGCGTAGGAAAGATTGTTAATGAGACAAATAGTGTGTCCAGAGGTCCATAGATGGAATGGTGAGTGATGCTCATTCAATTGTGTAATGGTTATAAAAAGCAACAATAAAGCACAACAAACATGACTGTGTTCTTACTTACCACTGGCATATTCACAAGATGAGAGTCAGCAAGAGTCTTGATGCTTTGATTCACTGTTGAGAAGAATGAGGACCTCAGCAGAAGCAGACCAGACCCCAATTCCAGCTACCTCCATTCCTCTTGTTCCTGAGGTACGCATCCAGCCACAGCTGCCAGTTCAATTTTTGAACTGCCTGGCTCCATTGCTTTTAAATTTCTGGTTTCTTGTTAGGGAACCTATAAAATAGAGTTATATACTGAATAAAATGTGTCACCTAATAAGAACTTTTTATATGCTTTTGTATACAGGCTGTTACAGGATTCAACCAACAAACTTTCAAGGGTTACAGAGAAATAGCTTAGGATCACACTGAGATAGAACACCCATGAGCTGACAACAAATGTGGTTAAGTAATGATTTTGCTCTGGAATATTCATTCTGATACTTGCACATCCATAAAGGCAATACTAGAAGTGGTTAAAACATGTGCCTCTCTCGCTCATTACACATAGGCCATGCCATCTCGAGTGTGGCAATGAGAATCTCGTGTATCAAGAACTAGTACTCATGAGCGAGGCAACTCAAGCATTCTCGTAACTACAGGCAAAGTAGGTTGGCTTAAAATCCATAGTATAAATTGGTTACGTAATAACTAGGACCCAGATTTTTTCCCTTGTAAGTTAGAAAGTTTCGAGGTACTTTTATGTTTTAAGTCATTTAGGTGCCATGTGAATCTTATTCAACTTAAAAAAAAAAAAAAGCTAAATGAGACATTAAGACCTGAAATTCACTAAACTTAAGTTTTTTTAACCTCAGTAGAAAATTTATCAATTTTTTCAATTTGAATTACAATTTTTTAGTTTTGTTTTGAGTGTACAGGTGGGGTTATCCAGAGAAAGAATTTATCACAATTTTTATCTTGGCATATAAAGTATGCACCAATGATATCTTGCAATGCTGAAAGATCCTTTTTTGCCTTTAGGACTATATTAAAAAACAACAGAAAATATAGCAATGTGTGTCATCGTGTACAGCAGTAGGGCTGAAATGTGAAGTTTGTTTTATCCGAGTGCTATCTATTAAAAATCAAGTTGAATTTTTTAGTTGCAATGTTGTAGCATGAGTATACTACGCAATAAATTGCCCTAAATTACATTACATATTAATTGCACACATTGTTGAAGTAAAAGGTAGGAACATTTTTAAACCCTTTAAAAAAGGCTAGGAACATTTAAAAGCAAAAAAGCTAGGAAATTTGTTTAAAAACCTAAACAGGCTAGTAGAACATAAGCTAAAACTGCATTTATAAAAAGCTAAAAATCTGGGCCCCAGTAATAACACAAGATGACTCAATGTTCAAAGTACATGTATCCTAAAGGTGTTCACAGTAAATGGTTTTAATCAGCAATATTTATCATTAATGAAATCTACAATTTGTTTGCTATGTATAACTGTACTTATATTCAAACATGTTCAGATTACAACCAATATATATTTGCAATTCTGTGATACATTTTATTTTTAACCCTTTCCCTAGCATGGGTTATTTAAATATCATCCTTATCCTGGTAGGCTATTTAAATCTTAAACCATTTAAACAGATGGCATAATATAACATACATTATTGATTATGTGTTTCCACGTATTACACTGCAGTCTTGCTATTAACAAGAGTTACGAGTTTTGAAGCAATTGAGACTCTGGTATGCTCGTTGGTCAAGCTCTCGCCTACCTGCTATGCGTTCAGCTTCATCTACTGGCTGCAAGAGGTGCACTTATCAATAGCGAGAAACGAGCAAGACTGAAAGCTGACTTGACTGGCTTTACTGAATACACATACAGTGCTGCTTTCCATTCAAAAGTAGCCACCTTCTGTCCCCCAAGTGTGAAAGTAGCTACCAACATGGTATTTTCAAAGCTATGAGGTTTAATATTCTCAGTACACCACTGAGCTTCAGTTTCACATTGTGGAAAACTGCATGAATTAAAGAGAGGTATTTTTTATGTACAGAACAGAGCAGTCGGAAGTGATCCCAACTCCCAGTCTGATAGTCCTGGATTTCAAACATTGCTCAAAGTCTTAAAACTTTTTTTTCCTCCAGGCGCACGAATGGCATACATTTAGAGTCAACCCTCTTTTCATTCTTAAGTGTTTCTTTAAAAGTTTTAAGTGATTTTACAGAGGTACACACACACACACACACACACACACACACACACACACACACACACACATGCTATGCTTTAACATATGCATAGGAAAAATGAAAAATCTTCACATTCTTCCTGTGTATGGTTTATAACATGCTTTGCCCATACCAGGAATGCAGAGGTGAACACGTACTTTACAGATACTTTAATACACTACTAATAGTGTGTGTGTGTGTGCTTTATTATTTCTGATACTGTTACTCGAGGTAAATTATTCATCTGCAGTGGTGCAGTCAGTAGCTTGTTCCGCTTTCAATTAGATGGTGCAGGGTCCAAGCCACACTCAAGCCATCAATTTCTTTCCTGAATCAGGTGAATGGTATAAGTTTGGGGCAATACCAAATCTCATTTATGGCGTTTTTCTCAAAATATCAGTAAATTTTATGGAGGCACTCTCATGGTGCATTTAAACATGTTGTAAATAGGATAATTACAGCATTTTGCTTGTGCATGCATTGCAGCACAAGTTAATGAGCACATTATTAGGAATGCAAATGTGCCCCTAATAGCTGAGCATGTGTACTTTCAAGGTCATTCCAGACTAATAACACATGTTGCATTACTGCTGTGTCTGGTACTAGAACTAAGATATTTACATCAAAACCACGGCATACTCTTTTTTTTTTTTATTTAACTGATGCACATTGTTAATGGGGTGGCAGGAGGAAACTCACATGAAGCAACATGTCTCTATGCAGGCAGATACCCTCAACAACAGCAACCACATCATTCTACTTTTCAGTCTACTCACCAGCACCTGTGGGGAACTGTATCCCTGGCTGTGCATAGGCCAAAGCTATTGCAACCTGTTGCACACCAGTTTTCGTGAGAGGTGCTCGAAAGGATTCATAACGGTCACTCAACCACTACTTGTGCTATTGCACATATTATGGGCACAAATCATATCAAGTGTATAGCAAATGATACAGGAAGATAAGATCCATCCTTTTCATCTTCTGAAAGTACCAGCCTTGATACCAGCTATGTATGTTCCCTGAGTGTAGTATTATAATTGGGTCTCTGAGCAGAATGATGAACAGCCAGTCTTCTTTTTCCAAGTGCTGTTTACTGACAAGTTTTGCTTCACAAGCAAAGGAATGGCATTAAACCATAGAAACAGCCACATCTGTGCTCATGCAAATCCACATGCGATTGTTGAAAGAAATTATCAACATGTTTTCAAATTATCAACATGTTTTCGGAATCAACATATGGACTGGCATAGTTTCAAATTACATTAATTGTCCCATATTTTCTTCCATCACAGTTAAATGGGAATTTGTACTGCCAGTTCCTAGTTGATGTGCTACCTAGGTTTCTGGAAAATGTCCCTCTTGATGTACAATGCCTGATGTTCAAGCACGATGGAGCTTCGGCTCACTTTGACAGAGATGTCAGAGGCCATTTAATAACTTGTTTCCAGGATGTTGGATTGGACATGACCACCACGTTCCCCTGATCTCACACCTCATTTTCTGTGGGGACACATCAAGAGCCTCATGTACAAAACTCTCATCAACTCTGTTGAGGATTTGTTGACAAGGATATTGGCTATATGTGACATAATTGATAAAACTCCAGGCATCTTTGAAAGGATACAAGATAGATTTGAAGATGCAGATGCTGTGTGCACATTGGAGGATGTCATTTGAACAATTTTAGTCCACCTTTGTTCGGAAGGAGCAGCTACTTTTTAATTTGAGGACATTACTATTATCATCATCATTATTATTATTATTATTATTATTATTATTATTATTATTATTATTATTATTATTATTATAATATGTCCTCCAATTCAAAGCATGAATAAGAAGCTTGGTTTTCTTTATTCTTTTATGTGAATCAGCAATATCCTTAACTTGCAGTGTAAATAATAATTCTGAATTTGACTTCTTCTTAGTTATGATTAAGTTTCTTTCATTTTGAGCATTCTGAGATGTGAACAAGTTTGGTTCTCTCTCCTTATTCGTTTTTCTTCATCCATTTTGTTTGCAAATTTGGGGACTGCTATTGTTTATGAATTTTAACATGGAATGTGCAGATATCGGAAACACTTCCTATTAGCTTTTCTTCATCTCGCTTACATCTACAACATACACTTTTTTTTTTTATTAACGAGTAACAAATTTATTTATTTATTTATTATGTGTTCCTTAATATTTCCTCCATCCTGAGGTGAACAAGAGCACAACTTTAAAAGTTGTCTTTTCTTTTTCTAGTATCACCCTTTTGCACCCATAAACAAAGATTGTGGTTTGTATAATATTTGAGTAAGCTAATAATAGCAAAGTGGAATTTAAATTTAACATAAAGTTAAGTCAGGGTTGAAACACATCATCACTTATACAAACTGCACCTGACCGGTACTTATCTTCAGAGGCATCTGGAGTTGTACAGGTCAGGTACAATTAGTATAAGTGATGTGTATGTTTCAATCCTGACTCTTAACTTTGTTAAATTTAAAGATTGTGGTGTTTATTGCTCTTTGAAATTATTTCCTCTGTTAAATTTAACACATCGGTCAGCACATGAAATGGATTGTATTCTGTATTGCAACATAAATCTAAATACGGATAATAAAAAAAAAAAATAATCCTTTTGCAATTTGAACCTCTGAGCTATCAACCATGTGAATGACACTGTGGTCTCTGTAATTTTACCACTCAACTATCTTGCACTTCACTTTATATGGCTATGATTACCTGCAGTTTGCAGCAACTCAGAGAAGCTTTGTCAGTGACATACTGGTTCATTATTGATTTTGATCTATTGCAACTGATTGTGACCTCAAAAGACCATAAGTTTCCTATATCAAAATGTTCACCTAACTCTCCTCTGCAATCCCCAATGGTATGTCGATTGAATTCTGTAAAACCCTGTACATGCAAGCATTTAAAATTCTAAACCTCATTTCAATAACATTCAAATGTAACTACTACATATGATACTATGAAAACTCAACTTCCATTTCCATTTGAACCAGTGCACCCATATGTGGTGTTTTTTTTACCAGATTATTTTTCATTCCACGGTATGCACTAACCAGAATTTCTATGCTTACCATCCAACAATGTGGCAACCACTAAATGCAATCACTCATTATTTGTAACAAACACCCACAGCAGTAGGCTGTTCATATAACACGCTGGGCAATGGTGGCCAAACTTAAAGGCCGCTGGGGCAGGTGCCCTCCCTACAAAAATTTCATAATATAATTTGTGCATAGTATTATCCAGTAAAATGCTGTAAACCATAATGAATTTTCGTAAAAATTTAAACCTACTGTGAACTCTTATAGCACTGAACAGTTGTAGTGAAGGTGGCTATCGATAATAACCAGCCGCCATTTCTCAGGCACAAGTGATTTTGTGGCCATTGTGTGAGCATGCACAGAAGAATAGGCAATCTCTTTATAGTTACCCATTATTAAATAAGTTATATCTCCATTACCTCTCCTCTTCCACTTGGCTGATAAATAACTGATAGACCAACAACATTGCATGTGTTGCAGCAGGAACACAAATGAGGGAAAGCTTCTAGGGATTCTTTACACAAGGAGGCGAGCAAAAATGACAGGAAAGCTTCTGGGGATTCTTTACAAAATGTGACATGAGGAAGCAAGCAATGTTTCTAAGTCTAAACATTCACCATTGCACATGAACAAGCAAAAGAAACAGCAGATGACAAGACCTAAACCTTCTTGCTTAACAGCCAAAATACACTTCTTTTGTCAATATCATAGCCAACCTCTGCAAATAATCCCCAGACATTTACACAGCAAATAGTGTGGAAGTGATTAACAGCTGGTCATTTTTGAAAAGTTCTGATCCCCCCCCCCCAATCTCTCTCTGGTTTCATTCATATTGCTTTACAAACATGCAGATGCAGTCAAGCAGAATTTCTTGAGTGAGAAGTGAAGGTTGTTCTTGGCGATATTCTTACAGATTACAACAATTTTAGAAATGGCTCTTCTGACTGTCAGATTTGCCTGTTTACCTCAACAATGCAGACGCCTCTATTATTTGATGAGGATCTGCTGCAATCAAGAATGCTATGTTCTGAATGCAATGTCATCCTGCACCCTATTAAGACATATGACTGCAGATTTCCTGCAGGTAGCATAATCCTTAAATTGATCCTTAGTCTTATGACTCATGAAGTAAATAATAGTAATAATAATTATTCTATGGTGGCATCTATGCAGGAGCTACATTAATAGGAATATTTGATGCTCACATCTGTGAATATTTTTGGAATGGCACCAAAAATCATTCAGAAGATCCTTTTTCAGGAACTTGTGGAAGACATAATTACTTGACTAAGTTTAGGCTAGGGTTAATTACATAAAGTACACAGTCATCATAATATAGAGACGGTGTACATATAGCAGTCGCAGGCACCGTCATTAACTTCGCTCTGTGACTAATCACATAGAACAGATTTGCTCAGAAACAAGGACAATGTGCAGCAAGAGCACGACTGACGATGGGGCAGCAGACTTTACAGTGGCAGGACCCTCTGTCTAACTGACTCATTCTGTATTACAGATCACGTATTATAAATCTTACACTATTCGTGATAGCTACATGATGTTCAATACTATTAATTTAATAAAAGAATAATAAAGCAGAAACAGACTTTATAGCACAAGAAACAAAATACTATTGCTTAACGAAATTGCACACACAGAGCATTCAAAACTGTGTACACAATAACATTCTCTATTATGTTTTAGAAATAATTAAATCCTGATGACGGTATTTAAACAAATCATTCCTTCATCCTTGTGAAAATGGGTTACTGCTTTTACAATGCATACACTGTTGATGTAAGCAGAGTATAAATTTACTATGAGCCTTACTACTTCAAGACATTTTAATTCCTTTGTCCTGCAACAGTTTTTTAAACTTAGGCACTATGCTCTGATTTGCACACTAACAAAAAATGCGCTTTAATTTTTAGCCTGATAGCTGCCTTCTGTGACGTGGTTTAAATCTTTGCCAGTGAAAATAACTGCTGACATAAATATGTATATGCAAACATAAAGACACTGGGTAGAAAAATGAAGTCTGGAAACCGTTACCAAGGACAATTGCTGTTGAAGTCACTCAGATTCTTTCTAATCTGGAATATGTCCGAGTTCTGTATCATTCTGCAAATCTATCACTTCTAGTTGCAATGTGGTACAAATAGTAACAACTGCAATATAGAAAGGTGTAGCAAATAATTGGATATCAGGTTCCCCAAGTCTATTACTTTTTTAAATCCAGAGTCAATTCTTCAATCACTTTCGTATTATGAACTTCCACACATGAACCACCACTGAACAAATGACAACTGCACCTGCATTATCGCCACTACAGTACTCCTACTGATAGGCACTGGCTTCCTCTCTGCCCTGTCTGTGTTGTTCACACAGTCAATTTGTTTGTTTGTGTTTTTTCATTTGGCCCCACTATGAGCAAGAGCTCAGAGACGTTGCGAACACGTCATACAAATAGAACATGCATCATGACCAATAGAATACCCATCACCAATAATACTATTCTTTCTCTCTAGGTTTCTAATAAAGAAAGAAGAGAAAATTAATGATATATATTTTTGTTTTTTTGTTTTTAAGCCATCACCACTGCAAGAGTAAACACATGCTATAAGCTACCATCATGTATTATCTGCCATACATTTAACATTTACTTGTAGGGATATTAAGGAATTCCTCAACATATATGTACGAAAATGTTTAAATTTTTCTTAAAAGATTTTTGCTGACTGTGATTGCCAAATAGCTTGAGATAACTTAGAAGGTTGTTATACATTTTTATTGCAGAGTATAACATCCTTATTGAAACAATTTTAAGTTATTTACTGGTCTATGTAAATCACCTGCCTGCCTTGTACTGTAATCATGCACAGCAAGGTCTGTTGTGAAGTTCTAATTATCTGCAAGATAGTTCAGCAGAGAATATATCTATTCACCAGAAAGAGTAAGAACTTTTGGGGCTCTAAATAATGGCCTACAAGAATAACACAAAGCAATGCCAAAAATAATATGTATGGCCCTTTTTTGTAATATAAACACTTGCCTGCTCTGTGCTGAATTGCCCCAGAAAACAGTTCCATACTTCTTCAGCGAGTGGAAGTAGGCAAAATATGCTGCTCTTAAGGTGTTTTCATTAAGCAGAATCTTTAAATTTCTTAATGCAAAGCATGCACTGCCTAGTTTTGGTAACATTATTTTTATCTGATTTCTCCAGCTGAGCTCTTCATCTATTTGGAGCTCTAGAAATTTAGTATCTGATATTTTGCTTATAGTATAATTGTTGTATCTGATTGATAATTCCTGTACTTGCTTATGCTTAGTTTTAAACTGAATGAAACTTGTTTTATCATAGTTTAATGATAGCAATGCCTGCCCTAAAGTCGTTCTGCTTCTTTATGAGGCTGCTGAATAAAGTTATACAGTTAGTGCAATTTATTGACAAAAATACAGTTGGTAGCATTGCATTAAGTGATACAAAACATGTGCATTCTTCAATATGGTCAAACCTTAAGTTATGTTAAAAAACATTCTCCGGCATGAAATAGTAAAAAGTGATTTTAAATCCATATTAGATGTAAAGATCTAAAGCCATACTTGGAAAAAATGTTCTGGTCATGTTGGTCTTAGAAAAAAATCATGTGTCACATGTTAAAAAAAAGCAAGCCTCTTACCCACAGGCTTACCCTCTACGAGGGGCTTGAAACCAAGTCAATGCCCATTTAGCAAACTAAGGATTTTTCTAAAGATGGGGGATCAGATCCAATTCCATTTACGAATGTAAAGTAATAGATTTAAAAGTAGGCAAAATAGATTACAGGTGATGATGGGAGCAATTTGTGAAATGAATGGTGGGGAAAATAGACCACCAGCCTGCCCAGATGCCACTTCATTTGCCAAAAATACCACATGTGGCACCGAGGGATTGAACAGAGTTGCCTAGGTGGGAGCTGAGCAGTCTAACCATTCTACCACTGGCAGGAAAGCAACTGTCAGAATTTGGAAGTAACCTGAATTCAAGTATAAATGTAATCACAACACAACAGGGAAGATTTGTCTAATATTTTGCATAAGTTCCTTAAAAGATTCTGTTGAAGGATTAGCATCCCACAATTTTTTTTGTTGTTGCTGCGAATGTGCTCTGTAATTCAATTGTAGAGCATATTTGCATCCCTATTGTTATTAGGCCATTGTCATCCACATTTCATTCATTTCCATGATCATGAAAACTTTACAATATTTATAAACCAGTCAGATAGTCTGCAAGCTAAAACAACAAACATAATTTAGGTACATTGACTACACCACTTGGCATTACTTCAATACATGATTCAGATTTGGTACCTTTACTATTCAGCCATTAGTGCTACTTTTTAGTTAACAGTCCATTACAAGCTTTTAGTGTCCTAAGCCGCAAAGCATAGCTCAAGGTGGAGGAACTTAAGCTGCATAAAGCACAGCCAAGTGATAGGTAGAAAAATGGAGCAGCCAAAGGTCGCAACTGCGGAATGACAAGGTGTAGCAAGGGATCTGAAGCTAAAACCCCAATGATCCCAAAAAGAAGTATAAACCTCGCAAAGCACAGCTTGGGATATTTTATAAATAAAGTTGTGACTACAGAACAACGACAGAGCATAGCTAAGAGATCTATGAAGCTAAAACTCCAATGATCCAAGAAGTCAGAACTTTGGCAATCTGGCGACTTTTCCATCTGAACAACTTAACCCTCACATCCCTAGCGTAGCCATATGGCAATGCTACCTTTTTAATGGCTATTCTTGGAATCTTCCATCTCAAATCTTTCCTGTAGTTGCTTTATGGCTACACATATGTGTTTTAACAAACCAACAGATGACAGCAGTATGCAGACCAAGGAGAATTGAAACCAATTTTTGTATGGGCCCCCATGATGATGTTCTGATTGGCTGTTGTGTTCTATTTGTTGTATTTTTGTATTGCTCTCATCACGAAAATTCCTAAGTTTTGCATGATATTGAAACTATAATGTAATCACTTAATATACAATAACACAATTGTGATAATTTATACTCAGAACATTTACTGAAATATGACTGTTGCCATTTGGCAACTACAGGAATTCATGTTTTACATTGACATAACCTCAAATACTGTTTTACAGTTTTCTGGGAATGGGCTTTTGCCGGAAATCTCTTTCTGATGAGCAAATATTAGAGCTGCTGCAGATCCCAGATGGTGATATTTCAGTTTAACTTTTTATCTGATGAAGTAAATATTGAGTTTGGCATTATTCAACAAAACTGACAGTATTTTGGAACGTCCACCAAATAATAATATTGAAATACACACCCAAGGGTAGGATTATAGTATTGAATATGATGGCAACTCTAAACCACAAGTAACAAACATAGAAAGTAATCGTGTTCAACCTCCCACCAGTAAGGCAAGTATTATAAAATTATTACCTACTGTAGGCTCAAAAGTACACACAATTAATGTTGGTCTTGCATTAATTATGTTTCAGAAAGCAACTCAACTTACAAAACAGAAGAAGAAAAACTGCACATGGAAGAAAGGCAATTTCGTTCCAACAGATACAGCATGAAAAGGCAATATACCTCCACCACCATCTGATCAAGACTTCACTCCAATGAAATATTTTCAGATGTTCATTGATAATGAAATATGTGAATACATTGGCCCTTGAAACAAATCATTACGCAAACAACAAAGATGGGGTTGTCATTGATGCTTCTTCTAATGAAATAAAACAATATACTGGTATTTTACTTTTTATGGGTGCTGTTCCAATGCCACAAAATTTAATGTACTGGTGACAACGGTGTCGTTTCCCTCCAATTACAGATGTTATGAGCAGAAATAGATTTGAAACTCTAAGGAAACATTTCCATCTAAACAACAACAATCAGAAATCGAAAGGTGATCCCGATGATGCCAAGTTTTTAAAAGTGAAGCCCTTGATTGATTCTTTGCGGAACCATATGTTGGCAATCCCTCCAGAAGAGAAACAGAGTATTGATGAATAGACAATCCCTTTCAAGGGAAGAAGTTCTTTAGTTCAGTATCTAAAAAACAAACCCCATAAATGGGAATATAAGGTGTTTACTCAAACTGGAGTGTCAGGCCTAATATATGATTTTGAAGTCTGTGGGTAAAGGCACTTGTGAAGAGCACAGTTTAGGATTTTCAGGAGATATTGTTCTGACGCTGTGTGAAAATTTACCAGAGGGCAAGAATTACAAGATATTTTTTGATAATTAGTTCTGCTCTTTAGTACTTCCATAAGTTCTCAAAGAGAATGGGATTTTATGTGTAGGGACAATTTGTTCAGACAGAATGACAGCACTGTCCTCTAGCAGAAGAAAGGGAGCTGAAAAAGAAAGGAAAAGGAAAGCTGGACTTTACCACTGATGAATTATCAAACATCTGGCACTAAAGTGATATGGCAACAAAGTTGTGCAGTTAATTTTTATATATGCGTATAAAGTTCCACAGGATAAATACAAGGGATGGAGTAAAAAAGATAATCAATTCAGAGATTGTGAAGCAACATGAGCACATAGGAGGAGTGGATTTGGCAGACATGCTCATGAAACTACATGTATAGAATAAAGGTCTGTTCCAAAAGGTGCGAATAGTTTATTGGTGTTTCAATGTAGCAGTTATAAATGCATGGCTCCTTTACAGGCATCACTTGAATCAGTGAGGCATAACATCACATTTATCTCTTTTGGATTTACATACACACATTGCTTTTGGTCTTAGTATGGCAGGAAATGATGTTTAGCACAAAAGAGGAGGACCTTCTGCAGAAGATGTACAAGCTCCAAAGAAAAGATTGACAGCTCCCAGCCTGTTGCAGATGTTAGATATGATGAAGTTGGTCACTGGCCACAACAAAGCCTCCAGAAAGGCTGAAGTAAGCTATGCCCTAAAGGGTTCAACAGAGTGTCATGCATAAAATGTAAAGTGTTCCTACATCTAACAAGTGAAAAAATGTATTGTGTGTTTTTCCATACCAAATAAGAAATGAAGCTTTCCAGAACTTATTTTGACAGCCTATTTATATTATTTGTCATTTCAACCATATGGAGGTATTATCTCATTGTATTGGTTTTCTTTGTTGCATCATAATAAAGCTTGTTTTTGTAGTCCATTTTTAAAAACAAATGATTGTATCAAGTTCCAGAAAAATCATTCTGTTGAGTACTAATGTTGCCATATAGCATTCCCCTCCCCCCCAAATTAGGTGAGGGAATTTTTTTGAAAACTTGAATACCTACTATTTTAAAATAAAATACATCTTACATTACATATTTGGGTAAAGCTATACGATGGTTCCACCACCCATATACTGACATGCGCGCAGCATGCACACACGCGCTGTTGTTCAGATGTGAAAATTGCCAGATTGCCAAAATTTTGACTTCTTCTTGGGAACATTGGGGTTTTAGCTTCACAGATTCATCGTCTACACCCTGTCATCTTCGGCCGCAACTGCTACACTCCTCAACTTATAAAAAATATCCCTCGGCTATGCATTGCAGCTTAGGCCCCTCCACGTTGGGCTACGCTTTGCAGCTTAGGGCCCTAAATGTTTATAACAAACAGACCAGTAAGTAATTACAATGCGGCTCTAATGACGAAATAACAAAAGTACCAGCGTATAGAAGTAATGCCAAGTGGTGGAACCATTGTATACTAATAATCATATTTGAAAGTACATAATATTTTTAAATCGCAGGTATTAATTTGGAGATGAAAGGGTTAATGCATTTAACACTTTGAAATATACATCGCCAGTGGAAGCTTTACCCACACTTTCTGCAAAAGAAAGTCTACAGAAACCGCTCTTTTTGATTTTGAGGACAGTATAATAAATACTCTGGATAACCAAGGTATAATACTAGGGGCATTCTTTGATTTAACAAAAGCATTCGAAGTACTAAATCACAACTTATTGTTCCAAAAATTGGAAAATATGGGTATTAGGGGTCATGCATTAGAATGGATCAAATCATACCCTAAGGACAGACAACAAATAGTGAAGATATCACACACTGAAAAATCTCACATTAGGGAATATCTATCAGATACAAAAAATACTAAATTTGGTGTGCCTCAAGGTTCTATTTTGGTTCCTATTCTCTTCTTATTATTCGTAAATGATTTGCAATCAAATGTTACAGCTAAAACAATAGGGTAATTATTTACAAGTTGGGCCGCTAACCCTCTCTGCTGCGACTTATGCCAGTTTTGCCCTCTAACGGGACCGGTGTGGTTAGAGAGGGATTATGGGTGGGGAGATGATTTAAAAAACTAATGTTGTATCCATTGCGCTGTTAGGGGTTGTTGGAAATATCGATAATGAGGTACTACTACGATATAAAATTAGGAACATAAATTTATATACACACACTAACCTAAACGGATTGGAACCTAACCTCGCGCTATATTTGAAATCCACAGGCTTTGAAATTGTCATCATAAATACAGAGTCAATCAATCGTACTTAGTTTCATTCGATTTTAGAGTGGCCGAAGTTCTGCATAATAAAATTCACTGAACAGCTGTATCTGCATGAAACATACTCGTCATACATCAGCACAGTGTCTAGCGACATATGCCGGTGTTGCATTCCACAAAACTGTTCGCCTGCTGCAGACAATGAAACTCAGGTTTTAGGCACTTTAGCGTGTAGTATTATTGTATATTTACATTGCAAAAGTACTAAAAGACTTCGTTATTTATATTCTACTCCTTCTAGGCAGCATACTTCATAAATATTCACAAAAAAAAAAAGGATCGCTACGCGCACGTAATAAATTAGCGTCTAACTTAATTACGGAGCTTTTCCGATAAAAAAAATTGGTGAAAACGTAACAAGTATAAACCAAACTATCAGTCAAACCACAATTTGTTTAATTTCTAGAGGGGCCCAAGTTCTCTACAATTACCAACAATAGTTCAGTATGCTGACAACACAAATATATTAATTGAAAGCAATAATAATAAGGATCTGCAAATCTCAACCAGTAAAATGTTAAGTGATATCACTAAATGGTTCATGAATAACAATCTAATAGCTAATTTAGAAAAGACACATGTAATCCATTTTCATTTTTACCAAAATAAATGTGCTGTACAAACACAATTATTATGCACTAAACAAATTAAATTCTCTGACACTACGAAATTTCTTGTCCTTTGAATAGAAAGTAACTTAAAATGGGACACACATATCAGTCAACTGAATAAAAAAATGAGCACAGTTTGCTATAACTTCAGAAAATTAGTACACAGTGTCAATGCGGAAACACTCAGAAGTATGTATTTTGCATGCATCTACTTCATACTAAAATATGGTATAATACTATGGGGCAACTCACCACATTGCAACTCACTATTCATTATACAAAAACGGATTCTGAGAACAATGGTAGGAGCTAAACCAAGTATTCATTATACAAAAACGGATTCTGAGAATAATGGTAGGAGCTAAACCAAGATCTACATGCAAACCATTATTCAAAACATTTCAAATCTTACCTCTCTCATGTATTTTCATCTTTGAAATTTTAAAATTTACGAAATTAAATTTAATGGACAAAAATGGCTATTATACTTTCAATGACACAGTTCATAGCCATAACGCCAGACAGAAAATGGATATTCACATACAGAGAAGCAACACAAGCACTCATCAAAATAGTGTAATAAACCTAAGAATAACTTTTTTTTAATAAATTGTTGTTAACTAATAAAATCACTGCCAACATGCACATTTAAAAACCACTACGTTTATGCAACAGTAGGAAGAAGTTGGTACTGTTCCTCAATGTACTGTATAGGTCAAAGCAAATTCAATATAGTACACGGAAGTTGTTATAAAATATCCGCAATTTAATAAATGAGTCAAAACAAAACTGCGAGAAATGTACGAAAAGGAATGTGAAACTAAAATAAATATACTATAATATAATAACAAATATACAATAAATAAGTAGTTATAAAATATCAGCAAATAGCTATAGCAAGGGTAATAATAACAAATATAAGAGAAATGATTCATAGTGTACGAAAACGAAATGTTTAAAATAAATATAGTCGCCCAAACTGACGAAACAAATAGTATAGCTTCCCCATTCCCTGAAGATTTCAAATATATATTCTTTCTTCAGATGGCGCTGGCTCCGTTTATTATGCCAACCTAAAACAGTAATAGTTCTGATTTCAGTCTATTTATTTATTTAAAGGTGTTTAAAATCTCGTGGTCCTCAATTATACATGTGCTCCCCATAGTGAATACACAGCAAGTGCCTAAAGAATCAAAGCTGCGGAAGAAATACTTCGCGCCACGAAAATTAAGTCACTATATCCGGAAAAATAAATCGCACCAAATGACGTCATTGAAAGCTAAGTAACAGCCTCTACGCATTGAAAAGTATTTGCTAAGGACCTTGGTGATTTCTTGGGGCTATGTTGTCACGCGAGGTTGCCTGCCTGGCGTTGCGCGGTACCCGCCATGACAGGGTAACCTGGTACGCAAGATTACCGTATTACTTATTGTAAATAATTATATGCTTTTAGAAACGACATCCTTTCCAGATGTTTCACTCAAATAATATAATTAATCAAAAATTGTAAATAACAACTTAACCTGTCTTATATCATAGTACGTGTGTACAATGTATGATTTACAAGATGAACTATCTACTTCTCAAGACTTATCTTTGCGTATGTGTGAGAGAGATACGTAACCAGCGTTTACCTAGCTTTACCTCAAAATCTCTATACCAGAAAAGTATTCTGCACACGTGCATTGAATTGTATAATAGCTTGCCAAACTATACCAAGGCAATAAAACAAGTAAACAATTTAAATCACGTCTTAAGGCGCGTACAACAGACTGCTTTTATTGTATAGATGACTTATGTAAAACTGGACCAAGAGGTATTGACCACGAAATGTATATCTATGCTGTAATAGCTATTAGCAATAGTGTTTGTGTAATATCGTTGATTTTGATTCGTTACATTGTGTATTTGTCCGGGTTTTGTGTTTACTACATGGTTATTAGTTGTAAATGGTTTATCACTAGATAACTTGTACTTAATGCTAGTACAAGCATGGGTTGTGCATCTAATATAAAGCATTTAGGACATAAAACTAACCTGGTGCATCTTGTAGCCATAATGGTATCATCTGAATTTGGAAATACTCGTCATGTATGCATTGGAAGAAGAGTTTTCTAAATACCAGAAAATACGAAAATATACGTGCTCAAGACGTAACGCACGCCATTAATCCACGGTTGCAATTTGGCTTGGCTGAAGACATTTACTCAAGATGAGCGTTAGTCCCTCTTGGTTTGAAATGAAAAGCTACCATTGGCTGCCTGCCTGTGACGTAGTTAAAATGTAGACGATCGCGCGGAACACTATTCAAGGCAATGAACGCACTAATTCCTTACTAATTATTACCAATTAACATATTTTGTCGGTTTAATTAAGACATATTATTTATTAGAATTACACATACATTGTGGGCATATACCGCTAAGCAAAGCGAGCGAAAAACTACATTATATTATTAACATATAACTACTGGAATAAGCAAAGCCAGAGTGTAAATTGCAAGTACTACAAGAATTTAAGACATTTCTTTAAGTACGATAAAGTTTAAAATTTATAATTACTCCAAAAATACTTTAAGTGGAAATGGTACTACCTATTTTAATTGTGTATTCCATCCAAAAATTCCATACCGAGATTTCACCGGAAGTATGTTTTGAGACCTGCTGAATCAATAATGCAGTTTAAAAAAACTAATTTTAGAATCATGTGTGTGTGTGTGTGTGTGTGTGTGTGTGTGTGTGTGTGTGTGTGTGTGTGTGT
Organism: Hymenopus coronatus; assembly: GCA_030762935.1. Classification (NCBI taxonomy): domain Eukaryota; kingdom Metazoa; phylum Arthropoda; class Insecta; order Mantodea; family Hymenopodidae; genus Hymenopus; species Hymenopus coronatus. The sequence continues at coordinate 62,633,260 of CM060900.1, forward strand.
GTGTGTAGAGGGGGCCAGCATAGCTCAAAAACGAAAATTCCATTAAATACCAAACCTTGGTATTTAGGCTCAGTGTCTTCCAAGGATGCGACTCCAAGATTTCAAGTTAATCTCCCCAGCCCCTACTACGCTTTAAATGGAATATGTTTCGAAAATATTGATCTCAAAAATGCCTCCAACGATTTTGATTAAAATGCTATATGTTTAAGATATTTTCTAAGAAACGAAGTGCATATCTTGAATTTTCTGGGAATAACCTCCAAAGACCTCTTTATTTTGGATGACTTTTGTATAATTCGTAAATCGTCAGAGATATGCAAACATTTTCTGCACAAAAAAATGTAGATCTCATTAAAACACACAATTTCTGTCATATTTACTTTCTCTGCTAAGTACATAATACATAGGTAAAGAGGGCATTGCATTCTACCTAAAGATTGGAAAATCTCCCCACCCCAAACTGCCCTTTACATGGAAAATATTCCAATTTTTATTTTCTCAAAAATGGCTGTAACAATTTGGATTAAAATACCATATCTATTTTAAACATACACAACAAATAAAATGTATATCCTGAATTTTCTGGCAAGACCTCTTCAAAATGGATAATTTGTAGGTATATAACCAGTAAACCGTAAGAGAGACAAAAATTTACTGCAAAAAATGTAGATCTCTTTAAAGTACACAATTTATGTTTTACACATTTTTTCGTGGAGTTGACCATTTTCAAGATATTTCTTGAACATAAAACATTATTGGTTTCAGTTTTAAAATAAACTTTTCTCACACGGAAATTTGTCAAATCCTGCCATGCAAAGAGGGCAAATTTCAATCATATAGCAACCAGGTTTTAAAAGAATTGACAACGCTTTAACCTAACGTATTCCCTCATTTCCTACTTACTAGGAAGCAAGTAATGAGGTTATTTCTGCTAGGTTATCTGGATTAACATGAGGTAGATAGAAGAATAAGCTTTTTAACAATCATTTGTTACACAGATATAGAGAAAGCATGTGAATGTAACACATTATATTGTTTGTATAGTTAACCATTTCCGAGATATTCCTTGTTATAGGTTTCAATTTTAAAGTACTTAAATTTTTCTCAAGCAGGAAGTCAACTTTCATTTCGTCTCTCCTTATTTGTTCCAGGGATTGCAAAAGAAAACAGAATTTCAATTGTTTCACATAGCAATAGGTTTTAAAATTTGACTGTCACTTTAGCCCAGTGTGTTCCCTTATTGCTTTCACTAGCGCATATATTCAACTTACATAGTAGATGGAAAAGGTATTTTATTCCACTCAAAATTTCGATACCGAGATTTCACAGGAAATATGTGTTTTTAGGCTCCTTCACCCCCCCCCCCCAAATTAGAAAAAGCTCTATATGTGTCTGCGCGCGCCTGTGGTCAACATCACTCAAAAACGAAAAGTCCGTTAAATACTAAACTTGGCATTTAAGTTGAGTATCTCCTAGGCACCCTTAACGTAGGAAAATTTTCGAAATTTTTTATATTTTATTCCACTCAAAATTTCGATACCGAGATTTCACAGGAAATATGTGTTTTTAGGCTCCTTCACCCCCCCCCCCCCAAATTAGAAAAAGCTCTATATGTGTCTGCGCGCGCCTGTGGTCAACATCACTCAAAAACGAAAAGTCCGTTAAATACTAAACTTGGCATTTAAGTTGAGTATCTCCTAGGCACCCTTAACGTAGGAAAATTTTCGAAATTTTTTATTCTCCAAAAATGGCTCTAACGATTTTTATTAAAATGTCGTGTATTACAGATATGTATATGACAAATAAAATGTATAACCTGAATTTTCTGGGAATAGCCTCTGAAGATCTCGTCATTCTGAATTACCTACTTTTGTGTAACTGTTAAACTGTAAGAGATAGAAAAAAAAAACCTGCTACACACAATTGTAGATCTCGTTAAAACGCACATTATTTATGACATTTTTAAAGATATTCCGTGTTATGGGTTTCAATTTTAAGATACTTGAACTTTTCTCAAACAGGAAGGTATTTTTTTTTTTTTTTCGTCTCTCTTTTGTGTGGCTCCAAGCAAACAAGAGAACGGAATTTATTGTTCCACACAGCGACTGGCTTTAAAAAGATTTGACTAACCTTTTTATCTAGTGTATTTCCTTGTACTTACAAAGAAGCAAGTAAAAATCCTAATTCTGATAATGTTTATCTCGATTAGCATGCTGTAGATAAAAGGATACTTTTTTGTAAGAAACGTTTGTTTGCGGAACAGCCTGTAGAAAGTCATGTGTATGGAACACATCAGGTTTTTTTTTTTTTTTTTTTTTTATAACGTTTTTAACTCCTAGGTTACAGCCACGCAAAGAGAACTGAATTGCAACTGTTTCACATATCGATAGCTTTAAAATAATTTGACTACCTACCGCGTTAGCCTAGTGTATTCCTTATTTATCTTCTACTTGCAAGGAAGCAAGTAATAGGACAGTTTCTGCTGATGTTTATCTCGATTAGTATGGCGAAGAATTGTTTGCAGAACAGGTAGAGAAAGCCATGTGAATGGAATATATCAGATTTTTACTTTCTCTAGCGCATATGTACAACGTATATAGTAGACTGAGAAGGTATTGTATTTCAACCAAAATTCCATAACGTGATCTCAGCGGAAATAAATGTTTTGAGACTCCCTGAATCCAAAAGAACATTTTTAGAAAAAGGTTTGTGTGTGCCTGAGGACGGCATCACTCAAAAACGAAAAGACCGTTAAATACCAAATTTGGTATTGAAGTTTAGTATCACCCAACGATGCGACGCGAGGATTTTCAAGGAAATCCCCCACCCTAAACTATCCTTTATGTGAAAGCATTTTAGAAAATGTTGATTTTCTCAAAAATGGCTCTAACGATTTCATTAAAACACCGTATATTAAAGATATTTACATGACAAATAAAATGTACATTTTGAATTTCTCGGAAATAGCTACTAAAGACCTCTTTATTCTGGATACATTTTGTGGAATTTTACATAACTGGTAAACCGTAAGATTTAGACAAAAACTTACTACACAAAAATTATAGATCTCGTTGGAGCACATAATTAAACGTTTTTCTTGTAGAGAGGACCGTTTTGGGGTTATTCCTTGTAATTGGGTTCAATTCTTAACTACGTTAACTTTTCTCAAACGGGAAGACACCTTTCGTTTCGTCTCTCTTATTTTACTGCTGCCCATGCAAAGCAAACCGAACTTCAATCGTTTCATATAGCGACCAGATTTTAAAATATTTCACTACCTATCACTTTAGCCTGGTATATGCCCTTATTTCCCTTCTACTTAAAAAAAAGTAATAAGACCAATACTGCTAATGCTTATCTCGATGTAGATAAAAGAATAGGCTTTTGTAAGAATAGTTTATATGTGAAACAGCTAGAGCAAGTCATGTGAATGGAACACGTCAGATTTTTTAAACATAATGCAATTAAAGTCGGACAACGTTAACTAACAAAAGCTGTTTTAAAGATTACATTGTAAACTATACGATCACAAAATATTTGCTTTCTGCCGCTCTTTCTCTTTCTGTGAATACCAAATAAGACCTAAGTGCATCAAATAAAATCGGAAATATGCTCTAAGTCCTATCACAAGTTCAATTTTTATTTAGCTACAGCGTATTAGAGAATGTTTCAAGAGAAAACGTTATTGGCGCCAGTTCAGATTTGTATTTATTACTTCTAAGATGAGATCAAATTGCAGATATCATTTTGTTTCAAATATGTGTGGGATCAAATCATTTCGTACAACGAGAATTTTATCTGAGAATTCGTGCTCAAAAAACGGTGCAATGTTCTGATGACGTCCTGTTTTATATCGCGGTTGTGCAAATTTATTGACGTCTGGAGACCAAAATGTGTGGTGATTAATAGTGCCATCTGGAGGAAATACATCCAACTAAATAGCAGTACTCCGCACTAGCGGCAGTTTGCAGTACTACTTAGTGTCTGTAGGAATAATGCCGGAATGGAACTCATTAAATCTGGTGCCTAGTCAAAACCATAAAAATGCAAGTAAAATAAAACTGTAACCCTAAAGAATCTGTAGTTGATTTTGAACAAATCATCGATACTGACGTGTGTAATGGTTTAACTTAAACCCAAAAAATTCGTTTTGTTAGTAGGTAGAGAAGGTGTTGCACTCAAACAAAAAATTCGATTCCGAGATATCAGTGGAAATACACGTTATAAGGTCCCTTGAATCCCAACGAGCATTTTCAGAAAAAGGTCCGTTTATTTGTGTTTGTATGTCTGTCAATCTTTCTGTGAACAGCTTAACTCAAAAATGAAAAGTCGGTTAAATACCAAATTTGATATTTAAGTTCAACATCTTCCAAGTAGGTATGCGACACGAAGATTTTATAGAAATTCCCCTCAAACTACTCTATCTATGGAAAATTTGTTTTAAATTGTAATTTTCTCAAAACTTGCTGTAACAATTTTGATTAAATAACATTTGTAAGATATTTCATAATAAATAAAATGTATATCATGGATTTTCTAGGAAAAGCTTCTGAAGACATCTTTATTCGGGATGATTTTTGCACAACTGGTAGGAGATAGACAAACATTCACCTCACAAATGTGTAAATATTCGAGATATTCCGTGTTATTGGTTTCAATTTTCCAATTTCGTTATTCGTTTTTCCTTGTCAATCAAAGAGAACAGAATTTGGCTCAAATTCTGTATGTTTAAGATATGGTCACCAGTGTGAAAGATACCATGTGCTCAACTGTAGGGTTAGATCAGAATCGTTGGTGAAATTCTGCAGTGACTAAAACAATCCTTTTTGCACAGAGTGACTAAAAACATTTTGCGCATTTCATATTCCAGTACTAAATTTCACATATGTATAACCTTTACTGGCGTTTTATTTTACTGAACTTTATGTTCTAATTAAAGTAAAATGGGAGAATTTTTTTTCAAGACTTTGGTATACTTTACACCCTGATAATACATTACATATCTCTGATCCGTTTTCTCCAATTTAGATGCCCTTATTTACGAGTTTTCCCGGTGTATAACGACGCAGCTAGACATGCGCTGTATGTGGTGTTCCGTGTTGGAGGTGGAGTAGTAGTTGAAAGAAGGCTGTTTTCTTATGTAAACAAATGCTGACAGTTGCGTCTACCTCAAGCGAATGCACATATAGTGAATTTGCGTGTGTTAAGAGGTTGCAAAACAGATTATTTTAAAAATGAGCAATTCTTGCAACGCACGAATACTTCCACACTAGTTCTCGCACCAATGGAGCTCACGTAACTTACGACTTGAAGCAGGCCTTTCGAGATGAGAGCGTTGGAATATATACTGCGGAAATGGTCCACTTATTATACTTAACAGGCAATTTTTCACTCATTTGTTCTGTTAACTGTTGACTTTGGAGCTGAATATTGTAACAAATGTCTCTATCGAGTAAAAAATTGTTCAGAAATAAAATCTTAAATTCGCTGCAGCAAACAATTCACTCGACGTTTCAACGCGTAGACAGTTTATAGCTGCACTCTATCTATGGTTCGCGCACCACTGTGAAATTACACTTCAGTCACTCACGACTCTGTACAATTCACAACACAACACTGCAATCCTTCCTTTTTAATAACATCGCAGAATTTTCTGGAAGCTTCTGGAAGCCGAGAAGAATCCAGATTTCCGTTCCTGAAGGTTCCTTTTACTGTCGCGCCGCATTTGTTTGTTTGCCATATTTCAGCTCCACCATCGCACAGCAGAGCGAACGTGAGAGCGGTCGCATACACGGACGGCCATTGACACACTGTGCGAGAGAACCTAGAGTCACCGGATATTGTTACCGGCAGAGACGCACTAAAATTCTTACCTTGTAGATACTGGAAATGTTGATCTTCTGCTCTCAAACAGGCAGCATATCTCGTGGAAAGGTTCTCGCTCACCCGCCGAAGCTCAGCAGCTGGAATCCTTGTGATTTTAATGTTATCAGTTATCACATAAGTTTCTGTAGTGACGAGGGTTAGAACGATACACTTTTATCTTTCAAAAGAATTGCACAAATAAAAATCACACATAGATAGGTCGGGGTAACGAGGGGGCCATAAATCATCATCTATAATTTTTTCATGAAACACCTCTCTTATTTCACTTAATGATTCAGTAGCCGTAAGTGCTGTTGCAGAATCTTGTTGGAACTAACCATAAGACTTTTTTTCTTCCGTCAAGCGACCGAAAAATGATTCTAGAATTAGTCTCCGATTACACCCTGCATTGTTTAATTAAAGAAAATGGATCCTTAATTCTTCTAGCACTTATCGCACATCACACTCCAAATTTCAGGTCACAGGTTCATGCAATACTACAGGTTTTTTCTGAAGCACAATATCGTCCATTTAAATTGGTGAAACAAAGATTCATTAGAGAAAAACAAAAGTTGTAGATTAATATAACCCCTTTCTACTGATCGAAGAAACCAATTGCAGTAATTCAATCGTATACGGTGATCATTTTATTTCATCACTTGCACTCGTATATGGTGATAGAATTTCAGTCTGAAAAGACCTGTGGCATTTCTCGCAGAAGACGGAGATACACCTGTTTGATGAGCTAATTTATTTAGCGACTTTTGAGGCAATTTCTCTAAACTGGCACCGATTTCATCTAGTTTCTGTTAAAACTGATCTTCTCCTAGAAAATATCCTGTCCAAAACCGAACCGGAAGATTTAAGTTTATTCACGTTTTGCTTGCAGGTGGTACAGAGTTTGGAAACCTTTAAAAAAAGCTCCCTGCGTACACGGCGAGCAGATTCGTATTTAAAGTAAACTTTGCAATTGAACAAACGTTCTTCCATAGATAAGTGACGTACCATAATTAGTATCGGCAGAGGTGCCTGAGTGCACCTGACAGCAATATCAGTGGGAGGCGCCAAAGCACCTTTGAGCGGCAATTGGCATGCCGAAGTCCCACTAGATGGCGAAGGAAGAGCGAAGGGGAGAAAGGCCCGAGAGCGCTTACTAATTATAATAATGACATTTTCATTATCCTAAGATCCTACGTGCATTGAGAAATGACCTGCATTAGTGTGGAGGGAAATAATGCCAGAAATATTAGAATTGACGTAAAAAGAATTCGCATCTGGAAATATACATAAAGACTCTCTTAATGTACTAGGAATATTTATGTCAGAAGTCTCATTGCTTAAAAAAATGCCTATTTAATCACGTAAGCTAATTCAGAGCTAACTGAACGTTTCAGAAAAACATCAACTTTGTTTCACGTGTGCGAATTTTACTAGGACAAAGTCCCTGAGTATTTCTAGTCGCGTATCGCAGGAAGGAAAACTTTCCTGCTTTATTATAAATGAGACCAACACATAAATGTTACAATATATGCACTTAGTATATTATATGTGTTCGATAGCTTTATTAGGGTCGATATCTGCCAGTTTTATTACTTATGAAGTCCACTGCTACAAAATGCACTGTAAGGAGCACATATTGTCTTCCCCCGTGGTCTAGGGGTAACACGCTAGCCTCTGATTCCCAAATTCGCGGGTTCAAACCTGGCGGCTTTTAGGGATATCTAATTATCCAAATCTTCCTTCCAATTCTCCGCCTTCAAAAATTGGAATTCTCAAGCTCTACAACATAGCCTCTGTCTCGACGAAGGCCTCCTCATTTGATATAAAAATCTTGTTCCCGCAAGCTATTTCTTCATGTTTAGGAACAGGAAGACATGTCTGGCGAATATACAGGGTTGCGGCAGACTTCCATATTACAATTCACGCCGTTTGGCAGTGACAACTCCATTTGAATGTGCTAGTGCGTTGTGAAACAACACGCTTTTCTTCGCCAAATAGGGCCGGGTCTCCCACTTCTTGTCGGATTGGGTCATTAGTCAGTAACACCTGTAGTATTGTACAGTAACAGTTTGTTTTTCGAAGAAGTCAACTAGTGTGACACCTTCCGCATAAAAAAAAAATTGTCCCCATTGCCTTGCCGGCCGGTGGGACCGTTTTTCTATGGAAAATATTCACTGGAACCAACCCGTTGTTTTGATTGTTCCTTGCTTCCCGGTTTATAATGATGAATTTAGATCTCGTCGATGGCGACAACTCAACGGAAAAAAAATCGAATTTTGCTTAAATGGCGTTACCAACACAGCTTCATAATTGAAAGCAGCACCCGCTTGTTGTCAGCTGTGAACGGTCGCTGCAACCTCGAGCCGGCATTTTCACCTTCAAATTATCATGAAAAATATGAATTGCCGTTCCCGTCGACACATCTTTGGCCTCTACAAATTCCGAAACTTTCGTTCGAGAATCAGCGAGAATAATAACGTGGACTTCTTTATTTTTCAGGATTTCTTTGGTAAACACATCTGCCGGACCTCCTGGGCGTTCCTGATAAAAAATGAATGGTCGATTTTGTATAAAGCCATGGAACCTAGTACCAATAATTAATGGTTATCATAGATAACGGAAGGTCGCCATAAACAGTCGCTCTCCGTGGTCTAAAGGTAACATACTAGTCTCTGGTTTAAACTCGGTGGAGGGCGACGGATATTTTCAGAAATAAAATTCGGAACGGAAGTAAAGCCAGTGGTCCCGTATCGTTTATGGCTCTTAAATGAACATCAAGTCTGATAAAGAGGTCTCTGAGCAAAAATAAGAGATCGTTCATGCTTATCACAGAATGGGATGATAATGAGAACCAGAGCAGATAAAAGGCCCACAAAGAAACGCAATAACCCATAAACAGCATACAATTTCGCTTCTATCTCCTCCCAAGTGCTCCATTCAAAAGAAAAAAAAACTAATCATGAACCACACTGCGCCTTTTCCATTTTTGCGAAAACACGTTGAATGACTAACTGAAATGCTATCCAAAACCAATGAATCAGTAGCAAATATGTTTGGCAATGCACACCATGGTAACACCAACTTGCCTAAGCAACATCATCTGTTTCGAAACACGGGTATTTATTCAACTATAATGTATAAGTATATCGTAAGTCTCGCTATTAATAACAAAATAATAAAAATATTATTAATAATAATAATAACAACAATTAATTATTATTAATTAACGATAATGATAATAATATTTATATTAGTAATGATAAGGAAAGTAATAACAATAAATATGTTAAAACGTAAATTTAATGGGTTATGCGTAAAAGTGGACAGCAGAAGGCATTTATTTGAATTGTATTTAAAAATATCCATACAAAACTGATATATCCTTCTTAATATTTTCTGTCGATAATGATGATATAATAATAATAATAATAATAATAATAATAATAATAATAATACAAAAATGAAATGCCGTTTTATTTATGGACGCTCTTTAACTGCTGTGTCCCATTCTATACTGGGCGTCAGAGACCGCTTAATCTTGCTCAGAGGTCTCTCTATCAGGCTTGAGGTTCTTTTACGTGTCGTAAACCTACGACACGGGGCCCACGGCTTCACTTCCCTTCTGAAGGACTCCATCGTCCTCCGCCGGGTTTGAACCCGCGACCTTGGGTATATGAAGTTAGAATGGTAACCATTACACCACGGAGGGCGATAAATAATAACAATAATAATAATAATAATAAACATGTAATATGGATAACATTATAAACTATTTCGGGTAGAAATGAAAAGCGCAAGACTTTTATTTCTTAGTTTGGGTATCCATTTTTATGTCCGTTGGCACAGATCAGAAAATGTTTAGCGCAAAGCATTAAGTTTTCATACAGCTGATGCATTCGGTCCTGATAATGATATTAAATTAAAATGAAGTGTATAAAAGATCCCCTGGATATTGACATGGAAATATTTTTGTTATTCTTTAGTTTCTCGCGAATGTGTTCAGCGGTTTTGTTTGTTACATTAATATAAAATGCAAATTGTCCCAGCAACATTTCATGCCTAGCCTATAAAATGCGTTTATCTATCCTTTAGGCTTCATGTATGTAAGTTATTTTAACTCCTTTAGCAGCATTCTTGAAATAATGAAAATTCCTTGTCATACAAGTCCTTCTACTTACCGGGTAACAAACTAAGTACAGTTTTTTTAGCATTACCTAAAACTACTTCGGGAATATCCATTTTCATTCATTTATTGATTTATTTTGTGCAGTTTAAACAACCAGAATAGAAGCTGTTTATTCCGGCGGGGCTACGCAGCAACGAACAAACAAAGCACTACCTACGTCTCGACTAAAATTCAATTTCTCGTAATGACGACTCTAATAATATTAATATTAATAAATATAAGAATATTTCAGTTAATATTAGCATAGGAAAAAAGTTGTATATTACACGTGGCTTATTAGACTATTATTTGCTCAAGAGAAATTAGAATACTCGCGCTTATGCGTTGTGTACTAAACATCCCACTCAAATAATAGTCTATTTAAGCCACTGATAATATACATCAGTAACTATTATTTTCACTGAGCTATAGAAATAGGAAGTACCCAGCGCAGGCGTAATATATCCATCTAAAGGGCGTGTTTTCGAATTTCGTTCAAAGTGAGTCGCTAAAAAAAAAAAAAAAAAAAAAAAGTAAAATAAAACAGAAAAACAAACAAAATGTTCCAAGGTATCCCCTTACCATTATAAATGTTTCGGATACATCCCAGCCCAATGGAATTTATTTATTAAACGGCAGGTTAAATTTCTAAATGTCGGTATATATGTCAATGGAAACACAATGGAATGACGAAAGCTTGAAATTATACGAAGCTCGCTAAATTTGCCATTTGTATTAAATAAAGTTGTCCCTAGCATTTGCAATTCCAGAAACATTCGTTAATTTATATTTGAGTTTCCAGTGTTGAAAATTAGATTGGATGCCGTCTATGAACATGAAACTACCAAACATCTTCGCATAAATTCGTGAACAAAGAAAAGCAACACTTGATACAATAGTTGAACGTCTTTACAACAGTTTGCATGAAATCAAAGAAAAAAAAAACATATAGCTAGACTTCTTATTTAGTTTGTAATCATTTATAAAACGGCTTCAGTTACGATTAAGGAAATTGTATATAAGAATGCTTTTTAAATTAATGCTAAAGTGTATGGGATTTGTAATGGATAGAGAAAAGCGTGAATATTACTTATAACATTTTAATATATATTTTGTTATATAGTGATATGCTGTCCCTACTCCGAAAGTATTGTTGCATGCCGTATAGTAGTGTATTAATTAAATGTGTAGCTTTATGTTTACTTTATCACCTACCAATGGTAGGTAAAAGGAGGCGTGTATTCCAACGAAATGTTTCATGTTATGATTTCACCGGAAATGCATAGTTTGGCCCCCCCTCCGAATAAAAGGATGTAGAAAAAGGTCCCTGAGTATATGCAAGAGAAAGAGAGAGAGAGAAGGTAGCATAAATTAAAGAATATACAGGGTTACTACAAAAGAAATAGACAACTTCAACTGCCTGTAAAACAAAAACTATTAGAGATAGCAACCTAATTATTTTGGAGGTATGTTGAGAAACTCTCAAAGTTTCGTTTGTTACTATTAATAACGCTGTAGTGTTTTGTTTGATGTTGCAGAAGCTGAAATGGCGGAAAATCCTGTGGAAAAGGCACATTGCGTGTTGGAATTTGCTAGATCAGCAACTGTTGTCCAACGACATTTTAGAACACGTTACCACAAAAATGAAATGATGCGCTCACAAAAACCAGCATCGTCTTCATCATGTTGCAACATGTCGATGCAAAAGTCACGCCGTATGACCTTATCTTCTTCACTCAGAAACTGCAACATCTGTAATCTGTAAGGCATCATGTGCAGTCGCTTCCACAAGATTTTCCATACAGTTTGCTGTGGAATTTCTAATTGCATGCTTGCCCTAGATGTCGATTTCTGTGGGCTTCTTATGTAGGCAGAACGAACACGTTCAACGTTGTCTTCCGAAACTCTTGGTCTTCCCGAGCTCTTCCCTTTGCACAAACATCCCGTTGTCTCGAATTTTCTATACCAGTCGTAGATTGACTGTCAAGTCGGTGGCGTTTTGTGGTAAAGTGTTCTAAAATGTCGTTGGAAAAGGCATATTCCGCCATTTCAGTATCTGCAACAACAAACAAAACTCTACAGCGTTACCAGTAGTAACAAACGAAACTTTGAGAGTTTCTCAACATACCTCCAAAATAATTAGGTTGCTATCTCTAATAGTTTTTGTTTTACAGGCAGTTGAAGTTATCTATTTCTTTTGTAGTAACCCTGTATTATGGGGGATAAATAAAAAACTGATACCCGAGTGAGGCACCGCTTAAGCACCCCAGAGGGAGATTCACGTATACTCCTCCCAGCTCAAAGTTGCACGTTATGCGGAAATGTTCCGTAGTCTTTATTTGATCAAAAACCTCTGATGAATTTATTTGAAAATAACAAATAAAATGTATTGTTTAATTCCCTATTAATTAGCAATTGAATTTTTCATCGAATTTTAAATAACTGGTATACCGTACAACCTGTAGCGTAAGCTAATTTAGGGAAAACCAGGGTTCATGAAAATATTTAGCTTGTGTCAAATAATTTTACGTAGCATTAAACATTCCGGACATATTAATTCGTGTGCAAGTTGAACTAAACCTATACTATCGCCAATTATGGCTGTTTTGAAACGATATATTATTTCATTTGAACTTGCGAAAAATAAGACAGAAAAAATCGGATGTGTTACATTCAAATGGCTTTCTCTACCTTATTCGTTTTATAGTGTTTATACAAATTTCTCTTATGAAAGCTTATTTTTTCGAACTAATTCATTTTAATCGAGACATACTTTGCGGAAACAGCTACATTACACATTTTATCATAAATACTTAAATGTTTAAACTTGAAGTTATATGCTGGCCTTAAAATTCCGTATTCTTTTCCGCAATTGCCAGAAACCAAAATAAAATTAAAATACAGTAAAATCTATATACTATTTAGTTAATCATGCAGAGTTATACGTAATTGTTAACTGGTTACCAGTAAATAAAATAGGTATAGTTTGTTATGAGTTTAGAGTAAGAGAGAACAAAGAACGAAAGAAACAAAATATATCTATATAAATATAACATAACTAATAACTCCATGGCACGACAGCTCACAAGGAACCTTGGCCTACCGCCCGGCCGCTGCGTCCTCCATCTCGGTCCATGAGAGACGTCATGGATGGGGTGGAGTATTGGAGGGTGAGACGTGGTCAGCGCCTCGAATCCCTCCCGGCCGGTTAATGCGGTCCTCATGACCTGGAGCCGCTACTTCTCCATCAAGTAGTTCCACAATTGGCCTCCCAGGGACCTCATGAGGCTGAGTGCACCCCGGTTATTATACATTCATATAAATGTATATAAATAATAAATAATACATACACTGAAAGTTTCAAAGTAGGTAAAACATATATTTGAAAATTAATTTATTTAAATAAAATAAATATATATGATAAATAATAATGCAAATAAAATTAATATAAATATTTTATAAGGTAAAATTATTAGTAAATAAAATATATTAATAGATGAAAACATTATAAATAGATTATATTTTATAAATAATTTAATATAGGGTAATTACAGTAATTTAAAAATTATGAAAATATAGGCATAAAATAAAGATAATTGTGGGAATGGAATTTAGTTTGGCTTATATATTAAATAACTTTCTTTGAATTTAAATTTAGTATCTTTCTTGTTTTATTTTAAGTTTATTTTTATTTATAGTTTTAGTTTATTATCTGTAGACTAATTGTATAAAATTCTAGATAAAAAATTGAAAATAAATTGTAAGATATGGGAAATTAACCCAGGCATAAAAAATTATGTGCCAGGATATAATATGCAGATTTTATTTTATTTGTAAACAAAATCGCAAGAAACATCTGCATATCGAAAGACTTTAAAATAGCTACAAACATTTTAACAATTTAAACTATTAATAATTGATACAGTACCCGAAATGCTTTACGGCACAAAAAGGTATTTTAAATAAATCGCGTGATCTAAGAGATGTACATCTTTTGTGGAGAACGTTTTCTTCTATCGCTTAACAGTTGTTATATGTACAAGATTGTGCAAAATTCCTTCCTAATGAAGTGGACTTTATAGGCTATTTCCAGAAAATTTAAGATGTAAGTTGTAATTTATCGTGTAATTATCTTAATATATGGTATTTCAATCAAAACGTCAGAGCTATGTTTTAGAAAATCAAGCATTTATTAAAAAAATCAAACATTGATAATTTATTTAAAAAAAAGTCTGTGCCATAAGCCATTTCGATATTCGGTATTAATGCTTCGAATTACTCATTATTCGATTAAAATTCTTTAGTTTCGCGGAATTGCATGGAAACAGTAAGGAATGCTAAGGATATTACATAGCATCCAGTTCTTAAACATATAGAAATCACTATTATCTCTGTATCTAATAAAATCTATAATATAAAAATTTCTGCACAAGTTTATTTCAGTTAAAATGAACTAGATGGAAAAATAAACTTTCGTCAGAATAGTTTATATGCACATTAATAGGCGATGGAGGGGTAGAGAAAGTCGTGTGAATGTAACACATTCCTAAGGTGTTTTTAAAATTGAAATGCACGAAATTTGTTTTTAAAAAAATATGAACAAGTTATAAGTAATTTAAATTTTTAAAAACAATAAGGATTAAGTACTGAAAGTTGGTATTTTTTATAGTGTTTAACGCCCGCTTTTACTACCATGGAACTGTAGGCGATTAAACTGGTGATAATACATTAAATGAAGATGGAGCACCGGTGGAATGTGTTGGCGGGGGAAATCGGAGAATCCGGAGAAAACCCGCCCCTGCGCCCTTTGTTCACCACAAATCTCACATGCGATCGCTTGGGATCGAACCCGGGCCGACATTTGGTATGTTGATTTCTCTCGAGACGCAGAACTACAGAGCAAGTTTCAGAAATTTTGATGCGGCATTACAGGTTTTGAAAATTTCTCCCATGGATTGCCTAGCAACACTTCTGTTGCCAACCATTTAACTGTAACTACTAATGATGTGCAGGAATACAGAGTGGAGCATGTAAAACCGGCCCGAGTACAGACTGCAAGCCCACCAACTACACACGAATTGTTGCCTGTCACCAGCAGATTCGGCAACAAATAGATAAACATGTAATAACTAGATAGTAATGAAATAACAAATACTCTAATGCAAAAGTCTATATTTACTGAACCGTTCTTGTCGACTTCTTTGGACTCAGGATCACTCATTTTCGAATATTGTAATCACAGTCGGTTTATGAACGGACGGGACTCCATTCTTTTTTGCGTTTGCAACTGACCTTACAGTGCACCACTTTGTCATCAAATCTAGTGTACTGCTCTTTGCTGTAATGGAAACGTCAGGAAACTTCTTTGCAAAAATGTCCCGCGTTTCCTTAAATGAGCCGGTAGACAGGTATGCCCACACTACTGCGATTCTTTCTTGAAGAGTATATTTACTTTATACGTCTTAACCAAGTCGAAACAGCTCTCATACTGTCAATACAAAACGTTGTCGCAACAATAGATAACAATTGGCGGGCGACAGTACTTGGGGCCTGTTTTCATGCGCCATTCTGTATAACACAATAAACCAATAAACCGCACCGCTGTAATTTTGTGTTTTTAGCGAGAAATGTTTTTTTTTTTTTTTTTTTTTTTTTTTTTTTTTTTAAGTGAGGTCGTTACTCCGCGTCGACAGCACAGAGCTGTTTGGTCGACGGTCGATCATCGCCTTCTCTGAACAACTCCAGTCTTCGAGCATGGAATTGTTAGACTTCTTTCAGATGATAAACTCTCTGCAACAGCATGCAATCACTGAGCGTTACAGCAGAAACCGTGCAACTGATTGCAACGACACGCCACTTCCCAGCAACTGATGGACTTAACAGATGAATGGAGACTTTCACACGGTCAACTTGACAATATGAGTTGGATATCGAGCGATTTATTTTATTAATTGAAAATAACAATATGTGATTGTCAAGTGGCAGCATATTCTTTAAAAGAAAAAAAAAGTATTTTGGCGTGAGACATCCTCTGATCTGTGGCGCATTTTAGAAATTTCTTAGGAGAGAGGCAGAGAGAAATTGATAATTATTCTACATTATTATTATTATTATTATTATTATTATTATTATTATTATTATTATTATTATTATTATTATTATTACTGTTGTTGTTATTATTATTATCATCATGATCATCATTATTACTATCATCGTTATTATCATTATCATCATTATTATCATTATCATCATTATTATCTTTACTATTATTATTGTTTTATTATTATTCTTATTATTATTATTATCATCATCATTATTATTGTTATTATTACTGTTATTATTATTATCATCATCACTATTATCATCATGATCATCCTTATTATCATTATCATCGTTATTATCATTATCATCATTATTATCATTACTGTTATTATTACTATTATTATTGTTTTTTATTATTATTATTATTATTATTATTATTATTATTATTATTTTTAAAGTATACAAAAGTTCTGACCATGCTACAGACTGAATGCATCCAAACTGCATTTTCAAATCTACATTCTAGAAAAATTACATGAAGTTGTTTTTCGTAAAATACGGAGTAAAGTAATAGATCATGTAAAAGTTAACCGAAATTTCGGGTTCAAATCCCGGCTATGACGCTGAATTTTTCAGTCTGATGCTATCTTTTAACCCTAAATGTATTTGTGTTTATTTATAAAACTTTTTATTTGCCATAATGCATTTCCTTTTTCGTTGTTGCTTTAGTATATAAATATTCCTTAGGAAGTTATTGAAAAAGTATTCTATTAGTTCATTATTTCCATGATAATGGATTTGTATTTTTATAGTCGTACACAGTTTCATAGCATACCAAACCAGTGTTATTTGTCATATTTCACTACTTTTAGCATTGCGATAATTGTGGTTGTAACATAGTTGTTCGTAAGTTGCGCATTGTGAAATGGTTAGTTGCAGGCAATTGTGTGCTACGTCGTTGAGTGCTGTTGCAGAGAGTTGATTGTCTGACAGGAGACTTAGTGTCCCGCTGGTCTCTGTGGCCTGTAACCTCCTGTGGTTCCTTCACTTCATCCCTTCCTCCTGCGATATAAGCAACAATAGATCTACGTAGGCTATAGTGCGCCAGATGTCCCTCTTCGTTGCATAATCTATACCTATACCTAAGCCCTTTTACACCATGGTAAATTACTAAATTCATTAGAATTTATCTCACAAACCAAATACCATATCAGAGTTTAATGTTTAAGGATGTAGATACATGCCTTCTAAGTTCACTGATCTGCTTTTACAATATCTACAATCTCATACCCTATTATTTACTTGGTTTACCCTCTTCGTATGTACAGTTTACATCCCCTCCCCCAGGACTTATACGCGAGTACCTAGGGTAAGAGATCTGACGAACATCAAATCAGAGTGAGGAATATGGAACGGGGGATCAACCTAAACCAAAAATGAGAACAAACAAGAAGATATGAAGTGACGGTGAAATGGATGAAAGAACCGATGATTATGGAGCAACTGGTGGAATCAAAAGTAGGGGAAACTGGAAAATCTTTTTAAAAAAAATTAAATATCCGGTTTATTCCATTCACATGACGTTTTTTATGTGTTCTGAAAACAAACTACTCTTTAAAGGACTATTCTTTTACCTACACAATGTTAATCAAGAAAAGCATTACCAGAAAATGATCTTATTACTTAGTTCCTAATAAGTAAAAGGGAACTAAGGAAATGCACTACGCTAAACCGACTTTCATATTCGTTAGAAACTGCCGTTATGCGATTATCATTAAAATTCTGCTCTCTTTGGTGATCAGGAGTAAAACAAAAGAAATACGGTTGACTTCTGTTTGAGAAAATGTATTTTAAAATTGAAATCAATAATAGGGAATGTCTCTGAAATGGTTAGACCTTAAAATTAAAAAAAAAAAAAAAAAAAAAAATGTATGACATAATGGTGAGTTTTAACGAGCTCTTCATTTTCTGTGTAGTAAGTTCTTGTCTATCTATTATCAGTTATGCAAAATTAATTCAGGATGAAGAGGACTTTAGGGGATATTCCCAAGCAATTCAGAGTATACATTTTATTTTTCATCCAAACATCTTTGATATACGGCATTTTAATCAAAATCGATAGTCATTTTTTAGAAAATCGATAATTTCTAAAAATATAAATTCTTGGAAATTACGCAACTTAATACAGAGTTTGGTATTTAACCGACTTTTCGTTTTTTAGTTATGCTAGTTATCTAGATACACAGACACACACACATATTCACACTGGTCTTTTGCTAAAAAAAGCTTTTTTACTCTGGGGCCCTCAAAAAAGATATTTACGGTGAAATGTTGGTGTTAAATTTTTAGGTCGAATACAATACCTTCTCTGCCTATGTACATTGTGCATACATGCTAGAGTAAGTAAAAAACACCAGCCGTCGTTCCGTTCACCTCTCCACCATAAATTCCACATGTGCCCTGGGATCGAAACCCTGGCCGAATTTATAAGAGATGGGCCAGCCACGGCGGACCTTATTAAAGAAAATGTGAATTTTTTCTTAATTACAAAATGAAATGTATGAAAACTTATCACCAAGTAACTTTTAAAACATAACCAACCATTTATTAACAGCAGATCAAAAATAGCATTTAGGTGTCACTTTCATTCTGTCTAGATTCCATTTAGCTATCTTCACTAGGCTGAGAATGTAGGTCGTTTATTTCAGAAAATGTTTCTTATAAAAATCACTGATAAAAATGGAGAAACTATAAACTTCACTATATTTACAAAATATCACATACACTTACAAAAGTCACATTGCTTGGACCTAAGGAATCTACCATATTTACGAGGGCTGTTTTTTTTCAACCTCCGATAGGCTATAAATAAAAGACAAGTTCATAGAAAACAATTATTTTATTACTAAAAGCTTTGTACACTTATGTTACTTTTCAACATAATCACCGAAAAGATTGGGACATTTATCGTACCTGTGCACAAGCTTTGCAATACCCGCTTCTAAATATGTTGCCGCCAATGATTTCAAATGAACATTGACGTTGTTTTGAAGATCTTCGTACTTTACGACGTTTGCGGAGAGCCATTCAAAACAAACGAAGAGGAATGCCGACTTCAGGAATTGTGTTCATCCATGATAACGCTCGTCCACACACTGCTGGCACAACCCATCGGCTCCTTGAACAATTTTAATGGGACATTTTCGATCATCCGCCGTTCAGTCCTGACCTGGCACCCAGCGACTTTCACCTTTTCCCTGAAATGAAGACGTGGCTAGGAGAGCACCGTTTTCAAACCAACGAAGATCTTCAAAACAACGTCAATGTTCATTTGAAAGCATGGGGGCAACATTTTTTGAAGCGGGTATTGCAAAGCTTGTGCACAGGTACGATAAATGTCTAAACATTTTCGGTGGTACTCTAAGAATGCGATGTGGCTTTTTCTGTAGATGGAGCAAAATTTGGAGTCGAAAATGGCAGATGAACTACCTTTATAAAGAAACAAATCTGATGTGTTACATTCATTTTTTCTATCAATTCTTCAATCAAATTATTCTTACAAAAGATTATTCTTTTATCTACTTCACGCTAGTCAAGATAAATATAACCAGAAATAATCTTATTGCTTAGTTCCTTATAAGAAGAAAGGAAATAAGGGAATGTAATGGGCTAAAGCGACAATCAAATTCTTAAAAATTGAAATTAGATTCTCTTTCCATGGCCAGGAATAAATCGAATGGAAGATGAAACGGAACGGAACGTTTGGGGACGTTTTAAGTATGTATTTTGATTGAAACCAATAACAGTGAATATCTCTGGAAATGTTAGTTTTAATGTGCTAAATGGCATAAATTGTGTGTTTTAAGGATATAATTAGTGTGTAGTAAGTTTTTTCTATCTCCTACAGCCTACCGGTTATACAAATGATATCCAGAATAAAGAGATCTTCAGAGGTTGGTCCCAGAAAATTCAAGATATACATTTTATTTGCAATGTAAACATCTTTAATAGACGGCATTTTAATAAAGATGTTAGTCATTTTTTAAAGAAATAGAAAATTTTGAAAAAGGGGTACATAAAGGGTAGTTGGCGTGAGGGCTTTTCATGAAAATCTTCTTATCACATCCTTGAAAGATAAATACCAAGTTTAATGTTTAACCGACTTTTCATTTTTAAGTCTTGTCCACGCAGCACACACACTGCTCTCTTTATATAAAAATGCTTGTTCGATTCAGGGGTCCTCAAAACATGCATTTTCGGTGCCATCTTAGTATCGACTTTTTGTGTGTAATAAATAGCCTTTTCTACTTACTATGCAAATTGTATGTACGTGATAGAGAAAACAATGTATTAAAGATACTGTTACGTACTGAGCTTAAAATGATAAAATACTATACTGAAATTAAAGAGGAAATTAAGGTTGCATAGTACAATTAAAAATGACATTTTGGTATCTATACTCAAACACATAAAACAGAAATAAAATTAATTTTAAGTAAAATATAAAAAGAATTAAACCTCCCCTTAAATGTAAGTGTAAAGTATTATGATTGGAATTGTTGAGAAAATGGGAACATTTTTGCGAAGAGAAGGGCAGTATTGCAGTTGTGTTACAGATAAAGAACCTGAAGGAAGGGAAAGGTGGGGCTTCAGGAGTGGGGCAGTAGTAGCCACACCTAATATAAAAAGCTTTGCAATAAGGAATAAACTCCAGCCTGTCACGCCAGTTTTCGGTTATATTGCTCCTTCCTTCACTGCTGCACCATGCACGGGATCCTGACTGTAAGTAGCCTTCGTCTCTCAATTGTTACTCTCGGCGTGTGGGTTCCGAACAAATGACTCCAAGATTCGCCGGTACGGCACTGGCCGGCAAATGCACGCTGTATATGAAAGTGTACCTGGATGGATGAGGTTTTCTCGGGGTTTCTCCTCATGTTTAATATATGTTGGAATATGTGTGTTTTAAACATTAATTTCAGGTTGACTTTCGTATGAATTTACAGCTATCTCACGTTTCATTTAAATGTTATTTTCATACATTTTAGTGGATATTTTTACTATAGTGCGGTTCAGAAGTGGAGGCTATATTTTCTATCACTTTTCAAAACTGTGCACTAGTTGCAATATGTAATTTACAACGTTACAGTGTGCGTTCACCTTTTCTCAAACGTTTTGGTTACTTGTAGTCAAAAACAGTGGCAACAAATTGAATAATTCATACTTTCATTATCTCTGGTGTAAAAATATAACCATTCAACAATGATTATCAGTACTATTTATAGTTACTTTTAAAACAGTCAGTACGCAATATTGAAAATCAAAGATTTTCAGAATGTTTTAATATAAATTGAAAAACCACATCAAGTTTAAATAGTACCTTAGTAAAGTGTCATTAATGAGTAAGACGTAAATTTGAGGGAAATGGCAAAAACCAAAGGTGCCATTTACTGCAGTATAACATTAAATGTTACTCTTTCCTTAATTATATAGTGGTCTCTTTAATTTGCTATGCAAAATATTAAACGAAGAGTTATGAAGTAAATGTCCACAAAATAGGAAGTTTATACTTTTTGGAATTGTGTTTGTTAATTGCCTATTAATTTACATATTTAAAACCTTCCAATCCTTTTCTAATTTCGCAGTCTATTGTCAACTATAGTACGTTCGGCTTACAAATGGAGATGCACGTTTCGAGACCCTGTGAATTAAGCGTAGAAGAAGCTTGCTAGCGTTTGTGTTTGTCTATACCCTATATCTTCATTGTTTGTTAGCTCGTTTCAGTGACTGCGTTGCTTAGAAAACTCAAAGACGAGACTTGAACAAAAACGTCTGCAAAAATATAAAAAAAAAAAAAAAAAAAAAAAAAAAAAGTGAAACACGAACACAGACATGTTTAGAAAATAGATACGCGAGTATGTTTTTGTGTTTATAGCTGGATATATGTTATACCTTTGGAAGTTTAATTTTAACCGTTTTAACACCCCTCCCTTTTTTATTTCTTGATTATTATTAATCTTAATCTTCTTCTTTCTTTCACTCTTTCTTTCATTTTCTCTTTCTTTCTCTCGCTCTTAACTCATCGTCTGTGATTGGCACAGAGTTACCATTCCCCATGTCGAGGCTTAAATGGAGATACATGTTTCGAGGTTCTCTGAAAAAAAGAAATAATTTTAAAAAATAGGTCTGTTCGTTTATAGTTTTGCTTGTGTTTGCTTAGGTCTATACTCAAATCCTATAATACTACCAAATGTATATAGGCAGTAAGATTTTCTAACAAACCTCGTCCTGAAAAACAAACCTTATTTGGACTTTATTTTTTACTTTCTCAAAAATGGCTATAACAGTCTCGAATAAATCACCCTACAGCTTTACAAATAAAACGTACATCTTGAATATCTGCAAAATTAAGTACAAACACTTTTGAGTTTTACACTAAGAAGCTATAAAGATAGACAACATCTTAGCACTGGAAACATTTAGGTAACTATGATTCTTGAATCCCTTCGAAGATATTTGCAACTATATTTTATACGTTCCCAATTTTAAGCACTTTTCTACCTCACAAAGTATAGCCTAAGGAGGCTTGGTCTTATAAAAGGTGACTCCGGCCTCTCCTTCAAGCTTTAAATAAAGTTACCATTCTGAAATCTTTCTATACCGTGGTTATTGTTAGTGAAAAGAGAAAATCTTGTGTCTGCTGTGCATCACATTTTGTTTCTCCTTCCCCATTTCCTTCCCCTGTATATATTAAGAGTACACATAGATAGAAGTTGAGCGAAATCCCACAAAAAGTCAATTTTTTGATTACAGAATGATCGTCTAATTTCATATTCCGTAACGCTGTTTATTATTGATGATTAGAAATAGTTTTAACAGGAGTTTTTAAATGCGCCTCTCCAAAAGGCAAGATATTCCTTTAGAATTTCAGCGCTCTTTTCTCCGTTTTTTACTTTCTCTACGCGTACTATGTACATAGTGTATAGAGAAGGTATTGTAATGCACCCAAAAATTCGATACCGAGATTTCACCGGAAATACATGTTTTGGCTCCCCCTGAATAAAAAAATGCATTTTTAGAAAAAGGTCCGTGTGTGGACAGCATAGCTCAAAAACGAATATACCATTAAATGTCAAACTTGGTATTTAAGTTTGGTATCTTTCAAGGATGCGACATGAAGATTTTCAAGAAATTCCCCCCAACCCCAACTACCGTTCACGTGGACATTTTTCGAAAATTTTGTTTTTCTCAAAAATGGCTCTAACGATTTTGATTAAAATATCGTACACTAAAGATATTTACCTGACAGATAAAAGGCATATCTTGAATTTTCTGGGAATGGCCTCAGAAGACTACCTTATTCCGGATGAATATTACGAAATTTTGCATAACTGGTAAACCGTAAGAGAAACAAAACTAACTTAACGGAAAATGTAGAGCTTGTTAAAGCCACAATTTTTGTTATAAACACTTTTTCGTGGAGTTGGTCGTTTTTTAGATATCCCTTGTTATTGGTTTCAGCTTCAAAATACCTATACTTTTCTCATACGGGAATTTGTCAACCCTTGTCCATACAAACGAAGGAACTTCGGTCACTTTAACCTATGGCACTCCCTTACTTCCCTTCTACTTACAAGGAAGCAAGTAATAAGAATATTTCTGCTAATGTTTCTCGATTAGCATGAAGTAAATGGAAGCATAAGCTTTTTAACAACAATTTGTTGCAGAAATGTAGGGAAAGTCATGTGAATGGAACACATCAGATTTTTCTACTTTCTGACGCGTTCAAAATGTTCCCCACAATGAAGTAATTTTTCAATTTCCTTAGCGTCTTGCAGAAAAAAATCGAAAACTAAGGGTACAACATATTTAAGAGTACTTTTTCTCAATTGAAAACACTGAAGGAATATTAATTATAATGTTCCGTTAATATGTTGACATCAGTGAAAGATTGTACCTTCAGTAGTTTTTATTTTTTCTCAAAGACTAAAACATCAATTAAATTATGTTTGTATTTTTCTTAAATAGTCATTAATTTAAAAAATATATTTTAACATTCTTTTATTTTTTCTTTGGCATGGATCATTTTTAACATTAAAAACAATAATTTGAAAATTACGGAAAATATTGAAATGAAAATTTCTATACATGCTAATGATTTGGTGTGTTACTTGCGTGTATAGGTACATTTAAAAAAATTGTTTATAAATGCATAATTTAGAAATTTCATGTATGATGTGAACCTTTAAAGGAAATTCAGTTTGTTTGTTTCTACTCTAGTGAATCCATGAATTCACTACGTTATTGAAAGGATTAGTGACAGTGAACCACGCAGGGATAAAGCTCGGTTTCTGAGGGGTTTGTTTCTTTATTTTAATCTAAGTAGCTTGTAAACTTTGAAAAGACCGGTTGCACGACGGATAAACAAGATCTGGCAAGAGAAAAATTGCATAGAATAGAAAGCTGCAGCAAGTGCTGTTACCAGTACTCTATATTCCGTGCTCTTACGTGCTCAGCTTGGAGGTGGCGTGTCTGCCTTGCAACCCAAAGACCCTGAGTTTGGATTTCCGTTGTAGTGAGTTTTCTGAGTAAGGTTTTAATCAGGGTAATCAGATAACTCAGCTCATGGACACCGGACTCGTTGGGTATCATTCGAATCAATTCATTCACTATTTCTGCATAAAGAATTGGAAAAATAAAATAAATAAAAACCAATGAAGCTTAAAAATACAAATATGAGGAACTGTTAAAGGATCTTTTAGTTTTGAATTTTGGTGGACCTTGACAGTATTGTCGTTTTAATACTTTTTACTTTTCTTTTTCTGTACCCCGAGCAATCGTAAGCAGCTAGTTACGAAGCCAAGTTTCACAACGATACAATTTATTGCTCCGGTTGTAATAAACCCCATGCACATTTTTATAGTTCCCTCAAGGGTATTTTTAAGCTTCTTGCCATTGGCCATCTTTCTCCACAAATGCAACTGACATTTTCAGTAGAGCCGCCTCTGTACAGTCGACTGAACTAGATAAATATGGCAGTTATTTGTCGTGTCAGTGTTTAGTTGTTCTTTTTTCATAACGTTTTTTTTATGCGGTACACACAAGGTGAACGACTACCTTTTGAAACACCACATCTATAACATTCCCTTGAGTAAATGCATGTGATTACGTCGAATTCCCCGTGCTTTATTTATTAAGAGCCAGAATATGTTAATTGTATTCAAGAAGACATGTTTCTTAACCTTGCATTCCAAACCGTCCTTATGGCTTCGCCTAAGAAAATGTAATAGGGAAATATGAATGTGTATAATGTCTTAAATACATTTGTGTTTCTGAAAATAATAATAATAATATTATTATTATTATAATTATAACAATATAATAATTATAATTATAATATTAACAATAATAATTATAATGTAATAATAGTAATAATAATATCTAATGATGTATTTTATCATATTGTGATATTTCATACTTAAATTCTGAAAACGTAGGCAGATGTTACTAACTGCTGAGTTAATTGTTATACTACCATTAATACTACTATCATACAGCTAAACATTGAATTGGTATTACTGCCCAAAGACAGGTGGGTATATTGCTGCACACTCAGCCCCCGCAGTCTTCCAAATTTTCTAATTTCCTCTCTGGATTTATATCCGAAGCATTTATATTAATACTGTCTGTTATGCGGTATATTTCCATTGTGGGTGTCCTCTTTTCAATTAGTTTTAATATTTTCCCTGGCCCAGTTATTCATAGTTTAATTGTTTTATTTATTCTTTCCAAACGCTTCATGCTTTTCTTTTCCACATTTCGAATACTCCCTGTAATTTTCGTCACTTCGTCACAAATTCAAGCTTTCCGTACCATACAATTTAAACTTGAGTTGTTGTCCATAATTATAAGTTCCAAACTGATACTGAACTAATAAAACGCCACCACTTTGGAAGTGTTCCGAAGGTATAACTGTTTGAGACATTTGCAAAAGCTTTTAGCTCTACAAGTTGATACATGTTTCAATATATCGTCATCATCATCATCATCATCATCATCATCATCAGTGTGATATGGTTTTAAAGCACACAAACGACTTCAAGTATTTTTATTTATTATCTCATAATTATATGTTCCCCAATTGTTTCGCGTTTAACTTTAGTAGGTTTAATAATAGCAGTTGGTCTTCCTTTTGATCCCTGCTACCGTAAATAAATTCTTGGAAACTGTACTAAATCTAATAAAAGAGTCGAAAATTTGAAAGAATCTAAAAATGTTAAAGGTTAAAACATTATTGAAAGCATAAAAACGTATGCTTAAAATATGGAAATCAATAAGTAAATGCTTAAACATTGTAAAATTGTGTAAAATATTTTAAAACACAAAACAATGCTTTCAAAATGCATTAAGAACGAAATTACTCTCCCTACTAAGGAGTTTCTACAGAATATCACACCGATATTAAGACAGGATGACTCAGCAGAAACGTTTGAGCTTCACTAACTCCTAATGTACCTACAAAATGAGCGTTGATTTATTCAATGCATTCATCTAACAAAGTTTCAGATCCTATAGACATACTAGCAAGTGTTCCGGATCCCACTGCCTAGTACGTAGGGGAGGGTTGCAAAAAATAAAATACTGCCTCCCCTTTCGCCGGGAAAAGATCTCGTGGTGTGTCATAAACTAGCAGGCATGGACAGGAGTATATCGAAAAGTGTACATCTCTGAGACATCGTACATGTCCAAAATATTCAGCGCAAATATTCTTTTAATGTGACGAAGGAAAACCGAACAGCCATGGAGCAGGGCGAGCATCTATCCATACACATTCCTTGATTTCAGATGATTCTTACGCAATGGATACACATCGCGATGAAGTTCGCCCGCATGGCATGTAGGTATAAAACTGTCAAACTCAATGCACTTTCATCCTGAATTCCGAGGTGCACAGTCTTCTGGACTTTTCTTCAAATAATCACAACGTTTGCCCTCCCCCCCATCCCTTTTCATTCCACATTCATCCTACTCTCCTAAGCAGTGTCACCCATAAGAATGTCCGAGTTTGGATTGTTTGATGGGTGAATTGGATTGGCTGATGAGGGGTGTCATGGACGGAGGGGCAGAGGTTCCAATCCTGGCAAGACCATCCTCCTTCAATGAGGCTTTATCACGTTTTTCTAAGCACTCATTACTGACAACTCCCAGGAAGATATCCTAAACTTAAGCTTGAAACGTTTCCTTCCCAAATGTCCTTTCCTAATTGTTATTTTATTTCATTTACCATCGGTGTTGTATATAGTAAGAGCCAGCGTTAAGCACTATTTTAATAATGTGATGTGTTTCATTTACATGACTTTATCTATCTGTTCTGCAAACAACTATTCTTACAAAATATTATTCTTTTATCTATATTAATGCTAATGAAGGTAAACTTTACCACAAATGGTCTTATTACTTAGTTCCTTATAAGTAGAAGGTAAATAAGGGAATACACTAGGCTAAAGTGACAGTCAAATCCTTTAAAAACGTTCAATAGGCGATTGTCATTGAAATTCTGTTCTCTTACCATGGTCAGGAGTAAAATAAAAGAGATATGAAATGGATGAGGACTTCCGTTTGAGGAACGTTTTAATTATTTTAAAATTGAAACCAATAACAGCGAAAATCCCGGAAATGGTTAGTTCCACAAAAAGCTGTACCTGACATATATTGTGCATCTTAACGAGATAAACATTTTTGTGCAGTAAGTTTTTCTCTATCACTTACGGTTTACTATTTATGCAAAAGACAATCAGAGGACTTCAGGTGCTATTCCAAAATAATTAAGGATACACATTTTACTTGCCATGTAAAGATCTTTAATATATGGCATTTTAAATAAAACCGTAGATACTTTTTATAAAATCGAAATTTTCGAAAAATATTCCATGTAAAGGATAGTTTGAGGTGGAGGGATTTTCCTGAATATGTTAAGTCAATTTTGGAAGATGCTGAAATTAAATACCAAGTTTGGTATTTAACCGACTATTTGTTTTTGAGTCATGCTGTCCACAGGAACACACACACTCACACACACACACCACACACACGTGGACCTTTTTTTAAAATTACTTTTTATTCAGGGATCTTCAAAACATGTATTTAGGATGAGATTTCGGCATAGAATTTTGGTTGGAATACAATACCTTCTCTACTTACTCTACATATATACTAGAGAAAGGAAAATACTTATCATTGTCATTTATTTCTGTCTAGTGAATTCCTTCGGACCATTGCCTCCTCTATTAGTTGTGCCATGTCTCCTTATGGTCTTTATTCCTCCAAGGCCAACACCACCACAGCCGCTACAGCCACTGTCACCACTACCACCACCGCCACCACCACCACCTCCGCCATCGCCGCCGCCACCACCACATGCACATTCATTTAAAGAGTGGGTTCTTCGTGCATGCTAGCATGTGGTTCCCAAAGTCATGGGTTCAAACCCTAATCCGGCGATGAAATTTTTCGGGCGTAAAAATCATTAGCATAGCTTCCATCGGAAGAGAAATAAAGCCTTTGGTTCCGTGTTGTATATCTGCGGCATATAAAAGAACCCTAAGCCTGATAAAGAGCCCTCTGAGCAAAATTACTGGTATTTCATGCCCAATGTAGAATGGAACGCTGAGAACCACTAAAGTAAAAGTACGTCCGTAACTAAAGGTCAATTTCAATACCAATTCAAAGTGATTTCTGCCATTCACTTAAAAGTAATTACGACAAATATCTGTGTAGATATGGTTTACATTACATAATATAGACTTAAGTAATGTCCAAGATGCGGAAAAAACACTCAGCTATTGCACTTAAAGTAATTTTCCAACTAACCCCCACAACTTTCTTTACATGAGAGATGTATCGTTATTTCATTTTTACTGCGGCAAAAATGGCTTTACCGATACTGACTCCGTCAATAAAACATACATTTTCAAATATTTTAAAAAGCATCTGAGACCTTCTTCGTTCTTATTGACCAACTTGCCACAGTAACACCGCAGAGCTAATTAACATATTTACTTTATGTCAAATATGAAATAACCTTTTTCGTAGCATTATTCAAAACCTTTTATCACACAAAAGCCTACTTCGGTCGTGATTTGTGACGTCTGAAAATGTGTGATTCTCTCTTTTTACTTTCCCTAGCACGTATGTAACTTAGGTAGATAACGTATTTTATTACACCCAAAAAACCGATACGGAGAAATACATGATTTGAGGACCCAGGAATCCAAACAAAAACATATTTAGAAAGTGCTCCGTGTGTGTGTGTGTGTGTGTGTGCGTGTGCGAGTGTGGACAGCGTAGTTCAAGAACGAAAAGTCCATTTAATATCAAGCCAGGGATGCAAGACAAGGTTTTCAGAAAAATCTGCACACCCCAAACAACATTTTTCGAAATTTTCAATTTTCTAAAAAATGGTTCTAAAGATTTTGTTTAAAGTGCCGTATATTAAGATGTTTACATTTTAAATAAAATATATATCCTGAATTTCTTTAGAATAGCCCCTGAGGTCCTTTTCATTCTGAATGAATTTTGCATAACTGGTAAACCGTAGGAGATAGACAAAAGCTAATTAGACAAAAAATGGCATCTGGTTAAAGCACACAATTTGTGATACATACGGTTTTATACAGTAAAACTAACCATGTTATTGGTTTCAATTTTAAAGTACTTTAACTTTTCTCAAACGGGAAGTGTTCATCCGTTTTATATCTCTTTTTTTCTACTCCTGGCCATGGAAAGAAGAGCGAATTTCAATGATAATTGCATAGGACAGTCTTTTAAAAGTTTTGGGTATCGCGTTAGCCTAGTGTACTCCCTCTTTCCTTTCTACTTAAAAAGAACTAAGTAATAAGACCATTTGTGGTAATGTTTATCTTGATTAGCGGGAGAAAAGTATAATTTTTCTTAAGAACTGTTTGTTTTAGAACAGATAGAGAAACTCTTGTGAATGCAACACATCACAGTGTTTTCATATGAGCTTATGACAAATAAAATTGACTTGCGAATAAACAATTAACTGCTTCCAGGATACATTTTTATAGTATCTAAGCTAAATTGAATGAACGAGTTGATTTTATACGACTAATGTATTACATTGCGAATAGTTCTGAAACGATAATCGGAGAGAAGTTTGCGTGAGTGTAACACAAATACTCAGGATGCCTCAAAGTGTTTCTGTGGTGAAATCTTAATACCGAATTATATGCGAATACCTGAGGTGCCTAAGAGGTGGAGGAAGTAATAACAGAAACCCAGTGAGTAACTGAACCAGGAAGCATCACAACATTTGTAAGAACGCTCTAGGTGTTAGGATTAGGACTAGTCACGAATGGGCCCCCGGGACTCTGAGGCAGAGCACCGCACGTAGGCGCTAGTAGCCCTTTTCCAATTATGTCACCCCAGGGAGGGAGGGATGAGGGAGAGACCAGAAGTGTGACTACATCCGGATGACGATGGGCGCAACCATGGATGAAGTCTCTATCGGTTGTAGCTGGAACGCTTCTGATATCGCCCTAGGCCCTGCTCAGGAGCTCCGAACCTCCCGGCGAGCAGCCAGAGTCAGCTCTGAAACCGGAAGATTCCCGATTCCCGAACGATTTCAGGATAACACTGTACAATGCGCAGCCGCAACCTGACATTGCCTGGTCCATCGATCCCGAAAGAAATAATAGACCTAGGAAATAATGGTAACAGGAAATGGCGGACCGCAAAATTCAGGGGGTGTAATGAACCTACCCAGCATTCGCCTGGCTACCCGGGGAAACTCACAAAATAGTCCATAGGTCAGGTAGGTCGTCCACGGGAATCGAATCTGCGACCTCCCGAATGTGGGCCACAGAGAAATAGCCTGAACTATCCCTCTCGGCACGGTGCTATACACATTTCGCATTAACGGTTACGTCAATAAGTTGGAAAAAAATGGGGAAAATATCGGACATACACCGAGCTCTGTGGAGACCAAATCGGGGGGGGGGGGGAAGGGGTATAAGTTTGAACATTTTATTTTTCGGTAAGTAATTTCAGACAATTCTCACAAATAGCTGCTTCACATTTCAATTTAAAGGGTTGGTAAGGACTTCAGGTTAATTATCAGTGCGATAATTGAAAGTTATCCAACCATGATTGGGCACGCCGTGGCCAAGTGGTTAGACCACTCGTCTCTCACCAAGTTCGATCCCAAGCGACCGCATATGGAATTTATGGTGGACAAAGCGGCGCAGGGGCGGGTTTTCTCCGGATTCTCTGGTTTCCCCCGTCATCACATTCTACCGGCGCTCCATCCTCATTTCATGTATCACGAGTGTCATCGTCTGCGGTGCCACAAGTAGTAAAAGCGTTAAACACAACCAAAGAAAAACAAACAACCAAAATTGGACTTTTCTTGGCTTTATTCTGGGCATACTTACGAATTGACTATCCGGTACTACAGCCCACGATCAATCTCCATACTTTCCCATCTTGAATTTTTTCTCTCCATCCTTTCCACCTTCATAAACTTCCAAACGTCTATCACTACATCAATCCATCTAACTCTGGGTCTTCCTTTTTTTCTTGTCGAATACAGTCTTGCTTTAAATACTCTTAAAGGTATTCTATTCATCTCCATTCGTTCTAGATGACACATCCATTGTAGTCTTAATGCTTTTGTAAAACGTACTATTACTCCTTTTATAATTTGATTAATTTCTTCATTATAGTGTAATCTTCACACACGCTGTTCTACTACTTATCTTACGTTCAAATGTTCTTAATGCCTCTCTGTCGGACATTGTCAATGTCCAAGTTTCTGCCCCATATGTGACAACCGGTCTAATCAATATGTTATATAATAGGACTTTATCCTTCTTAATTAGTATTTTGGTCGTCTCCTTTGCGCGGTGGGAGCGCGGCTGCTTGCCAAGCGGGAGACCTGGGTTCGATTTCCGGTACTGGCGCGGAGAATTTTCTGGGAGACCTGGTCCGGGGGGAATTCAGCCTCATGAGGTCCCTACTTGATTGAGAACCAGCGGCTCCAGATCGAGAAGACCGCTTTAACCGGCCGGGAGGGATTCGAGGCACTGATCACGTCTCACCCTCCAGCACTGCCCCCACTGCCTTCGGGCCGAGATGGGGGTGCAGCGGCCGACTGTTGTGCCATGAGTTGAGTTTTTTTTTAAGTAAATATTTTACTGTATGGCAATTTTACGTTTGAAAAATATGCTTTATTCCCTAGTTGTGTCCGGTGTTTTATTGTACAGCTCATTCTGGCTTCATTGTCTACTATATTTCCCGGATAACAAACTTTTTCTGTTCCTTGAAATACATCCTGACCAATTTCCAAATCCTGTTGTTTCCTTTTCCCTTCTCATATAATCATGTATTGTACATTAAATCTCAATCTTTTCTTTCTACATTTTCCAAGAAGGAAAATTCCCCTCCCCGGCCAAGAATCGAACCCAGGACCTCCAGGTGAGAAGTCAGTTCGTTGACCGCTCCACCACGGAGGTAGGTTTTTCTGAGCATACAACATGTATAAAATACAATTTGTGGATTTACACCTTTTTTCCCGGGCACTGCTTCCCAGGCATCAAATCATTCCCCTAAGTTTTGTTATGTGCACATGGAGATGACTTCATTTAACTATATCCTCATGGATTTGTCGACGGTCTACTATCTAACCGCGACATTGCGTTGGTATACTCGGGTGAAGCACGGCCAATGTACGTTATCCATACTCCGTATAGGTACTTAGCCAATCATCCGCTGTCCTTAAAATGAAGGTTTTAGTCATCAAATTCTTTGTATCTAACAGACGTTGAATAACTGTTTGATAACTGCACTTCTACCACAAGTTTCTGTTAGAACGTCATTTAACCTAGCTATTGTGAAATATTTGGGAAAAGTAATATCAGCACAACATACGTTCCAACCAAACAACGACCGAGAAACCAGAATACAATATAACGTATAGCACTTATATTAATGCACAATTTCAAAACTACAAGGTCCAACAATTCGCACACTGGTTCTCAAGATCGTATTCTACAGGAAATTTGGAGATAATGATTTTGAAGAAAATAAGGCTGACCACAACAACCGAAAATGGAAATCAGAACAAGAAAGCGTTTGAAACAATGAAAACCGTTCTTGGGTTCTGGGAACGGAAAAGAAAACCTGGTCAGGTATTAACTTTCTCTATCCCGTTCCTGGGAATGACATATTGAATCCACATTACGCATATTAGATTCTTTACCGTAGATATAATTCAAAACGGCCATGACACGAAACAGCCACCAATGGTCCAGGAAAATGATAGGGAAGAAATTCCAGCAAACAAGGCTCCTAACCAGGGATCTGACTCCATCAGGGTCATTGAGTGGGTATTCTTCCAGCGGTTTGTATACAACTCAAAATTGGATACTGCCTCAATGACAATAGAAAACACTACAAATAACATAAACAACGATAGAAATTAAAATGAGTATCAAATAGTTTATGTGGACTATTAAAATGGCATCATTTATGGGTTCATGCGGTCAATTTCCAAACCCCCAAGTTAGAGGAATAATTACGTTATTTATTGTTGCAGTACCAAAAGAAAAGTTACAATAACTGAGCATTTAAAACAAATATTCCACACCTAAGAAATAGAAGACTCTTATTTTAGAGTAAATGTGTCTGGAAAATCACAGGTGAATTCGAGAGGTTGCTTCAGACAATCTCCCCCCCCCCAAAACATGAATTGAGATGACGTTTCTGACTATTAATAAAGAAATATCGTTTGGACATTTATTTTAGAAGAATCAGAAATAGTAATGTATCTGCAATTAGAAAGTGTTTAACGCATTTCGATGTTGATTAAGCTGGATTGTGTTCACTGGGCTGGAAGCTGGTGAAAAAAATAATATGCAGATGTTTTTTCATGATTTTGGCGCTAAAATGTGATTGAACCTATGATGAATAAAAGAGGTCGAAAGCTTATTCAGCATTTCACATTTATTTTTTTTTTTTGGTTACTGAAAGCCTGCACTAATTAGGATTTAAAATTGTTGGCGTGGCGTGGGTATATGGTTGTTGTAACAGTTTTCTTCCTCTTTTTCGGAAAGTGTCGTCATAAATCGTTCTTGTTCTTTACACAGAGTTTTGTCGCGTAAAATTCTCATATCTATCTGACTGATGTCAGCCCTGTATATTTTTAGGATACAGATTC
This sequence comes from Hymenopus coronatus, assembly GCA_030762935.1. NCBI lineage: Eukaryota > Metazoa > Arthropoda > Insecta > Mantodea > Hymenopodidae > Hymenopus > Hymenopus coronatus. Next base: position 62,667,564 of record CM060900.1, read on the forward strand.
CTGTCAGTTAAAAGGTGCATATAGCGCTTTTAAAATGTGCCTATACATTTTGTAATCGTTACATGGTGATTAGAAGCCTATTTCTTTTTTACGTTGCAACCAGTTATAAATTTCTTTATTAGGGCTGGGGCTTGTAAATATAAGCGATAGAATAGGTAAAAACAATAAAACGAGGTTACACATATTGAGAATTTTGGTATCATTATATTAGGCTATCTCATCGCATGAATTAAATTATCCACTCCGCATTCTTTTCTCACCCCATTTTTTACTTTAATAATCTGTACAAGAGGAAATTGTACACGGGATTTTGTTGTATTTAAGAAAAAAAGTTCAAAAATATGTTTTTATCTCAGGTTAGAGAAAATTATATACATTTAAAACTATGTTGTTATGAACAACCATAAAAACTTCATTAAAACACATCGAAGAGTCCATACAACTGAGTTCTGGCTTAAGTCTAGGATTCTATAATCTATTTAATTCAATTATTACTTTAAAGAAGTGAATTTTGAAGGTAGGGATATAAAACATCACACAAATGATACACAGCTTTAAAAATATACACAACTTTAAAAACAAGATTAATAAATGATAAATTTAAATACAGAAGTTAAACATTTTAAACCACGTACCCTTAAAGTAAAAGTAAGTTGCTTTGACAACTGTTTCACATTTCGTAAAACAAGATAGCTATCTTGGAAATAAAAAAAAACATTTGAAAAATGTAATACTATTCCAGCAATTTTATATGCCAATCATTATAACCTCAATTTGAGTTTTTGAAAATAGGAAAGACTATCCAACAAACCACATGATACCGCAGACAGATGTTAATTTTTTGGTGCTCCAAGACTGAATTTGTGTGATTGGTACCCAATATTTCGCTGTCATTATTATTTTATTATTATTATTATAATTATTATCATTATTATTGTTATTACTATTATTATTACTACTGCTATTGTTGCAGCGTTTATGCAAGAACGACAATCGATGGGAATATTTGATGCTCACATTTGTGAGTATTTGTGGCATAGTGACACCAAAAATCGTTTAGGAGATCCTTTCCAGAAACCTGTGAAAGATATGGCAATTAGGTTTAAGCTAGGCTTAATTAACTAATGTACATAGTCATCGCAATTTAAAGTCGGCGTACATAGTTATACAGGTAGTGTAAATTGTTGACGAAAAAAGACTGTTGGCAGCATTGCGTTAAGTGATATAAGATGGATGATTTGACTGCACAGCATTCTTCAGTATGGCTACATGGGCAGAAAGTAAATAAATAAAGTTACCTTAAATTATGCTTAAAAACGCTCTCCAGCATTAAATCATAGTTTAAAGTGATTTTTACATACATATTACATACAAAATTCTAAAACCTTACTTCGAAAAACTATTCTGCATTAATTAAAATTGAGTGTATTACTGGGAGGGAACAGGCCGATTGGCCTAGCTCGTGATATTTATGATGCTATCAATATAATATTGCAATATTTCTTCAGCACGAGCACATCATTCATTTCCCCTACATATTGGCCTCCAGGCTTAACCTTAATAGCCACCAGAGAAAAATTTTTATAGAACACAAACACAGAAACACACAACACTAAACGTCTATGCCCATAGCAGTTTCCGACGCCAAACGCGCCGAGGACCACGGCTACTGGGGCCGACACGAGCACATTTGAAAAGAGTGCAACTCAGTTGCGAAGGTGCGATGGTTATCTATGGAAATCGTGTGTGCCGGTGGTTGTTGACTCCGACAGTATCTCTCAATACACCTGGCCAAGAAGGTGGGGAGATCAGACGGTTCTGCAACAAACCTGCTGTTCAATTTACGGCCTTCACCAAACATAGACTGTCGAGGAAATAAATGTACTTCTGTTTCTTAATCCAACAACGTGAAGCCCTTGAATTAAATTGCAACACTTCTAATAGATATCTTAGAAAGATATCTAGCAACAGAAGACGAGTAGGTCATTGTGTCTTTGATTAGCGCAATGCTAGAATACATTTTAGAAACTGGTTCGCTCCACTTTACTTTCCCTATCATGTGCCTAGTATGCAGAGAAAGAATTGCATTCCATCTAAAATTTTCGAAGACTGAATTTCAACGAAAATATATGTTTTGAGGCTCGCTGACAGAGATAGGGATAAAGTATGGTGTTGTTCATGTCTTTCAACTTCTCTTCACTGCGACCTTAATAAACCTATTGCGAATACACCACTTTATAAATCGCAGTCTAATTTAATGCTTCTAAAGTAACCCATAATTTTCCTGGGTGATGTTAAGACAATTTATCCTGAATCTGGAAAAGCAGATTCTAGATGCCTTATTTATGCTGGGCAATTGCTTCGCATTCGCAAAGTATATGTCTTGCCGTTTCTTTTTCTTCTGAACAGAATCTACATATATTCACCTTAACTTTGCCCAATTTTTAGAGATGGTTTCTAAAAGGGGAGTGTCCAGTAAGAGGTCCTAATAGAATCCTCAGGTCCTCTTTGTTGAGAGTATCTTTTTTTTGCTCTTTTTGCAGATAATTCAATGAATTGTTTCGCATGGTTTAGTTTTCGCATTTGTGGCCAGTACGTTCCCAGGCTTTAATTTTTCCTTTGATGCAACCTTCTGACACAGAATAGTTCTGGGTCTTTAAATGGAGTATTAGCTCCTTCCTAGGCGATCACCAATTTCGTTGCCTTCAATTCCTTCATGTCCTGGCACCCACATTAAGGTGATATTATTGTGATTGACCAGTTAATTTAATATCTGCAGACACTTCTCAACAAGCTTTGGCTCTGTAGTGCGAGCACTAAGAGCCTTTAATGCTGCTTGGCTCTCCGGTAAGTTATAGATATTTGCACCGCGAATGCCTTTATTAACATTTATATTTACACACAGTTCTATAGCATGTGCTTCTGCTTGAAATATGGTGGGTCCGTTACCAACAGTTTTTGCTACGGTAACATTAGGCCCATACACTTCTACTCCGGTTCTCTCATCCATCTTCGAGCCATCTCCCTGAGAAAACTTCTTTGCCCAACACATTCCAGGTATGTAGGGAAACTTAGGAATTCCACTCAAATATTCGATACCGAAATTTCACCGGAAATGCATATTTTAGTGTCACTTAAATAAAATAAAACATTTTTAAAAACGTTGTGTGCCTGTAATTAATATAGTTAAAAACGAAATGTCGGATGAATACCAAACTTGATATTGGAGTTCGGTAACCTCCAAATGCCATACGACAGTTTTGAAAACAGCTCTCCCAATTCCAAACTACCTCTTACATAGAAAGCATTTAGAAAATATCCTGAATGTGTGCATGTGCATGTGTGTTTCTGTGAACAACACAACCAAAAAGATTATGATGTGCTGCATTCATATGACTTTCTCTACCTTTTCTGCAAACAAACTATTCTTAGAAATGGTTAATCTTTTATCTACATCATGCTGAACGAGATAAACGTATAATAAGGGAATATACCAGGCTAAAGCGATCGCCTTTTAAAAGATTGACTATCTCGTTTAGCATGCTGATCTTTCCCTTCTGCTCATAAGGAACTAAGTAGCAAGACCAATTATGTGTTTTAACAAGCTCTAAATTTTTGTGCAGTAAGTTGTTTTGTGTCTCTTACGGTTTAACCAGTTATGCAAAATTCAGCAAAATTCATCCAGAACGAATAGATCTTCAGAAGCTATTACCAGAAAATTCAAGATAATTTTATTTGTGAGGTAAATAGTTTTAATATACGGTATTTTAATCAAAATCGTTTGAAACATTTTTGAGAAAAACAAGCATTTCAAAAAAAAAAATCTATGGAAAGGGTAGTTTGTGGTGGGGGGAATTTTTTTTAAAAATATTCGTGTCGAATCCTTGGAAGATTCCAAGGATACATTTCTGGCGAAATCTCGGTATCGTATTTTGGGCGGAATACAATATCTACCTTCTCTATACACTACATAGTACGTGTAGAGAAAGTAAAGCGAAATGTTGGATAAACACCAAACTTGGCATTCAAGTTTCATATATTTCAAAGATGCGACATGGAGGTTTTCAGTAACTTTTTCTCATCCCCGTCAACGGAGGGCTTTTCTAAAATTTTGATTTTCTCAAAAATGACTAACAATTTTTATTAACATAACATACATTTAAGAATTTCATATGTTGAATGCAATGTTTATCTTGAACTTTCTGGGAGTAGCCTGTTAAGTCCTCATTCAGAAAGAATTCTATGTAATTCTATATAACGAGTTAGCCACAAGAGGTAGACAATTAGATAATACACAAAATAAAATGTAGATACATTTAAAACATACGTACAATCTACTTCAAACAATCTTTATTGTGGCATCAGTTATTTCTGAGATATCCGTTACTATTGGTTTAAAGTTTTCAATATTTCATTTTTAAAGTGAGGTAACTATTGGTTTGTGTCTCGTAATGTCGTTTCAAGGGCAGTATATAGCAATAGCTTCTAAATCTTTTGATTGTCGCTACTCCCTTTGAAGATATAACGAAATATTGAATGCAAATATGTTTGTATGCGTTTATATCGATGGATGAATAAGCTTTTGCAAGAAAGGTTTGTAGAAACAGGCAATATAAAAACAATAGCTAGCGAAGACGGTCATGTGAATGTAACGCAAGCTTTTTTTTCTTCTATTTTATACAGAAGGAACGAAGTAGCGGAAACACTGAAAAGGGGCAGATTCTTCGTAGATACGAGCATACATTAGTAATATTTTTGGATTTCTAGAGGTGCGGAGGTAGCGTGTGTAAATGTCTGTCTGCTCTTCCTTATTTCTATTTATTTGCATGTTTGTTAGATCGATTAGAAAGATACAGAACAAAAAAGAACATGATCGAGGTCAGCCTCCGGCCCCTGTCTCATATTAACTGAGGTCATCATGGTTCGCCTGTTCAGTGTCGGAGTCACTATCGGATGATGGCACAATATCTTGTGGGAAAGGACTTTGTATCCGAAGGATCCCCAAAGAACATCTTCGTATCGAAAAATGCATTGCATCGAACGCATAGCGTATCTGTGGTAGAAGGAAGCTCTTCCTTAGAGGCGGGTTCAATTCTCGGCTAGACACAAGTTTGCACTTTCTCTACTGCTTACTTATGGTAGCAATTACATACAACGTGCGTGTGTGTGTTTCCGGAACAGCCTAACTCTAAAGGTTGAATGAATACCAAAGCTTTGTATTTAATTCATGTATCTGTCATGGAATACAACGTTCACGCGAAACCCCCTCGCTTATTCCAAAATACCTTTCGTATGTAACAAAAGTGCTTTGTTTTGCTTTTTTTTTCATGACTGCTGGCAAATAAAATGAGTGTATTGAATGTTCGGCAAATAGCCTATGAGCTCACATCATCTAATGGTGTGTTGCATAACTGGGAAGCCGCAGTATAGACAAAATGTAGACCTCGTTAACATGGACATTTTAATTTTCTTTACCGAAGCATTGTCGTTTACAAAAGATGCATGTTTTACGTTTACATTTTCTCAAGGGTAACTTATGAATTTATTCCGTCATACTTCCGAGTTAATACTTGGATTTTATTTCGGCAGGTTGAATACCTAATCACTTATTGATCGATTAGAAAGTATTTATAAGTAAAATCATCTTAAATAGCGTAATGTAATAAAGTACTGTTTTCATTACTTTATCTACTTCGTACATGTTGCGTATGTAGAAAAGGTATGGCATTCCACTCAACAATTCTATGCCGTGATTTCACTGGAAATGCACGTTTTAGGGTCCCCTTATAACTAAAAAATAATTTTAAAACTACTCCGTGTGTGTGTGTGTGTGTATGTGTGTGTGTATGTGTGTGTGTGTGAGTACGATAATTCAAAAGTCGGTTAAATACCAAACTTTATATTTAAGTTTAGTATCTTCCAAGGATGCGACAGGAAGATTCAATGGGAAATCTCCTCACCCTAACCTAACCTTTGCATTTACATTTTTTCCATTTTTTTTATTTTCTCAAAAATGACTCTAGCGATTTTGATTAAAATCTTTTATATACAAGATATGTGCATGACAAATAAAATGTTTATCTTCAGTTTTCTGGGAATATACTTTAAAGACGTCTTTATTTTGGATGATTTTTTTTCTGAATTTTGTGTAACTGTTAAACCATAAGAGATAGACAAAAACTTACTGTACAAAAAAAGTGGATCTACTTTAAAACCCACAATATATGTCATATATACTTTTTTTTCAGTTTTAAAATACTTAAACGAGAATGCATAGGGAACTTGTCAACTCAACTTTGCCACGCAAAGAAACGGATCGCGATTCCATAGCAACTACATTTGACTGTCGGTTTAGCCTAGTGTATTCCCTTATTTCCCATCTACTTATAAGCAACTAAGTAATAAGACCGCTTCTGCTAATGTTTATCTCGATTAACATGAAATAGATGGAAGAATAGGCCCATTACAATGATTTGTTAAGAGATGTAGTGAAAGTCATGTGAATGGAGCACATAAGATTTTTCTAATGGCAAGAAGTCAATTTCGGGTGCTCTGTTTTGGGATTTAATTTCTGTTGTTAAGCTTTATAGTTTTCATTCGCCAATATTTTCATTACCTCATTCATGCGTTACAAAGAACACAGCTGCTAAGAGTTTGTTAACGAAATATGTTTCTAGGTAATAATAGAATGTCTTAGTAAAACGTAATTTGCATCGACGCTTCTAATGTTTAAGAAAACTATGGATAATATACACTGTTAGCTTATATGAAAAGCAGCTTGTTAAAACCGGTCATTTGATAGGTTTAATATTTTCACTTTATGTAAATTTCTTCCTAATTCTGTCCCTTTGTTGTTGGTTTCTGGTGCGAAAATTAAGTATATGATCCAGCTAACGGCACGGTCAAGTTTAAATTAGTGATTCGCATGGTATTGGTTTTATAGAAGTAATAATGCTTGCAACGACTTAAATTAACACTTGCGACTGTGTTTTTAGCACACTGGAGAATAATTACACCTCCTGCATTAGATATTTGATTAATGGCCACTCTGGCTCAGACGTGATTGACAGCTTTCCTTAGATTACTATACTATAATACATTAGCTCTAGTCTAATGAGGCAATCGGCCGTTTCTCAGTCTAATACTTGGTCATTATATTCTATGTATGTTATGTTGCATGTGACCTCAGTAAAGACAGCTAGCATGAAGTCATTGTCATTTTGATGTTTCAGATCGAGCTGGGATTTTTATAGTGAAAGTAGATCGAAAACAAAAATACCCGAGTCTGGGTTTTCTCTCTCAAGGACACAAGTTTGAGAGGGAAAACACGAATTTCAATATAGATTGTTTCATAATTATACTCAGCTCTTCACTTACATCGGTGTTTAAAGAATATTAATCGACAGAAATAAAAAAATAAAAAACAGCAATATTTCTTTCCTCCGCTTCTTCTTGGAGGCATCCATCACTGGAAAAAATGAAAATATCTACGACTGATATTCTCTGCGTTAAAAAGCTCTTGGTTGTAAGTTATCTTTAGTGCAGTCCTGTGCGCAGCCTCGCTGCGGGCAAAGTCCATTGTCAACGTCTGACATACTACCAGCAACTGATCGTTGACCGGAAGACATACCTAAACTCAGCCGTTAAAGCTCCAAACTTTACATTTCTTCTGACGATTTGAGGCTGGGAGAGAAAGCCGTGGCAGGAGTATTTTTGTTTTCGACGTATTTTCACAGCTAAATCTGCGAAATCAATGTGACAATGGACCCCTGTAAAAGATCTTTAATTTCAGGACCCGTCCAAGATAAAAACTTTAAAAAATTTATTCTGTCAATATCTATCCACTGTTACACCATTTACAGAATGCTCGGAAATTCCTCTTATCTTTTTTTTTTTGTAGTGTTTAACGCTCGCTTTAACTACTTATGGCACCGCAGGCGGTGACACTGATGATACATGAATGATGATGGAGCACCGGTGGAATGCGATGGCGGGGGAAACCGGAGTACCCGGAGAAAACCCGCCCCAGCGCCGCTTTGTCCACCACAAATCTCACATGCGGTCGCTTGGGATCGAACCCCTGCCGTCTAGGTGAGAGGCCACGCGCCTCTCACCCCAAATACAGGGTCGTCTTTTGTTTACTAATGGTTACTGCCCAGTGGTAGGAGGAGCGGTCCGGTTGAGGGCCACATGTTTTGGAGAAAACGCATTAGAACGATTAGAAGGTGTTGTATATCAAACACTGATGCTCGTCACATCGAAACACTGTTTAGATCAGGATATTATCATAATTCAGTCAAGGGAAACTGGTATTTTAAGTTTACATGGAAAAATAATGTTAATATAATAATACTTATTTACTTTTTCCTTTGAGAATGTATAAATGTTAAATTGGCAGTTTGGGCTGGAGGGATTTTCTTGGATACCTCCGTGTCACAACCCTGGGAGATATTAAACTTAAACACAAAGTTTGGTATTTAACGGACTTTTCAGTTTTGAGTCATGCTGTTCCCCCCCCCCCCCACACACACACACAGACGATACACAAACATACAGAACTTTTTCTAAAAATATTGTTGTTGTTTTTATTCAAGGGCTCTCGAAACATATTTCCAGTGAAATATCACTATCGAAGTTTTGGGCAGAATACAATATCTTCTCTATACGTTATGTACATAGTACGTGTAAAGAAAGTAAAACTAGTATTACCTATACCTGAATATGGTACTGTTTTTCATATTTTCCCCAAAAATTTAAGTTTTATTTACCTAATCTAAGTTACGTTGTCTAAAAAAATATTCATCCAAATTAGCTGAAATGTTTGTGGTTACTCTTTTCCTTATTTAAACTGAATTATTTGGACTTTTAATATTGAATAACATGATTTTAAATGACTATTAAATATAATCATGATTGGGAACCATACTTAGTACACTCGTTTGTCAATATTTATATAACATTTTGAAAAATACAGTTATTGTTAATATTATTTTCCACTGCCTATAATCAAAAAATTACTTCACTTTGTTCAAACACTGTATACAGATTTTTTTTTAAAATTATGTTTAACAAATTAGGCGCAAATTTAAGCATTAATAGTTAAATTCGATGTCTACTTCAGAGTTTATTTTGAAAAGTTGCACTATGAGTTTTTATGCCAGTTTTTGTAAAATAGTATTAACACGATTTTAAGTAAATACACGATTTCTATAAACAAGTTTAAATATAAAATCCAAACATAATATTTTAAGACAACGGTTTGCCGAAAAACGACAAGATACAGTCATAATAAAGTTGTAATGTTTCTAATTATTTACCATGATTTCCTAGGAATGTTTTTATGTAGCTAGTTTTATCATGTGAATTTGAGATAGGCATATGATAGTTTACCATCCCTTATCATGGTTCAGCAGTATGTCCTCCAGCTATAAATAATTTGGGGAGGGGGTAGTATCTGCCAGGTTTTAAAATGCTCTAGCACTGCAAAATATTGCAGGCCATCTTTCCTGAACTGCAATTTCAATTACGTAAACGTAAGTAAAACCGTTTAAGGATAAGATACTTTCCGTGTGACATTTATTGATAGTGCATATCTTATGTCAAATAATCTTGACTCTAAAAATAAGACTCTTCGGTGGCAAAGAGGGTCATAAGTAGCATCCTTGGGAAGTCCTTGAACTTTCTAAATCATGATTTGCAAACTGCTTCACTTAAAACGTTGAATTTTGTACCAGCACCCATATAAAATAGGGATATTAAGGTAAAAAGTGTAGATAAATATATAAGAGACTGGGTATATTTTAGAATTCACTGATTAGTTTCCTATAAAACAGGAAGCTGAATGCATGTTTCTAGAATTATGTACATATTCATCGGTTTCTTTCTTTTCATAAATATAAGCCTACAAAAGCTCATTTTTGAGTCTGGAACAGGCAGTAGTTAACCCCTCGAAAACCTTGAAGATCATTTAAGCAACTCCTTGATGGGACAAATTAGGTTTTATTTATAGATGTCTTTAACTGCTATGATTGAGAGAATCCCATTCCATATTGGGCGTGAAAGACCGCTTAATTTTGCTCAGAGACCTCGTTATCATGCTCGAAGTTCTTATACGTGCCGTAAATGTACGACACGGGACCAACGGCTTTACTTCTCTCCCGAATGAAACCATCCTAAGGGTTTCTACGCCCGAAAAAATCCATCGACCTCCGTCGGGTTAGAACCCGCGACCTTTGGAATCTGAGGTAGAGTCAAGATAGGTAGAATCAGACTTAAAAATGCAATGCCATAGCCGGTTGAACCACGTATCTCCTGGTCTCTTCCAGTTGCCCTATCCACTGTGCTATCATGGCAACATGCTGAGAGAGCGTTAAATTCCCCAGCTGACTCGCATGTTTCCTGGTAAACCACACAAGAAGATCTCGAATCATTTTGAGATGACATACCCCAATGACGACTTACATGTGTATAAGTACTTTAAGTCCCAGGCTTAGTAGTTTTTAACGAACTATTGCGTCAATCGTGAATTAGTTGTTTCCTGAGCAAGAAACAATTGATCCATAGAGAATAGCGTTACCCCTATGACGGAGGACGATCTCCTCGATGGAGTAATCATTTCCACTAAACATATCACAAATAGTTTGGGATGTTCGGAACGCTGACCACATAACATTTTGTAATACAATGCCTGTACCTACAATGTCCATAGAGATGGAGGAAGTTCATGTAGCGGTTATGACGTGGAAACCTTACTTCTGTTGAGTAACTTCGTACTTATCACATCTCCTGAAATATCATGTATTTGGAGCATAACATAGCTAATTGTAAGTGAAGCAACAAAATGAAGAAAAAATTATCTCTTACAGCTTCTACTCACTTCAACAGCTAACAATACGTATATAAAACTGAAATTCCCAGAACTGGAAATATATAACATTTATGTCGATTCTATCCCAATGCTCTCGGCAGGAGTTGCAAATGTGTGGAAATCCCTGGTGTTGCATATGAGTGAAAGGCCGACAACCTTGCAACTAACCATGTTGACTTGACGAAACGAATTACACTTACATGTGAAAACTCAACACCCACCTTGTCCTGCTTAAAAATGTGCTCTTTATGTTGATTATAACCTTAGCAGCAAACATAAATTACTTCTGAAAAGTTTCTAAACTTTTCAAGTAGCCCCTGTCATTTATGACATGCACTAGCTGATATCTTCTGTTGCCATAAAGTTTATAGTGACATGTAAGTACTTTCTTATTATTATTATTCCTTTTTTTTTTTTTTTTTTTTTTGCACCCTTCACAGTCATTTAATTAGGTAATATTTTTGAGTTATCTCATATTCTCTTCTGGCCCAAAAATGTCCCCCCTTTCTCTCATTGTATCTCTTACACTTCTTATTGTTTCTGTTCCTCTTCCTGATCAGTTCCAATGCTCTTCTTTCCGCCATTCTTCCCAAACACCTTTATTTCTAACTAACAAAAAGATTTTTGCGTTAACCTGGAGATTCACCATTCTTTCCCTCCTCACAAAGCTGTGCTTCTTTCTCTCCTGACTTTTTCTTCTTCTTCTTCTTCTTCTTCTTCTTCTTCTTCTTCTTCTCTTTATGGAATGTTTCCTTTCAAGTATTATGTATTTATTAAAACCTTATCTGCATTACCACAAAGCAAATTTTTAAATATTTTCAAAGTAAGTGACCACATAGATTTTTAAAATGAAGCTCCATTAGAAAATAAAAAATTTATATTTGAAGAAAAAAAATCGAAAGTATAGCAAGTAAACCTTTCTCTACCATTACTATGGATTAATAAAAACATAGAAATGATAGATACTTTTTTAAAATTATTAACTTAAAACCTGAATATCCGATGTGAGTAGATATATTGGAAAATACACCATGAGGAGGATTTTGATAATGAATTCACACAATAAGAATAAAAATGTCAATAACCATACAAACTAAAATGTTGAAACATTGCAAAGGCATTCTTCCTTATGACATATTATACGTTATGGATTTTTAAAATTTCAGAGATGCTTTCCTAAATTTAGAATCCGTTTGGAAAAGTTCCAATTTTGATGTATGTTCTCGGTTCTACCACTGGTAATAATACCCCTGCTGTTCTTCAGAGCTCACATCATTATTTAGATGTGAAAATTTAGATAGAAACTGTTTTCACAGTTTTGTAAGTTATCCATGTAGGCTGTGTAAGAAGAGATCAAATCTATTGGTAACATTAATTAAAATTTTGGCAAAAATAAGAGAAAATTCAGTGTGCCTGATCATTTCACGGGATGTTAAGTAACATTTTGTTATTTATTTCACAGTTGTTTCCAGATTGAATGTAGTTTCAACATGAAGTAGGTGTTTTAAGCAATAGCATCATTTGCTGTCCAAAGGTTAGGCAATGACCTTGCTCATGCGACAACATTGAGAAAGAGGGTCCATTTCGAAATCCTTCTTCAGCATACTAACGGAACTGGAACACTTGAAGCTAAAAGTGATTTCGATCAGATGTGGGATTAATAAAGGCTGTGCTGTCTCTCGTCGAAAAAGGGAGTTTAGCTTACCTGCAATTACTTGGCAGGAATTCCCGTTGTAATGAAACGCAACTGGTTTTCTTTTTCTTTTTTTATACAAAAACGTTTATGTTTATAATTACTTAGTCTAGATGAGTACTTTTAGTTTAGGATTTTTCTTTCTTTTTCTCTTTATTTTCTTCCTTTCTCTCTCTCTCTGTTTGTAAACTTAGATGTTGATCACGCTATTTCGGCTACATTGCTATATTGTTCAGTCACAAACAAATGACTTCTCAAAGTACATAAATTATTTTAAAATTTGCTTTCGATAATGATTTGTTTCCTTCTCAGATATATTGTGAAACAAACTTACGTCTCTTTGTTTTCCGTTCTCGTTCGCATTCCTTTACCTGGTTTGTTGCGAACCTGCCTTCTCGTGATTCCCTGACCACAGACAACGGTTTACATGAAAAAATTAGTTGTTGTTTTTTTTATTTTCGCTTAAATCAATCATACAATTAGAGTACATAATACGTAAAACAATTCCCCATAACAAATACAATTTATTTCTCAGTTTTATTAAATATCCTGTAAAGTTCTCATTATTATTATTATTATTATTACTATTGTTGTTTACTTTTATACAGCAGCTAAACAAACTTTCAAAACCTAGCAAGTGCAGGATCGTAAAAGTCATTATTTGAGTAATAGTTTTTCTCCTTGGAGTAAGCAGTTTCCGAAATATTCCTGGATATATGTTAACATATTCACAAGTTGAAGGGCACCATTTGATGTAAACTTTGCAGAAAATGTACAGTTTTTTGCTGCCCGTATCTTCGCATAACCTCACTACTAAAGCCTGTAATATAAATGGTTGAGTATTTCCTTGCATTGCAATATGAAACTAAGTTTAGATTGATTTGAAATCATTTCTCTTCAGCGTGAATAAAGTAGTCTGGATCTTATTCTTAAATGGTTATAAGAATAAGGGATACAATATATAATGCTGTGCGAATGCAGCATAACAGAGTTTACTTCTCTGGGTGCCTTTGGAGAACGAGGTTGATGACATTATAGAATCAAACCGTAGGATGTCTGATCTTCACGTCTTTACTCGTATAGAAGTAGAAGAAATATCGTGTTCAACTCAAAAATGTATACCAAGTTGTCAGTGGAAGTACATCCTGAGACACCCTGAATCCAAAATAATCTTATGTGCTACATTCACATGACTTCCTCTATAGTTTATTAATGGGTGTGCAAATTCTACTGAAGAAAGTTTATGTTTCCATACACTTCACTTTAAGATAAACCATTGCAGAAATGGCTATAGTGCGCGTTTCATCATAATTAAAGGGAATTGCAATACTCAAATGTATAAGTTATATGCTACCTTTAAAATGCCATGCTGTTTGCATGCAATTGCAACAAACAACTGCACATCGAAAGAACTTTAAAAGAATGACAAAGTATTTGATTGGAATCAGCAATAATGGGTTTCTCGGAAATGGCTTATGGTATAACAATTATTTAAGATAAATTGTGTGCTTTAAAGGGATCTGTATTTTTATGTAGTTCGTTTTTGTCTATCACTTAACATTCACCAGTTATAAAAGAGTATACAACATTCCTTCTGAATCAAGAGGATAGCACAAGTATTATCCAGAAAATTCAAGATAAACATTGTATTTGTAATATAAATATCCTTAATATTGGTACTTGAATTCAAATCGTTAGAACCATTTTGAGAAAATCGAACATTAAAAAAAAAGTTCCATGTAAAGGGTACTTCGGAGCTGGGGAATTTGGTTAAAAATCTTCGTGTTCCATCTTGGGAAGAAAGAACTTAAATCCTAAGTTTAATACTTAACCGCTTTTCATGTTTGAGTTATGCTGTTCACAGACTTTTTCTAACTTTCTTAAATCAGGGAATCTCAAAACATGTCTTTCTGGTGAAATTTCGGAATTGAGTTTTTGGGTGGCATGCTATAATTCCTCTGCTTACTATACATAGTAGAGAAAGTAAAACGCATTTTTAGAAAAAATTCCGTACGTGCATGTGTGTGCGTGTGTCTGAAGCACATAACTCAAAATTGAAAATTCGCTTAAATATCAAAATTGATGTAGGTTCAGTATAGTCTAAAGAGCGACACAAAGATTTTCAAGAATATCCCCCCTGAAGTTTTACATAGAAGGTTTTTCGAAACTTTGATTTTCCTAACATATCTCTAAAAATTCTTAATAAAATACAATATTATTAAATATATTTATCTCGCATATAAAATTTAACTTTTGAAATTTTGGGAGTAGTTTTGAAATCTCCTCATTTAGAAGGAATTTTGTATAATTGGTAAATTATATATTGCGACCGTCACACCTACTCCTCACTATCTCTGATTATTTTTATTATATATATGCATAAGCATTAAAACTGTACTCTAATTGGCTTTCTTCCCGCTCCCAGTAGCGCCTCTTTCCATGAGCCGATAGAAACTATCCTACTATTTCACTTAGGCTTCCAACTCTCAGTAATTTCCACAAGTTCAGCACCCCTTGAAGTTTAAGTTGTCTTTTTAGCTCAAAGACATTCTTTTATACGTTTCACCACAGCTAACTAGCTTTTGTCCACAACAACTTTGCGAACGATATCTCTTTTATGACCCACGTTTCTCTTATAACTAAACCTATGCTAACATGCTCTAATAATATAATCTAATTTCTATATTACATATATTGATTTACATTATTTTGCTTATTCATTATTTACATCTTATTGCATTCATTAGTACTGCCTCAAAGCATAACAAAATGTATGGTGCAGCTATTTCTGCAAAGGTTTATCTGAATTAAAATGAAGCAGATGATACAATAAACTTTTATGAGAAGAGTTTTGTACGACAGAGGATAGAGAAAGGCATATGAATGTAGCACATTAGAAAATGTTTAATCTAAAGCAGGAATATCTAGGCGCCTGTCGGAGAATCGCCCCAAGCCTTCCGAAGTATTGATTTCATCGTCAAAGTTCCAACCGTTACGTAATTGCTAAAGCGGATGTGTCACGATGAGACCTCGTAATCTGTTTCTCCTTCCTAAAAAGCTCAACACATGTCTCCATTCGCCTGCCAAGTTCTCAAAGGATAAGTTGGGAATTATGTTTTACATGGATATAAGACGAACTAACGATATTAACTGGTTTAAGGGGGCGAATGGATTTCAAATCCAACTTCTAGCGTTATAAAGATAGAAACTTAAATTTGTGTGTACATATACTACATAACCTAAGTATAAAGCATTGAAGTTTCAACTCTGTAGGTCTAATATATATTTAGTTATTAATGCTTTTGTTTTTTTAAAAAACTGTGTTTTCAAAATCTATCTCCTGTAATTTTAATGCAACAGGGCCGACAATTTTATCCAATGCTTTAGAAATTTTGGTCAATAAAATTAAGTATCAGAATTTTGATGTATACTTCCTGAGCAGAATAAAAAAAAAATATATCACTCTATTGATGACAAAAAAATTTTTTTTTGCTTCCATATCATACTCTTTATTTTTATTTCATAAGCCATGCACTATATAACAAATAAAATATTTGTCTTCATTACTTAGGGTTTCTTGAATTCCCAGTACAGTTTTCAGCCTTTTTGCAAAAAAATCGTAAGAGCAAATACCTTCTGATTCCATCAAAATGCTAAAAACATAAAGTTTACATGTGAAAGACATTAACACGCTGCACGCATTTAAAAAGGATATTTTTTTATTAAGTTGCAAACGTTGAGCAACAAAACTTGGTAAATACGTAAAACAAGATTGATAGACTTGAATTTTGACTGAAAATGGGATATTGATACAGTGATTGATTTAGTGATTTTGAACACATGGTTATTAATCCTCCAGCTTGTAATTAGCAGACATTGTAAGGCATTAAAGCAAGGACGAAAGGACATTCGGTTGAACTGTTACCAGACTTTATGCTGTAACGTTGTAGATAATAAACCACCATAATCCTAGCACAGTCTTTTGACTTGAGATCGTGTTCTGTCTGCTCTCAGAAATTCTTGCCACTTCTGTGTGCGTTCTATGTAGTTTTGATGGTTTGAGTGTCATTAACTTGAAGCCAACTGCTTAAGAATTCCTATGCCTGGTAATTACTTTTAAGGGAAGGGTAGGTGTACCTGCTATGTTAGTATAGGACTGTCTCTTTCTCCTTGCCTAGCTGCCCATCCTATGCATGACACGGGAAAATTGAATTCTTCATTCTTTATTTACAAGAACATTGTTCTCTCATAATGAAATTCAACGATGATATGCATGTAATCTATAAACGGCGTCATCAGTATGGCAGATAAAAGCAGTGCCATTATAAATGGGGAAGCCGGAAATGAATGAAGTGATGAAAGGGCATGCATCCCTATTATTGTTTCTGAAAATACAACCAGATTTTTATCTCCAGACGTTACATCAACGGTTTGATTTTAACCGTAATTTTAAAAGGAGGTAATGGTATGATATTTTTCCTGGAATTTCTCATGCAATGGAATACAGTTGCAAATAGAAAACACTTTTTAACTCCTAAGCTTGAAAATAGCGCGTTTAAGAGGAATAAACCTAATGTTCCATTCACATGACTTTCTCTACATCTCCATAACAAATTATTGTTAGTAAGATTATCCTTCTATCTACTTCATGCTAGTCGAGATAAATATTAGGGGAAACAGTTGTTTACTTAGATACTTAAAGTAGAAGGGAAATAAGGGAATACACTAGGCTAAATCGACAGTTAAATATTTTAAAATCTGGTGTATATGGAATTGAAATCCGTTTCTTTGCGTGGCCAGGAGTTTACAAGTACCCGGATGAGAAAAGTTCTATATTTTAAAACTGAAACTAATAACAAGGAATATCTCGAAAACGTCAACTCCATAAAAAATGTATATGGCATAAATTGCGTGTTTTAAAGAGACCTACATTTTTATAAAGTAAGTTTTTGTCTATCTCTAAGGTTTACTAGTTATGCAAAATTTAGACAGAATCATCCGGAATAAAGAGGTCTTCAGAGGTTATTCCCAGAAATTTCAAGATATGCATTTTTTCATGTAAATATATTAAAAATTAGAGATTTTAATCAACATCGTTAGAGCTATTTTTGAGAAAATAAGAATTTTCGAAATTATTTTCTAAAAGGACAGTTTGGGGATGGGGGGATTTTCTTGAAAATCTTCGTGTCCATTCTTGGAAGATACTGATTTTAAAGATCAAGTTTGGTATTTAACGGACTTTTCGTTTTTAAGCTACTCTGCCCACAGACATACATACACAGACACACACAAACATACACACACATGCGCGCGCGAGTGGACATTCTTCTA
Source organism: Hymenopus coronatus (assembly GCA_030762935.1). Lineage (NCBI taxonomy): Eukaryota > Metazoa > Arthropoda > Insecta > Mantodea > Hymenopodidae > Hymenopus > Hymenopus coronatus. The sequence goes on from CM060900.1 coordinate 62,685,455, forward strand.
AAAGTGTTTTATTGGTTTCAGGCGGTCCTAAAACATGTATTTCCGGCGAAATCTCGGTATCGAAACTTTGGGTTCAACACAATAGCTTCTCTATACACTATGTACATAGCACGTGTACAGAAATTAAAAATTAAATATTTTCGCTTAAATTTCTTAATATTTTCGTCTCCTTTGCGCGGCTGCCTACCAAGCGGGAGAGCTGGGTTCGATTCCATGTATCGGCTCGGGTTGCAATCAGACTCGTGAGGTCCCTGGGGGCCAATTGAAGAGCTACTTGATGGAGAAGTAGCGGCTCCCGGTCATGAGGACCACATTAACCGGACCGGGGGTCGAGGCGCTGACCACGTCTCTTCCTCCAATTCTGCACCCCAGCAATGTCGCAGCGGCCGGGCGGTAGGCCAAGGTTCCTTGTGAGCTGTCGTGCCATTAACTGTCCTTATGAGGGAAGAAATGCAGTTGCATTCGCTACTTTAATTAAACCTAACATAAATGCCATTTTAAGGTAAAAATTTCGTTTATGTGAGCCTAGATTTTCTGGCTGTACGCATAAAGAAATACAAATATATAATATATTTGACAGACATCGCTATACGTTAATACATTGAAGTACTCTGCCACTCAGTTTTTGCTTACGCATTGGACTCACCGAAATCCAATGAACGATGTGTCAGTTGATTGTAATGAATCAACACCAATATACCCCAAGACTTCTTCTGAAACTGGTCCATTAAGTACTTGCAAAAAAATGGTCTGTTTGAAATTTAAGCACAGAAGAGATTACTATAAAACATATAACATTATAAAAATACTATGCTCGCTTCTGTAACGTATTTAATTAAACAAATTGCCTTACTTAAATATTTCATACAAAAGATTGCTATTTTTATGGAATTAGAATCTGAGGAACAAATTGTGTTATCATTATAAAAATATATACTCCATAATGACCCTCATAAACTACCCCAACTCAAAAATACTGTTGTTTCGCCTTCAAACGAAGGAACGTTTATTCAAAAGGTCTTCCCCACAAATGTGCTGTTTTCAAGATACGCACTAAATCTGTAGTTAAAGCACGGTGTGTATACAGAATAAGGTAATTGCTGTAAACGCCTACATATTTTTAAATTTTCTGAAGAAGTCATCAAACTAAAAGAGAAATAAGAAATAATGTTTGTACGCGGATCCAGGGGCAAACCTTGAGCCCACATACCATCCGCAGCCAAGTGAATGTCCTGCACGATTTGCCCCTTTTCATAGATTTGAGACTTCACATGCTAAAAGGTATATGATTGATTAATTTCAGTCTCACGAAGCAATTCTGGAACTTGTAATTAAGATGTAGATGTGAACAGTTTTTAACAACTCAGCTCAGAGCAACATTTAGGGGGCAAGTGGAAGTCATGGGGTTGAGGCCCTCCAAATACTCAAAATATAATAGAAGCATTGCAGTCTCATTTTTGTTTTCTGTAATTATTTTATACGGGAAAATCAGCATACAACGTATATCTGTTATTAAACGGCCAAATAAAAATATTATGTAAATTAAAATATTATTATATTGGGGGATGACAAGGGATTAATTTGCTCTTTTGAAAAATTATCATTCATTATGTTGGTTGGCAGGAATAATAAAGATGAGGATGCGATAGCTTGAATTAGAAAGTATTTTAATGACTAAATATATAGGTATTTTAACTAAAAAGCCAAAATTATTCTAATATATAAAAATAAATTCATAAAATTACTTATATGATTAAACACCTCTCTCAGTTCATCTCATTATAGTCAAATGGGACGAGGTTTGTCCATGAGCGCCACCATACCGGCAGTCAACCAGAGTGCTGCTGTGTTGACATATTGCATCCCCGCTTAACTGGGGAGTAACGCGCTAAGTGATTCCGTCTCTCATAAATACTACTTGCGCTAAGACAAAATATTCATATTTTGCAAAAAAATATTTACGTGGAAGATAGGGAGTAATGTTCGTAGCAGAACCGTGAAAGCCATAGTTCTTTAGCTCAAATAGTTTTCATAATACACATGAATAAACATTATGTCGCCAGGCAGATTTATATGCTCAGTGCGCGAGTGAGGGGGAAATATGAAAAGAGTGGGGATAGCGACCAGGCAACGCAGAGCATCTCATTCGCTGCAGAGTAGAGCTCTTCCCATTTGTAAAACATAATAGATGGTTACAGAGCACCTTCTGTAGCACACCTGAGTGCGTCTTTCCTTAGTCTATTATCTATTCACTCTCAGGTTGATCCGCGCCACAACAGACCCACGTGGCCAATGCACCGTAGTACAATACAGCAGCAATGCGCGCAGGAAATTAATTCCATACTAATAACCTAAATTTCAAAATGAAGTATAATATTCTATACAAATATCAAGAGTTAAATTAGTGCTGATTTATACCGTTAAATAGAGCTACAAGTCCCAAAATGCAACCCTTATGAGTCACCGGATATCCTGAATATACATACAACACTTGTTTGTTGCGGGATACAATAATGGAGGATGGTCGCTGTAAATTTGTTCTTGCGTGTTTGTCGACTTACGTAAAGCATAAGGTAGCAAATCATTGCCTAGTCGTGAAAATACAATGGTGCTGAATGTCTATTGTACGGTTTATGAGAAATATCGAACACTTCCCGTAAAAGAAGTAGTGAAGCTAACCAGATACACCCGGGGGGGGGTGAGGAAAGGAAACAGAAAACTGTATTTTGTAACTATTAAACCTTAACAGAATATTCTAGTCAATGTTGTCGGAATTGGGGATCCTTCATTTTATATTACATTCCGCGTGTATAGTTTTCTTCAAAATATGATGGCCCTCAAACGGGACCGCTCCCCCTTCCACTGGGCAATAACTATTAGCAAACAAAAGACGAACCTGTACTAGTAGCGAGAGGCAGTAGTAAAATCTGTTTCATGGAGATACTGCTTGCAAATCGAGAATCGCGCCTCAGTTAAGGCACCAGAGTGGAAGACTTGGTAGCAGCGAGGGTTGGCTTTCATCCGCAAACCCCCTAACTGCAAACATTAAAGTCAGGCGATTTATGAAGAAGATTGGGCAGCGTCATCATGTTCTGAAAAATACTCTACTTAACACGTCATGAAAGTATGACAGCATTTCTGGCGCGAATGGGGAAGGCTACATTATAACAGTGCACTAGTCGCCTGGGTTTGTTTTCCGCGGAGCAACTTAAGGGCGAATATATAAAACAGTCAAGTGGTTATTAGTTAACCTAGCCTGCGTTGGATTCCGGCTGGGAGTTTAGTCTTTATGCAGTCCTGTTTTACTTTTGGTCCTATGAATACTTAAACTTTGTTTGTTGGCTATGCGGATACATCGGATCATTTATTAGTCAATACCCTGCTCATTGATCCAGTTGGGATACCCTTCACTTGGATATACGTATAATAACTTCATGTGCTTCAGTTTTTACTTCTCAATCCCCGGAAATGCACTTTCTGCGAACGCCTCTGGCCACAGATCTCATGAAAGTTGTTATTTAATGCAGCACGTCGTCACTATCTCTGAAAGAGTAACCACGTCCTCAGAACAGGATCAGCTTGTTTGCACCAATGCAAGCAAGTGAATTAACAGAATGGACAGAAACCTACTGCTAAATTCACGGAGGTCGCATATAGGTAGAAATTCTGAACAAGCAAGTTGTGTAAGTGAATGTCAACGTGTGGCGATTCTTGTGAACGTTACATTTTAATTTTAAGTATTGAATTTTTAACGCATAATTATTTTGAAAACCCTGTTAAGCTGTTAAGAGGAAAAACTCTGGACCTATGAAAATGCCAAGGGTTGATACTGATGATGGCAGTAGACTTTCTTAAATATGCGGAAATGAAATTAGCTATGTTTAGTTTGCGATGTAAAGAAATTACTTGTATCATATTCACTTTCATTGCAGCCATCTTAAATCATTCATAACATAACCCCAAATGAGAACGAAGAGGACAAGTCGAATCGGCCTCCGATGGCTGAGCTAAAACCACAATTAGTGAAAATCACGAGTGCGTAGAATTATAAAACCAATAATAATCCTTTGCCTTCTTTCATTGCTCTTATCATTAGAGACCAGGATATGTAGTGAAATAAAATGAACAAAAGTGGTGGGATAAATACTCAAAGTGGTCATAAAATATTAGAGTGATAAAATAAAAAAAAACAGTAAATAACAACCCGAGTGCAATAAGTATTGCTGTTCTATTGAAATAATCATAATTGCATTTATCTTAATAGAACAAAATACTGTATAAATGAATGAGAAGTATACGAAAAAACAACTTGCTCAGTGTCAACGAAGTACAAACACGATATTGTTTTTATATACTGTAGCCATAAATTTGTCAGCATTTCTGAAATACGTTTGTATATGTTGAAAAGCACTTCTCAGTGTCTACATTTGTAGGGGAAAAATGCTGCCTTCAAACAGCTGATTGAAAAATAAGGATATTCCTCCAATAGCCCTTAATTTCAGGTACATACTAGCTCTTGCTTCAATCAACTGTCTTGCCTTATGCTGCAGTGCTAGGCATCCTTTTAGAAACGCATCTTCAGAGACGTTCTTCAGAAAAGGAATCTGACTCGTGTGTGACATGGGCTACTTTGATATTGGTGCTACTAATAAATAACGTAAACGAAAAAGATAGGTAGTTGAGGAAAATAGTTTTCCTAAATGATCTGCCAAATATTTCTCCAGCAACTGTTCAGCAACTTCCATGCCCTTTAGAATGCACAAATAAACAATTGAACAGTAAAAACTTGACATCATCTGGAGGATTTCGCTCGGATTTCATGTTTTAAAGTACGTTTCGTAAAATACAAATACTTCGCGTTATTTCGTGGCTTCAGTATACAAAAATTACGTACAAATACGTGATTTTTAATAACTTCAAATGTGGCACTTGAACATTTCAGGTTGTCGTTAATCCAGGAATCTATGTCAATATTCATCAATCATCTATTTAATAATTTTAACCCATGGACTACCAAGCACGGGATAAAATTGCCTGCACATTTTTATTTTATTAAAAATATATATATTCTTCTTATGTTAATCAACCTTTTTATATTTGTCGTTATAAAGTACTCTACTGTATCTTTATCTGGTTAAAGTGTTTAAAAATTGGATATAAAGAATACACATTTTATGGCCAACAGCATATTTTGCTATTGATCATACTAAGTGTTGGTACCACTTATAATAGTAGTTCTAATTGCGTCTAAATTTAACATGTTGCAAACATTATGTTTTCAGCTACAATGACACTGAGCACTTTTTTAATTAACTGATCTCGCGCTGGTACCAAAATCACTTCAAATAAACGAATATTACAAAATTTATAGCCTACTGAAGCACCAGCCCTTGGTTGGTGCTCCATGTAACTTAAAATAACTTGGTGTTCCTAGGGTTAAATTACGTCCATTACCAGTAACTAATGACTGCAGATTATGCATCTAATCTAAAATATGAAAAATAAAAACATTTTATAGCATCTAATGTGAACTTAATAGGATACGTTTGAAGCCATTGCAATATATTTGTATTAGTTTTTTACTATAAACTCTTGTAGAACTCTCATTGGTTTCAGAAGCACTTGGGATTGTGGAGCAAGCTTAATGAAATGATACCGGAAGTTCCTTTGAAGAACCCACGTGTTATTGGTTGTTTATAAAACAGAATTTCACTCCTATATCACAATTTTGTAATGCTTAAGTTGTAAAAAAGACTTGTGTATTTTGTGCCAACGAGTTGTACTGAAGGTTCTTCCTGGAACAGAACGGACAGCTGACAGTTGCAAGGCTCCTTGATGACATTAATGTGTTCCGAAGATGGAAGGCTCCTGCTTTTTGCCACCCACGAATTATCATCGGAGTTACCTTCAGTTAAAGCTATTCTATTCCTTTATTTGGCAGCTGACTATTGTGCGAAAGATTTATTTCCCATCTTATCCATTATCATCTCGATTCGATTGTAACATACTTTTATGAATGTGAAGAATGGATTGTTTATGGAATGCGAATTATTGTGCTATTTTCAGCACTTCACATGATGAAAGAGTTTGCCATTAGCCTGTTGGCTCATAAATAATTCGGACTGAATTCTAAGTGCGCCTTCAAAGATCAAAACAGGATACAGAATACTATAGCGATAAACTTCGATAATGCCAATCGCCATGGTGTTATTAGTTCTTGAGACAAAGGCAGTGTATCTGAAAGTAAAATAGGGAAATAGTTATTTAGAACCTTAATAATTAGGGATAAATGACAAAGTGACATCAACAATCTGATGTAAATTACAAGAAGTTGACGCCGGGACCAAATCAGCTCCTCAAGCTGTGGGGGCATCAAAATTGGTTTGGCCTGGAGACATGTAATGGTCACAGTTTTATATAACTCAAACATCTGCGGGATTTCTTTCCCCAAAAGAGTGAAGGTCTTTAATTACCAAAGGCATAAAATATACTAAAACGGGATGCACAACAAAATTGAAGAACTATGTGCAATTAATTGTATGAACAACTTTTAGAGGAGAGATGAAAATGTATCTTACTTTGAATAACGCATTTAACCGATTAAGACATTGTGATATTCAGATGTGCACAAAAGTAGGAAATGTTTAGAACTACTGTCTGTTCAGTGACGTTTTAGCTAGGTGGGATCCTCTATTTCAAGGTAAATCTTTGGCTATTGGAAAGGGTACACAGTACGCTGAACCTGTGCCAAGTCTGCTACCAGCTAGCTGTGCGCCCAGCCTCTAGCTAAATTGACGCTCGAATTTTCTTTCATCAGCTCGAGTTTTAGAATCTACAATATATTAATGACGAATTTGTTTTCTAACCCAAAACTTAAATAGAATGTAGATTTAAAAATCTGTATTTGTTTTATTCACACAACTTTATTTAGCTGTTCCACAAACAAACTTTCCTTACAAAAGATCATTCTTTTATCATCGCTATTGTCTTATTACTTGCTTCCTTGTAAGAAGAAGATAAATAAGGGAATACAGTAAACTGATAGTCATTAATTCTTTTAAAATCTACCGACATGTGAAACAACTGAATTCGGTTATCTCTTACATTCCCGGGAGTAAAACAAAAGAGATGAAACGAAAGCTCACTTCCTGCATCAGAAATGTTTAAGTAGTTTAAAATCTAAACTAATAACAAGAAATATCACGAAAATGGTTAACTCTACTGAAAAAAAAAGTGTATGACATAAATTGTGTGTTTTATTGAGATCTACGTGTTCTGTGTAGTAAGATTTGTCTATTTCTTACGGTTTGCGAGCTATACAAAAGTTATCTAGAATGAAAAAGTCTTCAGAGGCTATTCCAGAAAATTCAAGATATACATTTCGCTTGTTATGAAAATATCTTAAATATTTATCCAAAATGCCAGTTATAAGAAAATAAACATTTGCGAGAAACGTTCCATGTAAAGGGTAGTTGGGAATGGGAAGTTTTACTTGAAAATCTTCGTGTCCTATCCTTGGAAGATGCCGAACTTAAATACCAAGTTTGGTATTTAATGAACTTTTCGTTTTTCAGATATGCTGCCCACATATACACATACACACATGAACATGTTTCTCAAAATTGTAGTTCTAGTTTTGGTGAATTAGAGCAGTGGTGTAAAATATGTAATAATTGCATATCCGGGACTGGCATTCGGGAGTTCGTGGATTCGATTTCCGCAGCCGTTTTCCCTAATCCATTGGTTTTTTCGGGTGTTTCCCGGATCACTAGGTGAGTTCTGGGAAGGTTTCTTCATTCTGCTGAAATTTCTGTCCATTTTATCTCAATTTCATTTCAAACAGTCTCTTTCAGGATTTAAGTATCGGCGAAGATTGCGGTCGTTGCACCCTTCCGTAGTGGTGAATGCGATTTATAAATATAGCGCTTGGCGGCTGGGTGGCGTTGGAGTCGTCTGAAGATCTAGAGGGTGTTGTGACACCTAGGGACCGGGTTCCTATCGGTCTCTGCGTTGAGATGAAGCACTACTAGGACTCTGTTAGGGTCCCTGCGGTCCGATCGGCCGCCCGTCGATAATATATCTCATATCATCCAGGGGTGTGACGCACAATAAGCACATATGTATCTCCACTATGGAACCTTTTTTTTTTTTTTAAACATTACCGAAGTTTGGTCAGAACTCCGGCACTGTATCCCCTGTTTACATTTCCCCCCTAAATTTACGTATGATTACTGGTATTACTGTTCCTTTACACAAACATATACACATTGCACAAACATATAACACCCATGTTCAGGACAGGACTCGAACCCACGATCCCCTGCCCGCGAAGCACCAAAGCGAAACGCCTTAGTGAGCGTGGCCATGGGGACCGGCCTCTTTCGGAATGTACCAACCAATCAATTCAAACTACAATGATATTTTTAAAATTGTAGAAAAGTAAGTGAGAAAGTATTTTGTTCAGAAATCTCTCTGTTATAAATCTGTTCCCTGTTCTAAATGCAAGAAGCTGTTATACGAGTTGTTTAGTAACATCTTGCCAAGTGTGAGGTTATATGTATTAACATACTGGCACATATACCTGTACATTGACATACGATATGATGAAGGTTAGGTGTCTCGTAATATGACTCTTTAGTACATTCAAAAAACATGTGAATAATTACTTATGGAATGAAAAACACGGCACCTGAGCGTAAAATGTTGCATGTTACAACATTTTTGGATTAATTATGTAGATATCATATTCATTTAAATTATTTTTATTATATAAACTAGTCACTATGTGATGTTTTATAAAATGGATAACTGCTCAGCATGTCGGCTCCAACTGGACACAGTTTCTGAGCTTATAACTGAATCTAATCATTCTTTATATTTATTCTGAGACCAACTTTATTTTATAAGCCTTGATACTGAAACAAATAAAACATATATTATTATATCTAACTCATTTCCTGACAGAAGTAAAATAAAAACAAAATTCTTGGTTTTAGTATTTTAATCTTAATACGAAGTCAGTTTTAGTTACATTTAACGGAACATCATAATACTCTGAGTCCGTACACGATTTGATTTGATACTGAAAGTGAAATATTATACATACATAAAACACAAAAATCGAGTGTTTAAAATAGATATTTAAGAATAGCTTTATTTCGCATTCTTATCGAGCAGATTACTCATGCGGTTTCGTCTAGCCGGCATTCAGGAAGTCGCGGGTTTGGTGCCCGTGGAACCTGGCCCATGGGTGTTTTTCGGGGGTTCCCGAGGGTCGCCAGGCAGGGAAAAGGATGCTCAAAGTGACTAACTCCGTCCCCAGACTTCGGCTTGTTTCCAGGATAAGCGTTGGACCCTGTGTGGGAGTCGGACAGACAGAACGGACGGTCTCTTCAGTAACCCCAAATCTATATCAGAAATAAACTACATCGTTCAGATATATGAAGACAACCTGTTTTTCTTTTTCGTACTTTGTTTATTAATCTGGTGAGAAAATTTATTAGCCTACCCAAAACTGATATCAATCTTAAAATACGATGTCTCTTTTCCCTAATCCTTTAATCACATATAAAAACTACAGTAATGACTTTGTGTTACCTAAACACAAAACAAACTTCCATTAAAATTAATGCTTCAATATCCCTTTCCTACACATTGTTATTCTGAAATTGCGCAAGTTTAATAAGTCTTATTTTAAATATGTATTATAGCAGAAGTTAACTGTTCAAAATTAATTTAAAACGAAAATTACATAGAGGTTTACATTTTAGTTATGCTTTCTTGAAACAAAGCATTTAAATTAATGTAACATAATGTAAATGCAGAACCATCCTGCTGGAGTTTAGTGAAACCACATGTTTGTAAACACATATAAAGAGTATATATATTATGTATGCATTGCAAGAAGCATAACAAAGTAACTAAAGGTTTAAGTGTAACTCTGCGGTTAAGGTTTATTTATAAGTGATAAATTATCCTGAAGTACTAATTTTAAATGAAAGAGATAATGCATGTGTTTGTATGTGTGTTTGCGAGCATGAGTGTTTGTGTCTGATAGTGTTTAACGCCTATTTTTATCACATACGGCACAACAGGCGGTAGACACTGATGATACAAGGCATGAAATGGCAAATGGGAAAGGAAACTTGGTTCCTGGTCTGAGTGTAGGGCACCTTTCCAGAATTTACCACTTACTGAAGACTGAGGTAAATTTAAAGAAAAAAATAATAAGCCTTATTCAGGGGACTTTCCTGGCGGATTTTGAACCTCAGACCTCCGCTCACGAGTCCGTAACTTAACAATCTCGCTATTGGTGTAGAGTTAATTGTTAATTAGTGTGTAGGACAGGAGTTCGATAGGTAGAGTCAGACTGAAAAATTCAATGCTATAGCCCGAATTTGAGCCACGGATCTCCTGGTCTCTAGCCAGCTGCTGTACCACTGAGCTACCATGACTACATACCGGTATAGCATTGAATTTCTCAACTGACTCGCATGTTTCTCGGTAAACCACAAGGAGATCTCAAATTACTTTTTTTTTGAGATTACAGCTCCAATGGCGACTTACAATGCTGTAAATACTCTAAGTCCCAGGATTCAAAGAATAGCCAACTATTATGGTCGATTGATATTGATTTCATTTTTTTCCCCGCACAAGCCGTGTTTTGGACAGGAGTTGGATAGGTAGAGTCAGAAAGAAGATTTCCTCCTGGTTTACCGGGAAACATGCGAGTCAGTTGAGAAATTCAATGCTATGCCGACATGTTGCCATGGTAGCTCAGTGGTAGAGCAGCCGGCTAGAGACCGGGAGATCTGTGGTTCAAATCCCGGATATGGAATTGCATTTTTCAGTCTGACTCTACCTATCCAAATCTCGTTATTGCTATCGGTGGGTTTGTGTTTATGTATGAGTATGTGTGTGTGTGATGAAGAAAAGGAGGGTGATACAGCAAATGGAAAAAACAATATCAGAGTAAACCGGAGAAACTAAAAAAACCCTATTATAGAGAGGCTCTACATAATTCATTCCTGCGATGGATGGCAATCAAGGGATTTAACAACTCTTATTGCCGAAATCAATATTATCTACAGCCTATTTCATCGCCTGCGTTAAACACTATAAAAACAGAAAAAACAGCCTATTTTCCTCAAAAATTTCAGCAAACAGGCGAAGATTTAACCAGTCATATGACCTAGAAATCAGAAACACTGAAGCTAGCCGGTTTCATCGTTGAGAGGTCATGGTTTATCGTAAACACGTGTACTTTGTAACACAAGGACCAGTACTCCCTCGTATTCAAGGTTTCTCAACAAAAGTCGGAGCCAGTCTTTTTACTTGTCTTATCTGTATTTTATGATGCATTCGTATTCAAAACAGTTGGTTTGCAATTTTAGGAACGTTATGCCACACCTACTGAAAGCAAAACAATAGACCATTTTAAATACCATAGTACTCATATAGCAGTCAACTTATTGTTTTGGATTCTGATATTCATACAATTTCAGTCTAAACACCACTGGCGCTCAAGTTTTGGTCAATAGGAAATTAGTTCTTCCGTACTAAAAATGAAAACGACTGTAATTTAGCTTTATGTCACCAATTGTAATTATAAATAAATAGTGTAGTCATATTCTGCTGGATTATAAAAATACAAAAGCAATTCAGTTTGTCTGAGACAGAATCTACCTTATGAAATAATAAAGAATCACATCCCTTAATGTTAGGACAAAATCAAATCTTTCCTCGGGAACTGTTTTCATGGAAGGTTGAAATGTTATGTAGATGCATTGTAACGAGCCTAAACAATGAAGATACCTACTAATTAGGTTGAATCTATACTGAGGCCTCCAAGTTTCCCCGTGAGGTTGAAATATCCACAGTTGTCCGGGAGGCGAAATGAGCTTCTTAAAACCTTCCTATGGACATATATAACTTATTGACATAATATGGACCATATCCCAGAATTGGCCCAAATGACGTCCTGCAGACACTTTCCCTCATCGACTGATGAAATGATCCGGAAAAGCAGCGATATGGATCTAGATATTAGGAAGCTGTCGCACTTGAATAGTCGATGGCTGCAATGCTCCGAGGATTGATAGATCATATTTTAATTTAATAGCCCTCCGCTGCGTAAGGCTACCCGATAATGTTGACAACTTATTGGACTTCAACATTTCGGTTGCAAAAACTCAGACCTGTTTGCTTAATGTAGCCAAACCCGCGTGATACACTCAGCCTAGCCATCGATGAAAGCTTTGAGCGGTGGAGATTCAAGATAGGGCACTAGCGCGCATAAAAAGTGGCCCCTCTCCTGGAGTGAAACATGGTCAGCTACCTCAAGGTATCTTGCCGCGTTACTTTCTTCCTCCAACACAGAAGCAGCAGTGTAACATAGTTTGATCACGCAACTTCCTTACAGAGGAACCTGCTGAGGTTAACCTCACTTCTCTTATGTTTCTTTGTTATGATGTTTGTTCTGTAAGCATGCCTATGTTTCTAATGCTATCAATGGTCTGTGTAGCGCTATGTACGCTGATGGAGCAACAAAATTAATTTTTAAAAAAGCTGAAAGCTCTAATTCAAATATTTTATGATATAATTATTATTTTTAATTGGCGAAAAACATGCAACATTTCAAAAGCTGCATTGCACATTCACATTTGTCAGAAAAAAATATGGCAGTGCATTTCGTGTTAATGATTTCAGTGCAGTGAACATAAATGTAACTATTTAATTCAAGTTTAAGTTATTATCTAGTTGTGGAGAAATAATTTTATGGTTTTATTAAATTGGTATTAATATTTTCCTTCTTTTTTATAAATTAATATTTAAGAAAGTGAATAAAAAATTTACAAAATCCATACTTAAACCTTTAGACAGCACATCTGACGTGTATGTAAATTTGTATACAAAATTGAAACGCAAGAAAGAAATTTCACGTGCAAGAATGCAAAGCTCAGAAAAAGACACATCAGAAAGAACAATTAAGGTTAAAAGGTAGGTAGTGTGCATGGTAATGAACATATTGCTGTGCTTTTAAAAATGGCGCAACCAGAAAAATGTTATGCCAAAATGAGTCATAGATGTCCATAGAATTTCATATTACATAATTAAAATACCGACAATTTTTGCCATTTTCATCCAAAAAAACTCAGTTCTAGTTTGCTTAACCTAATAGAACTAGTCAGTATAAACTAAAGGCTGATGGGATCCTCATAATCTAAGATCTCACGTTTTGGTTTTAAAAGGGAAAGCACAGGATAAGATCCGAACCATCTTCTAGTTTTTATTTAAAACTACGTGCTTTTTCCATTTTTTAACCTTCCTTGCATTTTATTCTTCAAGGCAACGTTAACCGTTTAGCGATCATTACAGCAGGATTTGCCTTGAAGTTATACATGCAATAGATAATTGGAACACATGTACGTGGTGGAGTGCATACCAACTTCCACTGAACTAGTGGGTATACGTGTTCTAATGCATGCATGCATGCAGCCCGCTGCATTGACTACATATGAGTTATGGCAGATTTCATAACTCTTTATTACCTGATTCACTCAAAGGCGTGCCTTCATTTCATGCCCGTACACACCCTTACAACCAGCAGGTAAGACTTTACTAAGACAACCATGAAATAAATGCTTAATTAACCTCAAAAGTAATCTATAAGTGCGCCCCGCCGCACGAGCTGTTTTAAACATAGTTATTTGCAGTCTATTTTAGAAACCGCATTGTTTTTTCTTATCTAAGTCAGAGTAAGGTTTTAACCTCATTATCTTGGAAATACCTGTTTTGTGATCATTGAAGTGTGTGTGGGCATAAAAAATTTAACATGGCTTCCTTCGGGCGAGAAGTAAAGCCGCTGGTCCCGAATCACAGCAGTGAAAGAGCATTAAAAAGAATAATAATAATAAAACCAACAACAACTTCGTTGCGTCTCTTTCCGTAGTTACGTTTTGAGGATCCAGGGTGAAATTTTCAAGAAAATTTCTAATGTTGAACAACCGCTTGTAAACAATAGTTGCCGTATGTTTAACTTACTGTGGAGGAGGAGGAGGAGGTGCCGCGGTAACGTGCGCAACTCGCATTCCGGAAGTCCCCAGGACTTTTCGTGGATTCTCTGGGGCAGGTAGACGAATTTTGGGGTGGTTTCTAACCTACTACAATTTCCTTTCTTTCCTTTATTTCGTTTCCTTCTCATCTTCAAGGTATTTTATTTATTTGTGGACGCTCTTTGACTACCATGGACCTCAGCGTCCCATACTCATTTTTTGAAATCATTGGCGGCAACATTTTTTTAAGCGGGTATTGCAAAGCTTGTGCACAGGTACGATAAATGTCTCAATATTTTCGGGATTATGTTGAAAAGTAACGATAATTGTACAAAACTTTTAGTAATAAAATGATTGTTTTCTATGAACTTGTCTTTTATTTATAGCCTGTCGGAGTTTGAAAAAAAAAAACAAAGAAAAAAAACGACCCTCTTAGTTCAACCGTACTATAACAGATGCTACTACTATGATTGCAAAAAGTTATAAAACTGAAAAGACATCCGTTTATCTAAGATAGCAAATGTTGCTGAGAGTTCAAATGCCTGATATTAAATTTCTTAGATTGTGCGATGATTGATTTTTGCATTACATTGCATTAGCTAAATCACAACAGTATTACAAAAAGAGAGTCCTATTTTCTGTACCCAAAAAGAATTTAGTGTCCATCTCCGACAGCAGCCGTTGAATTAGACATTTGCTTGAGACATTGCTAAACAGTTTCCGAATTTATGGTAACGCATCCTTGAAATTTGGAAAATTCTTATTTTATAAGATGAATTGTTAAAATGTATACTGGTTATTAAACGATATTAGTGATTTTTTGCCATGCATCAAATTAATAGCTTTTATGGTTATTTAAATAATGATTTTTACTATCTAAATTCACTGTTCTAATAAAAATGAGCCATGCAATGCATTTTTAAAAATATTCACATTAAAAATTCAAATTATACAGTAAATGAGTTAACAAACATATCTACCATATCAAATTCTTTATATTAAACTTAATTATTGTAAAAAGTATTACTTTTCGTACTCTCCAAATGTCCGTATTTTTCAAAATTTAATAATATACTTTTCAGAGCTGGAGTATCATTTTTAAAAAGTATATGACGGTTATATTTAGTGCACTTTTGAGAGGCAGTGTAAAATATTTCTAACAAATTAGTAATAAAGCGACATCGTGTGGCACATTTTGATATGGAAAATTGTTGCAAAAGGGTTTGTAAGAAAACAAAGTTTAAGTTTTGGTTTGCCTAACCTGACCAATTTATAGCTTTAGATAATTGAAAGTTAAAGTGCGCCAGCTTAAAGCTTATAACTCATTTTATTTTTTCAATATGAAAAAAACAATATTTTAATTTGTCACAAGTTTGGTCAAATTTCACAGACGCATCATCTAAAAGGCTTAATGCGCTTTCTTTAATTTATTTTATCTTAGATAACAGTAGTTTCAATTATATTACCCTTTCAACACTGCAAAATCGCCTGTTTATGTGGTTGTCTAAATTTGCTTTCCAGCAGGCGCTAATGGGCCACTTGGCACTTTCATCATATTTGAGTGGATATCTGAAAATATTGTATCTTAAAATAATTAAAATAGAGGTAAATTGCATTTTTCAACTAAAGCATAATTAAGAAAACAAGTTTCTTAAATGAATGGGGAACATATAGCGGACGTGTCAAATTGTTTGATAAGTCTAACTGACAGTAGGATTAGAAAATCACGCAATGTATTTTAAACCTCCACAGGAGATAAAGTACCTTTTACTTCAAGACAGGCAGATTACATAAAACGTTCTTGAACGTTAAAATACTTGAACTCACTTATTTTAATTTCCTTGCGTGTTTTCATAACATAATTATATGTACTTTCCCCTACAACTCCTTCTTTTATTTATCCACCATGTTTCTTTTACTGCGCTCTTTAGAAGGAAGTATTTATGATTTTGCATTACGTTACACCTATGTTAAAGCTAATATGAGTAGTAATAAATAAAGGCACAAGAAAACATTGATATATTATTACCGATCGCAAACGATGGTATCTTAATTCCAGAATCAGAATCTAATCTAATCCACAACAATGTACTTCCCAAACCAAGTTGCATGATATTATAACTAATAAATTGGCATCACCCACTATATTATCAAATTTAAAATGATAAGCTCACCCACACCGCCATTTTCCTGAAGGAACCACCGCCTGAATGCCAACACTGCCAAAAGACCTTAACCATCAAGCACATCTTCACAGAATGCCCAGTTTATGAAGAAAAAAGGAGAGAGTACAATATGGCCACTCACTTTTCAACAGTATTCAATGACCAAAAAACGATCCAAAGTGTCTTAAAATTTCTTGATTCAACAGCACTATACAACAAACTATAACCTGTAAACTTCCATACAGAATTTCCTTTGTTAAAAGCTGTTCATGTATTATTTTAACGATTTTATTGTAATTCATTGTAATGTTTTCCATACATTGTAACGACTATTTATGTGATGTGTTCTAATGACTTATATTGTACTGTAATTAACTGTTGTACAATTCTGTTTTTTATGTCGCAAAAAAACAATGTAAATGAAATCATATTTCAAAGGAATATAATCTTCATGTGTAATTGGAGAAAAATAAGGTATTGGGTATTATTCGACCTCATCATTATTTAAAAAAAAATCTGATGTGTCATGTCTTATATATCTATCTGCTCTGCTAACAAATTATTCTTACAAAAGATTATTCTTTTGTCTCATAATGATGACCAAGGTAAACACTACCAGAGGTGGTCTTATTACTCAGTTCCTTACAAGTAGAAGGGAAATAAGGCAATATACTAGGCTAAAAGAAAAGTCAAATTCTTTGAAACCTTTCGCTGTGCGATTGTCATTGAAATTCAGATCGATTTCCATGGCCAAGAGTAAAACAAAATATATATGAAACGGATGATGACTTCCCGTTTGAGAAAAGCTAAGCCTTTTAAATCTGAAACCAAGAATTGGGAATATCTCTGACATGGTTAGCTCTAAAAAAATTTAAGTGGCATAAATTGAGTGTTTCAACGAGATGCACATTTTTTGTGCAGAAATTTTTGTCTACTAGATAAGCAAATGTCGTACGAATGAAGAGGACTTCAGAGGCTTTTCAAAAGAAATGAAAGATATACATTTTATTTGCCATGAAAACATATCTAATACACAGCATTTTAATCAAAATCGTTAGCCATTTCTTAGAAAATCAAAAATTTCGAAAAAAATTCCCTGTAGTGTAGTTTGGGTTGGGGGATTTTTTTTAAAGAACCTTCAGGTCGAATCCTTTGAAGATGCTAAATTAAATACCAATGTTAGTATTTAGCGCACTTTTCGTTTTTGAGTTATGCTCTCACACATACAGACACATTCAAGGGTATTTTTCTAATATGGATCCCTTATATTCAGGGATAATCAAAACATGTATTTCTGGTGAAATCTCGGTACCAAATTTTTGTACATATATACGTGCTAGAGAAATTGTAAAACTTTATAAAACTTTAGAATTGATCCTGTGTTGTATGATAAAGAGGGTGAACAACCCAAAGGTTAGTTGTAACCGGGGCGGAATCGCGGGAGAGACCACAACCCGACCGTGGCGACAAGTCAGAATGATACCGTAGTGATTTGCCAGTGCCTTCCGCGAAATATAGGTGAAGCAACACCCATCCTGATCGGGAGAATATCTGCATGTCCCAATTGGGAATTGAAATCGGGTCTCCCGTGCCAGAAGATCTACCATTGCGCTCCGTGGATAGTTCCTGTATTACATCTGTCTTTTTATTAAGTTGGATTTATCAAATACAATACGTACTATGTGCGTACCTTTCTTAGTTTTACGGGGAATCGGGGCCCGGGGGGGGGGGGAGAAGAGAGAGCTCACCAGCCTCTTTTTCCGAAGTGTTGTCAACACAAGAAGTCTTCTTTCTTTGAGGCCCTCTGACAATATGAATGAATAGGTTATTTAATTTACCACGAACTAGCTGCATTATTAACAAAAACACAATGCAGATTTGGAGCACAGTCGAAACTTTAGCATTGAAGCCATTAGATATCCGGGCATATAGCGTACTTCATATGTGAAATGTTGTCACTCTGCTTC
Organism: Hymenopus coronatus; assembly: GCA_030762935.1. Lineage (NCBI taxonomy): Eukaryota > Metazoa > Arthropoda > Insecta > Mantodea > Hymenopodidae > Hymenopus > Hymenopus coronatus. The sequence goes on from CM060900.1 coordinate 62,703,641, forward strand.
CGAAATTGCGTCACCCTCCGTGGTGTAATGGTAATTATGCTAACTTCATATACCCAAGGTCGCGGGTTCAAACCCGGTGGAAGACGCTGGATTTTTTCGGGCGTAAAAATACTTAGCATGGATTCCTTCGAAGGGAAGTAAAGCCGTTGGTCCTCCCGTGTCGAAGATTTACGGCACGTAAAAGAACCTCAAGCCTGAAAAAAGCCTCTGAGCAAAATTAAAGTCTTTCACGCCCAGTATAGAATGAGACGCTAATAACCACAGCAATTAAAGAGCGTCAATAAATAAAGCTCCATTTCCTTTTTCGAAATTGCGCGAAACCTACCGAATGAAGACTAGGCGGCCGAACCCCCAAGAAAAGGCGTGTGCACTGTATGAAGTAAAACACTATCCAAAACTCTCAATAGCTTTTATTTTAATTTTATATATGTATACAATGAAGTTTCGGTTGCCAAAACCTTCCACTAACCCTTATGTAGTGTGTGTGTAAGAATTAGTGAACTGGTAGTTTATATTAACTGAGAAAATCAGACTATATTCATTCCAAAGGGTTTAAATTGGTAGCCAGAGCGTATGTGTTAAGGGTTTCTGTTAATATGTGAAGATTATATGTATAGTAGGTTTAATCCAACTGCCTCAAACTTCATCGGGTAAACAACAATGATTGACTTAATAGTTGGTTAAACTAAAAAACCCAGGACTTAAAGTACTTTCGATATTTTAAGTCGGCATTGAGGTAAGTCATCTCAAAATAATTTGATATCCTCTTATGGTTTTCCACGAAAAACTCGAGTCAGTTGCGGAATTTAAGGTCGTCTCGGCATACTGCCATGGTAGCTCAGTGATTAGGGCAACAGGGCGGAGATCAGGAGATCCGTGGTTCAAATCTCGGCTACGGCATTGACTTTTTAATCTGACTCTACCTTTCCAATTCCTATCGTACACACGACTAGTGTGGAAGAAACAGTTACCTAATTGACTATATAGCATTTATGTTTATAAATAACTGGGAAAAATGAAAAGAAGGTACAAAGTTTTAAATTTTTAAGAGACACAGAGAGTTAAATTTCAAATGTCTATATTTCTGTATACATTTTTCTAAAAATTGTTCGTGATTTCATCCCGTTATGTTAATATGAATTCCAAAATTCACTCAAATTGGATAAATACCTTGAGAGATATAAATTATTTCATAAACGCAATTATTAAATCAATTACATAAACAAAAAGGTTCACACACCTCAAAATTGGAGAAAAGTAGTTGGCATTTTCTGAACTGGAGCTTGAAAGCACACGTAAAAACTTTAAACGGCGATATTTCAGTATCATAGATCATTGAATAATTATAGCTTATTTAAAAAGTTTGAGATTTTAATCTTTGAATTAATACTTTTTAAATAAAGATATACTTTTTGACAAATTATTTTCGGCTTTAGAATAAGTTTGGCCTTTTTAATATTAAAATAAATACTTTTGCACATTCTAGGACATTTTAGTGTATGTAAACAAAACACTGAGATGTGTGGAACATTTTGAAAGAGTGAAAATGCAGTTTTGTGAAAAACGCTGTTTTATGAAATGATGTGCTAGGAAACAAGTGTATTATACGATCTTTAAATGGTTATAGATCCCAAAGCAAGGTGAGGACAGCTAATTTGTTATTCTCTTATAGACGCCGAAAGACTCTAACAACTATTTGCTACAAAAATCAACAATTTTCGATTTTCTAAGCAATTGCACCTAAAACTTCACTCTCAGTATACCTTCACCCAACATAATTACGTAACAACTTTAGGATCAAACCGGCTGAGGGTTCTTCCATCACCAAAGGGTACTTATAGGCTATGCAGCATTTCCAGGAAATAAGGACGTTCAACCGATGTTTCACTCTTTTAGCGTGAATATCGTAGGATCTTTCATTCGTTATTTGAAATAATCGGTACTCTGTGACTTTACTGTTATAGGGGGGGGAGGAGCGCATTAACTATAAAAACTCTGTATATCATCGCGCAATAACTTCACAAAGAACGCAAGAGATAAATGAAACCAATTCGTCACAGCTGTTTAAAAAGCTAACTTACAACATCGGGTTAACCACAAGTTAACAAAGATAATCTACAGTAATGGCATTAATTCCCGGTAAATTAACATTCTTATTACAATAGTGCATTAAACTGTTATTCAGGATCATTCTTATCTGATAAATTATAGCCAGGATGTGTTAGCATAATGGAGTAATGAACCTTCTACCACAAACTGGAGCTAATTTAGCCCTTAACGCTTACTTTGACCTGACTTTGAAAACTACAGTGTTTTATAAATATGCTCTATATATTGTTATTAATGCTGCATGTTACCTTTAGTAGAAGAACCTAAAATTTGGATAAAACAATTAAATTTGGGATCACGAGACTTCAAGACCATGAACATGATAATCATAAACATACAAGACTTCCCCAATTTTGAGTCCACTATTATAAGAGAGTAATAATTCATTATATTTAATATTGGATACAGTTTAAATTAAAAGGTATAATTCCCAAATATATATACTTTTAACTATATTTTGCATCCAATATGAAATATAGAATAATTACTCTCATACAGTAGCGGGCTCAACATTGGAAGAATCTATTACATTTCAGATTATGGTGTTCGTAGTGATGTTAATGCCACAATCCTAAAACTACTAGCTTTCCCCAAGTTTTGAGCTAAATTATATAATATGAGTGCAATAATCCCAACTTCCACATTAGATACAGTATAGCATAAAATGTTTGTGTATATATTTATAAAACAATAGTTCAAAAGTTGGGTCAATTTAGCCTATTATCGGCCAAATTGGCTCCAGTTTGTTGTAGAAGGTTCAATGACGTATTATGGTAACACTTCCTGGCTATAATTTATCAGGTAAGAATAACTGTAGCCAGTAATACACGATAGAGGTTAGAGAAAGTCATGCGAATGTAACATATAAGATATATTTCTATAAATATACTCCAAAGTTAAGATAAATCCACTTACTGAAGCGACCGCGCAGTGGTTAGAGAACCCGGAGAAAACCCGTCCAGACACCGCTTTGTCCACCACAAATCCCTGGGACCAAACCCGGACCGCCTTGGTAAGAGGCAAGTATTCTAACCACTTGGTCACAATACTGTCTGATTATAAGGAATTCTTACCAAATTATCAGTATTTTGAAAGAGAAGTAATGAAATGTTTTTAAATTTTTCACTGTCAATATGACTATATTTGTCTTGTTTCATGTTCATCGGGGTTAGTAAGATTTTCTTCCTTCATGATGCGAATGTCCTTTGATGTGTATTGTACTTATGGCATTATTATACTAGCGCTATAGTAGATAGAGGAAGTGTTGCATTTCGCTAACAAATTCGGCATTGAGATTTCTCCGAAAATACGTGTTTTGAGACCACTTAAATAAAAAAGCCCTTTTAGGTCCGTGTGGGCGTGCTGTGAACAACATAATTAAGAAGCGAAAGCTTAGTATTTCACTGCTCTCTTAAGATGCGATGAAGATTTTCAATAAAATCTCTCTACTCAAAATAGAACATTTTTGTGTGTTATTTTCTCATAAATATCCCTAAGAATTTTGAATAAAATATCATATGCTTCACATATTGACTGTTTGAAAAGTGTGAATATATATGAATTTGAAGTGACTAGTCTGGAGTCCCCCTTATTTAGATAGATAGATAGTTTATTTTCAGTCATTAAGTATGAGACATACATAGGCTGCGTCATGAGAGAATAAAAATTAATGAAACAATCTACATACACTAATGTTATAACAATACATTTAGAAATGGATAAGATTAATCCCATTTCAGGCCATAAATTTCTGAAATGCTATAAAGAGGATTTGCCTTCAAGATTGTTTTGATCCTCCTCTTAAAGTTTAACAGTGGAAGAGTCTTAATGTTCTGAGGTAAGGTGTTGAAAATTTTAACAGATATACATGAGAAACTGTTAAGGGTTTTACTATATTTGCATTTGTTAATATAAATATCAGAGCATTTTCGAGTGAGATAATTATGGACAGAAGAACATATTGAGAAAAGTTTGATATTTTTTTAACATATAGGAGGGAATCCAGAACAAACATTGAAGGCAATGTCAGTATACCAAGTTGCATAAAAAGTGGTTTACAGTGAGTTCTTGGTGAAGCTCCAAATATGATTGAATTATTATTTTATTTTCAGTACTAGAGAACCGCAAGTTCTAGACAAAATTTATTACAACAGATATTGAAAAAATCAGCTATCTAATTAGATTTCCTGTAGGCTTGAGGCTCTGCTCTCAGCTATCTGGATTGAAAGCCTTAAGACTTGAAAATTGTTAAGGGTATTAGTTGGTCAGGAGACGAACTAGGTCGCACTCAAAGAGAGCTGGAAGTGTTTTCCTGGTTTCAGAGACTAAGTCCAAAGAAGAGGAAAATAACATTTATTGAACAAATGGACGAAGTGTCATGTAGACCTCTTTGGGTACAAGTCCCTCGAATATTTCGTTCTGAGGGCTATCTTGATAATTATTAATTGAAGGCAGTTTCTAAGTACGTTCCCCAGTAAACATTTTACAGAATGAGTTACACAGTACTTCCATGTGTTTCACATGCACAGTTTTAAGGTCTATGACTTCTTGACCTGCGATAAGATAGTTAAGAGCTCAAAAGACCAGATTTCTTAACATTGCTTAAACAGAACAACTGAATCTTCCTCGTACAAATTTGTGTATTACACCTTCTTATTGCATTATTTTCATACATACTTATTAGAAACCATACAAAGTTACATCTATAATATCGCACATACACAATATACAGAGTGTTTCAAAACGACACCAAACGAAGATGTGGACCTTGTTGGTCATACCGTACGTGGTACGTGAATATAATTTTCAGCTCTAAATTTGGCACATACAAAAACTGCCATAAAATCACCATGGATTAGGCAGTCGTATATAACCAAATGGCACGCGCCTGGCCCACTCCAAGAGATATGCCGGTTGGTAGCGAGGGTCCCAGTCGCGTGGTGTAGGGGTGTTTTGATAGACATGCCGCTGTGGCACAGGTCATCTTAGTAATGGAAATCGAAGCATATGGGTTTTGTTATGTGCTTCGTATGACACGTTCTGAAGTTGTATACATGGCGTATGAAAACCGTTGTTCCTTCGCTGCCTAATCCCAAATGTGTGCGATTTTTAAACACACATAAAACTTGAAATAGAAGAGTTTGAAAGTTGCGACATGAAGTTTCGGACAAGTCAAAATTTAAGCTAATCGACTGCCATTTTCGTTTGGTGACGTTTTGAAACAACCTGTATATACAGCTCATTGAAGTACATAATTTGCGTCCATTTGTTTTCTATTGCCAGCCTTGCTACAACAAATAAACATTTGAAAGCCATTTCCATGTTTTAGCTTAATTTGAAATCATTTAAAGCCCCCCTCCCCCGAAAGGGTGATGCGTTACTTTACGTGACTCTCTCTCTTTCACACCTTTCAGTGAAAAACCACAAGGTTGTTTTTATGGTGTTTAACGTCCACTTTTACTACATATGGCACCGCAGGCAACTACACTGACAATACATGACATGAAGATGGAGTATCGGTGGATTGTGATGGCGGTGGAAGCTGAAGATCCCGGAAAAAAAATCGCCACAAGTCCCACATTCGGTCGCTTGGGATCGAACATATGCGGGCCGCCTATGTGAGAGATGAGAGGTGAGAGGTCTGGGTCACGGCGCGGCCGCAAGGCTGGTTGATAGCAGCTCTCCATTTTTCTCACCTCTCGGTCTTCCACTTTAGCTCTAAGTATGTACTACAACTCATGCCCTGAAATATTTGTTACATATGCTACAGTCTGGGTTTTCTGTATAAGGTTTTCCTTCTACGACTTCTTCAGTTATTCTCTGCAATGGACCATCATGCCGGATTATTTAGCCTATCAGTTGGTCCCTTCTTTTTGTGTGTTTCAGGAAACTCTTTTACTTTCTCTAGCACGTATGTAAAATGTACGGTAGGCAGAGAAGGTATTGTATTCTACCCAAAATTAATGCCGAGATATCATCGGAAACACATGATATCAGGAGCCCTGAATAAAATAAATAGAAAAACATCCGTGTGTGTGGGTTGTGTGAGTTGTGTGTGTGTGGTGTGAGTGAGTGTGTCAGTGGACATGATAACTCAAAAACGAAAATACCAAACTTTAGTATCTTTCAGGGATGCGGTACAAAAATTTTCAGGAAAATTCTCCCACCTCAAACTATCGTTTATATATAACATTTATCGAAATCTTTGGTTTTCTAAAAAATGACTCTTAACATTTTGATTGAAATTTTGCATATTAAAGATATTTACATGACAATAAATTGTATATGTTGAATATCTTGGGAACAGCCCCTGAAGTCCTCTTCATTCCGAATTGTATTTGTATAACTGGTAAACCATAAGAGAGAAACAAAAACTCATAGACAAACATGTAGATTTCATTAAAACACACACTTATGTTATATACAGCTTTTTTGTATAGTCAATTGTGCGTTTTAAATTAAATTTTGTGAAAATTAGGTGCTGTTAATTGAATACTACTCTGCTTGTGTCAATTCAAATTTACACCATAAGGTCATAAGGAAAACAAAGAAAAAGAAGTAAAGATATCTTCCTAATTGTTTACAGAATGATTGTTAACTTTTATTTGGTTATTGTAATTTAGAATTTCCTACTATAATTACGGATTCCAGCAGCCGTGAATGTTATCACCAGGCTAAGGAGTTTTCAGGCAGTAGGCTACAAGTTACCTACACTCAAACCATCAGCAATACATGGAACGTACACAACAGCGGCCTGAGTCATTGACGGCAGCTAAAACGCGACCTCGTGTTTGGTCTCCGCACAACAAACTGAACAGGGACAAGCAGTAGTTCATTATAATTATCTATGACGCTACAGCGTAAACTTGGATAACATTTCAACCTAATTTCCTCGTCCAGATTTTAGTGATATGTAGTACCAATTTCTGACTATTACAAACATAGCAACTGCTACCTAAGAGTTAATTCTCAGATCATTTAATTAAAATTAATGTCGTATGAAACAAAGAATATTACAAAGACCGCTACAACCACCTGAAAAGTGAATTCATAAAAAAATTTGCATCTGTGCTCACTCTTTTATGACAAAAGTTCTTTAGTATATTTTCAAAGTAACTAAGTACTGAACTAAAGCGGTAGCAACTAAAGAGGTAACTAAATATTAGATAAAATGCGACCAGGCAGTTCACCGTCATAATCATTCAGGGGATTTGTAGGAAGACTCTATCAGTTGATGCAAATGTCGCACAACCTATTCTACTTGTATTCCTATAAATAATTCCGAATATTCATTCCGAATTGAGCCGATGGTAAATTGTATTCCTATAAATAATTCCGAATATTCATTCCAAATTGAGCCGATGGTAAATTCTACTTCAGAGGAAAGCATAAAATGGGAAATTTAAAAGTTGGTAGTAATAGCAACCATGAAGAGGTTGAAGATGATGTTGACTGTACCAAAGGATAATAAACACTGAACTAGTAATTCGTAACTGAGGATTCAAGAAGGGGCAATCTGTTTTCCTTGACCACACACAGTATTCACCCGATGCTGTTCAGATTTTAGTGTAGTTTTCACGCGTTCTTTTCAGGCATTTCTTAAACAGCGCGCGTCAAGATTTCAAGATCGTCTCCAGTTTTATCAAGTAACTTGATGACTAATCAACGCAGATAACCGTTGACGATAGCGAAACTGGAATCCTGTTACTCTTAGCTATAAAAAAAAATTAGGCGACCTTGCGAGGTTGGGTTTTCAAGGTCATCGCCACACCCATCACGGGGAACGCCCTGACCGGACCATTGCCCAAGTCTCGCAAATACAAGCGGGACACGCGGTTCCAACACATTTGATGGCAAGTAACCGTAAGTCATCGAAGTTACCGCGAGGTTCAAAAACCGGTTTACTGTCCACCCATCGAACTCGCTCACCTTTCCGAGCCACTGAGTAAACAGACGCTAATGAAAATGCGTGAAATCGCCGAGTCTACCAGGGAATCCCACCTCACGCCCAAAGATTACAATTAGGCCATGTCGCAACGTATGACGCATGAAAAGTAAGGTGGTTCCTGTACAGGACAATGCTGCTAGTCAAAAGAGTTGCGTTTACATCCTGCAGGACCGGTTTCAGATCCAATAGGCTCGGCAAGTTGCTCTGTATATTTTCTTTCCTGACGTTCAATGAAGCAACATAGTTAATAATTAATGCTGACAGTGATTAATCTATTACCGACGCCAAGAAGGATATTGATTTCAACAAGTAATAAAAAATAACTCTTATTTGAAAATTACAAATCATTAGTTAGAACCTAGCAACATTCCGGTTAACAGTAAAACAAATGTGTTGCAGACGATTGCCCGGAAATCAGTATTCCGGATGATGGGTTATCCATAACGTCTTGTATAATGTGCTTCAAAATATCGAAACGTAAACTGTAAAACCAACTTCACCAGCATTTAAAGCTTGACATGACATCGTTCAACTGTTGTCATTGAGTTGATTGAAGCAAAGATTCCTATTGGGGCAAACAAATACCTATACATATAAACAGTTTTTTTTTCTTCTATTTAATGCATATAACCTCAAAATTTGTTTATACAAATTTTAAAAACCAGCCACCAAATTTTGGAATACCCACGGAAATGGAGCGTTTTTCTTTGCGTAGATGAAACAATCAAGTCGTTTTTTCTAGGTGTCACATATGTCTATTCTCATTAAAGATAAACATAAATACTGGTTGCGGAGAAACAAAACGCAAACAACTTTACAGTAGAAAGGCAATATCAAAATAAGCATTTAGAAGACAGGAACATGGTGACGTAAAAGCCTTTTAAGCATTATTTATTCAGAAAGAAACCTTTCAGGTTCCCCAAAATTAGGGATCGTCAATTAGAGACAGCTTAATGTTTTAGAATAAAAGAAGCCAATCTTTAGCAAACACAAGACAAATTATATTTTAAAATAAGATAAGTCTTGAGATTGAACTATTTGCAAATCATAATGCGCCGAGGTATATTTCCTGTTGTTTAATGATAGAGATTTATAGAGAATGGTGCCATTGTTAATTGAAATACAGTATGCACAAACATTTGATTTACCTCACTCACCATTTTTAAATGTGTTGTACAGTAAGTAAACGCGTATAATTTTTATTTTCTCATTGCTTGCCATTATTCATTAGAGACAGACGTATTCTTTGGGCAAGAGTACGTATTTTGAGACGGTGGAATGTCCAAAGTTAGGAAACAGGTTGCTCATATCCAGTCTGTTACGTGAGAAGTTACTTTGATATAGCCGCCGGTACAGCCACAATGCGTCAATAACTCCCCCTTACATTATCTCAAAAGTTCTGACCAAAGTATACATAATTGTTTTGAGTTATGTTTCATAATTTTGACTGAAAAATGAAGATGTTTCATAGTCGTATTTCAATTATGTTCATGCAGCATTCCTGTTGCTATACTGCATATGGGGCCACATGTTTCCATCCTCAAAATGTCTATTTTGGGAATGTATTTCTACTCCACAATTTTATACAATTGTTTTACCATATTCTGTATAAAGCAGCAGTAGTATGCTACAAAAGGTATGCGTTTTTCACTGTACGCCATTCTTATCTTACTGCTGTTGACTTGTACGAAAAATAGGGAACATTAGCATAAAAATTAGCGAAATTCTTACTAGAGTATCCCAAAATATAGCGCCCTTGAAAACGTAGAAATATTAAATAAGTTGCCTTCCTCTACTAAAATAGATAAGGTCTTCAGATTTATTCGGCTTTTGCCACCAGTCGTTTGCCGGTGCTTAACGTCAATACTAGGTAGCGAGTTTATCACGCATTGTCGCTTGCAGAGGACTAGCAAACGCTGAGTAGAAAGAAGGAGGATGTCAGCAGTTTCGAGGTCTCCTTAATGAAACAGGACTTGTATGGTTCTTTTCCAATATTTATATTTGGAATATTCGCTTGCGTCTCGTAAACTCGCAATTGCAACATTTATACTGATAGGTAACCTATTCTTCCAGTTCGGAAGTAGCACTCAACCATGCAAATTCCGTCTCGCGTGAAAAGAATGCACAAAATGTCCTGGTGAAAAGCAGTTCTACACCGCCCAGTAAATCAACCTGTTTATGAAGTCGGCAATGCATGCAGTCTAAGGTTCAATTCCACACATCCCCTTTGAGACAAGGGGCTCGCTGAACTAATAGTGACGTCATGCATTTAAACCTAATAACGCTAAAGGCCTAATACATCCGGTATAATCCTCTGATTACCTTCCTTGTATGGAGGACTTACACCCTCCCTCCCAGGACTTAGCGTCTAGGGTCAAATGCCAATTGAGGAACAGTTGAACTCTGGAACAGAGAGAATAGCCAGGATCGGTGATCAGTCAGATGCCTGGTATGAGAGTAAGAAAGATGGAACGAAATGACTGTGACATGGATGAATAGAAAGGTGATTATAGAGCATATGGTGAAATGAATGATGGGGAAACTGGAGCACTCAGAGTAAACCCACCTAGTCACAGCATTGCCCACTACAAATCCCATATTCGGTATCGAACCTGGGCAGCCTTGGTGAGAGACAAGTGGTTGGCATGGTACAACCTAGTATAATGCACTGATAATAAATTGCAAATAACGAATAATAGACTACAGTTGAAGAAGGAGCCGATGATGGTAACAATGAATCAATAATTAAGGCACGTCTTCAAATTGTGAAATAGACAAGTAATAGACAAACAGTAGAATGACACATACGGTTAAGGTATCATTTCACGTGCATAAAATAGGAGGGGGAGGCAATATTTATTATGAATTTGTGAAGGTTTCATATTTTGTAATTCAATAATAGCCCGAATCAGCAAGCCAGGGAATTCCCTGCTGGAGTATTAACATCAAGTATGGGAAACCTGTCAACCTTTCGTGCTATTAACGTTGTTACAGGTTTTTCACCAGCCTAATAAAAGTCAAGCCGAACCCCTCATTATAAAACCTGCTCAATATATAGGTATACCAAAAGTAGCCAAACAAACGGTCGAGTAGCCCAGTGTAGCCTCGACCAATCTGTAAACAGCAATGGCAGCAATGCTGCTTATTCAGCGTGATAAAAAAAAAGTTCTCATGACATAACAAACCACTGATATGCTGGAGGAAAGCAGCTGTCTGTGAGGCTGGCCCCTTCACTTCTCTTGTACACCGTTTCTTGCTTGTGTACGGTTCTAACTTCTTGAATGGGACCCATAATGTGAGAGGACGGGAGTGCTGCCAAGTTGGCGACTTTCAGACCTGTATTAGCGACAGCGGTACTCTTAGCCCCTAACGACACATATGACGACTAAAATAAGCTAAACGTTTAAATTTGTAATTCTTTGTTTCTAAATTCTGTAATTTATTTGTGTCTACATTCCTTATTTTGAATTCAAACGATCTATTATAATTGAGGATTACATACTTTTGCCTAGTACCTACATAATATACAAACTACAGGCGGAGCTCTAATTCCAGCTGACTTCATTTATGGTTTAGTATGGCATTTTTCATGCCGTGGTATGCTTAACGTTCTAATTGTAGACGATGGAAGTATAACTAAGGACAGCGCTACTGAACAGATTGGGAAAAGCCCTAGCTACAAACTGTATTTACTCATAAATCAGAAGCATTCAATCCCTAATTCTCTAATGAAATGAAGTGGAGTTATATTTACGGACACTCTAATTACTGTGGTCCTCAGCGTTCTATTCTATGCTGGGCGTGAAGGACTGCTTAATTTTGCTCAGAGGCTTCTTTACCAGGCTAGAGGTTCTTTTACGTGCCGTAAATCTACGACACGGGACCGACGAGTTTACTCCCCTTCCGAAGGAAGCCATAGCAAAGATTGTTACGTCAAAATAAATTCATTCGCCAGGTTTGAAACCGCGAACTCGGGCACCACTTCACCACGGAGGGCGAAAATTCTCTACTATCAAACTGAAGTACACTATATTCATAATTTAAGGAATATAAGAAAACGGTTACACATTGAATCACGGTCTACATTTTTTTTAATTTTATTTTTGACAGATCAGCATACACGCTATACAGGCCATAGATAACAACAAGATAACAAAAACATTAAATACATCAACATTTGAGGTTGACCATATTGACTCCTCTAACATAGGCAACAATGGATTATTAGTACAGAAATGATAATATAATTTTACAAATAAATGTTACAATTGAATGAAAGTAAAAGTAATAACAATAATAAATTATAAAACATGAAACTATAAGATAATGAAATTTATGAATAAATATTAACAGGAGTCCTATGTTTCACTGGTTAAGAAATGTTGTGGTAGTTTTCTTTTCAGCCTTTTGTGTTGAGTTTTGATATGCAGGTTAAATGCTTGAGCACCAGTAACGTTGCTTAATTTGTTGAAGAATGTCTTGGAGAGGTGTTTCATGTACTGTTCTATTGGAAGGATATTAAGTTCGTGTTGAAGCTGCGTATTTCTTACACGATCTACATTTGAAATACAAACTTGTCAGGGACCAGGGTGAACACAAGTACAGACTTGTATTCGACGACGAGTCCACTGATGAAAGTATAACCAAACTTTGTGAATTATACATACTACGTTTTCTCAGGGAATTGAATCTATTTAAGTACACGTTCCGTACTGAATACTGCATGGAAACTCGGATTGAAATCGTGTTTAATCTTGGATCCGATCCTCTTAGAAAGTGGGACCGCTTAGAAATATGCTGCATGGAAACACCTCCGTATTCAAATCGTATTCAATACGTCAAAAAATACCCCATTCTACTGAACTCTTTGCAATACGCTGCACGCACATTATTTTGTTTTCTTCAATACATTTTCCAGAAACTGACGTAATGAGACACACAAAAGAGCCACTCTCATAGTTTCCATAATTTTGCAATTTATTCTTCTCCGTAGCATTCACTAACCTCAAAACCTCATCATAATACACAGAGCTATGTCTTACAGATTGGCCAACGTAAAGCCGGTTTGACGAACATAAAAACTAGAGTTATTTTTCCTCAAACTTTGCATATTAAAAACAACCTCAATTCGAATTTATTTAACGCGTGAAACGCGGATAGTATTCTGATGTAATTGGACTGAAATCGATTTCAGTTTCTCATGAAATGTGAAAACAGTATTTCAGTCCAAGCTATATGCTTAGCAGTCACAGCTAGGAAATATGACTTGCGCTGAAGGAAATAGAAATCCCAGAATCTTATTCCTTTAAGACAAACAATGGATATCACCCTACGAGGCCTTAACCTTTAGGATTAAAATTGAAAGGACAGCTAGCTGTAGTAAAAGAGTAAGATAATGATTGCTTATTTTATTTATTTTCAGCTTAATAATATGTTTGAACACAGTAAAAAGGCTATATCAAAGTAGGTAAAATTGAAAACAGATCAATGGACATTACAAGATAAACACAGTGACATGAATGTAAATTAAAGTATGCAAATATAAAGATCAATATAGTAATAAGAGCAATACATACATAGTAGGAATGTGAGAGGTGTACTATATCATGAACACTGGTAGACCTGGGTGTTCACAATGGTTTAAATATTCATCCAAGCTGTAATAGACATTATCGTGCAATAAATTTATCTGAACTGTTTTAAACCTATTTAAGTTATTACAAGTCCTGATTGAGTTTGGAAGTACATACATATAGAGTTTTATCCCTATATATCTAGATATATTTTCATACATGTGCATTCTACGTCCAGGGATAACAAGATTGATTTTACCGCCGGTGTCATAATTCTGAGTATCTGAGTTGGTTTTCATAGGGCATTTATGTTGAACCAAGTGGAGAATAGTGGAAGTGTTGGAATTTTTGTGAGCCTAAACATGTCTGCAAGAAGCTGTATGATTTCAACTTCATATTATGTGACTGCTAGTTTTGGGATTATGAATGTTTTATTAAGATTTTGCTTTGTTTCATTTATATAGCCCCCTTTAACGTCTAAGGTCATATCGGGGGCTTCGCACTTGAAACAGCTCGTTATCTGTAGGCTCTTTATATTGGGTTTTTAATCGCATTTTCCTCAGACACACACACACATTCACTCTCGCATACATACTTCCAGACTCTGTGAGGAATGGGGAATAATTCTGGCTAAAGAAAAATTTCCCCCCAGCCGGGAATCGAATCCGGGACCTGCGAGTGAGAAGCCAGCTCGCTGACCACTTGACCACGGAGGCAGTCTTTTATTAAGATTTTTTTTCACAGGTATTGGCCCAAATTTTTATAGTATAGGATAGGACTGAGTGGCTAAGAGCAAGGTATATTATTTTGGCTGCTGAACGTGGAATATGATTATTTAAATATCACAAAACAAATAAGTTTTTACTAAACTTTTATTGTCAATTTGTGAAAGACGATAATTGTGCAGTTAATCTGTCAAACAGCGAATATATATATATATATATATATATTGAATGTAATTTATTTATTTCGTGTATATATATCACGAAATAAATAAATTACATTCTAAACACCTGGCTTTAACCCTTTTGGTGGGTTTTGGTTATGTTGTAATACTCTTTAGCGAACTTCTGGCAACTTTCTAGCCTCATAATAGCGACAATTACTCTTCACTTGTTGGCAACACTGCAGGATTGATAGTAATCCAATGTTATAGCCGCAATGAATGTGTTAAAATGCTTGATGCTGTCTCGATACGTTGTAAATGACTTTCCTCCAAGGAAATATTGCTTTAGCCAACCGTAGCTTACATTTCCTGTGTAAGCTACATGTGAATGCTATTATGAAATAGGAAAGCATTGTTACACATGTCTTAGAGGGAGTCGGGTGCAAAAGGTTTTGAAAACATTCAAGTGCTTCAAAAATGTATATTAGAGTGATTTGGCTATCTTTCGGAATCATCTGCTATCACAAAATGCAGTCTAGAAATGAGTTTCATTAATAGGCAGCAACAAAGTACATAATGCTTTTGTTTACTTTCAAAGATACACGCTCTAAGTAGACCGGTGGGGTTAAGTTAGGATTATATTTTCCTGAAAAGCACACATATTCTGTAACTTCTTGTTAAAGTTTAACAAAACATTAAAGCTGCTAACCAGTTGCTACGCGCCGTGGCCGAGAGTGTAGACCATTCGCCTCTCATAAAGGCGGTCCGGGTTCGAATCCAGGCGACCGCATGGGAGATTTGTGGTGGAGAATGCGGCGCAAGGGGGTTTCTCCGGGTTCTCCGGTTTCCCCCGCCATTGCATTCCACCTGTGCTCCATCTTCATTTCATGTATCATTAGTGTCATTGCCTGTGGCGCCACGAATGGTAAAAGCGGGCATTAAACACTATAAAAAAGACAACCGATCGTTGAGCGGAAGACAGACGCAAAGCCAGTCTTTAAAACTATGTTATTTTTTCCGGCGAATAGAGGCCCTATCTGAGAAACAGCCGAGACGTGGATATTTTAGTTTTCGATGTATTTTCACTATAAAAATCGCAACTCGGTCTGCGACATTGATGTGATAACGGCACATTGTATATCGACACTCTATCACTATCAATATAAAATTACTATAAAAATATGGATAAGTTCTGTTGTTTGCTAGTTCCAAGGAGTATCATGAAGAATTCAAATCTGTTCACGAATTTAAGGTATGCAGCTCATATGATGTTAAAACGAAGCGAGTATAATATGGGAAGAAGAAAGCGTTCCACGTTCATATCGAGTATAATGCTAAAAAAGATCGGCACTTGTTTGACATGCAGTACTAATGTATTTTAACATGTCACCGACTTACAATAATAATTTATTCATTAAGAGATAAAAATTAAGGTTTTGTATCTATGGAAGTTACGCTGTAACTCAAAACTTAACCAGGAAACCGGAGTTCTGTTTGTTCCTTAACTATGAGATAACCTGCATGAAAATATTTGTTTTTCTGTGTTTTTTTTTTTTTTTCAAAAACCTGTTGAATGAAAAGCCAAGTGCCATTTACCTTTAAGATACAGCCGATCAGATTAATTTGCATTAATAGTAGCTCATTTCCTTTCTTTCATGTTGTGCCTCAGGCCTTGAGTGTCTGGTTCTTCCCGATTAAAACACGTTTACTAATTTAAGTGTTTCCTGCCGTTTTCCATTCCATACTTCAATGTTGTACCTTTCAACTATCCATTGACCCTATACTTGTTTCATATTATAAATTACCTACTATTATGCGCATGAACAGAATTGAAACCGAGAGTTATTTTTGGACCCTCTTTAACTGCTGTGGCTCTCAGCGCCTCATTCTATATAGGGCGTGAAATACCGCCTAGTTTTGCTCAGAGGCTTTTTTGTGACGGTTGAGGTTCTTTTATGTGCCGTAAAGCTACGACACGGGACCAACGGATTTACTTCCCTTCCGAAAGAAGCCATACTTAGGATTTTTCGCATCGTCCTCCGCCGGGTCTGAACCTTCGACCTTGGGAACCAGTGAGTTACTCCTAGACCACGAAGGACGACCTTATGCGCCTGGAAAATCATATGGTTTACTGAAGGACTTAAAGCGCACCAAATGAAAATTATATTTCAAACGTCAATTGGGAAAAAGTAAAAAAGTAAACTGCGAAGTCTTCGTACCCTGTACGGCAAGATATATCAAACTGTCACACAAACAACTGTATTTTATATAATATAGAGTTAACTGCTTCTTGAGCTTCTGGGAGATTCCTAAGAACGTCAGGATTATGTTGAAAGATGAACTACTTCTCGCTACCTCACTCTAAGAGAAGAGGGGTGACGAAGGTCGTGCGCAGCAGTGACTCTGCTGTCCGCTTTGAAATATGGAAAACAATATCCATTTCACAGGTTCATGGAAAAAAAAAACTGAAGCAGTCACCAGTGTGTTTTGAAAGGATTGCAGCGACAGATACAATACCGTCACGCTGAGACATTCAGAAAGTTGCATGGAAATAGTACGGCTTGGGATTAGACAACCTAGGGTTACCTACAACGGTGCGGTTAATGCCGTCTCTCTCTCTCTAATTCCCTTGTTTTAACATAAGCCAGACGGACTGTAGCCCGCTAAGCTGAATTGAATATTGCTGTGCTTGCGCTTAAATTGAAACGCCAAACTGCAAGAATACCTTTCAAAGCA
Organism: Hymenopus coronatus; assembly: GCA_030762935.1. Lineage (NCBI taxonomy): Eukaryota > Metazoa > Arthropoda > Insecta > Mantodea > Hymenopodidae > Hymenopus > Hymenopus coronatus. The sequence goes on from CM060900.1 coordinate 62,720,892, forward strand.
AAACGGACTTTAAGGATGATCCAAATCTCAGGATAAGTTTATAAATATGCCACTTTCCTGCAGTTATATGCATATTTTAGTCAGAGTTTTTAATACATTGGAAGGGGGAGATAAGGACGCCACTGGCTGCATCGGCGGCTCTCACAATGTCCTGAATCGACATGGGTAAGAGCAACCTATTCCTACCTCTGCCCTTTCTACTGTCTCAAACTACATGGTCATTGTTTTACTTGTCGCAAGCTCACACAAACAATATATAATGCCAACTTTAGCACATTCCTTCTGTATACGCCACCGCATTGTATGGAACTTTTGATAACTGTAATAAAATGATAATTGGGAAAGAAAATTTGGAAAAGGAACTTGCTGGCCTAAGTTTAGGGTACTTACCCGGTATGTACCAGTTATAAGGACTGAGGAAAGCCAGAAACCTCCTCAGTCCTGGAGGAAGGTTTTGTCAAGATTTTTACTGCCAACCTGCCGTTCAGGAGTCCTTGTCTCAATGATCTGGAACGTAGATAGAAAAAAGTGTAATAATGAGTTAATTAGCTATGAAAGTATCTGTTCATAGGTACAGAGATTCGAATGCCTTTTTGTCTATGTTACAGCCAGAGTGACGAGCAGAAAAGTCTATGCTATTAGTTATTTTTTTTTAATTCCTGACAGTTAAAACACTTAAAAGTTAATTTTGATAACCTAGAGTAACATTTTAAACAATAATTTGGTTTACATGTTTATGAAACGGATGGTAAAAATTGAAATAAACTGATTGAAAAGTTTAAATATTAATTTTTCGTGCGACAGTTACTTTATTTTTTCAAATAAGAAAGGTGGAGATAACGCTCTCGTCATTATATATCGAGTATCCCATTCGAACTTCAGAACTCACTATAATGCTATACGTTACACAGGATCATGATTAGGCTTTTAGAATGGTTATTCTCTTGTTTGTAGAATTTCGTAAGTGTAAGAGACATAAGACATGTATAGCGCGCTACACCCACAATATTAAAGGCTTTGATTATAGCAACAGAGGTTTAAGGTTTAAAAAGTGTCCTTGACTATGACTGAAACTGAAGCAAACTTGCTGATCACTGCCGATAAGTGCCGTGCACAGTATCAGGTCGAATCCAACATCGAACCGGACACTGCAGCAAACAGCGACCGCTGCAGAGATTCAGGTCACGATATTAAGCTTCTGACTTATAACACTGTTGCTGTTTTTCTCTGTGACAGAATTTACGACAAGTTACTTGCTAATTGTGCATAACTTTGAGTTTGTATCAAAAGCATTTCCATTTGCATCTAACATTTAAACAGCAATAGTTGCACACCGATAATATGACACTTATTTTACAACGTTATCTTAAGACTGAAATTTCCTGAAAAATCACATAAAATCGATTTTTTTTTATTTTAACTCCATGACATAATTTAAACATTCCTGAATATAAAAAAGCTGTAATTGGCCATTCAGGCGCCATTTAAGTCAAAACATTAGAGGTGAAACTGCACTGTACTCGGCAAGAAAAACTTCAGTTCGATGAAATCTCATCCGCATCTTGCAAAGTAAAAAAATCTAATCTGTTACACTAACATGACTTTCTCTAGCTGTTCTACAAACCTCTTACATTAGGTTATTCTTCTTTCTACACCATGCTAATCGAGATAATCATTAGCAGAATGTTCTTATTACTTAGCTCCCTGTGAGTAGAACGGAACTAAGGGAATACACTAGGCTAAACCGATAGTCCAATGTTTTAAAAACTGTCGTTATGCGATTGTCATTGCAAATCGCTACTTTGCTTGGCCAGGAATAGAACAGAAGAAAAAACGGACACTTCCTGTCCGAGAAAAGTATTAGTACTTTACAAATGAAAACAATAGCAAGGAATATCTCGGAAATGGTTACCTCCATAACAAAAATGTAAAGGACATAAATTGTGTGTTTTGACGAGACCTATATGTATTGTGCAGTAAGTTTTTGTCTATCTCTTACGGTTTAGCAGTTAAGCAAAACTCAGCACATATCATCCAGAATAATGAGGTCTTCAGAGGTTACCCCCAGAAAATTCAAGATATACATTTTATTTGGGATGTAAATATCTTTTATATTCGGGATTTTAATCAAAATTGTTAGAGCTATTTTAGAGAAAATAAAAATTTCCGACAATTTTTCCACGTATAGGGTAGTTTGTGGTGGGAGGGATTTTCTTGAAAATATTCGTGTTGCATCCCTGAAATATACTAAACCTAAATACCAAGTTTGGTATTTAACGGTCTTTTCGTTTTTGAGCTATGCTGTCCATAGACACGCACGGACCTTTTTCTAAAATTTTTTTTTCAGACTCAGAGGACCCCAAAACGTATATATTCCGGTGAAATCTGGACATCGAATTTTTGACACTGTACATGCGGCTAGAGAAAGTAAAAAACGAACTTGTGCAGAAGAAAAGCTGCAATGCAAAAAGAAAAGCACAGAAAAGGCAGCAGTAGGGGAGAGGAAAAGGAAAGCTGAGGGTCCAGCCTACCATCGTGATGAATTTTAATGTGAGCCATGCATTCAAATGTTTTGTTTTCTCGCTATTGGTATTTTCAGCACTTTTCTTCCTGCAAAATGTTCTTTGCAGAGCAGTTTTTCTATTACACAAATGCAAATGCAATTTTCTGTACATGTACAGTGAATAAGAATTGCCCTAGGTTTTACTGTCAGATGTATAGGCATATGTTTTGAATTTTCAAACATAAAAATTATATTTTTGTGACAAAAAATCATTCATAAGTTTAAAAAAATTGAGCCTAAATCAAAGAAGGCACAGAGAAACATAGGGTTATTTCAAAAAGTAGATGCATTGTGAACCTAAGGTTAAAATATTACAGCAAAGTTGTAATTCTTTTGTCGCAAGGAACTTTTTTTTAGTGACGTGACTAAAACATACAAATTTGGCCATAACCTCCAAACCGTTAGAGCAGAATGGATGAAATTTGCTCTGTAACTTATCTGCATTATATTATATCTGTGGTATAAATTTCAAAAAGTTAGCATCATTAGTTTGTTATTTCAAACTTTCAGTCATACAAGTTCTTAAATTTGAAATTGCTGCAACATTGAATATTTAATGTCACAGTTACACGACTTTCTAAACCCATTACTACACAACGATTCAATAATAGTATACTGCGATACAAGTGTGGGAAGAGTACTATTGCAGAATCGAGGAAAATTTTGAAAAGACGAAACGAAGTGCAACCTTTTTAATTTACGAGATTCTGCAATACACTTAACAAACGTGTATCGCATACTAGATTTTGGACGATGAGTATTAATGTTAATTATGATATAGTAATAAATGAATTCAAATATTGGTTGGATGCAGACTACTTTTATAAGAAATAAACGTTTAATAGTCATTGTTATGCAACTTTTCATTGTATTTGTATAAACAAAGTTTGTTGCCTTTTGAGACATTTTTATCTGTAGTACCCTAATTAGAATCCATTTGACAATTTTATTATGAAGATGGTTATTGTAGAGGACAGAGAAATAGAAGCAGCCTGGAGAGTGGGATGTACTACATTAATTCCGGAGAAGTCTAAACAAAAGTACGAGTCATTGTAAATACATTGAAAAAAAAGAAATTGATAAACGAAAAGGTGTGCAGATTAACGAAAATCACTTTTTGACGAATTTTGTTCTGAGCAGCGACAGAACTGTAGGCAGTTTATGGCCAAAGTATTCAATGCTGAAAGCTACTATAAAGCTGATGGTACTGACATTTCATTCAATATATGAAAATAAATATTGCAGCTGTTTTATTTACCGCACGTGTGCTTTTTGAGGCCATATCAGTGTTGCGATTTCCTTTGTTTCTATAGCAATTAGGTTACATGCGTCCAATGGCCGCTTATTTCACATTCTTTTTAACCGTTTATTTCGCTGACTCGTGTAACATAAGTGCCTTATCAAGGTGTGCTGGAAACTGAAGTAGCAGTTTTTTTTTTAAATACAGTTCTTGTAGGGACTCGGGCGCTGTATTTACTTTGTTTTATCATTTATTTTTTCTTTTAATACGCACACACATAGACACAGTTCATAAACATATAAACACCCATGCCCAAGGCGCGACTCGAACCCATGATACCCTGTGCCACGAAGCACCAAAGCGAGGCACTTTAGCGAGCGCGGCCATGGGGGTTTTTGTTTGGTTTAGCAGAGGCAAAATAGATACATAAGGAAATGTCTATCAGACAAACAATGCAAGAGAAAGAATGTACACATTTTTCAATAAATTAATACACTACTTATATTTAAATATGACGCAAGTCTACAATTCAAAATCAGCTGTAACATTTCTTTCGAAGCTTGGGGTGGTCACTGTCTCCCTTCAGGATTTGCCAATGTTTGTGTATTTCCGTGCACACGACATATTGAAACGCACAGGCCTGCAACCCTCTTTCTGGGGCTTTAGACATCACCCGGAAACCCTGCCTTGCTTTTGTTCTGCACTATCATATCACTATTTCGTGTTTGTTAGTAGACACAATAGCTCAATAATGATCGCGATACCACATTTTCCATCGACAATTTAAATAATCATAGAACAGAATAACCAAGACCTTCAAACGGTGATATTCAATAGAAAAAATGAACCTCAGACATGTGGCGTCACAAGTGGGACTGTAATCAACATTTTCAATGAATACCCACGCCCTGGTTTGCGGTTTGCACCTGCAGTTGACAGGAGTACGATAATTAATGAATGATGAGATATAAACCCATTTAATTTGCTTACATTGGAAAGGTGTATAATACATAACTGGATTACCTACAATAAATATGTGAAACAAAATTATGCATTCAACAATCATACGTATAAAACTGTCATTGGTACAATATCGATAGTTTATATCTGGTTGAATATATACGTATAAATAGACTGTACTAATGGACAACAGCTGAGTTTAAAACGAATCCATTAATATGGGGATAAGAACTGTATTATGATTTCTTAATTCTAATAATTTAAGCTCTCTAATACTGAGATACTAAATAATTAAGTTCATAGTTCAGTTAGTAACTGCACTTAAAAAGATATCAAGTAAACTCAAGATTAGATTAGTATTTTGAACGTAACTTTTAAAGAGGTAAGATTTTATGAAATAATGTAAACATATCTGGTGTGTGACTTGTATACTACTTCCTATACTCTGTTTCACGAATGCTTTATAAAATCTCTATTTTTTGTTCATATTTTGTTAAAAGCGAAAAATAGAAAATATTTTATTGTATTACTTTTATATCAATACAGGTTTTGTTATATTCAGGAGGCTTAGACAACAATTAGCTCACGAACCAAGTTAGCGAATACAGGTACAAAAAATATCACGTGTTTCATTCACATGATTTTCTCTACATCTATGTAACAGATTATTGTTAAAAAGCTTATTCTATCTACTTCTTACTAACCGAGATGAACATTAGCAAAAATGGTCTTATTACTTGCCTTCTTGTAACTAGAAGGTAAATAATGGAGCACACTAGACTAAAGTGACAGACAAATCTTTTAAAGCTGGTTACTGTGTGATTGAAATTCTTTTGTTTGTTTGGCCAGAAGTTGACAAATTCCTATCTGAGAAAAGTATAAGTACTTTAAAACTGAAACCAATAACAAGGAATATCTCGAAACAGTCAGCTCTACAAAAAAAGCTATATTGTATAAATTACGTGTTTTAACGGGATCTAGACTTTTTGTGTAGTAAGTATTTTGTCTACCTCTTACAGTTTCTAGTTATGCGAAATTCAGCGAAATTCATCCAGAATAAAGAGGTTTTCAGAGGCCATTCCCAGAAAATTCAAGATATAATATTTATTTGTCATGCAAGTATATTTAATATACGATATTTTAATCAAAATTGTTAGAGATGTTTTTGAGAAAATCAACATTTTCGAACAATTTTCCATATAAAGGGTTATTTGGGGTAGAGGTTATCATGGAAATCTTCGTGTCGCATTCTTGGGAGATACTAAACTTATATACCAAGTTTGGTATTTTACGGACTTTTCGTTATAGAGCTAAGCTGTCCAAAAACAGGCAGGGGCCGCGCGGTTAGACCACTCACCTCTCATCTAGACGGCGACGGCCCGGGTTCGATCCCAAGCGACCGCATGTGAGATTTGTGGTCGACAAAAAGGCGCAGGGACGGGTTTTCTCCGGGTTCTCCGGTTTCCATCGCCATCACATTCCACCGGTGCATTCCATGTATCGCCAATGTCATCGCCTGCGGTGCCACAGGTAGTAAAAGCGGGCGTTAAACGTTACCAAAAAATACAAAAAAAAAAAAAATAACACAGGCAGACGTGCACACACAGCTTTTTCTGAAAGTGCTTTGTTTTGATTCAGGCGGTCTCAAAATATGTAATTCTGGTGAAATCTGGGTATCGAATGTTTAGGTGCAATACAATAGCTTCTCTGTACACTATATACATAGTATGTGTAGAGAAAGTAAAAATTAATAAGCTACCAGACGCAGGTTTCACCTACCAAGTGAAATGGCTCTGCCGTAACGTGTGAAGGTGCCGGGTGGATATCCGTCAACCGCCCAGTCTGGCCTTCGGATTTTCGTGTTTTCTCTGGTCGTTTGGCGCGTACTGGAGTAGTTTCTCTTCTACTCGTGCCACGATTTCCGCTCTTTCCGTTTCCTTCCCATATTTCAAGTTTGTTTATAGGTTTCGTGGCATATGCTTGCTCAAAGGAAAGAGTAATTCCCACGGACACTCGAGGACTGCTTGGCCAACGGCTCATTAATCGCCCTTCAGCGGTAGGACATGTTTTTCTGTGGAACTGTTGAGAACTTCAGCGCTTCTATGTGGCCTGTCTACACGCGGCCTGTAGCCTGCTCTGGTTCCTTCACTTCATTTCTTTCTCCTGGGTGATGACAGCCACAATATATCTAAGTAGATCGCAGAGCCCAACGTTTCCCCCTCCGATGTATAAACTATACCTATACCTTTAGATCCTAACAAGTAGACATTTATTAGTGGCAGGGCCAAACACCATCACATCTTCACCATTTGGAGAGCCGCTTTCTGTAACCGTTTTCAACGCGGCTTCGCTGCTAGATACTTGGAACTCTATGCGACCTTGTGTTGTCTAATCTCAATGCTTTATCTGCATTATTTGTCTTGTTTACGTTTACCGACAAGCCTGACAGCTGTGCTGATTTTGACATTCAGGGCAGTATAAACTGGAAGTGCCTTGAGCAGTGGGTGCAATATTTTCAGCATAACTGTTCATCCTCTTTGCTTTCAGCTTTAGCGTCCATTCGATTCGAGATTTCTGTCGGATATGGTCTTCCTATTCAACAAGATCTCTGTTAAGGGATTTCAAGATAGGACTTGGCATTAAGTGTTTGATATCTCCATTGAAAAAAAAATACGTTTTTATTTTCTTTACTGCACATTTACAGAAGAATTAGGATTAGTCAGACGGAGAGGCGCCCAGTCAGTGGAATTCGGCGTCCCACTAGGCCACCTCATGACTTACATAGCCCCTGGTAGGAAGGGATGCAGGGAAGTCCCGAAAGGCAGTTTGAAATGGAGAACAATGCGCGGTAGCAAGGACGATTATAGGTTAGCACTAATTCTGATGCACTGGTCTAATTTCCATTCGCAAACATAATAGACCAGTTTCACTCAAATAAACAACGTCATTTTTAAATAAGTAAAATAAAAAAGTTTTCATTAAGAATATCACTTTTATGTGCATTCTTAAGAATGGGGTTTTCATGGTTTTCCCTGGTTGGTAGGGAATGCTAGGATGATTCCTCTTCTGCCAATACCTTCCTGTCCCTCATTTCTGTATTTAAAACTTTCTTTGTTGTCATTTGCTTCTGGGTCATAGGACGGTGTTCGACGTTTTGTAGCTGGACGGTGGAGTTTGCGCTTGTGGAGTTTAGTTCCTGGCGTCAATCAACTGTTCAGCTGGTGCTTTTTGGCGTTGCCACTTCAGGGTATTCCGCGGGTTGGGGACTTGAGGGTGGGCTTGTCGGTGGCGGATATGTTAAAACTGGAAAGTTAGGGACACCATCGATTCTTGTCTCCGTGGTTACCGGGTCTGGTCGCCCTGCGGGTCTCTTCCCTCATTCCGCCCGCCCAAGGGTCACGGTTAATGACCTTTTTAGTTTATCTAATGCCTATGTACAATGTAAAAAGTAGGTAGAGAAGGTGTTGTATTCACCTAAAATTTGTTACCAGGATTTCACGGAAATCATGTTTTGAGGAGCCCTGAATTCATAATGAGACTTTTTAGAAAAAGGTCTGCGCGCGACTGTGTGTGCTCAGGAAAATCTCCCAACCCCAGGCTACCCTTTGCATAGAACGATTTTCAAAATGTTCGATTTTATAAAACATAGCTCTAACATGTTTCATTAAAATGCCTTTATTAAATATGTTTTCATGTTAATAAAATGTATATTCTGAATTTATTGGGAATGGCTCCTGAGGTCCTCTTCTTTCTGAATGACTTTTGTATAACTGGTAAACCGTAAGAGATAGATAAAAACTTACTGCACAAAAAATGTGAATCTCATTATGCATACAGTTTACGTTATAAACAGTTTTCTTCTGAGAGATAAGCATTTCACATATATTTCTTGTTATTGGTTTCAATTTTAAAATACTTAAACTTTTCTCTACCGGAAGTTCTCATTCGTTTATTTCGTTTCTTTTACTGCTGGTTATGGAAAGAGAAAACCGAATTTCAATCACGATGGCATAGCGACAGCTTTTAAAACATTTCACTACGCTAGCTTAGTATTTTCCGTTATTTCCCTTCTACTTATAAGGAACTGAGTAATAACTTCATTTCTGGTAGCATGATTAGCATGATATAGCTAAGATAATATTTTTTAAAAACAGATAGTTTACAGATAAGATAGAAAAAAGAATGTGAATGGAACACACAGGATTTTTACACGTCACTGTATGTGCTGTACAACCGATATGACTGAATTCAGTATGCAAAGAATTTTACAGTTGATAATGAATTTGGGACGATGGAAAACTGGGGCAAAATGATGACTAAGTAAAAGAGAGAGAGGGAGTGGTGACTAATTTCTGGTGGGTGGAGGAGTGCTATTGACAAAGTTACTGTCCTTTGCTTGGTGAAAGGGAGGGTGTATGTGTAATTACTGAGAAATGGGCGGAGAGAAACCAATGAACATTATCGAGGGATTGGCAAGGAAATAATGTTATACTTACAGTATATCGTCTGGTAATATCAAATGTTACAATAAACGTATTAAATGTATCTCTTGTGTGGTAAAAGTGAATGTTATTTACTCAAGTTGTGTTCGGCAGCACCCATGAAGGTTGGAGAAAGTAATTCATACAGCTGATGATTAAGTTGAAAGTCATGATAATATCTAGGTTTAGTGACAGTATATTACGTAATTGAATGTATAAATAAATTAAAAATAAAACAAAAATACAAACCGACTTTATGAATACTCGAACTATGTCCATACTAGTGCTAAACGAGTCAGGAAGCATATCAGATATTTACTCAAGTACTGATGCTCCCTAACAAGTATATAAACCCGCAGAGCAAATTTTGCACTATGCACTGAAAACATGCTGTGACGTCACGAGTAGAATTCGTATAGTTTAACTCGATGCCTTTTTTCGCACAGTAGACTAGATGTCTCCAGGGCACAATAAATCGCAAGACACATTCAGTAACACTGAACATCTTAAGTCCAAATGCAAATAGAAAAATCTAATGTTATACTCATATGTCTTTTTCAACCCACGATCACTTATTTTTATTTAGTTTCTACAAAACACTGTCTTCAAAGCCCATTCTTGTAACTACTTTAAGTTAATTGTGATAAATTTTTGCATGAAGAGCTTAATTACACTTGTTGCTATAGATCAAAAGGGATAGAGATAAACAAAAACGTTTAAACGTACCTCGCTCTAGCTGGCCTTGAAATTCCATCTTTCCAGGACATCGCGGGAAACAACTGGATAGCAACAACACTTTAACCAAATGACAAATGTTGATACCGGAGTAAGTGTCATATTAAATTAATAGTTACTTTATGAGGAATAACAGAGAAATAGAGCCATATCGAAAATAAGGGTTTTATATTTAAAGTCAATGACTAATGTAAAATTCACGGGTCAGAATTTTTTGGTACATAACTCATTCGTCAGTCAAGTTAAGCGAAGGAGAAAAGCAATTCGAAGTCAGAATAGTGAAAGTAATTAGGTGTTCCAGTGACCTCTGTAAACAAAGAACGCATTAGCTACAGCTTCACTTTAATAGAATGAGTACGCTCAGAAAACTAAAGAATATATTGAAACTCACGTGGAATAAGAAAGGGGACAGTGAATGAAATTTTGAAAGATTTCCATGTTGTTTATATAAATACAGTTTGGATGTTGGTTCTCATTTTCTCACCGCTAGTAGAAATAACTGACAAATTCCTGTTGTGCCACGTGAAACTATTTATGATTTATCTTCTTCGCAGTCTCAGATTTGTATTCATTATAATGGGTTCTAAGCAACGTATTAATGGAAAGAGAAAGCGTTTATTTCACGGCAATTAATATACAAATAAAACTGAAATATCTAATGACTGTGATGTTACAGAAAACAAAGTGGACAATATTCGCAATAAAAAGCATCTGTGCAACTGGAGTTTATTTTTATTCAGGTTTTAGTACACATTAGGCATGTTCATGTTGCAAGATTCGTAGTAACTGTCATGTTGTAAAACAGTGAACAAGTTAGGTTTGTTTGGGTCATGACATTCCAAGTTTACTTCCTTTGTTTTCTAAAAATTAAAATTTTCAGTATTTTCACTAGTTGAACTCAAAAATTACACGCTCAATGTAGAGCTAAAATCTTTAAAAGTCACCAATTTTAAGTCAGTTAACTGAGCAATTATGTGAATCAACATTTATTTGAATTAATTAAAAGGTATATAATCTGTAGCAGTAATCATTCATACTTAACAATAAACAATATATATGTTTAACTTAAAAAGTATAAATTCTTTGTTAGTCATTTATAATAGTTTACAATCTTTGTCTATGTTCAGAGGAACAATTTTGGACAAGAAACTTGAAAATATCGCCATATGCTAAAAGAAAAAAAATTGGGGACCCTCAAAAATGTTTTCCGAATTACTTCTGCTACTCAGTATTTTTTTCAAATATGACAAAATAATTCTAAACATTTAAATAACATCGTTCTGTAAATGAGGAAATTTATTCCTAATCTTAACACGACTGAGGCCTGTTTCACAATGTTTACAAGCTTTGTTAATTGTAAACTTTGTTTGTAATTTGTAAAAGTTTGTAAAGTTGAACTTTACAAACAAATTTAATTATTTACAAGAGAAATTCTATACAGTTTATAAGTGTTTTGTTTCATAATCAAACAGTAATTCCACACATTTGTGATTGGTGTTTGTAAAGTAAACAGCTTATTTATAAACGGCTTAAGGTTGTCTGAATAACCTATATTTTAATATCTGTGAGTAAAAACCGCAGAGAAAAGTATAAATTAAGTACACTGCAATATATCTAAAACTGCATAAAATGCCATTTAGTAGCAGTTTCAATGGTTCAGATAATGATGAAGTTCATACAGGGCAAACAATATGGTCTCAGAATGAATAATGACTTTACATCTCTATATGAATGTAATTAGAGGTTTTGAATGACCCCGTTTGAAATGTGATTGTTATTGTGAGATATAGAACAACGCATTCAACATGTAACAGGCAAATTGGAACCCTAACCTCAAAACAACAGTTGTGTATTCCTTTGCACTGGATGGGAACTGACTGTCAATCCCATGCAGTTGCAGACATGCATGCAGCTTCTAATTCTTCTAATGCTTCGTCATAGAGTGTTCACACTTAGACGAATCTACGCAATATATGTAAGACTTAATAATGCACATTCTGCAAACGACCAATCAAATCACAGGGCATCCGCACAGCCAATATATTAAAATGGAGATTTTGTAATTACGTGTCGTTAATATTTGATACTTTTTAATTTTCAAATGCAGTTAAATAGGTTTATGTATGTATTTCAGATTAAATACATGCATAAAATATGAATTTGCTATACGGATGGAGACATAATTTAGCTCTTTAGTATGTTTTGCAACGCGTAGTTGGCAAAGCCTTGAAATGAGGTTATGACAGAGTGTGCATAATGTTTACATTTGTAAATTGGATATCTCGATTTCCTCAAAACCTTACAAGTTAACAAGCTTTTATTGTGAAACAGGGTTTACAAATATTTGTAATATTTTCCTTGTTTTTTGTAAATTGTTAATACATATATTCAGGGCCGTATTTACGACAGGGCAAATCAGGCAACTGCCCAGGGCGGCACATTTTAGGGGGCGGCAAAATTACTGGAAAGTTACAAATATACTTCAGCACTCCTGCTTCCAACTGCCCAACTGAGATATCATTTTCTGCTCTAAGACGCATAAATAATTATTTAAGAACATCACATGTGAAGGATCGTTATTTATCTTGGTGTTCTTGCAATTGAATCTGACTTAACACTGAAAATGGACTATGACGAACTCATAAACTTGTTTGCAAATGACAGGGCAAGGAGGAAGCCTCTTGTTAATTAAACAGTATACGTTTTGACATCTAATATGGGGTGTGCCTCTTTAGTGTAAGTTATTTCTATTAAGATGTTTCTACTTAAATTTTAATAAACCCACTTATGTTGTTTGCCACTCATACTTAAGAATCCGAACTAGTGAAACCATTCTCTATGTTGTGAACATTTAAGTAATATATGTATTGCAATTTGGGGGGGGGGCAGCAAATGTTTTTTTGTTTTGTTTTTTTTTTTTTTTTTTTGGCCCAGGGCGGTCAGAGGTCCTAAGTTCGGGCCTGCATATATTATAAATATTGTGAAGCAGGTCCCTGAGCTACCCGTGCCGTTTTGTATATATTACCCGGTGCTACAGGCTCCGAATAAGGGTAAATCTAAACAGTGCCTCTGCGTAAGGCAAAGAGAGTGCAAGTGAAAGGATTCTGGTGATTTTCTAACTATTTCACAAATTTGCTCATGAAATTATTTATGTGTTTAAATTTAGAAGTGTTACTATAGATAGATGTTGGCAGAAATTCAACAAGCAGGTGGCAAATTAATAACCGACAGTCATTTGGCCTCGTATCCTTTTGCGACAAAACCTTTCATTTCAAGTCAAAAGTTATAAATGAGGCCATATTCTACCATTCTAACAGAAGATGGAAGGTCAAACATATTCGAAAGAGGATTGTCCTATGGAAATGAGTGCTTCTGGTAAGCTATTATCCGCCAAATTGCTTGTAGGTATGGTCGCATATGCTTAACTCTGATTCGAGGTTAAATAAATTGCTTTCCTGAATTTCCTTCCTCTCACTGGACTCCCCCCTCGCATTAACTATTATCATCCCACTCTTCGAATCAAACCTGATGTAAACATGTGACGCCATTTAATAGCCTGCGATACGCCAAAGCACTCCATAACATATAGTGTCTTAATAACGCATGATTATCTGTGAATTTTTAAGAAGTATGATAATCATACATAGAATAAAACTATGGATAATATGAAACAGTACATAATATTGATAGTAGAACTAATGCAGTTTCCTTTAATCCTGTTCGGTGCCGCTCACCTTCAACATTCATACCATAGGGTGCAGTCAGGAGGACAATAAAATGGCTGCTTCTACAAATGCTGTTTTTGTGGGGTTAGAGAGTATGTCTCCCATTCAAGAGTTTCTCAGCTTGAATCTCGGTCAGGTTAAGTTACCCAGATAAGAGGCTTCTCAGGGTTTTCGCATATACTGAGGAGTCGAATGTCGAGTAACTAAGCTCTTTGGACCGCGGGCTCATTAGAGCATCAATTCATTAATTCACTGTAGGATAGGATAGGATGTGTAGGAGGGTACTCGGCACCACACCTAAGGTTTTTGTAATTACTCCCCACAAGGTGGTGCTCCTCCTTGGAAGAAGAGATGAACTGAGAAGATACAATGGATGGCCGGAACCAGGAGCGACGGCTGAGCAGTTTCCTCATCACGGCAACCAGCCGAAGTCGGGGACGGAGATAGTCACTTTCAGCTTTCTTTTCCCCTGCCACGCCGCACTGAGCACCATCGCGGACACTTCCAACCCTGAAATAAACCAACAGGATGAAGGATGAGTTAAATGACAATGGAAACGACATGGAGGGAGAGGATATTCGGGGGAGTAAAGAAACCTACCAAGAATTCACCTGGCGATCTGGGGAAACTCCCGAAAAGCACAACACCGGTCAACTAGCCAGACACTGGTGGCGAACCCAAAACCTCCCGAATGCGGGTCAGAGGCGAAACCGCCTGAACCATTCCACTCGGACATTCACCGTGTAATGTGACCCACCAGGTTAAAGGAGTTAAAGTAAAACAGAAATGTGCTGATAGATTAGTAAGAGAGAGAGAGAGAGAGAGAAAGAAAGAGAGAGAGAGTTCCGGAGGGGATTCCGCACTGCGGTCATTGGATGAGATGAAAGTAATTATAGCGGGTGGTCAAAACCGACAGCGGTGAGGGAGCCACTGTAAAGGGTCCAATTCCAAGCAGTTCATATCGACGCAGGGAGCGCTAGGAACTCGTGCCCCGGTCCAACTGAATTCCCTGGGTCTACATACAACTTCCAACGCCATCCCGCCACCTAGAGCTGTATTTCCAAAGCGTCGTCACCACCACGGAAGGGCACCAACGCCGCAACTCTCGCCTGTACTTCAACCTTGAAAGAGACCGTTTGGATGAATGGAAGGGACAGGAATTTTGGGGGAAAGAAGAAACCTCCCCAGCGTTTGCCTAGCGACCCGGGAACTCCCCCGAAAACAACCCATGTGTCAGAGAGGTCGGCCGCGGGAATCGATTCCATAACCTCCTGATTGCCAGTCTCAGACGAAACGTCTGAGCCACTCGGCTCAGTAGCTTAGTATGTGACCATACAGGTGAAACAGTGAAGCATTTTAAAAGGTAAAACTTTAAAGGCAACAATAAGCGAATCGTGTTGAATGTTTTTAACAAACTAGTGTAGGAGAATCCAACGGTCGTTATGAGTAACACTATTAAACCGCGGAATATGCCGTTGTTTCTGTGTGGAGCGTGAAAAGAACATTCTAAATGTAAGGAAGAAAAGAAGCATTCCCAAGACAGAATTAGAAAGCCCGGATGCCTTTATCAAAAGTTATATTCGTAGAAAAGTGGACGAATCTTTCTTTAATAACGAACCGCTAATGTTAGACAAGGTTTTAAATTCTGTCAAAATTGACCCTACGTTGTTTTCTTTTAAGCGAGCCACCGTCCATACATTACTAGACAATTGATTTCGATTTGAGAAGAGTAATAAAGTGGATATAGTTATTGAAGAATGATATTGATGTAGCTACAGATCAAAGTTCAGTTTTACTTCAATTATCTTGTCTTTAATTTCAACTCACTTTATTTCGGTGTTTTTATTATTATTATTATTTTTATTATTATTATTATTATTATTATTATTATTATCATCATCATCATCAATTTAAACAGTACACAGTTTTCTATAGCACTATAACCACGAAACATGGCTCCATGTGGCTTTTGTTTGTGTAAGGTCCTCGCAGCTGTTACGAACACGAGATTAACATGGAGAGATATACAAATTCTTGTTTATATCAAGTCTGGTTCTAAGGCTGTATCGACAGTAGGTGCAAATCATTTGAAGTGAGAATGACGTAATTTGCTGTATTGTACAGCTTCCACAGAGAAGCTTAGTAAAGCGCGGGAAAACTGTAAAAACTTGATAATTTCTGTCTTCAGGACAAACAGGTTTGTTATAATGGGTCTTGCAGAGTCCAACCAGACCTTGAGGTCTGGCTGATCTGGAGCATGCTTCTCATGATAAACAGCACACAAATATGATGGGGCAAATTTTGAGTTGTGGACCTTTTAAACCTGCAGATTTTTATTTTATCTAGCACGTATGTACAATGTAAGAAGTAGATAGAGAAAGTATTGTATTCCACCCGAAAATTCGATACTGAGACTTCATCAGAAGTACATGATTTAGGGTCCTCTGAATAAATAAAAAAAAACACTAAATACCAAACTTGGTTTTCAAATATAGTATGCGACATAAAGATTTTCAGAAAAATTCTCGCTCCCCAAATTATTCTTTACATGGAACATTTTTCAAAATTTTTGATTTTCTCAAAAAGGGCCTAACGATTTAGATTAAACTATCACAAGCTTAATATATTTTTCTGTCAAACGAAATGTATATCCTGAATTTTCTGGGAATATCCTCTGAAGACCTCTTCATTCTGGATGACTTTTGTATAACTGGTAAACCGTAAGAGAAAAGACAAAAACTTACTGCACAAAAAATGTATATCTCGTTCAAACACACAATTTATGTCTTATACTTTCTAGAATTAACCATTTCCGAGATATCGAGACACTCTCTATTATTGATTTCAGTTTTAAGCTACTTAAATTTTTCTCAAGCGGGATGCCATTTTTGTTTTCGTCTCTCTTTTGTTTACTCCTAGCAAGCAAAGAGAACCGAGCTTCAATTGTTTCACATAGCGACGGACTAATAAAGGATCTGACTATAGCTTTAGCCTATTATATTCCCTTATTTCCTTTCTACTTACAAAGAAGCAAGCACATAACAAAACCAATTCTGCTAATGTTTATCTCGTTTAGATAAAGGTTTCATATTTTGTAAGAAAAGTTTGTTTGGGAACAGCTAAAGAAAGTCATGTGAATGGAACACATAAGATTTTTAAACACAAATATTGATTTCACAACATAGCCCTTTTTAGTGCTATAAACTTTTATTTGAACAAAGATAGAATTAAGTAAAAAATTAAAACCCTAAAATATCCTGCTATAAAAATTATGTTCAATTTGAATTATTTAACCCCAACAAAATTAGTCTATCAGAGTAAAGGCACAATACCAATTGCAGTTGTTATGAGTTAGGTTCATTAGGTTTGTCTACCAATGTTTACACGGGTTAACCCATATCATTACAGAGCTAGTGTTAAATAAGCAGGTGCATGGTTACATTACTAGAGATCCAACAAAATTAAGAAAATTTGGTGCTGAAACAACAAAATTTGGACTTAGAAGTGTTATTACAACAGCGATAACTACATTTAAAAACTACCACAACACATAAGGGATCTAAGCACACTAACTATGCTTATATTACATTTCAAGGAACACCTACTAAAGGGATACTACTCTACAAATGACTAAAACAATGACGTGGAATACAAGTATTGTACCTTTTCTTGTTTTAGCATTACTTCATTCATAAGTCTCTGTATTTTTATAAGTATGTTTGAAGGGTTCACCATAATATTGTAATGCTTTATTATCGACATTTGTCCTGTTTTGCACTTTTCTGCATGACATCTTTCACAGTGATATTTGCACAGTTCACAGATACAGTCTTCATCTTGTTTTAGCAGCACTTGAGGTGGAAGTCGTGTGTGCATATCGCATTAGTATATGTCGAAGTCGTAGTTTGCTTCCATTCTTCTGTTGCCATGGCGTCGTTTGAGTAGAAGTCACTCCAGAAGGTTATGTGATTCAATTTATATACTTGCACATTGTGCACACTTATAATAATAGATATTATGTTGCCAAAATGTGATAGTGAAGATGTTTTCTGTTATAAAGCCAAGGTAGATTATTAAGGATATTACATATACTGCATTACATGTGTTTGATACATTATTTCGATGTGTACATCTGTATGTTATATTTATGTATCTTATTGGAAAAATGTTGAATGTGTAATTGTAAAAGTGATGTTAGTTTACTGCTACCCAAAACATTTTTTTTATAAATGTATTGTCCTTAAAGTGAACCTCTGACACTTTTGAACCTGTAATCAAATAAATAAATAAATTCCAACCAAACTTTGATATCGAGATTTCACTGGAAAGGCATACTCAAAGTCCCTTGGAACCAAAGTAATGATTTTTAGAAAAGGTGTCCTTGTATGTGAACAGCATAACTTAGCAACAAAATGTTCGATAACTATCAAACTTGGTGTTTAAGTTCCGTAGCTACTAATGGTACAACATGAAGATCTTGCAAGAAAATACTCCTCTCTAAACTACCTTTTACATGGAAAAATATTTCCACTCTTTTTATTTAAAATTTGGTTATGACGAATTCGAAGAAAATATCATATATTTAAGATATTTACATGACAAATAAAACGTATATACGAGGGCCATCAAGAACGTGACAGACGATTTGGCATAACTAAACAATATTGAAAATTATCAGCACAAAACTTCATTTATGTAGTTACAATACCTTACTCTATTTTTCGACAAAGTCGTCGTTGCTATCAAGGTACTTTCCACGCGGTAACGGGTTTTCAATGAAGATGTACTCTTCCACCGCTAAAGATATAAGCCAAGATGTCGCTGCCACTTGAGGTCTTCATGGCAGGGAAATCTTTTCCATCCAAAAAGTCATGTACGGTGTCCAAAGTGAAACACCGGATTTTCTGAATTCTTTTATCTACATTTGCTTTCAACTCCTCCATAAATATTGATGAACTTCCACTCCGATCTTTGTCATGCATACTGGTTCTTCCTCGATTACTCGTAAATTATGCGTCATTTCCTCACTGAAGATTGATTCATTGCATTCTCACCATACTCTTGCGTTATTTGCCTATAAATTCGATTGGCCGAACATTTTGTACATTAAAAAAAAACGAATAAGTTATTTGGTGGTAGAAAAGTATAACATCGGCCGGCATTGAAAAACTGGTACCACGTGACAATAAATGTCTTGACGGAATGGAGATCACGCTGAGAAATAGAGTAAGGTACTGTAACTGTGTATATAAAGTTTTGGGTTTATATATTTCGTTATCATTTAGTTATGCCAAATCGTGTGTCACTTTCTGGATGGCCCTGGTATTCAAATTTCTGGGAACAGCCTGTGAAGTACTCTTCGTTGGGAACGTATTTAATATAATGTTATATAATTGCTAACTTTAAGGTACAGACAAAACGTACTACACAAAAATGTAGATATCTTTAAATCACACATATTTTTTTTCAAATTAACTTTTTGTGACATGTGCCGGTTCAGTTATTATTGATTTTAATGTTTCAATGTTTGTCATTTTGTCAAACTGCTTGAAGTGTTGCCCTCAAATTGCCTCTATGATGGTTGGTCACTGTGGTAAAATTCATATTTATGACAGATATGTTTCTGCTGTATTTACGGTGTAGTGATTGTTTTCCACGTACCTTTACTGAAGATGCTGCCCCTCTCTGCTGCTAATTGTGGTATTTGCCTCGACAGCTGTTGTCGTGTAGAGAAAATTCAACCCGTCAGGGGTGACATGAGGTCATCTCCTTAGCGCGGGGGTAGCGCAGCTGCTTACCAAGCGGGAGACCATGGTTCGATTCCAAGTAACGGCGTGGGGATTTTCCCCCACTGGGAGACCTGGCACTCAGCCTCGTGAGGTCCCTGAGGGGCCAATTTAGGAGCTACTTGATGGAGAAGTAGCGGCTCTAGGTCATGAGGACCGCATTAACCGGCCTAGGCGCTGACCACGTCTCACCTTCCAATAGTGCACCCCATCCATGAATCTGTAGTGGACCGAGATGGGGGACGCAGCAGCCGGGCGGTAGGCCAAGGTTCCTTGTGAGCTTACGTGCGATGGAGTTTCTGTTAACACCGATTTTACAAGCACAAATTCATAAGTATAAATATCACTTCAAAATGGTGCGGTTGCAGGGCTCAAATTAGTTGAACTCGACACATAAATGTTGCATCGCAAAGAGAGAGCCTGACTGAAATTTCACCCTCTTATATACACCCAAAGCTGACATAAACTCGGAGTCAATGTCCTGTACTGTTATTGGCTCTAATTTCGTCCTAATACCGTTGTTGTAGCGTCATACACTCCTGCATTTGTAGATTATTGGTTACTATCATACACGTGACATGGAAGTTATTGAAAAATACCCTGGTGACTTTTTGTTGCTCGTAACCCAATACAATTGCTGAACTATAAACTCCACGTATTTGGTTTCTTATTCTTCTACCAGAAATGTTCATTTTTGCAGCCTAGCAAATCTTGGTTTACTCTATACCTTGCAAGCATATACAACATTTGCATTTAGCTATTTACATTTCAGCGTTAATAAAAACACAATAATAATAATAATAATAATAATAATAATAATAATAATAATAATAATAATAATAATTAACGTCTCATACGCTCGCTATTCAGTCGTTTCTAGCGATATCATGAAACGAGCACGGAGTATCTTTTTAACATACAATGACTGTATTATATTTTATTAGGTAGCTATTTTATGCTATCAAATTATAAAAATATGCAAATATTTATCTCTTCTTTTATGTCAGGTTAATATTTGGGCTTTCCTCAATTAGAGAGAACTTCACAAAATATGCTGGGAGCGTTTTCTGAATGACGTTTTCTGGTTTATTTCCGCCTTGAGTTGTGACCAGTGATTCCATTCACTATTCACAGTTGTTCACAATTTCTAAATTTCTAAAATGTTTTTTTTTAATAAAATAAAATGTTATCCTATAACTTTCTACAACTGCACGAGTTACTTTATATCTATTCTAGATGTTCTACGCCTGTAAAATCTTAGTTTAAGGTAACGCATCTGTAACATTTGGAAAACCCACAGTATACAAGATATCTCGTTGAAAATTGTACCAGTTATTGCACCAATAACAATGTTTCAAAATTCTAACTTGCGTGATTATTTAAATTAAAAACTGAAGTGTCTGAATTCATTGTTCTAATAAAACATTCCCGTAAAATTTAAGTTTTACAGTAAATGAGTTTACAAATAAGACTACCATATCAAATGTTTTACGTTAACTTCTATTATATAAAATTATTGCTTCTTATACTTTCCAAATCTCTTAATTTTTCAAAATGTAGTGCTCTATTGCTCAAAATGTTTGCACTATATACTTCCAAAAGGATATGATCAGTTTATATAAAGTACGTAGTAGAGGCAATATAAATTAAAAAAAGAGTAAAAAATTGCATCGTGTGGAACACTTTGAACGTGGAAAAACTGTTTAAAGATAGGCGTGCCTATTAATAAGCACGCGCCTTTTCATTTATAGCTTTAATTAATTGGCAGTTCAACTACGCTAAGTGGAAAAAACAATATATTTTATTAAAACTTATAATTCATATTATTCTATTACGAAAAATAAATGTTCACAGTTATCACCTCAAGAGAATAATGTAATAACATTTAACAACTATTTTGAAACCGCTCATATCTCAGTTTCTAAAATAAAACACCAATGAAGGTGTAAATCAGAGCTTCAGAGTATGTATGCCCAGAGTAAGTTTCATTTTGAAATCTTTATTAATTCTAGAGATAATAAGTCATGAATTCGGTAATAACGATCATGTGAGATAGGATATTTAAACTTCCTTGAATAACGCATCTACTTAGAAAGCAACAGTTACACGCTGTGAAGGAGAAACACAAAGATGGAAGATGAACCAGTTTAGTGGAGATGGAATAAAAACAAGTTTTGCCTCATGTCCAGGTACTAAACATTTCTGTCCCTCGATACCTTCCTACTTCACAAAGTACTTGGTATTTACTTGCTGATTTATTGTTTATATAAAAGAAAAGTTTTTAGTATGCCGTTTTAAAACTGGATCAGTTGGCAACCTTCCAAAACCGGTTGCATTTTGGAAGATGCAGGATCCAGTTATGTGTGATTCAGACTGCACAGCTGACATTCCAGTTCGTGACTTTTCCTTAATGCAGAGAATAAATGTCTGCTAGTGTTTATTATTGGTCTGGTAATTATCTGATTCAGGCTTTTACAAGAGGGTACATAGGTGTGTGGGCGAATTGGGGTCAATGAAGAATTGCAACTTTAGGACAATTCTACCGCTCTGACCATAAGGGTAACATAAATCTCTGGAATTATTCTTAACACACCGTGACGTAACATATGCACCAAAAACCACCAGGTGGCTTGGGTGTTTCATCTGAGACTGGCATTTTTTTTTTTTTTACCGTGGAGGGGAAAAATGTATTACACATTCAACCACCAGCCGAGGTGCAATGGCTGGGATGGTATGTGGGGCTCTCCGCTTCCTCATGCATACCCACTAAAAAACCCCTCCCCGTTATAACAGTAGATTGCTGAGTTCATCGTGCTGTTTAGCTTAGCGCGGTCCCGCTACTGCACCCGCGTTAGTAGGTGAAAGGTAGAATGCTGCCGCACGTTGTGCGGGAGTGAGTGAAAGGTTGTGTCTAGGCTGACAGCCATGAAACCTGACTGCAGCTTAGGGAATAAAGGTGATAATAGAAATGAAATAGAAGGTGGAAAATGAGGAGAGAAATGGACGAAGAATTCTTACTGGATCTGTCCATTGCGGTAATGTTCAGCAAAACTCCGAGACGTCTTCCAGGTGGTCGACTCCTGAAGATCCGCTGTCGGTGCGTACCCCTCAACCTGGGCAGGAGGAGAATCGGTGATGTTCTGCTGTTTACGGAGTCGAAACAGGTCAGCAGAATGGAGAGCTTGCTTCAGCCGAACCTGCTTCAGCTGCTCAGTGAGGCTGTCTACCCGGGTAGATAGATCAGCTGCAGATGCTTGAAGAGTGGAGGTGACTGCGGTGTATGAAGCTTGAAGTTCAAGCAGCTTCTGGGAGAAGCCACTGCACGTTTCTTTAAGGACAGCTAAGAGAGCGCCGACGTTCAGGATCTCCGCGTGGAGGTCCTGAATGGCGTTCCGCGTTGCTGCGTCTATCGAGGGTGCAGAAGGCGTGGTGGCGATGATGGTAGTTGGCGGTGGTACGGTCAGCGCTGGTACAGTCCGGGCTTGTGGTGTTGGCGGCCTGCTCCTGGGTTAAAGAGGGCACTGGGCTTGCCCGGTGAAGTGTCCTGTGCCACGACAGGTGGCACAGAACCGGCGGCGACGGCGGAGATCGTGCCCAGTGCACTCGGCGGTGGTGTTGTAGGTACCACAGTAGTGGCACCGCGGCATCGAGGAACTGGCGTCAGCTGTATGTTCAAAGCCACAGCAGCGTCGACAGGGCCGGTGGCGTTCCTGTCGGCTAGCCTCGACGGCCAGGAGTCGCCCTAATAAGGGCAACCCTGAGCCAAAGTAGCTTCCAAGTCAGCCTGGTCCTGTAGCTCCAGTCGAACTAACGGCGTTGGCCCCCGGTCGCAGTGTAAGCGGGAGGCCCTTAAGCAATAAGGCCACCGCGACTTCACGGCGGTGAGCAGATGCCGGGTGGGAAGGTCCCGAGGAACCCCCCCCCCCCGATCCACGGCACTGAACCGGGGCGGCGGTGTGGAGCTCGGCGTTGTAGAAGGCGGCAACTGCGTTTGCAGTTGCTGCGAGACTGTGGAGGCGGCCGGTGGCGAAGCGGAGCTTGCCCCGACCGGTGTCGACGGAGGTGCTACTTCCTCGGTGGCTGTCGAGGAAGAGGAGTTGGATGCTGCCGTAGCAGCGGCGGCTCTGCGCTGTCTCTTCTTTGCCATGTTGACAGCTCGAAGAAGAAGCTCCGAATGTGTGTGACACCGCGAAGACTGGCACTCGGAAGGTCGTGGGATGGATTTCTGCGACCTACCTCTCCGAACCATGGGCTTTCCGGGGTTTTCCCGAGTCACTAGGCAAATGCTGGGGATGCCTTCATTACCCCGATCTTCCTGTCCCTTCATTTCATCTTCGTTTCATCCAATCGGGCTCTTTCAGATTGTAAGTGTCGGCGAGGACTGCGGTGGTGGCGCCTTTCCGTGGTGGTGACTAACTGCGCTCTGGTGGCGGGATAGCTTTGGAAGTCGTCAGTAGACCCAGGGAGTTTCGTCAGACTTGGGGCGCGGGCTCCTAGCACCTCCCCCGAGTCGGGATGAACAACTGTTTAAAATATGTTGTGGACCCTCCTCAGTGTCTCTACCGGTTTCGGCCGCCATTTGAAAGTACTCTCATCCTATTCTATCCTGGGTCTGACGTAAAATAAGCCAATGGCTAAAGTGGAGAATCTCCTCCTTCACACACACAAACACACACACACACACACACACACACACACACACACACACACGCAGTAGGATATACAATGGAGAGTGACATCCCGCGTACTGCGACCTACGTGCGATTTATTGTGGCTACTGTCCCAGCAGGAAAGGAAGACCTGTACCACTATTGGAGCTGCGACAGATGACCCGTACACCCAAACTACGCCATCTTTTTGGCACCGTTACACAACACACACACACACACGAAACCTAGAAGCACGCCTGAAACATAAAAAGGAAGCAGTATAAAAGGTAAATGAAAGAAAGGAAATCATAGCAGACGAGAAACCATCACTGCACTCGTCTACGATCAGGACTAAATATAAACTGAAACTTTACAGCATCAAGTACAAAGAGGATTTATTTGTACTACCAAGGGAAGTATTCCAGATGATGTCTCAAAATCGGTACGTAGCTGGATTTTTTGTCGATAAAAATATCTAAAACGCATTCCGTTAGCTTTTCGCCTGTCGCGAGATGTGATTAAAAACTTGAATACACATATGCGGCTTTGAGACGCACCCCGACATAGGCTGTAGTATAGACAGGCTTAATCCGACATTCGTGCTAACATACTAACACGGTAGACCTTTTTCACCTTTATACTTGTATGTTGTATCGTTAGGACAATCTTTATCACTGATTTTATCAATAATAATGCGGATATGAAACAGGGTGGTCTGAACTGATGTGCTGCGCATGGCCGCGCTCGCTAAGTGACAAGCTTTGGCGCTTCGTGGCGCAGGGGATCGTGGGTTCGAGTCCCCCCCTCGGATATGGATGTTTGTGTGTAAATGTGTATATGTCTGTGTAAGCAAAAAGAAAATATGTAAATAAATAGGTCTACAAAGGACATTTAGGAAACCGGAAAAAAGTAAAACAAAAGAGGTAAAAGAAAAATGAATACAGCGCCGGATTCCTGACAAGACTACGAAACTTTATTTAATTAAAAAAAATAACAAAAAAAAAAAAAAAACTGAGAACCCTGGAACAGAACATATACTTCATGACCACTGCACACATAATCAGTGCGCAATTCCAAGCATTATTTCGAGGACATTATCGAAAAGTCTGCCCGTTCTTACTTACTAAAACGTACAACGTACCTACATACGAGGGCGTTTCAATAATGCCCGTATTGGGAATGAAGATGCCATTTTTACTTTCTCTACGCGTACTATATATAGTGTATAGAGAAGGTATTGCATTGCACCCAAAACTTCGATACCGAGATTTCACCGGAAATATATATGTTTTGAGACCCCCCGAATCCCCTCCAAAAAGCATTTTCAGAAAAATGTCCGTGTGTGTCTGTGGGCAGCATAGGGAAAAAACGAAGAGTCCATTACATATCTAACTTGGTATTAAAGCTCAGTATGTTCCAACGATGCCAGAGGAAGATTTTCAAGAAAATCTCACACCTCTAATTACCCTTTACGTGGAAAAATTTAAAAAAATTTATTTTTCCAAAGATACCTCTAACGATTTACATAAAAAATAAAATATTTATCTTAAATTTTCTGAGAATAGCCTCTGAAGCCCTCTTCATTCTGGATGACTTTTGCATAGTTGGTAAACCCTGAGAGAGAGAGAGAGAGAGAGAGAGAGAAAATCGTACCACACAAGAAATGTAGATCTCGTTAAAGCACACAAATTATGTAAAATATATTTTTGGGGGCAGTCGAACATTTCCAATATATTCACCATTTTAATTACATTTCCCATTACTTGAATTTTTTTCGAATGAGAAGTCGTCGTTCCTTCTTTTTTAATCCATGCCAGGTAAACAGAACGGAATCTTAATGACATCACATAACGAATAGCTATTAAAAGATTTGACTGGCTTTAGCCTAGTGTATCCCTGATTCCCCTTGTATCTACAAGAAAATATGTAACAAAGCTACGTTTGCTAATGTTTAACATAAAGTAGAAGTATTCTTTTGTAAGATTAGTTGCAGAATAGATAGTGAAAGTTGCGTAAATATAACATCAGATTTTCAGTAATGCATCTATCCACTTCTGTGTCGTGCATACATACATTAGTATAGCTTTCAAGCCTAGTGATCCGAACTGGTGATAGACAACAAAATGCAATTTCATTATAAAACCCCAATCACGTAGTTTTTGAGTTGCTAAACACCTTCTCTTCTCCAGTCTACGGATTGCAATTTATTAATGTCTAAAACAATATATACGTCTAGCGTTTAGTTGCAGTTACTAAAAATATGAAAAATTAAACCCGCTATGTCCAAGCGCGGGTTCAAGAGCCCAACTTGGCTGGTTTGTCTCTGCGCGTAAACATGGACTAAGGTGGATTTTGTACCCACCGACACACCCCTTCACTTGCAGTGAATATCATCATTAGGGATAGCATCTTGGGGACTGATAGTGGGACAATCGAAGTTAGTGCAGCATGGTAGATAGTTGTGATGTGTTGACAATGCAGTGTATACCTAGTGGTACTAATAGAAGGAAAAAGGGGCAGTGATAGCGTGATGTTTTCACTAGCAGTGGAAGGCGATTGAGGTGGTGAACATAAATACAACTGATTTATGGGAACTTACAATTTTAATATTTGCATACATTGAATTGTTATTGTGCAACAAGTCATCAGTGCCATAATCCGTTTCATCTTTTCTCAAAATACATAGATTACAATGCACAACAACATACATTTATAACGTCTCAAATGTGAATCGTCTCTGATTGGCACGTAAACAGGCTTTATATTGTGAAAAACTTCGCTTCACATCACAAGATGTGATTGGAGAAAAATAGAACTAGGATACATAATCGACTATTGGTTAAGATAATCCATGAGCAATTATTTCTGTAGCAGCATCTCGTAGCCCGTTTCGTATTTTACGCATTAGTAAAAATCCAACATTTGTTCCATTCATTGTCTAAAACAGCTGTCACAGGTCTGTGATTAAAATTGCTTGCACAAGTTCATCGATAGCATTCAGGGCTCGGGGCATTTCAATGTTCGATGTTTCCAAAATGTTTTTGTCGTAGATATATCTGCAAAGTTCTTCTGTATGAATTGCTAATCTTCATGCAATACATTAGAAGCAAGAGATTTTACAATATTTATTGAAGAGCGTGCACTATCATAGAAAGGTATTAATTACCTATAAAACAGTATTGTAATACAACGCATAATATACTGCTGCAGTTCCCCAACGCGTTACTACAGGATGTTTAAATGTGGTGCGTGATGTCGCCAATGCAGATCGGTCTCTGCTCGGTAGGTATACAACTGGTAACCGCATGTGTCCCGCTATCGGTACCCAAGATGCTATGGCTAATCATCATTCTCGTAACAAATAGTGGTAGATTGTAATGGAGTGATATCGTTGTCTAAACCCTTCACCTCTACGGAAGGGCACAACCACCGCAGTCCTCGTCAACACTTACAACACCGAAAGAAACCGGTTGTATGAAATGGAGATGAAATAAAGGGACAGGAGGTTAGGGGGAATGAAGAAATCTCCCCAGTATTCACCCAGGGACCCGGGAAATCCCGAGAAATCCCGATCCCACGACCTCCCGAATGCCAGTCTCAAACGAAACAGCCTGAGCCACCTGGTTCGGTCTGTGACAGTTGTATTTTGGTGAGTACTAAACAACACTTCAAAATCTATCTGATACTTAATTTTTGTTGTTGAAGATTGTCGTTTATTACGCAAAATTTCTTAAACTTCCTTGGTCCTGTAAACCCATAGTGGGCACAACGTTTAGTCGCAACTTAAGACATCGCTACTTGACAGTGTAAAGGTCGATTTACTCTTCTCCCTCCTTCCAAAATGCATTTCTGGGGGAAATGCATCGCTAGACGTTTGGACATGCTTTACACACAATGCCTAGAAATTCGCACCCTAGTGATGCCATTTCTCCCTTTAAAAAGTGCCGCTAATCTTAGTCTCACTAATTGTTATTGCAAAAGAAAGAGGCCGGAGGCGGTGCTGCACGCCGTTGAGATATTATCCTTTTAATCAATGACGTGATTAGGATATTCCACCTGATCATTTTGATCAGGACAAACTAGCTCGAGACAAGCTATAGGCCAAGGACAATGAGCACATAATATATATTTTTTGTGCTGTAATGGAGCAATGACTTCAAATGCCTTGTTCGTGGTGCTTTGAATAAACACAAGGAAAGATTAAATGCTGAATGTGTTTCAGGAAGTTTTTCTTTTGTGTGTGGAATATAGATAGACTGCTCGGTACAATCATGAATTACATAATAATAATAATAATAATAATAATAATAATAATAATAATAATAATAATAATAATAATAATAATAATAATAATACTTGGGGATAGCATCTTGGGGACCGATAGCGGGATTCACGCGCATACCAGTTGCATACTGTGCTCTATTCGGTAGGTACTAGTTGCATACCTACCGAATAGAGCTCGACCTGTATTGGCAACTGCACGCGCCGCATGTAAACAAGCGCGTTGGGGAACGTGGCTCAGCAGTATACTATGCTGATTATTAAATACTGTTTTACAGGTAATTAATGTTTTTGATGATAGTACGAGCTCTTCAATCAAGATTGTAAAATCTCTTACTTCAAACGGATTGCATGAAAATTTTCAATTCACACAGAAGAACTTTGCAGATATATCTACGGCAATAACATATTTGTTAACATCGAACATTGAAATGCATCGAGCCCTGAGAGCTGTCGAAGAACTTGTGCAAGCAATTAATCAGAGACCCGTGACACCTGTTTTAGACCGTGTGAAAAAGAAAGTGAAGACTGTGTTTGAAAAAAATGAGACATGTGCTATGATGCGTTCCTACGGAAATAATTGCTGTTGGAGCACCTTATCCAACAGTCGATGATGTGCTCTATTTCCATTTTTATCCAATCACGTTTAGTGATGTGGAGGGTAGTTTTTCACAATATAAAACCTGTTTACTATCGGAAACGATTCACATTTATAATCAAAGTATTTTGAGAGAAAATGGAACGGATACTAATGCTGATGACGTATTGCACAACAACAATTGAATTTATGTAAATATTAAAATTGTTAGTTCCCGTAAATCAGTGATATTTATGTTTACCATCCACCCAACCTCAATTGCCTTCCACTGCTAGTGAAAATATCACAGTCTACCACGCAACCGCTGTCTCAGTTTCCTTCAATAGTACCATGCGTACATACTACACTGTCAACACATCGGAACTACATACAATGCTGCGCTAAGTTCGATTCTGTCCCGCTATCGCTCCCCTAGATGCCATCCCTAATAATAATAATAATAATAATAATAATAATAATAATAATAATAATAATAATAATAATAATAATAATTTAGTTCCGAGAACAGTTTCAGCAATTCTTAACCACCAGGCATAGGCATTTCTAAGTATTAAAGCTAGGACGATAGGAATAACGAACTGTTGGAGGACTTTATGTTGACGTCGCAGTTTACAAACCTTCCCATCCCTCGTATACACCGCTGGTATTTGCACTCACAGCACTTACTAGACACATTCAGCTACCCATCAATGACTCACGGCTAATGCTTATATTCTTTACACGACGTAATAGTGTTTTGAGTGTAGAAAACGTGAAGCCAACTGCTTAAGAATTCCTAAGCTAACTAATCATTATCCTTTCATTCAACTTCACTTGGGTTTTGAGATACTGTAAGGGCCCTTTGCCGCCGCTATAAATGAGCGTGGAGTGGCGGGCGAGGGAAAAAGTAAAAACGCACAACACTTTGTCAAAGGAACCAGAGTAACTAATGGGAGGTTGGCCACTTGTAAAACTTTCTAGTATGGGAGATTCTGAAAAGAGAAGCTTTGAGGAACCCTGCCATCTCTTCAGAGAGTAATTGTGGGAGGGTGAGCGAGCTATGCAACGCAGTAATAGCGTTGGAAGAACGGATGTTCCTTGACTCTTTTCGAGAGCATTTGTGCAACTCGTTAATTGAAACCACTCTCACGTATTAGCCAGCTCCTTATAGAGTGCTGCAAAGTACGCTAATACAGTTTTCAGTTCGAGCCAATTTACGAGAGAAAAGAATAAACTTTTTACGAGGAAGGTAGAATAATATGCAGTCCCATATTTAATAAGTGTTGGTACACCCATGGACTCTTAGAGAAGTTTTACGCCCTCCACCAGAAAAAAATTGAGCCAAAGATATCATAGAAAAATTTAAAAATATAACATTACTGGTATTATTTCTTAAAAAAAAAAAAAAAAAAAAAAAAACAATAACGTTGTGAAATGGCTTTTATTACTTTTATGATACACCAATTGGCTGACTAATAAAGAAAGATCATCTCCAAAACAATTTCTTTAAGTGTTTTAGAATTTATCTTAAGCGTTCTAGGAAAATTTTGCAAAAATTGCATTAATGTGGAACATTTGCTTTTTACGCCCACGCAAGAATAAAATCCGGCAAACGGGGGAAACAACTTCGTAATTTTCAAGGCTGATTTTCTTCAATGCAGGCACCTTAATCAGTCATGTGACACCATTTATACGCACCAGATTACAAATGCAAATTACTAAACCACATGCAAAAAACTTTGATTTATGAGACACATTAATAGGGCTCCAGGGCGACCCTGACGCCCCCATACGTAACCTTATGCATATTATGGACTAAATTGTGGGGAAACAGTTGGCACTGCAGCTGTTTCCAGAATCACCGGACATTTTAAATTGCTAAATTGTTCAGGAAATGGAGGCATAAAATAAGTAATGCACGCAAATTGCTAAATAATTAACAGAAATGTCGCAATCCTTGGTCTAAAGGTAACGTGCTAGCCTCTTATACCCAAGGTCTCGGGTTCAAACCGGCGGAGGACGATGGATATTCTCAGGGGTAAACATTCTTGGCATGGCTTCCTTCAGAAGGGAAGTAATACAGTTGGTCCCGTGTCGTAGATTTACGGCACGTGAAAGAATTTCAAGCCTCTAAAAGAGGCTCTGAGCAAAATTAAGCGTCCTTCACGTCCGACATAGAATGGGACGCTGAGAACCATAGCAGTTAAACAGCGTCCTTAAATAAAACTCCATTTCATTTTCAACCAACAGAAAGAGGCCCACGGGGGTGTGCATCCTCGCCCGTAGACAACAATGGATGTTTCACTGTGTCATGCTAAGCAATATTTCGTCTCAACTTCACAGGTTAGCTCTTACTTTCTTCCCAAAATTTTGCGCGAAACTTCTACACCTTGTTGAATTCTGTAATACTAGTTATGGATTGGAAAGGTATTATTTATTAAAATGCTCTCATTCCAAAAATAGAGAATTCAAAGTATCTGTAATTATCATCATTTAAATATGATTAATACTGGTCCCATGAATGTCCACTTATGATGCTTAGAGGTCTATTAAAAGAAATCGATGGCATTAAAAAACAAAGAAGGCATATAATCCCGTTACAATAATAAGGAAAAAACAGTAACACGTGCTCAGGGTTTTGCATGAGATGATGCAATATTTGTCAAGGCGATCTTTGTCGTAGATTCAACACCAAATATTCCTTTCATCCAAATTAGTTACAACTTAACAGACACACTAACATAGCAATTTATAAATAGCGTGAGAAATGCAAATGAGAACTGAAATTTCTAAATCTTAGTCCTAAAATATGTAACCTGGGCAGCCAAAAGAAATGATAGATTGGTTCTTTTATTCATATAGGTGCATAGCAGTTGTGTACATTAGCAATTGGGTTATGTGCTCCATTATCTCTATTTCAGGTGTGGAGAAGGTGGTTGTTTTTGCGGTTTTATTGTGAAGATCACTTTACAAGTGGAAGAAAAGATTCCGCATTGAAACCTTAAGGATATTGTTCAATATGTGAAAGCCTGGGACTCGTCAAACTTTGAAGTATACGTTCCCAAATGTACAAATTTCTGGTTGCAACTATCATTTCAATCAGTGTATTAAGAGAAAGGTACAAGAATTAGGAATGACAATTGACTACATACGAGTACATACGTACATTCAAAATGAGGAAGGTAGACTCATGTAAGGATGCGTTCTGCTTTGCTAACCTTCCGCTTAACAAAGTTGAACGTGGTTGCTAGTTATACAAGAAAACTCACCAGGAGGCGAGAAATTACGTTTTCACACGACTGCATTGTGGAACAGTGGATTGATAATCCTTCTATACCAAAAGATATATGCAACTGTCGTGGTAAATGCTACATAACCATCACCCAATCCATGACGTCTGTCCTGGACTGAGATGGGGGACACAGCGGCGGGTGGTAGGCCAAGGTGCCTTGTGAGCTGTCGTGCCATGGAGTTATTATACTATTATACTTAGTGAAACATATTATGCATTATCAACAGAACGATTCTGTATTGTTAGATTTGAGATTTACAACTCGGACAGACCGTTTAGAAGCTTGAATATAGGCAATTCGCAGACAAAATTGGCAACCTACTCCGGTTTATAAGAAACCCCTCTTGCTGATTCGCCCATTTAGCAGCTATCGTGAGAAATAATTACCATCAAATAATGTGCTTAAGGTACCAGAACCGTGAGATTAGGGGGCGTATTCCTCGAACTCGGAATAAAATGGTAATTATCGCAATATTCCTCGACCGAAATTCTTGATTAATATCACATATTCTACTAAAGCTTTAAACAAACACTGTAATATATGGTACAGCCTTTTGTTACATTAACAGCAGTTTAGACCAAGAAATTAGAACAAAATTGAGTTATGACTTTGCCGCGATGTTTACTGCAATAATACCAATTTATCAAAAATAACTTCTAACAGGCCAAAAAATGTGATTGTATTAAATGTTCTTTCAATTAGAGATCCCTCTCCTTACATTGTCCTTTGTTTTTTCACTTCAAAAACTTGGAAAAACAATTAAGTTGACAGATGTTGCATATGGTGTATACAGTAGTGTGTAGTGCCACAAAATGGCGGTTGGGTACAAAACTTTCTTCGAAAAAAAAAAACGCTAGCATTTCCGCCCTGTGACATAGAAACACTAAGAACCACTTAGCATTATTTTTCAAGACAATAAACATGTTCTTGAGCAATTAATACTTATGTGTCTCCCTTAATTCCCAGTGCCTGGAAACCGGTTTTGCTGGATGATTGGTCTATGTGACCAATTGCTCCTGCTTCTACCTCGTGCCCAATTGCTAGTGTACCCAACTGCTGCGGATTCGGTTCATATACAGATATTCATTTCTGATCAATTATAGTTTGCTTTCATATTTTACTGGCACAGTTTGGACTTTAAAAATACCAATTCTGAGAGCTCCGAGAGCTGATATAAGGCGTAGTCTTACAAGCAAATGGAACATAAAAATGATTTGGAAACTCAATACTGATTATATGTTACTCAAACAGGGCTCTGCATGTTTTGCAATCAGACATTAATTCAGCTTATAAATAAGAGCATCTAAAAACAACTCATTATGATTATTTTCATTCATTGATGAGATATGGGGTAATATTTTGTGGACATTTGTCAGACGCAAAAAACTGATTATTTTGCAAAAAAAAAAAAAAAAAAAAAAAAAGTAATAGGAATAATAGCAGGGTCATGACAATCAACTCACTGTAAGCTACTATTCAAAATATTTGGAATTTTGCCATTGGCGAATACATTCTAGCCGTATTGTTATTTGTAATAAATAGTAATTAAGTTCACAAAAATACAGATATACATAACGAAGAGACTAGACACAGCGAGGCCTTACACTGGCACAAATAATTTGCAGACATTTCAAAAAGGGGTTTACTACAATGTTATAGTTTTATTTAATCCACTTCCATCACCTATAAAAATTGCATATGAATAAAAACAAGTTTAGATCAGAATTAAAAATATACCTTATTATTCACACCTTCTATACAGAGGAAGATTTCATTCAATCAAAAACACTAGTTAATAATTAATACAGTGTTGTAAAGATAATATTCATGAATATTCTAAGAATACCTCCTGTACAAATTGTGTTTTGGAAACAAACATATAATTGTAAACTACGCAAAATTGACACCTCTGAAAAAATCAATATCAGAGTTAATATTTGTAAATAAATGTATGATTAATTATGAAGAATAGCTAATAAATGTAATTTCTGACTTGACCTACATCCTAGAGTTAGACTTCGTGTCTAATCTCAAAACAGGATCCACAAATTGCAATGTAATGCGATATAACGTAATGTAAAGTTCAGATTAAGAAAATAACCTTTTGCAACTAAGGAGGACCAGTGCGTAAAACTTGTCAAAAATTCTAACAAATATTAATTTTGCACAGCAAAAATTTCAGTGCTTGTCAAAACGGATGAGCATAAAGTGCTGCAAACATTAAATCATCTACCAGTCAACATAAGCGTGCCGTTTTGACGTAAAAATCACCAGCCCTTATAGGTAATTTTCTTCTTCTTCCTCCTCTTCTTCTTGTTCTTCTTCTTATTATTATTATTGATATTATTATTATCATTATGATTATCATCCTTATTATTATTATTATTATTATTATTATTATTATTATTATTATTATTATAGTCCTTTTTATCACTCAAATTGCTCCTTGTTGTGGAAACTGCTGTCGATTACCTTAAAAATTTCACCAAGGAGTCTTAAAAAAATAGCAAATAAAAGCTTTCGCTTGAACTTCTTAGGAAATTAAAAATTACGAAGTACATACTTTCAAAAGTAGTTTTTGTGCACTTAAAAGCGAAAACAAGAATTATATATTGTTAATTTGTTTTCTATAATAATTAATTCTGTTTTTAGTTTAACGTGTTTTAACAGAGTAGGTCATATTGTACTATGAATGGACGAAATGGTAAAATCATGCTCAAATATGTCCTGGGTGCATAGAACTTAAGGTTATCCGACATACATCTTTCCAGGGTCTGTTTAATTTGTAAATAATTCTAAAGCAATTATGTTTGGAATACAAAAGGAATTCTATTCCAGCACTTTGAAAACTGCACAGAAAGCATATTTTCTGGTACACCAAATAAAAAGTGAAACAGAAAATATTCTTAGGAAACATTTAAGGAGTTCATCCGAAAATGTGTTAAAATTTTATACAATAGCTTGTTACTTACGTATTTTACAAATTTCGCTGGATAGCCCAGTTAAAAGAGACCTTCAGTGATTGCAAACATATTTTATCAAGAAATGTGTCATTGCATTCCAACTTGAAACGTTGCCTAACACTAAAAAGAAACAGGAGCTGAAAATATTTCACTTCTTTTAAAATACTTTTAAAACTAATTAATTATTTTTGAAAAGTCTGTAGTATTATGATACTACTATTACTTCAAAGAATAACAAATAAGGTGTTTTTTAGATAACTTCGTCTAAAAGTATCAATCTGAATATTGTACACGAAATAAAAGTTTTAGATAATCGCACTAGTGCGATAATATTGTTATACCACTCTGTTGTAACAAATGTGTCGTTCAACACCAATCGCATACCAATTATGCTTTGTATTTTCACATATTTAATAATTCGACTTTCTTTGGTTAGGCTTTGCTTTTCATTGTGTCTTCCTATGTGTTTAATTTCTCAAGACACCTGCATGATCTGTTCACGATACAAATCGTCATACTTCAATTTATCGCAATTAATTATAGAGTTAGCCTATGCATTATATTGACAGCCTTATACTTCCTTTTATCTAAAACGTTATTTCTTTGTAGCATAGACTATATAAAGCTTAAATGATTGCAAATGTGGACTTAGAAGAAAATAAAATGGAAGCAACAAGCGAAATTACACAAGCAGATAACAGGAAAAGTAACACTAGAACTACTGCCCCTAAAATCTAGAAGGCAATGTGAAATAGTATTTAATCGCTTCATTGTCTGGAGTAAGGTAAAGCACGTTCAGAATAATTTTACTAAATGCGATCATGGCTTACTTCGAAAAGTGAAGTAAACAGTGGAAATCTTCATCATTGTGGGTTAACTATTCAATAGTTACATTTTGTCTTAATGTCAAGAGCAATCAAGATATTATCAAGCAACATAAACTTATACTATTCTTAATTTAATTGAGTAATTTGTATGTTCCGAGTTTTGCTGGCGAATCAACAATACATGAAAACATCTAAGATATCGCTGCATACGTGAGTTTATCTCGTTCTAAACGTGATTTTTCTTAGTTTCAGGAACAAATATCAGATTGATATTTTACAAATTGGAGCGCTGCCTTAAAATAGTATGTGCCACGCGTGTTGAAAGTGTTTTTATTTATTTTTGGGCTCGCAGATTTGGGAAGCTTTCGCAAACATTCCTGTTCGCAAAATAAAACCTTACGTTTAATCAAATCGCCTTCTGATTGCCAATTAGTTAACCCCTGATCAATTTGATTTTTCATTGGGTTGCGTAAACCTTAATCAAGGATTAATGAACGTTCATCAACTGATGTCGAAATAGATTTGGCAACAGTGCATCTTAACAACCCCATCTAGAACTTGCTGGCTTTGGTTTTAGGAACTACAGCAAGCAAACGTATTCTTTCTTTGTTTAAAGCGTCGTTAGTGGAAAAGTGGTTCACTGCGAGTACGAAATATCTGAAATGAACAGTCCAAAATGTATTAGGGACCCTAATTTCTCCACAAAGGATACAGCTCTTCTTAACATAGTGACGGGCTATTTAGATATTATGGTTATCGTTCTTTCATTAAAAATAGAAGGAAAGAACTATAAAAGGTCGTATCTAAGTTATAGTAAATACCTCAGTTTTAGAGATAGTTTATTGGTATGTATTTGCACTAAAATCTAAAACAAGCCACTTATGAAGGGTTTCAATTTACCTCGCAATGAAATGGGCCCTTTCTCTACATTTTTTTTTCACTTGAAAATACTTTTATAATGTGAAAGAGGAATGTATAATGAAAACAATATTTACACATATAGGAGAGTACAATTTGTAGAAGAATTATGATACATATTATTTAAACAATAATTCCACTTAACACGCATCAGCAAAAGCAAACGCTTATATAGGTTAGTTTTGAGCATTTCGATCCCCGAATACGTTCTTAATTGGAAATCAAACCAGTTAACCAGCGAAAAATCGCAGATCAAATCTGATCGGAGATCATTCTCCGATCAAACACCGATTCACTTTGCTGCAACAGAAATGTTACTGGTCGCCAAACAAAGCCGTCGTAGTCGCCGATCAATTTTGCTTTCCTGCAACCGGAACTATATCATAATCTAATATTCAAAAGAAATTGGACTGGTCAAGTATTTGTGCTGCTAAAGACATGCAAAATTAAACTTCATAATGCGTATAAAAGCCAAGTTTATGAAATATTCAAAGCTTTGTGTCCACATGGCAAAGCGAGGTACTACTAAGTACGGGTACTGGGAGGTAATTAGGAAGCTAACATAACACTACCTTAAATTCTGGTTACATAATAACTACAGAATGAATGGTAACCATATTTGGGTGAAATACATTTGAAATTATTCTCAAATAATGATAATAAGAAACTTATGTGTTCCATTCACTAGACTTTATTTACCTGTTCTGGAAACAAACTATTCTTGTAAAAGATTCACATATCTGTATCATGCTAATCAAGATAAGCATTATCAGAAATTCTTTATTGCGTGCAGAAATTCTAAGCAGAAGGGAAATAAGGGGACATGCTGGGCTAAAGCGATAGTTAAACCCTTTAAAAGCTTGTCGCTATGTGAACAATTGAAGTTTGGTTCGCTTTGCACAGCCAGGAGTAAAACAAAAGAGAAATGAAACTTCTTAAACTTCCTGTTTATGTAAAGTTACATACTTAAAAAGGAAACCAATAACAGGAAATATCTCGGAAACGGTCAACTCTACAAGGACTCTATACATGAAGAGGACCTTAGAGGCTATTGCCAAAAAAATTCAAGATATACATTTTATTTGGCATTAAATATCTTTAATATACGGTAGTTTAATCAAAATCGTACGCCATTTTTGAGAAAAAACATTTTAAATTTTTTCCCCATATAAGGGGTAGTTTGGGATGTGAGATTTTCTTGAACATACTAACTTTCTTATCCTTGGAACATACTAAACTTAAATAAAAGTTTGGTATTTAACGGTCTTTTCGTTTTTGAACTAAGCAGTCAACCAGCACACACACACCCACCCACCCACACACACACACACACACACACACACACACACACACACACACACACACAGAGTGGCGTTTCTGTTCTAAAATGCTTTTATTTTGGGATCAGGGAAGCTCAAAGCATATATTTCCGGTGAAATCTCGATATCGAAATTTTGGGTGGAATAAAATACCTTCTCTATACGCTATGTGCATGGTACGTGTAGAAAAAATGAAAATAAAAGTTAACTCTGGCTTAAAATGGTACAAATATGGTATAACTGTGTCCAGCTTCATAACACAGAATGTTGTAACTTATACTTCAGATGCACTTTGCTGCCATGATTTTGTTTCGATCGCCCCTAGGTTTTCCCTAAATCACACCAGAAACAATTTTATGTTGTGAACTAAATATTTTTACAATATCTTTAATCAGTCAAGAATAAAGGATGATTAAGTTTGCGTGACATGAATAAATCGTTTTTTTTTCCTCACGTTTATTTTAAAATATGAACAAAAATGAGTTTAGCCCGTCTGGGTAATGTGATGGTAGCGTGTCTGCCTCACATTCAACGGGTCGCGAGTTCAAATCTCGCTTAGGGGGAGTTACCCGGATAAGGTTTTTGAGTGGGTTTCCCTTATCCTTAAAAGACGAATTTCGAGTAAATTTAAGCTCCATGGACCCCGAAATCATTTGAACATCATTTCACCAATTCCATTCATCGTCCGATATGACCAACCAGCCTAAAGAACGTTAAGCAAAAAAGGAGTTTAGCATAAATAAATATTTTCCAGAAATATCCAGTGAAAATTTGGTATACATATCTTTAATATTTTATTCTATTTTGTGTTGTTGAGAAAAGTACACCACCAGTATGCAAAGCGAAGTTGCGAGGAATTATGAAGCAATTAAAAATACAGCGGGAATGGTTATGCGTCACCATGTTTAAATTGGCAATTTAAAGGTCCAAATTAATTATTAAACCCAATACGTATTATATACACATATATTATATATACACATAGAATTGGTAGAAACTAAGGCACATTCGTGTGATTTGGTGTGCTCAGCTCCTGTGAAAGGCAAACATCTATCAAATAGTGTAGCACTTACGAGATTAAATGGTAATGGGAGGTTGAGATGCTTCAAAGATTCGATTGTTCCTTTTCCACGTGTTATAAAATGAAAATGTAATATACATAATAATATACACACATACAGTTTCTACCCATTCTACGCGTATTTCATTGCAATATACAAGTATTAATTTGATGATTATGATATAAATATGAACAAGTTTACGAATTCTCCTAACAAAGAAAGGTGTAAAGTGTCAGGCTCAGGCAATCCAGATAAAGCAGGTTTGCAAATATTAGTTGCAAGGTTGCTGAATCGGTTCGTGTTATCATCGCCTCGGAATCTATGAACATGTGGGAATAAAGAATGTGGAACTTTAAAATAAAAAGGAGAGTAAAACCTTGAGGTGAGGTCCCTCACAGTAACATTGCTGAAACCTCGTGCAAAAAAAAAAAAAAAACAACAACAAAACAAAGAAAAATTAAACGGAGAAAAGAAAAAAGGACGAATGACAGAGTACATTAAGACATAATGAAATACAACATGAGAAAAATAAGTGATATAGCATACCTTTCCAAACTTGTTTTACGCGTGGATTCTTGTCAATGCTTTAGTTTTCCTCGTGCTATAATTCTTCTTCTTTTGCACCTCGTCGTCATTTTATGCTTGTTTATTTATTTTTACTGAAAACTTAAGTGCTTGTTTGTTTTATTGCTCCTGCATTCTTCCTAGTGTTATGTTTTCATTTTCTTTACTGCTTTCTTTGATTTTGTAATTGCTTAAAGGTTTTTTTCTTTCTTAAAATGCTAATCGCCTTCTATTTTTTAACCTTTGCTTTTCGTTTTTTAGTATTTCGAATTTCATTACTAATTTCATTTTATCTGTTTTACTTGTTATTCCTAATATTTATATTGTTTCTGAACTTTTCTGCCTATTTCTGTAATGAATTTCTTTATTCGTTTGCTACAATTTTACTTTCAATTTATTTTCTCTTCTTTTTCATGACTTGTTCTTCAGATTTGTTTTGCCCATCTTTCCGTCTTTGATTTTATTGCCTGCATGGTTTGCATTACTTTGGACGGGGCGCCGATAGAACTGGCTTCGGTGGTAGAGGTGAAAGGCGGCTTGCATTTAATACCTCGCCGCATTCCCTCCTGATCTAGGTGCCGCCGAACACTTGGTAGAGGGCTATTACTAGTGTATTTCCCCAGTCTGTCATGGCGAAATTTTGCTACAGTTTTCTCCAAAACATGATGGCCTTCAGACGAGCTTTGGCTCTTCGTGGTGCATAGGATCGTGGGTTCGAGTCCTGCCTTGGGCATGGGTGTTTCTGTGTTTGTAAATGTGTCTATGTTTGTGTATGTAAAAGGAAAACGTTAAGAATAATAAGGTCTACTAAGGAAATATAGGAAACTGGAAAA
Source organism: Hymenopus coronatus (assembly GCA_030762935.1). NCBI lineage: Eukaryota > Metazoa > Arthropoda > Insecta > Mantodea > Hymenopodidae > Hymenopus > Hymenopus coronatus. The sequence goes on from CM060900.1 coordinate 62,761,667, forward strand.
AATGGAGAAGAAAGGAATACAGCGCCGGAGTCCTGACAAGACTCCGGAACTGTATTTTTTCTTTATTTATTAAAAAAAATACCCGGAGCCTAGTTCCAGTATTAGTACCGAGCAAGGTGGCAGAAGAGTAACGTGTGCGGCTTATATTCGGGATGTCGTATGTCCGATCCCCGTGACCAGCCTGCTTGAACCATTGGTTTTTATGGGATTTCCTCGGGTCGCCAAACGAATGCTGGAATTTCAACCCCCGAATTTCCTGTACATCATTTCCTTGTCATTTATTTCAGGGTTAAAGGACTAGGCAACGGTGTTCGGCGGTTTGCGACTGGGGGGGATGGCTTCTGCACTGTGGGTGTTTATTTCTGGCGTCGTTGCAGAACTACATTATTGGGTGCTTCCAGGCTAGGGTCCTTTTGGGGAGCCCTCGGAGGTTCGGAGACTGTGGTTTACAGCCGGGTGTCTTCGGAGGCGTTCATTGTGGAACCGTAAGGGAGACCCCGCCCATGCTTGCGCCCGTAGTCATTCGGATCTTCGGATTTCTCCCCTCATCCTTCTCTCTCTGTGATCACGTAAGTCACCGAGGGTCAAAGGGCATATATGCGGTGCTCTACTCCAGTGGCTCGGCTCCTGTCCACGAGTTAATCCTTAATGCAATATTCGATTATTGCCACTCCATTCTTTGTTGTCTCTTGTTTTCCTTGCCACATTTGTGTTCGTTTTAAATTGTGTCCTGTTTCATCAGCTGTCAGAGCTGACTTACGCGATGAAGTTACAGAGAAAAGCTGCATTCGCACTTGGGTCGTATTAGTTTTCAGCCATTAAAAAGTGCGAGATGATTTATGCATAATATTTACGCGAAACATTTAATTTTACGGACTTCAGACTGTTACATTTTGACGTGACATCAATATAAGGGCTCTAAACAATTTAATAACGTTTTGTTTACGTTTATCGAACAGCCAAAATATCATGTCATAGCAATCTGAGCAGTAAGTGAAACAAAGAGTTGAAACATTGCCAGTCTACTTCTAAGTTTTGGACGGTAATGAAAGCCTTAAAACGTTATTCCAGTAAAAGAGAATCTAGTCATGTAGATGCTGTAAATTAATTTAGGTTTTCATTATAGTCTGGAAATGTAATACATGCTATTATGTATTCATTTGGACTGAAATTGCACTGAATATTTTCCATAAAATACTTAACTAAGCTTTCTTACTTTCTCTAGCACGTATGTACAATGTACATGGTAGCTAGAGAAAGTGTTGCATTTCACTCAAAATTCAATACCGAGATTACACCGGAAATACACGTTTTGATGTACCCAGAATACATAAAACCTATTTAGAAAAAGGTCCGTGTTTATGTCTGTGCGTGTGTGTCTGTGGGCACTATAGCTCAAAAACGAAAGTTCATTATACACACAATTTATGCCATATATTTTTTATAGAGTTAATCGTTTCTTGTTATTGGTTTCAGTTTTAAACAACTTAATTTTTTCCCAAACGACAGGTTATCTTTGTTTTCATATATCTTTTGCTTAACTCCAGGCCGTGCAAAGAGAACGGAATTGCAATTATTTCACATGGCGACCAGTTTTTAAAAGATTTGTATATCGGTTTAATCTTCTGCTTACAATGAGCACTTAAAAACAATTTCTGCTAATGTTTATCTCGATTAGCATGATGTAGATAAAAGAATGATCTTTTGTAAGAAAAATATGTTGTTTCTTTTTTTGCAGTATAGTCAGAAAAAATCATGTGAATGTAGCGTATTAGTTTAGTTGTTTATTATTATTTATTTTTTTTTTTTTTTACACGAATGGGGTACCAGCCTACTGCATAACCCCCAACCTGAGGGACCAGAATTTTGCTTTTGGAGTAATCTTCTCTTAGACTGATTGCCTTCACTATGGCTTACTGTCCATTGGCTTTTTCTTCTGCTGTTCTCGTCAAATCGGCTGTGGAAACCCCCTTGGGCTCCTTTCCTTTAGAAGGTCAGCCATATAAGGGTAAAAAAAGGCATCAGTGGTGTTGTAACTCTCTGCAAATAATCTAGATGAAGGCAGGACGAAGAAGAATCATCCACCACGGGCATTTCTACTCTGTCTGATTTATCATAAAAGTGGGCCGGTGTAGAAATAAAGAGATGATTTGTGTTTCTTTCTTTTTCTAATAGCTAAGGGCCAACTTACAACTCGTGTACTTTAGGAAATCAGTCTAACCTCCATGTTAGCATGTGGATAGTGTGGTTGGGCCCTTACCTTCCGGATCAGAAGGCCCTGGAGCTCACTTGGGCAGGGTCGCTACTCCCTGAGTAAGACCATCTCAGTAGAGTCCTTACCTGTTACCCTAATCAAATGTATATAAATTAATGTCTAAAAGGTGCACTTATATATTAAAATGAAATATGTTTATTATAAACCTCTTTAATTGCTAATATTGTCTAGGCAAAGTTCAATCTATATGTAGTACTAATACTTTATCATTTCGGTTCCCCTTAATATTGTTGTACACGTTTAAAATCCATTTCTCAATTAAGTATTTATATTACTAATTCTATATCAAAATAATAATTCTTTTTCAACTCTAAAATACTTGTATGCTCAATTTCTAATGATCAGTTCTTTCAAGTCCAACCTAATCACCCTGGGTTGAAAAACGAATAAACTGAACCACAATTGCGACTCAAACAAACATTGGTTTGCGTAATGTAGCACTAATAATTACGTCACTTTAAGGCCCCTTGTAAGATATCAAAATCCAAACTCCAGCCCTGACCTTTGTTACAGGGTCATTAAGCCAAAGGAGCTCCAGCGCAGCTGAACTTTGGCTCTTAGTGTTTCACCGCACTATCACAGCGATAAGGATAACCACTGCAGATATTGCGTGTTTTCTAAATCGGATGTTTCAAAACCATGAGGAACTCATCTGCCTGTTCCAATTGAGGCACAGTTGGGGAAAAAGAAAAGAGAATAGCGTTGCGTTAGGGGACTCAGGGTAGAGAGTGTATACGTGTAGTTTGAGACAAACATTGTTTTAGCTTGTTATATTGGTAGTGCTGTTATATTAACAGCACTTGGGTATGGCTTTTACTGTCAGAACCAGCTGAAAAAGTCAATGCCACAGCCGGGATTATAAGACGGTTCTCCCGCTCTCCATGCGGTTGCTCTAACCTCTGAGCTACCGTGACAACATGCCGGTATAACATTCAATCCGCCAATTATTTGTGTTTTTATCCAATCAACCAATCAGTATGTCTCCTAACTTCATAGAACACTTTAATGGCGACTTACATATCGTACGAGGGCTAGTCATAACGTTTTATTTATCACCTCGTAAATACAGTTGTACAATGAAACTTGGTGACAGTATTAGTCCTTCTCTACATATTCACTCTTCAACGCGACACATTTTTCCCAACGGTGGATGACTTGATGGAGGCCTTGATTGTAGAAGTCAGCATTTTGGCTGTTCAGGAAACGTTCCACCTCATAAATCACCTCGTTGTAATTTTGGAAATGCCTGCCACGCAATGGTTTCTTCATCCGAGTAAAGAGGAAGAAGTCCCTGGGTGCCATATCAGGGAAATACGGGGGGTGATGCAAAATTCGATAGCCTAACGAATAAGCATGTGTGACTGTATCCTGTGCAGAATGAGATCGGGCGTTGTCGTGAAGCAGGACCTCCTTGGACAGGTCCCCCCACGACGATTCGTCTTTGTAGCCTGTCATCAATTTGTCAGGAGATTTCGGTAATATGTTCCTGTGATGGTTGGCCCCTTCTGAGCACATCTGTCAGTACCACACCTTGGATGTCCCAAAAACACTCAGCATCACCTTGCCCGGTGATGGTTGGGTCTTCGCCTTTTTCGGACTTCTTTGACCAAACTGAAAGCGTCTGGGCCACCTGCCATATGATGGTGCGTTGTTGCCGTACACTTCCACCAACTCAGCATGGATTGTTGCATCGGTGTTTCCCTTCAAATGCAGGAAACGAATTACCGCACGATACTCCACTTTATCAATGGGCTGCGCCATTCGCAACAAAGGCCGTTGTACGAGACGGTCATATATAGTTTTCACCCATTAGGAAATCGTGAGATGATTTATACATAATATGTATATGAAACATATAATTTTGCAGACTTCAGACTGTTACATTTTAATATATCAGTAATAATAAGGGCATTAAACAATTTAATAAGGTTTTGTTTACAAGTCTGGATTAATCTAACATCAAAAGCAAAACATAACTTCTTGTTTCCTGTTTCCATCTTTTAATAAGGTTGCCTATGTAAGTAACAAAATAATTGGAAACAGACGACATCTTTACTCTCTCGAATATAATTCTTTTAACTCTAAATTTTCTCGGGCTTCTAGTCAGATAAATACATGGATTAACTCCAACGTTTCGAAGATGTGCATCATCATATTCTTCCTCATGGTAAATTTTAAGTTAATACGTCGTCAAGTAAGCTTCAGCTCTTAATTGTAATTGTTTTTGTTTTATAAATTGATATTAGTTGCAAAATGTTTAATAACTTTGATTAGATATCTAATAATATGTAATGTTCCTTCTCTATAGCTCCAATGGTGTACGTATCCACTAAATTGTGCTATTTTCCAGTCTGAACAATAGAGACACGAATTTTCTTGATCTTTAAAAAGAACCTCTTTAGAATTTTAGTATATTCCTTCGCTGTGTAATTATTCGGCCTTCATTCGACGTTCTACTGTTCAAATGGTTCCGCAAAGAACACATTTGTCATAATTATAGTGAATATAATTTCATTTTTTTAATTGGAGAGTCTGATACCTTTCTCGTGTGCAGGCGGGAAAAACTTGGTTCGCCATTAGCAATTAATGTGCGGTTTTATGAAATAGGATCTCCTAAAATGGAGAGACAAAGACACCTTCGCAAGTTCATTATTCAAAAGTAGGCCCGACTGACCTTCTGCTATCGTGTCTCCTCAAAATAAGTTTAGCTTTGGTTGATTATTGTGTATGTTGAATGTTTTAGAAATACCTCAATGATTATTTCACAGTAGAGTAAGTTGAGCTTAGAAGTTCCGTTCCTTGCAGCATTTTGTAGTCGGTGGCAGTATGCCATTTACAAAATGTTCAATTTCTTGTAACAGATTCATAGCAAAAGTTGTTTACCGGTTGAGTTGCTCGCCTTCAGCAACTGGATCCCCTCATTAAGTTAGAGGTTTTCCACTTTTTTTTCTCTCCTTTCTTTCTTTATTGTCTCTTCCATGTGGCAAATTGCTGAGCAAGCGTTAGAATCGTTCTCCCAGAAAAAACTGTCCAAAAGATCACTGGAGTACATAAGTTAGTAATTTACTGAATTTTCTTTCGTCAAACAAAGAAAAAAAAAGTTTTTTTCTATCGACAAAAGTGAAAATGATAAAATGTCTATACATTATAAAACATATTATAATTTTATTATATATATTATCAAAGTACTCGTCGTGGCTCGCCTCCCATCTAGGAGGTCCGGGTTCGATCCCAAGCGCCCGCATGTGGGATTTGTGGTTGGCGAAGCGACGTTTGGGTGGGTCCTCCGGTTTCCCCCGTCACTCATACCACCGCTTGCTCCATAATCACCTTTCCAATCATCAATTTCGCTTACATTTCATATCATCCACTTCCTCGTGTTCATACCTGGCTACGGGCCGACCCCTCATAACAGGTTCTCCATTCTGTGGTTTCGAGAGGCTTCTGACCCCTGGGCGTTAGCTTGTAAGTCCCAGGTACCATGCCTCCACAGGAAAAAATCTGATATGCTTTTATTCTACCTGTTCTACAAATAAACTTCTTACAAAAGTTTATTTTTCTTTCTACTTCAAGCTAATCGAGTTAAACTTTAGCAGAATAGTCTTATTACTAATTAAGTAGAAGGAAACTAAGGGAACATGTTAAGTTAAAGCGATAGTCAAATGTTTAATAAGCTGTTCGTATGTGATTGCCATTGAGATTCGCTTCTTTGCATGGCCAAGAGTAACGACTTCCTGTTGATGTTTGACACATGTAAATGAAATCATGCTTCGTATCTGAACAGTATTAATCGTGGATCGATTGTTCCATCATTAACATCCCTAAAAAACCAGTTACAGAAATTAACCCCACTCTGGTGATCACGTGGTAGCAATTCCTGGACAACAGTAACCTTGTTTCTTTCCATGCTGAAGCTTTCGAAATGTCAGTTTCTTGTGCAAGGCGCCTAAGGGATTTTCGAGGTGACCGCTCTAACCTTTCTACGAATTCGTCTAATTTTTGCTCCGTAAGCACACGCATGTTTACCTTTCTTTTTCTATAACAATTGACCCCGTCTCCCTGAATTTATTTACAAGCTTCTCTACTAGGAACACGCACGCCAATAAATTTAGTTTCAAATTGTCTTACAACTTCCTTACGCGGTGATGTAAGCACACGCGTATCGTACATAAACTCTCTTTGTGGTTCTGTATACTGAATTCTGAAAGAACTTCAAGCAAATCTAAACAGTTTAAATATTCCCAATATTATTCACGTGTGAACAGGACTAGAAAAGAAGGAAGACTGACGCACGTGTGACGACAGAACGGATGTAGGACGCGCATGCAGGAAAATGCAGTGAAGGTCACACGGGCCGTGCTACTGGCGGACAAGTGTTGTAACAAACGTACTGTAGATACAGTTGTGTTTAGCTGAGTGATACTGCACTCCAGCGTCAATTATGATGTTATTTTATCAGTAAAGGTTAGGATTGGGATTAGTGACGAACGGGGCCCCCAGAACTCTTGGGCAGAGCGCCGAACATAGACCCTTATAGCCCGTACCCACTTAGGTAATCTCAGGGAGGGATACGGGGAGAGACCTGAAGGGCGACCAGATACGGACGATGGTGGGTGCTTGCACTGTAGCAGCTGAAGAAGTTGCAACTTCCTGCCTATGGGGAAGGAAATAGAAAAACAAACGAAATGTAGGCAGAATGAGAAAAAAGAAAAAGGAATACAGCGCCGAAGTCCCGACAAGGCTCCGGAACTGTATTAAAAAAAGAAGAAAAAAAAGTAGTGAAACTGAAAGGATTGCCACGGTCTCGTCAGTGTGTTGTTTACAGTGCATCGGAGTATATTTTAGATTACCTATTGAAGGGCGTATCTGATGTTGTTTCTGAATACTGCTCGGACATTTTTGTAGACGTCCTGTTTTTTTTTGTGGTGTTTAACTCCCGCATTTACTGCTCTGGCACCGCAGGCGATGACACTGATGATACATGAAGATGGATCCCCGGTGAAATGAGATGACGGGGGAAACCGGAGAACGCGGAAAAAACCCGCCCCTGCCCCGCTTTGTCCACCACAAATCTCACATGCGGTCGCTTAGGATCGAACCCGGGCCGTCTAGGTGAGTAGACGTCGTGTAGTTGTATGTATGGGATCTTCTTGCGACCCTCGACTGCTTCGTGGGTGGAGCTAATTCTGAAATCTCTGTCGTGGGACGAGTGGATATACTGGATGTTAGGGGCATGAGTGCGCAGATTTTACGTGCCGGGAAATTCAAATATGACGAATAATAAAGCCCAATAACAGTTTCAGCTATCTTGAAAAGTAACGGAGATAATCCAACATGATTGAAAAATTATTTGCGCAGTCTGGCAACAGGGAAAGACTTAAGAACCGAATGTTTTGGTTTGGTTTACAGCCAGGCCAATGTTTTGTTTCTGTTTGTGCTTCAAATCCGGTTCGCCACGTGCATGTGTGTTAATTATCAACCACTGCCACTAACGAGGGGAGAAATGGCTTTCTTTCAAGTTATCCGATCGTATTCACGAAAGCTGAACTAAAAGCTGCATAAGAGGCTACGCGTAAGATTTAGTATAATGATGAAAGGTAAAGCAAATTCAAATGTCAATTATGGAAATATCTCATTCAGGTGTAACATAGAATAATTAAATCAAAGCCATATCTTTGCTAAACAGGAAATTTATAATGGTCAATAACCGCAACGTCAGCAATATATGTTCATTTACAGTAGATGTTGAAAATGTGCTCCGTTAGAGTCTAAGGAGGCACCGCATTTTCTGAGCCAATTTTGCCCTACCCTCGTTAGAGCTTCTGCGTTCTGCTCAATCTCTAGGGCTGCTTCAAACACACGTGTGCGAAGTTCACCAAAGGTAGCAACCTCATCATGGTACACTTTACTCTTCAAATATCCCCAGAAATAATATCCTAAAAATTGAGCTTTACCATAAGAGAGAAATATATCTAGGCGTTTTTTATATGTAAAGACTATCATAGTCCTTAATGCATATAATGCATCTGAAGCACTAACAGAGCCAGCTGTTATGCAAGGTGTCGAAACACAACATTACTGTCAGCATTTCTGTCCTTTCCCTCTACAGCATGTGGTATGGTTGCCAAGTGTAAGATCACGACTTTGTTCCAGTAGACATGCTGGAATCAAAATCTTTAATATCATTTGTGGCTAAACGACTCATTTTAGCAAGAAGTGGTAGAACAAATAACTCATCTTTTGTAGCTCTACCTCGCTGTTCTAATTGCAGAAGTAAACGGTAAAGGAATGGTGACATTCGCAAATAAACATTTGACCAATTTTATTTTTTTATTTATGCAACCATGTACTTTAGAGGAAAACGGTCCAGGAACTTATATTTCCGCTTAACGTCAGGAAGCTGCCGTTGAAGTCTTACCTCTAGAACCTTGTTTATGAATAAATTACAACACATCGGAATTCCCCCTATTATGTCATTTATTCACACTTGTTGCCTGATTAATGCTGTGCAATAAATAAGAACAAGACTTAGAATGAACTTATCTTAATGTACGTGACCTTGCTTACTACTTTGAGACAATTCACGCAATCAAAATTAGCTTCCAGCAATGTTGCATTTTCTCTACTTTCCACTCTTTGTAGTCGCAGCACTTGCAATACTTGTTTCACTATTCTTTACAGAAGTTGGAGTTCATCATTGTTCGAAAATATGCGCAATTTCAGTATTCTGGTGAACGTGAAGTCAGCACTAAATCTAACATCAAACTACCCTCCCAAGGCCTAAATACAACCATTTTATAGTGCTCTCAAAACAACACAAAGAAAACTTGTACTTTATTCTGATTGGCTACAATTTCCCAGGAAGTTTAGCTTGGAGACATTTGTCATGTGATACACCCTCGCATCGATTGTCTATAGTCAGTCACGTGTTGTAAAAAAGTGGAAAATTTCCCTGATTTCTAATTTTTCGGGAAAGACCATGGAAGTTTCCTTGTTTGTTATTTGTACACATTCATTACAAAGGAATCTCCAAGCGAGAATGAAAATAATCTCCTCCAACCCCCGGCTTCTTGAAAAGTTCCACTACCACTGCGCAATTCCTATTGTAAGCAAAACCACAAATCTAAGTAATATACAGGCTATTAATGAACTACACCGAAATAATTGCGAGATTGTGCACGTGACTGATATGAGTAATTTGAGATCGGCGATGCATGGTCTCCGGATAAACATAACGCAGCTACATAGCGTTAAACGTGTGGGTATCAGGTGCTGATAAGTCGGTGTTAAAGCAAAGCAGGTTGAAAAAAATGGCCTGAATGTCTTTAAAACTGCTGCCCGAGTATAGAAATATAGATTTTTAGCAGCTCGTTACTAGCGTTCTCAAGATTAAATGTCGCAAATATCTGTAAAATCTCGAACTAATCACTTGACAGTGCGACACTGAGCATTCATTAACTCGTTCTTTAGTTATGTAGCCTACTCTGGAGATGTTTTTTTTTTCAACTGCTCTGGTGGCTTAATGCGTAACTCGGGAAGCTGTTATCACAAAGGTCATGAGTTCGATTTCTGTCTTAGAGCAGATTTTTTTTTATTATTAACTTTTTTTCATTCCAGACGAAGTACCGCGATCCGTGAACGAGACCCAAACTCGGAAACTATCTTTCACTTGAAAGCTCCGCTAGAGAGGTACACTGTAATATGTCCCTTCGTTTTTCGTATTATCCCTCGAATGGTTGATAAATTAGCCATTGGCGTACTGGCACTTCAGAAACTTATAGACGTTACTTCGAAATTGCAATAAACAGGCCATAAGTCTCATATCTCATATTATTTATTTAAGTAATCTACATATTCTGTGAAAATATTTCGGTGTAGTTCATTAACACCTGTATAAGTTCTCTTCAATTATTGATTATGCCATTAGAAAACTCAATACTATTATGTATTGCGTATACAAAATGAGTATAAACAGAGTATTATTACTGCCTCAAGATCAAGAGAAGGTTTAAATATACAGGATTGCCCAATGTGTGAAATGTAAGACAGCATACAATCTTGGAATACGAAGAAACTAAAGATATGACAGCAAAGCTTCGGATTGAGAAGTACACTGATTTACCAATAGACACACGGGGGTGGAGACTTAGTGAATATGAAAGTTAGGCAGGAAATTCCATTGTTTGTAGATTATCTAGACAAGTTAAACAGATTGTTGAAGAAAATAAACAAAAATGGAGAATTAGATCGGGCAGAAACATAATTAAATATGGTGGGGAATAGAGGTAATTTCTAGACGCAAGTTAGTCTGATATTTCAATAATTAAATATGGTTATAAATAGAGGTCATTTCTACATGCAAGTTTGTCTGATAGTTGAATAACCGCAAGGTTGAAACTACTCATGCCATTTGGTTACACAGTAACTTGGTGGGAGTCACTAGTGTTTTTTCTTTGTATGATCAAGTATCACAAAAACTTATTGTATCATTAAGCGGAAATAAATCCAATTTAATTGATTTCCCACGTTCTTTACAGTGACCTAGAAGGTCCTTATTTAATCCTTCCCTTTCCCCCTTATAATTTAATTTCATGGCATACCAACTATAGCTAATAATGGGTGAGGGATCCCCCGTAATTCAAGCAAAAGGAGTACAACATATTTCATTTATGCATTTATTATCTGTAATTGGGTACTGCCCGGTGGCAGAGTTAAACGTACAAAATTCACTTACAATAATAATCTTGCAGTTTAATAATAGTAATACTTATTAATAATAGTAAATACACTTATTAATAGTAATACAACATACTATATACACATGATTTTTGAAATACCCAACTATTTAATGGTCAGTATTGCAATACTTACATCAATTACCAACATGTTTCTAAACAGTTACTATATACCTCAACATTAATAGTTGCAGAACAGTTCTTGACATACTTAGTTACTTCATAATATTTACTTTAGTTAATTATCTAACATTTAAATTACCCCCATCACTTCTTTAAGGTCAGAGGGCAGCCCTGAAAGGCTGCTACAGGCAATTCATTCCATTCTTCAATGGTCCAATTAATAAAAGAACATTTTCCTAAGTTGGTTGCTCTTCTAAGGTTTCCACATCTTCCTAAGAAGGCAATGCTGAGCTAACTTCAGCTTTTCCATTTGACTCAGCTTCTGGAACAGTTTCTGTAGTTGGTGAACTGCTTTCTTTACGGGGCTGAGCGTTTTTATGCTTGTAAAAATCCTCGGATAAACACCCTTCTTCAAAAGTCGTCTTTTGTTGTTAAACTGAGCAACAAAGTCTTCAGTTCGAAAATGCTTTGAACACACCTTGGTGTGCTTTGTTACTGATAGCTTCTGTATATCCATTTTTTTTTCATACTGGATCAACAGGAAAGGAATGAAAGTTTACATCAATTTTCGAACCATGTCTGTCATTTATATTACAGCCGGGAATACAACATTGATGCGCCATCTGGCACTTACCTTTCGCTGAAGGTATTCACACGTCACACAAGTCAAATAACTTTATTATTATTATTATTATTATTATTATATATACGGAACGTCTGACTTCCCTTAACCACTCGCCTCTCACCTAGACGGCCTAGGTTCGATCCCAAGCGACCGCATTGTGAGATTTGTGGTGGACAAAGCGGCGCAGGGGCGAGGTTTCCCCGGGTTCTCCGGTTTCCCCCGCTATCACATTCTACCGGTGCTCCATCTCCAATCATGTATCATCAGTGTCATCGCCTGCATTGCCATAGTAGTAAAAGCGAGCGTTAAACACTATCAGCATGTCTTCCCTTAGCCTGCCCCCGACGTCTTCCATGTTCTGGAAATGCTGCATACCTACAGGTACCCTTTGGCAATGGAAAAGCCCTCAGTCGGGTTGGTCGAGTGATTTTTACTTTCTATTACAACGTGCTGTTTACTGTACATAGTAGGTGGAGAAGATATTGCATTCCATCTAACAATTCGATGCCGGGATTTCATCTGAAATACATGTTTTAAGGTCTCCTAAATCCAAAGAAAGCATTTTACAGTATCTACGTCTACACGTAAGATGCACATAGTAGGTAGAGTAGGTATTGTATTCCACCCAAAAATTTGATACCGGATTTCATCGGAAATACATGTTTTGAGGTATCTTGAGTCCAAAGAAAGCATTTTACTTTTTCAACGTCTATATCTGCTTAGCACATACTAGATAGAGAAGTATTGTATTCTACCCATAAACTCGATACTAAGATTTCACTGAAAAGTTATGTTTTGAGGTCTCCTGAATAAAAGAGAAAAATATCCGCGCGTGTATGTGTGTCTTTGGACAGTATAGCTTAAAAAGAAAAAGTGCATTAAATACCAAACCTGGTATTTATAAGTTTAGAATCTTCCAAGCATGCGACACGAAGATTTTCACGAAAATACCCCACCGCAAGCTAACCTTTATATGGAAAAAATTGTTGAAACTTCTGCTTTTCTCAAAACTGGCTAAACAATTTTGATTAAAATACCACATATTACGTATAGTTACATGAAAAACAAAATTGAATTTTCCAGGTTTAAAGACCTCTTCATTCTGGATGACTTTTGTATAACTGGTAAGCCGTAAGGGATACACAAAAACTTATTGCACAAAAGTGCATATCTCGTTAAAACACACAATATAAGTCACATGCATTTTTTTTTTTTTTTTAGTAGAGCTAACCTTTGGCGAGAATATTCCTTGTTTCAAATTTAAAATACTTAAACATTTTCTCAAACCTGAAGTCGAAATTGATTTCATATCTCTTGTGCTTTACTCCTGGCCATGCAAAGAGAATCGAATTTCAATTGTTTCACTTAGCGATCAGGTTCTAAAGGACTTGACTATCGTATTCCCATTTCCCTTCTACTTACAAGGTACTACGTAATAATACAATTTCTGATAACATTTATCTGGATTAGCAGGATGGAGATAAAAGATAACATTTTGTAAGAGTAATTTGTTTACAGAACCAGCAGAGAACGTCATATGAGCTGAACATACCAGATTTTCATAAATAATTGTGGCACTTGGTATGTTCTTTGGTTCCATAATTATTTAATAAAATAAAAACTACATAATGTTCACATAATGCAAACTTCTTTAGCATATACAATAAAGCAAGTTTCCGCACGCACGGGCTATCAATTAAACACTTTGGGAAATACGCAAAATCTGCGAACATCAAGAGAAAAAAAAATATCTGATGTGTTCCATTCATATAACTTTCGCTTCCTGTTCTGCAAACAAAATATTCTTACAAAAGATTATTCTTTTATTCGCATCATGCTAATCAATATATACATTAGCAGAAATTATCTTATCTCTTGCCTCCTTGTAAGTAGAAGGTAGATAAGGAAATACACTAGGCTAAAGTGACAATCAAATCTATTAAAAGCTGGTCGTTATGTGAAACAATTGAAAATCGGTTCTCTTTATATGTCGAGAAGTAAAACAAAGGAGATACGAAATAATAAATGACTTTCCGTTAGCGAAAATTTTAATTAGTTTAAACATCCATTAAGAAGAAATATCTCGGAAAGGGTTGACACTACAGAAAAATTATATACATGGCATAAATTATGCGTTTTTAACGAGATTTACCATTTTTGTGTAGTTGGTTTTCGTCTATATCCTACGGTTTAACAGTTATAGAGAAACCATCTAGAAAGAAGAGGTCTTCAGAGGCTATTCCCAGGAAATTCAAAATATATATTTCGTTTGTCATGAAAATATCTTAAACATCTGGTATTTTAATAAACATCGTTAGAAGCATCTTTTTAGAAAATAAAAATTTTCGAAAAACTTTCCATGTAAAGGGTAGTTGGGGATGGGGGATTTTCTTGAAAATCTTCGTGTCGCATCGTTGGAAGGTACTACACTAAAATATCAAGTTTTATATTTAACTAACTTTTTGTTTTTGTGTTATGCCGTCTACACACATGGATCTTTTTCTAAAATGCGTTTTTTTTGGACTCAGGATGCCTTAAAACACGTATTTCCGTTGAAATATCGATATCGAATTTTTGTGTGGAATACAATACTTTCTCTGGGTCGTCTCCTTAGCGCGGTGGTAGCGTTGCTGCTTGCCAAGTCGGAGATCTGTGTTCGATTCCCATTACCGGCGTGGGGATTCTTCCCCCGCTGTGAGACCTGAACCGGGGTGCACTGAGCCTCGAGAGGTCCCTGGGAGGCCAATTGAGGAGCTACTTGATGGAGAAATAGCGGCTCCAGATCATGAGGACCGCATTAACCGGCCGGGGGAGTTCGAGGCGCTGACCACGTCTCACCCTCCAATACTGCACCCCATCCATGACGTCTGTCATGGACCGAATTGGGGGAAGCAGTGGCTGGGCGGTAGGCCAAGGTTCCTTGTGAGCTGTCGTGCCATGGAGTTATTACAATACTTTCTCCACCTACAATGTATGTAAGTTGTAATACTGCTAGAGAAAGTGACAATCTTCTCAGTTAATATAAAGTGTTGGTTCACTGGTTTCTAACGTTTTCTCTCCTTATATAATTAGTTGTCAACAAATTTAAATATAACAACGGAAATAAAACTTTTCTTACATGTTTGAGTAACCAGAAATTTCAATGCGTACCTACATCTATAAAATTAGAATAAATATTATTCAGGGGGTTGACAAGTATTTCATTACAATACACATTGTCTTTGATAAATGGAATTGAAGAAACAGATACATTGCAGAATTGATTATCACTATTTGTTCTGTTTACTGAAGTGTCACATCATGAACATTTAGGTTTATTTTTTGCAATAAAATGCATCGGTTTTTTGTTGCGTTTTATCGTAAGGAATTCTGTGCATGAACTATTTCTATTATGTGTGGCAACAACAACTACTTCCTACTCCATGACATTTGTACTAACAGCCAAGGTTTTCTTCGTAATCATGTTTTTATAACTCAATATGTTTCTATTAAAGTAGAAGGCTTTGCAAGCCCTTTTCAGTCTTTTAGTAATTTATGAAGATAGAAGGAGTTTATAGCCCCCCTCCCCCGTCCGTCAGAATCAATTGGGCTTTTAGATGGTGAAAGAATTATCAAAATCGGATGAGTGATCTTTGATAAAGTATTATTCTACAAACACACACACACACACACACACACACACATATATATATATATATATATATATATATATATATATTCGCACAAAATTGTCACTTAGTATACTATTATCTAGTACAGATGACAGTTTTTATCCATCTCCAACTTGCATTGCAATCGAAATAATTTTTCAACAGTCATCTGGATTAAGTCTCCAAAATTCTCTCAATATTGTTGTTGTCATTTGTATGCCTAGGGTATGCGTGTGTGTGTATGTGAGTGAGAGAGAGAGAGAGAGAGAGAGAGAGATCGGAGGAGATTCCGCACACTGGCTTAGTGTACGTTAAGCCCCAGGAGGAAAGTATGTGATAGGAGTCATTTCAAAGGGTGGCCGAAACCAGACTGCGGAGGAAGAGCCAGAGTGGAGGGTCCCGAAAATATTTCAATCAGTTCATCATCCTGACGCGGGGAACACTAGGAGCCCTCGCCTCAGGTCTGACCAAACTCTTTGGGCTAAACAATTTCTAACGTCATCCCGTCGCCGAGAGCTGTGAATTCCAGGGCGCGGTCACCACCACGGAAGGGTGACCCCACCACAATCCTTTCCGACACTTAAAACGCTGAAAGAGACCGGTTGGATGAAATGAAGGGACAGAAAGTTCGAGGGAATGAAGAAACTTCCCCAGCGTTTGCCTAGTGACCCGGGAAAACCCCCGGAAAAAAAAAAAACATGGGTCAGAGAGGTAGGCCGCGGGAATCGATCCCACAACCTCCTGAATGCTAGTCTGAGACAAAACGCCTGAGCCGCCTGGTTCCATCCTGGGGTTTCTTACATAGTGTCTGTTACCAAAATTTACTGCTCTACGATTGGTCTGCATCTGGTTTTTAGAATCATCTCCGAAGTGACAGGGGGGCGAAACCGCAAAAATTGTTGATATAAATTTAAGTCGGTCTAACCATTCAGCTTGTACTTACATTGTTGTTTCAGAATAGCGCGCGAAATGGCTCCACCGTAACGTGTGATGCTCACATTAAGGGGATCTAGGGTTTGAATCCCGTTGGATGGGCCACTATGATCTTGGGATTTTTCTCAGATTTTCTTGGTTAGTCGAATACTGGTGAAGATTATATAACGCAGCCTATTTTCCTGTCATTTTGTTTCCTTGTCATGATTAGGGTTGAAGGATCAGGCGAATGGATGGCGAGTGAGGTGGGTAGCGGTGGGGTTTGCTTTGAGGAACTATCTGCTTTAGCGTTCGGTGTGGGACGGCTCCTCAAACAGACCTTTCTGGGGAGATAGGTAGTCCTGTGGGGGCGAGGTGGTCCCGTCGGCGCCGACGACAGAATGTAATATCTGGAGGCGCTAGGAAACCAGCTTGTGTTTGAGCCTGCACCCGGATCTGATCCCTCTGTGACCTTCGCTTCATCCCTTCCTCCTAGAGGTTACCAAAAGCAAGCCTTCTTGTGCTCTAAGTGTCGAAAACGTTCTCCACTTTCTGGCGTTCAAATTCGTGTTTCAGGATTGTATCAGAACTTAAGTAACTAACCGCATATAGAACTGACCTTCCAATCTGATATACACTCATGTAACTAAGTGTATATTACTAGGCTTGGCAAATTTAAACGCATGCCAATGGCTGTGTTACAAAGACTTCCATTGCCAATGCTTAGGTTTTTTTTCTACTGTCTCCGAAATAACGCCTTCCTATAAAACACGGAGATAACGTTGCAATAATATTTTCTGTCGAGATTTATATTAAGAATTTGATCAACACCATTAAATAAACCATTTAAGAGAAATCTCCAGGAAATGAACACAAATATTGATATTATACAATTTGTAAAACGTCTGAAATGATGGGCGTGGTCCAGTGTATGAAATGTAGAATATGGCTTCACAAACATGAGGAGTAAATTAAAAATAAAGACAGCAAAAGATAACTAAATAAAGCACATAAAAAAACAGAAAACAAAAATCTTATTCCTTTATCTACATCATACTAATCGAAATAAATATTAACAGAAATTGACCTATTACTCGCTTCCTTATAAGCAGAAGGGAAATAAGGGAATTCATCAGGCGAAAGCCATAGTCAAATATTTTAAAAGCTGGTGGTCATGTGAACAATTGAAGCTCCGTTCGCTTTGCATTGTCAGCAGTAAAACAAAAGAGATGAAACAAACAAAAGGTGACCTCGTTTGAAAAGCGTTACGCAGTTTAAAACGGAAATAAATAGTAATCTTGGAAACGGTGAACTCTGCAACAAAAATGCATATGACATAAATTGTGTGTCTTACATTTTTGTGCTGTAGGTTTTTTGTCTATTTCTTACGGTTTACCAGTTATGAACAATTCAGCAAAATCCATACAGAATGAACAGGTTTTCAGAAGCTATTCGCAGAAAATTCAAGATAAACATTTTGTGGTGTATATATCTTTAACATATTGTATTTTACTTAAAATTAGAACCATTTCTGAGAAAAACATAATTTTTTTTCATGTAAAGGATAGTTTGGGGTCGGGGAATTTTTCTGAAAATCTTCGTGTTGCATCCTAAGAATATACTAAACTTAAATACCAAGTTTGGTATTCAACGGTCTTTTAGTTTTCGAGCAAGCTGTCAACACACACGGACCTTTGTCAAAGTTTTTGTTGTTGTTGTTGTTGTTTGTATTTTTTTTAGCTCAGGGAACCTCAAAACATATATTTTCGGCGAAACTTTGATACCAAATTTTTGGATGGAATACAGTGATTTCTCAATCAACTACGTACATAGTTCATGTACTTGAACCAGGCACCATTTAATGACGCCGGGCTAAGCCTTTCAAATTATAATTGCGGCATGTTTTAAGTTTTTCAGGTGAACGCGATAATTTTCTTTTTGTTCCATTTAGATGCGGCCGAGCCAGCTGGCTCAGGCGTTTCGTCTGGGACTGGCATTC
Organism: Hymenopus coronatus; assembly: GCA_030762935.1. Lineage (NCBI taxonomy): Eukaryota > Metazoa > Arthropoda > Insecta > Mantodea > Hymenopodidae > Hymenopus > Hymenopus coronatus. The sequence goes on from CM060900.1 coordinate 62,779,986, forward strand.
GGGAAGGAGTGGGTGCGATTCCCGCGATCGACCTCTCTAACCCATGGGTTTTTCGGAGGGTTTTCCCGGATCACCACGCAAAAGCTGAAGAAGTTTCTTCGTTTTTCCGAACTTCCTGTCCCTTCATTTCATCTCCATTCCATTGCAACCGGTCTCTATTAGCGTTTAGTCAGATAGGCTGCGTGGAGGCGCCCTTCTGTGGTGGTGAATACGCTTTGGAAATACAGCTGTGGGTGACTGGGTGGTGTTGGAGTCGTCTGTAGGACTTGGGAAGTTCATTCAGGCCCAAAGCGCCGGTTCCTGACGATCCCTGCGTTGAGGTGAACTACTTGGACAATGTTACGGACCCATCATGGAGGCTCTTTCGCCGCGGTCGGTTTCGATCATCCGTCGAAATAATCTCATATCATCCTATTCTCCCGGGGTCTGATGCACAATAAGCCCTGGTGACTGCAGTGTGGAACTCCCTCCGGATTGTAGCAACCAAGGTCATATAGACAGCTTCTTCTTTGGAACAATTATTGCTCACTCATTTACTGGTGGTGTTTATCTTTGGTGAAGTATATTTAATTATACACATACACATTCACACTCTCATTCATACTTTCACACTCTGGGGAGGATGGGGAATAATCCTAGCTAAGGTAAATCCCCAACGCCAGCTAGGAATCAAACCCGGGACCCCTCGAACAGCAGGCCGATGCTCTACCGAATGAGTTACTAGGCTAGCCAACCAAGAAAGTTCTGTTCGGCTAACAATACAGTTTTTCTATGTGATGTTTCTTCAGAATAACATTCAAGTAGATCAATTTTTGATCAATGTATTATTATTATTATTATTATTATTATTGGCGCCGTGGTCGAGTGGTTAGACCACTCGTCTCCCACTTAAGCGGCCTGGGTTTGCTCCCAAGCGCCCGCATGTGGGATATGAGGTGGACGAAGCGGCGTCTGGGAGGGTTTTCTCCGGGTCCTCCGGTCTCCCCCGCCACACATTCCAACTGCTCCATCATCACATTTTCTATCATCCTTGTCGCTTGCAATTCATATCATCCACTTCCTCGCGCTCATGCCGTTCCTTTCGCTCGTCCCAAGTTCTCCATTCTGTGGTTTCGTGCCGTTGGCTCTCCGGCAGGCTTCTGAGGCCTAGGCATCCACTTGTAAGTCCTAGGGGGTGTCAATCTTAAAAATACGTGGAGGATAAGCCATGAAACACTTATTTTTCTTCTTATTATTGCTGATCAGGGTGGTCAAGGCGATTGTTGTCACAAAATCACCGGTAGTACCGTAAATTCATCGTTAGTTTTGGCAAACACTGTTAAATACCACGCTTCGCCATTGCCTGTCTATTATATACAATGCTACATAGTTGAAGTTTCAGTGAACATAAGACGGTAAAATAATTCACGCGAACAATTCGATTCTTAATTTGCCTGGATGAGATTACTTCCGCGGTTGTTCATACTTTAGACGGTCAATGCCAAACCTCTAGTAACTAATTATTGTAGCAAAGACCTTCAAATTTGGTGTACCTTACACAACACCACGCATGACCGCCGCCGGTCTGACAACATAGCACCAATCAAGAAAACAACATGACAAACAAAAACGAGGCTGTGGGTCATTCACAGAACTTTCTCTACCCGTTAACGTTTATTTATGTAACTTCTACAAACGGTAATTCAGAAAGCTTATTTTCTACCTACCTAATGCTAATCGAGATAAACGTTCATTATACATTTCGTTATAGGTAAGGATACAGTGGAAGAAGGCGAGTCAGCTATTTACTTTCCCTTTCACGTATATACAGGTACATAGTGGATAGAGAGAATATTGTATTTCACCCAAAAACTCCATAACGGGATTTCACCAGAGCGTTTGGAGGACCCATGAATAATAAAATAATTGTTAGAAAAAGTTTCTATGTTTGGGTGCGGGCAGCACAACTCAAAAACGAAACGTTGGTTAAATATCAAACTTGGTCTTTAAGTCTTCCAAGAATGCGACATGAAGATTTTAAGGACAATCCCCCAACCCTATACCTTTTACATGGACCATTTTTCAAAAATTTAGATTTTCTCAAAAATGAATAACGATTTTTATTAAAGTAGCATAAGTTTAAGATATTTTCACGACAAAAGAAATGTATATCCTGAATTTTCTGGGAATAGCCACTGAAAAACTCTTCGTTCTGGAAGTAGACAAAAAACTTACTGTAAAAAAAAATGCAGATCTTATTATAATACACAATTTATGTCATATACATTTTTTTTGTAGAGTTAGCCGTTTCGGAGATATTCCTTGTTATTGGTGTACTTTACACTACTTAAACTATTCTCAAACGTGAAGTTATCTTTCTTTTCATACCTCTTGTTTTACGCCTGGCCTTTGAAAGAGAACCGAATTTAAAATGACAAGCGCATAACGACACCTTTTAAAAGATATGACTGTCGCTTTAGCCCAGTGTATTCCGTTGTTTCCCTAACTATTTATATGGAACTAAGTAATAAGACAATTTCTGGTAATGTTTATCTTGATTAGCATTATGTATACGAAATAATAACTCTTTGTAAGAATAGTTTGTTTGCAGAACATTTAGAGAAATATGTGAATGGAACACATCTGATTTTCAAAAAAGTGGAACGCTATGTAACGGTTTGAAATGCACACTCCAAGAAAAACAAAATATCGATTTCCCACTTTAAAAACAAGTGTACGATTTTGACAATTCAAACCAATAGCAAAGATTATCTTGGAAATTATTGATATCCCCCTGCCAAAAAAAAAAAAAAAAAAAAAAAAAATGGGTGTTTATATATATATATATATTTCCCATAAGCTATTATTTCTTTTAATAAAAAATGTGTCAATCTCTCATAGTTTACGAATTATAATTATCATTGAGAATGAAGAAGACTTCAGAAATTATTTCAAGAAAATACATAATATGCATTTTGTCATGAAAATAATTGAAGTATATAGCATTTTAATCGGGAGCTGTCGCCGAGTGGTTAAACAGCTCACCTTGGCGCCCCGGGTTCGATCCCAGGGGGTCACATGTGGGATTTGTGGTTGACGAAACGGCTTCTGGGCGGATTTTCTCCAGGTTCTCTGGTTTCCCCCGCCATCCATACATGCTACCAATTACTCATCTTTCCTTTCACCCCTTTCACGGTCATTTCATATGATCCACTTCCTCACTTTTACACCAGGCATCGGTCTGATCACGGATCCTGGCAGCTCTCTCTGATCCAGAGTCCATCTGTTCCTCAACAGGCACTGGCTTGTAAATCGTAGGGGATATAAGTTCTAAGTACGAGGAAGATAAACAGAGAAAGAAGAAGAGCAATTTTTGAGAAGATAAAAAGAACAACAATTTTCCATGTAAGAAGTCTGGTTTGGGTGGCGAATTATATCGAATACTAGGAAAACACTGGACTTGAATACCAAATTTGGTATTAACCGATGTCAAGCACAAAACACCACAAAACACCACCGGCTAGACAGTCAATCTACGACTGGTATAGAAAATTCGAGACAACGGGATGTTTGTGCAAAGGGAAGAGCTCGGGAAGACCAAGAGTTTCGGAAGAAAACGTTGAACGTGTTCGTTATGCCTACATAAGAAGCCCACAGAAATCGACATCTAGGGCAAGCATGCAATTACAAATTCCACAGCAAACTGTATGGAAAATCCTGCGGAAGCGACTGCACATGATGCCTTACAGATTACAGATGTTGCAGTTTCTGAGTGAAGAAGATAAAGTCATACGGCGTGACTTTAGCATCGACATGTTGCGACATGATGAAGACGATGCTGGTTTTTGTGAGCGCATCATTTCATTTTTGTGGTAACGTGTTCTAAAATGTCGTTGGACAACAGTTGCTGATTGCGTTCTAGCAAATTCCAACACGCAATATGCCTTTTCCACAGGATTTTCCGCCATTTCAGCTTCTGCAACAACAAACAAAACACTACAGCGTTACCAATAGTAACAAACGAAACTTTGAGAGTTTCTCAACATACCTCCAAAATAATTAGGTTGCTATCTCTAATAGTTTTTGTTTTACAGGCAGTTGAAGTTGTCTATTTCTTTTGTAGTAACCCTGTATATTCCATATATTCTGTTTTAGAGAGACTTACTTAATTTATCTTTATGGACATTTTTTCTACTTCTTATGGTGCACCAGTTATAGGTACAGTTCCCCCCTCGGAATGAAGATATCCTTTCAGACTGTTTTTAGGAGAAATTCATGATATACATTGTGATGTAAATATTTTATATGTGAGGTATTTTAATTAAAATATTTATAGGAATTTATTAAATAAAAAAAAAAAGTTTTCATGTAAAGGAATAGCTTGGGAGGTTTTATTGGAATCTTCGTGTCACATCTATGGAAGCTACTAAACCCAAATAACAAATTTCTCTGTCATTTTCATGTACGCACACGTGCACACACACACACACACACACACTTGAAATATAAAGGATTTTATAGAAAATAGGGCATGACTTTTTCATACACGTGTATTTAGAAACGCAGACTTCTGGAAAGAACTGAGATATGTAACTGATGATTGAAATAATAATAAATTTGAGGGGATTAAGGATTGGAAAAACCTAGGTATTGACTGTGTGGAGAATTAGACAAGTGTTGCCGCATTTAAATTGTCAACTTGCAGACGCGAACAGGTGTGGCACAAAAAAAAAAAAAAAAAAAAAATCAAACAGTTGTGACAGAAAAATAGTAATGAGTAAGATATCGAACGAGATATATCAGGAGGTAAGTCTGTGGACCGCATTTGGGTGGTCCAGTGCTCAATCTCTGCAACCATCCACTTCGTGGTTTACCTTGGTTTGAAGGGGAATTCTGCGGTGTTTCATCATTTACCACAGCTTTCCTGTCCATTTTTTCCTTGTATCACACGACGGGTTGGGGCTGGGCCGTGGTGTGTGGTGTGTGCTCTGTAAAGATTTCTTGCTGGTGTCGTTGTAGGTCTGTAGGTCTGCCTTCGGAAACTTTCGGGGCAGGGCCCTTTAGTTGTGCCCGGGCAGCGTCAGATGCGTTCCGTCTGAAAACGTTAGGGACTCCGTACTTGCACCCTTCGTCATCCGGAACTGCTCGCCGTTCGGGTCTCTCCCCTCATCCCTACCTTCCAGGGGTCACATAAGTCGCAAATGGCCACAAAAGCCTAGGTGAAGTGCCCTGCCCCAGCGCCTGGGGGCCCCATTCGTAATGATCGTTTTCCTTATCCTTAATGGGGAAGATCCTCAGAAATAAAGGATATAGAAATATAAAATTCGTGCAAGAATACTTGGGCAAAGTTAAAATGAGTAAAAAAATAAGAGTGCCTTCAGGGGAAGAAAATTCCGCTGTAGATAATTTCGTCCGGTTTTACTACTTGTGGCACCGCAGGCGATGACACTGGTGATATAAGGAATGAAGATGGAGCACCGGTGTAATGCGATGGCGGGGGAAACCGGAGAACCCGGTCTAACCATTCGGCCATGGCGCGGCCCAATTCCGTTATAGAGAAATAGTAATTTAACTATATGAATAATCAAATGAAGAGATCTTAAGGGTCATCAATACATCAACGTCCTGGAGTTACAATGTACTGGGACCTGTGAATTTTACACAAGCTTCCTTTGGGTATTGCCCTCCATACTAGCCTCTAAAATCCAAGATTGCAGGTTCAAACCTGGCGGAGGGTAATGGCTTTTTTCGGAAGCAAAAATCCTTAGCATGGCTTTCTTCGGAAGGGAAGTAAAGCCGGTGGTCCCGTGCAATGTTTATTTACACGTAAAAAATACCTTGAAAGAAAAAGGTTTCTGGGAAAAATTCCACCGTTTTGCATCTGCAAGTCATAGTTTTCTGTGGGTGACTAGCCAATTCCTCATCACAATGGTGGCGCATAGCGGCGAACTCATGAACTAGAAATTCAAATCCAATCTAGGAAACATTGTAACGATGCCCTATGCTCCACTTAGGAGCTACAGGAAATTAACTAACTTTATCTGAGTGATTAAGATCAAAAAGAGGATCCTCCCTTTAATGGCTAAGCAGGACTGCCAAACCAAGCCACCTCTCCAAGGAGAGAGGCCCATGTCCCTAGGCTTATACTAATACTAATACTAATTTGGGTGCATGGATGGGCTAATGAGAATTTTCTTGGCACCAGGAAGCATACTGTTCGCCAGCTGAGTTGGATATTCATATACCCATAAATTCAAGCTCATAGATTTCTTATGCACATTACTACAATAATCACATTCCTTCATCAGAGAAGATGTTGAAAATGATAACCTGTGCCACCATACATCTCTTAAATCTTTTAAGAAAATTTGCACTAACCTCATTAACTCTTCATGGTCATGTAAATAAAAGCATTCCTTGGGCCATAAAATGAATTCAATGATAGTCATTGGCGCCTTCAATAAAATTATCTGGCAACCAATTACAGAAATTAACTCTACAAACACTATTGTGTGCTTGCAATTACAGAACTACAGTTTCTTAAAAGTTTAGTGGCATTTCAGTCGAAGTTTGCAAACTCTCTGGCTATTGTGACAATTTTCTGAGAGATTTCTTTGGATTTCCTTGTAAGTTTTCTCTGAAATCATTGAGGTTTTCCTCTGTAATAAAAAGGTTTCTTAATTTGAGTAACTCATGTTGCCCTAAATCTATCCACAAGATTATGAACTGCTTCTCTATGCAGCATGCAAACACCAGGGAATCTGCCTATAAACCACCATCTCCTTTTCTATTCAAGTTCATTGTCATATAAGAGGAATCTTATTTGAGGATTCTGTATGCTAAAGTACATAGATTCTTTGGCATTATGATAGCACTAACACACTAATATCAATGAAATGCATGGTCTCTCTGTACAGCACACATTTGTGTCAACTAATTAACTGACACATGCAGAGGAGAGAAAGTGGAGGGCGAGAAGAAGCTGTTAGAAACAGTATGGTGCATGACAAGCAATTTCCCATAATGTGGTCAAGTGCCAAATAAAAAAAATGGCGTGTTATTTATGGACGCTCTTTAACTGCTGTGGTTCTCAGCGTCCCATTCTATATTGGGTGTGAAAGACCGCTTAATTTTGCTCAGATGCCTCTCAATCAGGCTTGAGGTTCTTTTACGTGCCGTAAATCTACGACACGGGACCAACGGATTTACTTCCCTTCCGAAGGAAGCCATGCTAAAGATTTTTACACCCGAAAAAATCCATTGTCCTCTGCCGGGTTTGAACCCGCGACCTTGGGTATATGAAGTTAGCATGGTAACCATTACACCACGGAGGGCAACTGCCAAATAAAAGGTCTGTAGTTACGAAACTCATGACTTTTGTTTAAGTGCTTTATCTCATAATATGGTTTGTTTTATTAATAAATACTGCATACTTTCATCCAATGTTAAACTCAGTTCAGAAGGACACCCGTGGTGTTACTGTATAGGTCATGAAAAGTATGCAACTAATACTATGTCTCAAGTATTGGCAATCTGTTAAATGATGGTTGATCTTTCATGAGATTTTTACCATTTATCTAATTTTGTCAGTTACAGAGTTCTTGCACCAAGGCATGGAAATACTGAGGAAAGATTAGATGAAAAAAGTCTAGGAGATTAATTTGATATTCAGTTTTTTCTTTGTTCCTTTTATGTCAGATTTTAAAGCATTACTTTTTAAAACTAAAACAGCATAAATGAGTGAGATGGCTCGATAGTAACATTGAGGCTCGTATTCATAAAGTTCTGGGATTGATTCCCAGTGGCTGCCCACTCTGACCATAGGCTTTTTGTAGTTTTCCCTGATTATTTGGGTGAATACAAAGGTGGTGTATTGTGCTGCAGATTTCCTCTTCCCCATTCCATCCTATTTCATTTCCTCTTGTAAGCTTCAGGTTGACTCAGGGCAGGGCAATAGTCGGTGCTGGACAGATGAGGTAGAGGCTTGTGCAATGGAGCTTCTTTTCAGCCCCGACAGATAACCTTTTGAGCCTCCACTGCTGAGTCAAGTTTTCCTAGTTCCCCTGAAGAGATGCCTCTGAGTGACCCTCCTGTGTCCTGGTTAAACATTTGTTAGAGAACTCTGCATGCCTCTGTCACATGCGCCGACCTGTCCTGCAACCCTTAGTCTCCTGCAATTCCCTCACCTCATCTGTTCCTCCCATTTTTATTGTAAACATTTATTTAACAGCATGGTACATTATACTTATTAGTAGGGCCCCTGAAATTTCGCGAACGCATTTTTTTCGCGAATTCTTTAAAAATGACAACAGAAGGTTTTTTAAATGTCAGCAGGATCTCCATGTTTCAATGAATGAACTGTATGTAAACAATATTCAACAAAGTTTCGCGAATAAAATTCTTTTCGCGAATTTTGAGCATTTTTAGCTTTTGTGCGATATTTTGCACGAAATAGCACTTAAAATTCTATTTCCGTGCGTTAACTCCACCAAAAAGCACATTTTACGTTCGATATGATATTCAAAATCGATTTATATCGAATGTGAACTAAAATCTATATTTTCTCATACCCAGCGCTGTCGATGTTGAACGATGAAACTACAATCGATTTTAATCGATGACGTAATTGCCTGCAAACAAGGCGACGCTCTCGACCTTGAAGTCACATCTCACCCGCCTGGGTAATGCGGTTACATTCAACAGGTCGTGAATTCGAATCTCGCTTAGGGTGAGTTACCGAATAAGTTTTCTTTTTTTCTTTTTTTTTCGGGGGTTTCCCTTATCCTGAGAAGATATATGTCGAGTAACTTTTAAGTTCCATTGATCCCGAGATCATTTGAGTATCATTTCACCAATTTCATTTATCGTCCGATACCAAAGGACGTTAAGCTAAAAAACAAAAAACGGTTTCATCTCGTCCATCTGATGATCTGTTTGCCTCCTAATCTGAAGCAAGAAATGAAATAGTACCGCTGGATGTGTTTTTAAACCAAGCACATACTCGTGTGCATCCACCGGAAATTCATCGTACTGTTTTTAAACTCGTCGCCGAGATCCATCAACTCGTTCCTATTTTCAGCGTAGGATGGATCGCTTGACCATCGGTTGCATCGTCCTCGAGAGACGAATGAAAGTGATGGAAAGTCCCTTAACGCAACTAAATTGTAAACAATCGAATCGTTCTTCATTTCAACGGAAAACAGAGATCGCAAATTCCATTACTGCAATCCATCGCTCATCGGTTCGATGAATAAAAAATTTGCCCGCCTACGTGTGTGATAGGTGTTATCAACTGCAGCACAGCTTAAACAACGATGATGGATGCTTTTCTTTTAAGACAACATACCTAACATAATACATTGTTGAATTTTCGTAATGGGTTTGGGAGAGGGGAGAACGAAAATTTCCGGCTATGTGTGCGATGGGAGATAACAGCAGCGGAGCTTGAGCGACGACGATGCATACATTTCCTACTTAAACATACCTACACATGGTTGTTAACATTTTAGGTTCGTATTTGCGCGGAAAATCACATAGGAACTAAATAAATACAATACAAACAAATTTTTTCCAACGAGAATGCTAACAGCTAACTTTACGGCACGAAATGAAACACACAAAAACCTGCTGTATGCATCACGACCTTGGTCATACAATTTCCTCCGTGTTTCACCACTGCTGTACCCGCGAAGTTTGAAACTTACCTTTTCTCGTATGCTGTTGGGAAAGTATAATGAGAATGCAAGACGATCCCCCCCCCACCTCCACCCAGTTCTCAATATTAATATTTTTGGAAAAAAAAATATTGTCTTGTATTCGAATAAATACTGTACATATTACTTTAATCTCTGGCTTAGGCACTTGTGCTGAATTTTAAGGACCTATACTATTGAACTGACTTGGAGATATTCCCACAACATAAACCTGTAGAACACATATGCTCCGCATGTGGTCAAGCAAAAGAAGGAGGAAGTAAAATTGGTTTTCAATGGCCAAAAGGTGTCCATTGTGTGTCATTTTGTGTTTATTGTGTTGCTGAGGTTGTTGAGCTGTGCTGCTGAACAAAACGTATTTCTTGGTGACATCAAGATGCTACAAAATGCAAATACAACAGAGTGTTCTAGAGCAGTATTGGCAGTCCGTCAATAGTTTGACATTCAGTATGACAATGTTGCTGGCCTTGTCACAGATTCTGCAAGGCTCATGACTTCATGTGCACAAATGTGTGGCGTGCTCTGCCCTGCAATGATCCATGTGCAATGTTGGGTAGTGAGCATATGGTCCACACAGTTACAAGAACTAAATAAATGTGTGACAAATGCAAAGGTGCTATTTTTGAATGCCAGGAAAAAGAAACACTAATACACATTTCTTTTCTCCGGGATGTTACTTGGAAGAGGAGACGAAGATAACAGCTTTTCCATCACCAGTGATGACCAGATGGAATTCTTGGTATAAATCTGTGTTCTATGTGGTGATCATCTATACAAGATTTGGCCAACTTCTGCAAGTCGATGGCCTTGCCAGATGGAGGTACTGCTGTGCGTTTTTTTTTTCTGAATTGCAAAATAAGAAGGTTGCGAACATCACTGCCAGTGCTACCTTCCTTAGAGAGCACAGCCAGATGATTATATATGCCATAACCACCTTAGCAGGATCTTCATATTCCTTTTGTCACAAAAACTACAAAGCAGAATTGCTGATATTCTCAGCAACTTCAGATTGGCTGTTTGATCCTAAAACAGCTGCAGCCATCAGTATTCTCAAATCTGAGATAAGGAAAGCTGAAGTTAAGCAAACCTTTGAAAATGTGGGGTCTCTCTGCGAGACAAAATTGACAAGAATTGCAACAACGGATCCTGCACAATTATTGAAAACATGGGCAAACTGTTTGATGAAAAAAACATTGTCAAAAACAATGAAGCAACTATATTGAAAATGTCAGCTGCCATGGAACTTCTTAAAAATCTGGACAGTCATGTGCTACTTTCTGAGTACTTGTGCTTTCAGACAATCATTAAAGAAGCCATTCTAAAGGGTGAAGTTGTGAATGTGCTTGACATTTTGCTCAGCAAGAAAGGAGAACATCGCACATTTGTTGAATGCTGTGTGAAGGCATTATGGATACCATACTCAAATGTAGATAGTGAATGTGCAACCTCCTCATGTGGACATATTTTGTCAGACTTGAGAACAAATGCCTCTCCAGAAACTTTGGAAATGGAGTTGAGTGTGTATTTTGGATCTGGGCAAAAAAGCTTGAATTTTGCGGTGTGTGTATGTAATCCTTTTTAAGTTATGTGGTATTGTAGTATTATGGTAAATTAGTATGTTATGTGTATGGAATTTAATTTGATTATGCATGCTTTGGTATAAGGTATTTCTTGTGTGTGCAATTTAAGATATAATTATGTATATTATGATTGGATTTGTGTATATTTAAATAAATAACTATAGAATAAAAAATAAAAGCATTTGAGTCGGTTTTTGTAACACAAACATCACTTAATTCTACTTACTGGGGACCGGTTTCGGGTAACAGTTGTTCCCATTTTCAACCCTTAATTCCGACTAAATCTTTCTTCGTTGGTGACGATGGGGATGGTGGTGTATTAACTGTGGAGGCATCTGTTGCTGGATCTATGAACTTCCAGAGGTTGCTGTAAGGTGGCAAATCAAAATTCATGATATGGCTCTTTTACTTCACGATGTAGATCTTCTCCCAGACATCTAATTCTGTGGGTTTATAAGCTGGTTTTAATAGTTTTAAATTTGGTGTGTTTATAAAACTATTAAAACCAGCTTATAAACCCACAGGATTAGATGTCTGGGAGAAGATCTACATCATGAAGAAAAAGAGCCATATCAGGAAATTTGATTTGCCACCTTACAGCAACCTCTGGAAGTTCATAGATCCAGCAACAGATGCCTCCACAGTTAATACACCACCATCCCCATCGTCACCAACGAAGAAAGATTTAGTCGGAATTAAGGGTTGAAAATGGGAACAACTGTTACCCGAAACCGGTCCCCAGTAAGTAGAATTAAGTGATGTTTGGGTTACAAAAACCAACTCAAATGCTTTTATTTTTTATTTAATCACATCACATCACTGTCACAAGCCTCTATGCATATTTGCAAGTTTTGAAAATAACTATAGTTTTTTTTATTTACCACTACCTGAAAGTATTGGCTGTTTTTAACCCGCTGAAAGCTAAATTTTTATACCGCCTTGCTTTAAATCTATTTACCATTTTTCTGGGGCCCTACTTATTAGTAATACTACATGCTCTAAGATATACAATTTATACATTTACAATATCTTAATACTTAAAGTTAATAATGTTATTGTTTATGATTTATGGTATTGCTTGATATAATGGTCAAGTTCTGAATAAGTTTATATATATATATATATATATATACACATATGGTATTCCTGATAATCTTTAAATGGTATTTGATGCTATTAACTGATGCTGCACTATAGTTCATCAAAGTTTATTTTGTTAACAACTTTAGAAAGTCCTTTATGTGAATTGAAACAAAATCTGTTATACACCCATTGGGGGTCAAGGTGCTTAGGTGTCCATTCTGTTAACTGGTCATGGTCATAGTCATTGCTAAGTCAAAACAGTGTAAACATCACATTCAATTTCATTGCTTGTTATCACAATGAATGTCATTTCCTTGAATCTAATATGAAAATGCTGATACTAATTTAGTATTTTTCTTTTAACAGGTGATGCTGTTCACAGTAGTGGTTGTGCCAAACCATGCTATTTATCCCGGATTTTTACCATATGGTGCCCCAGCAGTGCCATTCCCATATGTACCTTTTCAAAGATCACTTCCAGCACAACCTCTGTTTGCGTACTCTGTCCACACAGCAGTGCCACCAAATGTGCCAACAAGTGTGCCAGCAAGCGTACCTCAGAGGGCAGCTGCTAGTGAAGTTCGTTCCTTTTACTCTCCAACAGACAATACATACCAGGGGTACTCCTATCAAACCCAGTATGAGGATGGAGGAAAAAGTGAAGTTGTATTTGCCGTTGGACCAGAAGCAGAACAGATAATGAAAAAATCATTGGAATTTATTGATAGCATCATTCCAAAGGATTTTGGAAGACAATTCAATGCAAATGAGACAGACTCAACAAATGGCTCTTCATCTGCAATTCCACGAGTTTCTTCAAATAATGCCTTCACTCTTTTCAGCCCCAATCCATTTTTCCCTGACATAATTACCTCCTTTGTTAATACTATTGTTTCTGACAATGCCAGGGCCACCCAGAATGGTGAAGAGGCCCAAGAAAGTATGATACATGGAGATATTGCTGCTTCTCCTAAACCAAATGAAAGTATCAATTCAATCAGCAATAGCGATGAAAGCATTGACAGTAGAAGCAGTGCCAGCGAGAGCAGTACAACTATTGATAGCATTAGCAGCATAGCTGTCAGTGAAAGCAATAGCATCTCTGCAAGCACAATTAATACTGCTACTGAAAATTCTGCTATCTCTGCCACCACTATACCAACTACTACGATTAGTGCCACCATGATGTCCCCTACCACCACAGCCAGCAGCACTCTCTCCCAGATCACAACTATGACATCATCATCTATCAGTGAAGATGAAAATAATGACATCACAAGAACAGAAGTTTCCATCTCTGCCGAATCTTCTCCTGATTCGACTAAAACTACAGCCACAACTGCAGCTTCAGGTTCTGAAACTACAACAGAAGGAGCAATAGAAACTACAAGTGCATAATAGGATTGAACTGCCTTATGTATCCTCTAATTTAGCTTCAGCATCGGTTGGTACAACTTTATATTTCTTATATTGGCTGTACTTATATGTATTGTCAATTGAAGGATATTGGCAACCTAACATTATTAACTGTATTGTGACATCTGCTGCTTTCATAATTTATGTGTTTAAGTGCTGTTAATATCTTCTTTTCTCATTTCTTTAATACAATTACTTTCAAGAAAGCATTCTTTTTTACTTGTTTTGGACACTTCATTTTCTCAGCTCTAAAGTAAATATGTAAAAATGTTAAAGTCTTACAGTTTCTCAAGCATTTCAGTAGAATTAATAACCATTCTAGTTACATCCATGCCGAATTTTTAAAACTACTTCTTTTCACCATTTAATTTAATGATCATCATACTGTATTGGTATATTTGTATTAGGTAGATACTGGTATATTGGATCAATGTCTGAAGATGTAAAATACTGTTAAATATGTTATTAATATGTAATATAGGTACCAATAAAAGTTATAAGAAGTACAATTGACTGTAAATAATTCAATTTCAGGTATCTACAACAGAACTTAACCATAAAATTGCCATAAGTGCAAATTAATTTTCTATCATAGTTTCCTCAGGAGAAAAGAATACATATGTAAGGAAGAATTGTTCTTGCTATTTCAGGTTTGATTACTCTATTTGTTGACTGTTACATTTACTCTTATTTTGTTAACATAAATCATAATTTCATACAAAAAATATATTTACAACTAAAAGTGGATAAGATGTACTGTGGAACACAATATTGAATAAGAATTATGGTATAGTCCTCATGGATAAAAACATATTTTGGAAATTCAAGTAGAACTGAGTGAAAATAACATACATTTTTAAATATTATTATAATCTGGATATTTGTGTTGTTGTGTAAATCCTATGTGATTTCAAAAAGTAAAACTTGCATAATGATTTAACTCTAAGCTATTACTACCTACAAATCAGTTTTCATTTTTTTCTTTCTCTTTCCCTTCATCTTTGCTAGCCTATTAATGCTTTGTGTAAACTTGTTCACAAGATTGCAATATTGGATGGGGTCCTTATTGACTTGCCACACTAGACCAAAACTTTTGAAACAGTTTATTTTTCTCCAAGTTTCTGTGATTTAAGTGAGGCTTCTTGTGTAACATTCCTATATTCTTGATTTTTCTTACATTCACTGTAACATGGTAGGTTATGGAAGATAATGGAAGTACTATATTATGATTAGGCAGCTTTTGGAAAAGTAAGTGGCATTTATAATAGAATTACAAAGGAATAAGTTTGATTAGGAATAATTTTAGATCACAGAAATACAATTAATGTTAATTATAGCGGCACAGAAAAGCCACATTTGCATTAAAATGCATAAAGTGTTTAGGATACACTTTTCTAATAAATGGAATTTCTATATTAAATTACTTCTAAATTTTTAAAAAATGACTTATAGTATACGAAGCACTATATGAAAAATTGTTCAATGCTTTTTATTCATTATTTTAGAAATAGTCATTTTTAATGTTTTAAATCTGGTTCAAATTTGGAAAATATATTTTAGAATTAAAATTTGGACTATGTAATTGGGAATCTGCATGTTGATAGTAGAGGTAACTAGTAATAAATCTCTGCATGGGTTTTGAAAAATATTTTATAATAGTATAATTATTAATTGTTCAACATTTTAATCCCAGAAAAGTGAGGTGGGGTATTTTATTACTCCAATCAGTTTTATTTGCAAGTTTTGTATATGATTTTGAATACCTGTTGAATGCCTTCCCTTGGCCTTTTCCTAACATTTTGCTGCATTCCTTGGCCATTGTTAAGAGGTTATTAGCACTGGAATACAGACAGTGCATTCCTAGATAAAAAAAAATGCTGCTTGTATTCCTCAGCAGAAAGGACAGAAAATACCCTATGGAACCTCTTCCATTACCAGTTGAGTCTCTCACCCAGAATATTGTTTCTGTGGTTAAATTATTTTTGAGCTGATATTTGTGCAGCTGGGTTATAGTATAATTGTTAGTCTTTAATGTAGTGCTCATTTTATAACTCTTGAATTACAACGAATACCAGGCAAGGTTATTAGTCCTAATAAGGGAAGTGGAAGAAGAAAAAATATTAAGTGGTGAAGGCAGGAAAACCAAAGATGAGCTTGAAATATTGAATTCAAAAAATGAAAATGAAGAAAGTGCAGAAGAGGAAGGACATATTCAAGTTCTTGTTTAAATTTGATAACAAAACTGACAGGAAACAGAGGAAGAAACTCAGCAAATTTTGGTACCAATTAGGGCCTTATTAAAAATGTTTGTGTACAACTGCATGAATAATTAGAGTGCAATATAATAGTACTACACAGTCAAATGAAGCTTTAGTCTGAGGAAGATGTTCATTCCATCAATTTAAGCATTAATAAACTTAAAAATTGCTGCATTACCACCTATTATAATACATTTTCTTTATTTTTAATATGGTTTTTTTACCAATGGTCATTTTTCATGCATCATATGTTGCTTAGTATATATATAAGCAATAATTCAACAAAAATATTTTTTCAGCATATTACGACAAGCACTTTAATTTTGGGATCATAAGCTACCCTAAGCTACCACCAATGTAAGCCGTATCAGCCTCACAGCTTATTTTATGTCTTGTTACTCACATGGTAAAAATTTCATCCTTGTCTGTTAAAAATCAATTGCAAAAAGTTTATTCTGAAGTATAAGTTTTGTATTTAGAGGAAAAGCCCATTTAGAGTTTAATATTCAGAGAATCTCCCTCACCACCATTTAGAATTACCATATACCCTAAAAGATATCCTAGTGCTTTTTGGAAAATCTAAAACCATTTTAACCATTCCTACAACATTTGTCTGAAGTTTTTATTTAGCAGAAAATACTTTGAGAACATGTTACCAGAGAATTTTGTTTGTTTTCCACCTCTAACTTAATTAAAAATTTTAAAACCTTGGCAGTACAACTGTACCATGTTTATTTTCAGATTTTGCACCAGCTTTTTTGTTTCTTTGTGTTTAAAGTGTTAAAATGATTATTTGCTCCACTAAAATTGTACAAAGTTAGTAAAAAATTACAAGTGGTTTATTATAAGTATTCAAAAGTGATGGTTATAAGCGATATTGGTTAAAAATGAGTGTAGTAATATGTTTTAGAAATTTAGAAACAAAGCCAATAGAGAGTACACCTGCTTCTGTAGTGTGAGGGTAGTGTGTCTGCCTCACATTCAAGAGGACCTGAGTTTGAATCTTGGTTAGGTGAGTTTCCTGGATAAGGTTTTTTTTTTACCCAAAGTTTTCCTTTATCCTGAGAAGATGAACGTTAAGTAACTTTTAAGTTCCATAATCCCCCGAGTTATTTGAGCTCATTTCACTGATTTAATTTCTTGTCCAGTAGAATCTACCAGATTAAAAGGCATTAAACTAACAAAAATATTATAACTGAAATATCATTCCTCTGCTGATTTTATAAGAAATAATCTTAAAATACATTTAGATATACCAAGGTTTATTCAATTTCCAATAAAAGGCCAACTGCTCCCAAAATCACATTTTTTGCTATTAGAGGAATGAAATGAAAGTATTAAAAAGCCTTATTCATGCCTCTTCTTACAGATTCTCCAGGTATAACACCCTTTTTCATCATCTCTATTTTCTACGCCAATGTAACTGAATTAAAAAGTTCCAGGAATGCTAGGGGAAAAAAAAACTTTTTGTTTAATTACTATGAATCTGAAACTAATTACTGAATGATAAACCCAGAAACACTGTACAGAATAAAGGCTACAGTTGAAACATTACTTATGAAGTTCAGTTTTGGAATCCTTTATAAAACTGTTCAAAAGTGTATCCTCCTGGTTCAATGCTAACCCTAGCCTGTCATACATATTCTAAAACTCTAGGCATGTGCTGTGCAGAGTCAGTAACCACAAGCACCTGAATGATGAGCTCTCAATGAATAATAATGTCACAGAACAAACATTGCACTCTGAGCATCATGCAGTATTTACTGATTGATGTAAGAATGCAGTCTTTATTCTTTACCATAGTTTGTCAAGAAACCAGTAAAAAATGTTGCTAAAAGAAAAATGCATTTACATAACAGTTAACACTTTAATGCATATTTATTCAACAAGAAACAGATGCAAAATTTCTTTAGGAATGGGGTAACATATTTTGAAACATACCTTGCCAACGAGAAAAATGCAGTCAGTAATACAGCATTTTGATTTCTAAATTGTCACATACCTTATTAGAGACTCAGAGCAAATTAGTTTAAATTTTTCGAAATCTTATGAACTGATTTATTTAATAAAGATGTCTTATAAAGCAGCATTGATTACTTAGTTTTGCTATAGGTTAATAATATTAATTTATAAGAGATTAATTCTTATTCAAAAGGTATTTAATAGTAATACTTGATTTGGGTTATCTGTTTATTTGAATTTTTCCATAACATACCCATAGTTGGGAGGACACACACAATGGAATGAGAGTGCAGGTTCTGCAGCAGCAATGTTCTAAGTAATGTGACATGCCAGCATATAGCGAGTGATAATGAAAGAAAGAGGCAGTGGATTTTTCTGATCTGCCTTTGTGTGCACTTCTGACTTTACTAGATAGAGAAAGTCTTACATTCCACGCAAAAATTCATTATAAGACTTCACTAGAAGTACATGCTTTGAGGCACCATAAAACCAACAAACATGTATATAAGTGTGTTTGCCTGAAAGCAGCATAAGTAAAATGAAAATTCTCGTATATACCAAATTTTATATTTTGGTTCAGTATCTTCCAAACATGTGGCACAAAGATTTTCAAGAAAATCCCTCTACACAAACATAGCCTATACATGGAAATGTTCTCAAAATTGTTTATTTTCTTATAGATAATTCCAATGGTTTTGATTAAAATACCCTATACTTAAGCCATTTACAAGATAAGTAATGCACACACACATACACACACACACACACACACACACACACACATATATATATATATAATGCTGTACACATTTGTATGCTGGTAAACATTAAGAGATAGACAAAATTGCACTATACAAAAAATGCATAATTCTTTATATGAGGGTCGGCTGATACGTCCTGGGCCTCTCAATGAAAACAGCATTACAAAAAAAAATGTTTGCATTATTTCTCAACGTTATCTCCAGAAAGGCTAATACATTTGTCATATCGGTGACCTAATTTAATTAAACCCACTCTGTAGTGCAATTTATCAAGGTCCTCAAAATAGCTGTTTACTGCATCAATGACCTCCTTGTTGCTCTGAAATCTTCATCCTCCAAGAAATTTTTTGAGGTTTGGGAACAGGTGGTAGTCACTGGGTGCTAGATCTGGCAAATAGGGTAGATGTTCAACAATTTGAACTTTATAATCACTAAGGCTTTCATGGCCGGCGTTCATATCATAAAATGAAGGTTCTGGGCTTGTAGGATGGTCCAACAGATGAAGATTCACCGGACGTTTCGCCCATAACTTCGCTGGGCATCTTCAGGGGAAGTTGACTTCTCACCGGTGTCAGCCAGAGTCTGTGTTTTAGAGAGATCTACATTTTTTGTGTGGTACATTTTAATCTATTGCTTACACAAAATTCCTTCCAAGTGTAGAGGACTTCTTAGGTTATTCCCAAAAAATGTAATACATGTTTTCTTTGTCATGTAAATTTCTTTAATATATGGTATTTTAATCATAACCATTAGAAAAATTTTTAGGGAAAAAAAATTGAAAAATGTTCACATGTAATTTCAGGATGGAGTTTCCTTGAAAATCTTCATGTCAAATCTTTGGATGATACTGAACATAAATGTCAAGTTTTGGTATTTGACAACATTTTTATTTTTAACTTATGCTGTCTCTCACTCATGTAGTGTGCACACATGCACACACATACACACATATATGTAAACACATACACATGAACCTTTTTTCTAAAATTATGTTTTTAGATTTAGGGAGTCTCAAAATATGCGTTTCCAGTGAAATCTCAGTTTCAAATATTTGGGTCTATAGGCAAGCAGTAGAAAAAGTAAAAAGAATACAAGGCAATTAGCTGTATGTTATGCTCCTGAATGTCCCATGCTATACGAAAACAACTAGTGTTACTAATTGCACTACCCTGACATCCTATGGTAGAGGCAAAGACCTTGGAACTTATTACCTACACATTTCGCTGGCACTAGTATTGCTGTCGCAAACTGAAACCTCTTATGCATAAGCATCTGGAGGGCAGAATGTGCTCTTTGCCATATGTTCAGTGCGCTTAAAAGTGAGATGGTTTAAAGGTATATATGGTGCATTTCTGTGCTGCATATAACTGTACCAACTGCCAGAAAAATAGTTTTGAGATAACTTTCATTGGTAAGTGATATTGCACTCATATTTTCAGGCTCTTGAGGGTGGGAAATAATGATAAATAAAAATTCCTTCATCAGCTTAGAATCGAACCCAGCATATTTTGCATTTTTAATTTAGTATTTTCATCGCTTTGCCACAGAGACACTCTTAACAACTCCTGTTTATAATTCTTGTTCATGACTTTTTGTATTAAAGTAAAAATCCAATGGATTCCCTTCACATGACTTTCTCTACATCTCTGTGACAAATTATTGTTAAAAAGCTTATTCTTCTATCCAATCAATTAGCAGACATGGTCCCATTACTTGCTTCCTTATAAGTAGAAGGGAAATACGCAGTACCCAACACTAAAATGATAGTCAAGTCTTAAAAGACTTGCCACATGTATTAAATCTGTTTCTTTGCATGAGCAAGAGTTGACAAATTCCCATATGAGTAAATATTTTAAACTGAAACCAATAACAAGGAATGTCTCAAAAATGGTCAACTCCACGAAAAAAAATGTATATGAAACAAATTGTATGTTTAACTGAAATCTACATTTTTTGTAATCTCTTTTGTACATCTTTTAAGGTTTACTTGTTATGCAAAATTCATCCTGAATAAAGAGGTCTTCAGAGGCTATTCCCAGAAAATTCAAGATATACATTTTATTTATCATGTAAATATCTTTAAAACAGCATTTTAAACAAAAATGTTAGAGCCATTTTTCAGAAAATCTAAATGTTTGAAATTTGTTCCATGTAAAGGGTAGTTTGGGGTCAGGGGATTTTCCTAAAAGTCTTCATGTCGCATCCTTGGAAGATACTAAACTTAAATACAAGTTAGATTTTTTATCAACTTCTCGTTTTTTAGTTATCATGTTCAGCGACTCACAGAGACCTTTTTCTATTTTTTTTTTTTTTTTTTTTGGATACAGGGTACCATAAAAAATGTATTTTGTCTGAAATTTCAGTTTTGAATTTTTGGAAAATATCTTTTCTATACAACATGGACATAGTGTGCATAGCGAAAGTAAAAAGCAGAAAGTATATATGGAATCACTGACAAGAAACTGTGAAAAACAGAATTAATGTTGAATTATGCTCTCTGTGACACTTACATCCTGTTTTGTAAAACACTTTATATGCAACTAAGCGACATTCAACTTCAATTATATTTACTTTTGTTTTGTTCAGTTGTGGGGTGAAATTCTGTCTAGTCAATGGAGTGATTTTATTCAACTCCCAACAGGATATTAAGGTCTAATCCCTGTGCATAAATGCTGATGATTATAAAGAACGTGTTGTCATTATTACTTCCAACTCAGGTATCCTTATAATGTAATTCAAGCTGCTTTAAATTTCACTGTTTTCCCATTACAACCAATGTATTGCATGCAACCTTGAATGCTATTTGCCCTCCACTCAGTTCCTCAATTCCTGACATATGTAGCTGTCTGCGCAGCCAGGCGTGAGGGGCTTGGGTAGAGGGAAGATAGCACACTCCAAAACATTTTGTTCCATTTGGTTGCACACTTGAAATGTTACTTTGTATGATGAGCCTACTCGTCATTGCAAGTGGAAGAGAACATGCTAAAGCCTCATACAAAAGTGCAACTTAAAGTAGGAGTTTGTATATGTATGGCATAAACAATGTTCTCATCACTGTATTAATTTGGAATGCACATAACATTTGTTAAATTATAATACTACTTTAAGTGTGGTACTTATTTAAAAAATCTGATGTGTTGCATTCTCTGACCTCTATTGTTTATTAAAGGGTATGCAAATTATTTATATGAAAGTTTCTTTTTCCTTTAACTTCATTTTAATCAAGATAATAATCTGCAGAAATAGCTACATTACATATTGCACTAAATTGTAAAGGAAATGGTGATAAGTGAAATGCTTAAAAGCTGAATGTCAATAAATACATTTTTTAACATTTACCAACCATACAAGACCCTATAAAATTCCTTCTGAGTGAGGAAGACTTCTCAGGCTATTCCCATAAAATTCAAGATACACATTTTATTTCTCATGTAAATAGCTTTCATCATGGTGTTTTAATTCGAATCCTTTGAAGTTTTTAAAAATATAAAATATTTCAAAATTGTTCCATGTATAAGGTAATTTAGGGCTTAGAGATTTCCTTGAATACTTTTGTGTTTCATCTTTAAAAGATATTGCACTTAAATATCACATTGGGATTTATCTTATGTTTCATTTTTGACACCAACTTCTATGCCCACACACCGACACCTTTTTCTATAGATTCTATACATATATTTTTTTTAAATTCAGAGAGCTTCAAAATGTCTCTTTCTGATGAAATTTTGATATTCAATTTTTGGGTGGAATGTATTATCTTCTCTACCAATGTAATATGCTTTTTTAAGAACATTTAGTAGCAGCTATACAGAAATAAATAAATTGGGTGGGTAGAGAAGGCCTTTTTAAACTCCAAACAATGTGCAGAACTATTCATTAAACTTTAGAAAATAAAACCAGGAAAGTTACAAAATTAAAATGTTTGATATATGAACATAAGAAAACATATATTCAGTGAATATAAAATCATAGAATATCAAGAGAAATAGAAACAAGGTCTAGAATACCTATAACAGCATGTGATTATAAAGCTAAAGGAATAGGAATTTGAAGACCAATGAGAAAATGGAACAACTGTGTGGGAAGAACGGCCAATTTGCCCAGTCCCTGAAGAAGAAAGCCAGTGAATGTAATACAAGTCTTTCTTTGAGTTAGTCACACATCTTTTGAAATATAGTTCACCAGTATGAAAAATTCCTTCATTAAATGAATAGGCATTTATCTGGTATAAACCTGTTCTGCTCTTGTGGCCAGAACTAACATAGCAGTTCACAAGATATCTGAGAGATGCCTATACTTTTCAATTAATTTAGTTATGCATATGCAGTTAACATGCACTCAAGAGTGATTTGGGAGAATACCTAGGACAATAAAATAGCAATTATTAAATGAAAATACATATTAAATGTGAAAAAAGTAAGATTTCTAATGTAATCAACCTACACAAATGTAAGAGCAAAATATACAGAAACTTGATAAAACAGAGTTCAAAATATGAAAAAGATATCCCATAAAAATAAAATTGTAATAATCCTTATGCATAACAACAATTGCAATAAATGAAAGAAATGGGCGGTCGTCTTCACAAACCTTAGTAAAAAACATAAAAGTAACAGTTAAATTGTTTGTTTCTAAACAATATCATAAAACAAAGGAAACTATAGGCAAAAAACTAGCATCCATTGTTGCCCAATCACAATATAAGCAACAAACCTAATTGTTCCATAACAATATGACCCAGTCATTTGAAAGAGTACAATGAATATTCAGCTTACTATAGATGCTATAAGTTACATATAATTTTATTTGAGCATAATTTTATTAATTGCCATTTACCACATACATTTGTTCTGTATGCTTCAGACAAATATACTTACTACAATTCTGGCACTGGTACTACATGCACCTGTTCTTGGAGTGACTGCATTCAATACATCTTTGTTTTTTTGTACAAGGACCATCATTTTCAGATTCTAATGTCTTGCTGGAAAGCTACTTCATCTTAAATTTCTTAGGAAGCACTTAACTGACATTGAACCTGCAAATAATCTTCTGCCAGCTCATGGGCCAAATTCTACAAAAAGTGGCTGCAAATTGTATTGTCCATGTTATTTGACTGGGAGATGAGTTGAGCATTTATACCTGCCACATTCGACATACTAAAAAAAAATCTGATGTGTTACATTCATATGAGTTTCTCCTTCTACAAACTCCTTACGAAAGATTCTTCTTCTTTTTACACCATACTAATCGAGATAAGCATTAGCAGAGTGTACTTCTTACTTAGCTTCCTATAATAGAAGGGAACTACAGGAATACACTATGCTAAAAAGTCAAATGTTTTAATCGCTTGAGTGATGGCCATTTAAACGCTGCACGGCCGGTAATGGATACCCAATAAACAATTCAAGGCATTTAAATTTTAAATGTAGGTAAATATGTTTAGTACATAAACATTCGTAGTTTTGGTATTTATTAAGATATTTTAATGAAACAAAAACTGGCTTAAAGCTCATTAAAAGCACTATAAATCTATTATAGAAACAAAAGAGAGACTATATTAACAAAAGTTTAAATATCACTAATTTTTTCTGTGTAGTAAAAGTCATTCTGTACGTCGAACGCACCTAATTTGTGAGTCAGGCTTGTGCTATGCGTGTACAAATGTATATATGTAGAGCTAGCTAAGCACAATGTTCTTGGCTTCAAGGTTTTATCATTCTGTTTATTGCTACAATGAAATTACGTGTGTGCGTTTGTGAGGAACACCCAAGCTGCAAAGAAATCAAACCTCTCTGTCAGTGTTCCTATTGATGCCTTAGAATAAATACACAGTGGGGATTTGTGGTAAGAGCCATATAGCTACGGGGTTCACAATTTTTTGTTTTAGCTATCAGAAAAGCACATTTGAAAATGTTATATCTCAGTTCTAACCATGGCTTTGACTAGCAATGTAGCTAACAAATTAGCTTGTGTAGGTAGTGTACGGGCTTCAGAAATAACTTCAGATAATGTGGAGGACTTTTTGCTATGACAGTGACTTTGATATTGACGGCAAGTTTTCAGATTTTGAGGGTGGCATCGAGGATAAAGGTAGCAGTGAGGAAGAAAGTGACTCTCTTCCTTCAGGTGTTCGTGAAGAAGCAACATTGTGAGGTAGTCAAAAAGACTCCAAAACAACTAGACATATCTTCATGAGCACAGCCTCTGGTGTAAACCCCAAGCTCAGCTGACTTCTGACAGCCAACCAATGGACATTTTCACAAAATTTTTTACTGCTGACTTAGTGTCTCTAATTGCTACAGAAACAAATGCATATGCGAGTAAGGTGAAGGAAGACCTGAATTCTAAAGGCAATTTAGGGTCTAAGAGTAGAATTCAGAAGTGGACAGAAGTAACACTGAATGAGATTTACAGGCTAATTGGTTCTAATTACACTCATGGGTGTTCTTTGTAAACCAACTTTAGACATGTACTGGTCTACAGATGACATGCTAGCTACTCCATTTTTTGGGAAATGCATGTCAAATAACATCCATTTTGCGGTTCCTTCATTTCACCGGCACAGGAAATGTAAACGATACACTACACAAAATTAGGTCAGTTTTGGAATATATTATTTCAAAATTCAAAGAAAATTATGTGCCTGGTGATAAGGTCACTGTAGATGAAAGCTTGATGCTTTGGAAGTGCCGCTTAGGCTGGAAGCAATACATCAAAACAAAGGGGGCCAGATTTGGCATAAAGAGTTTTGATCTTTGTGAAAGTAAAATGGGATATCTTTACAATAGCTGCATTTACACTAGTCAAGGAACTGATAATACTGGAGACAAAGATTTGGAGTTATCTGGCTCCATAGTAATGCACCTGATGGAACCTATACTTGACCAGGGTAGGACTGTATATTTAGATAATTGGTACAGCTCCCCTAAATTATACATGGCCTTATACAAAAGGAACACAAATGCAATTGGAACAGTACGTTCAAATCGTATTGGTTTGCCGAAGAATGTGAATACAAAGACTCTAAGGAGAGGAGAAATGCAGGAGCGCCAGTTCCCACCCTTGACCTACATTACTTGGCAAGATAGGAGGGTGGTTACGGCATTGTCCAATTGCAGCCCTAAGATTTTAATGATTGACACTGGAAAAACAGATGCCCACACCAAAATATCAATTTTCAAGCATGATGTTATCCAGGAGTACAATATGCATACGGGTGGTGTGGATCTAGTAGATCAGGTATTGCAATCATATCCTTCTTTACGAAAAACAGTTAAATGGTATAAAAAGGTATTTTTGCACCAGCTGGATATTGCCATATACAATTGTTTAGTAATTTGGAGAACTCTAAACCCACGCAAGACGATGGCCTACCTGGACTTCCGCATATCAGTAGCTCGTAGCCTAATTGAGCACTATAGCATTCAGAGGCCTCTTCATACAGGGGGTAAGAAATCTACAACCCCTGCACCCCTCAGACTTGAAGGAAAACACTTTCCTAAAAGGATACCACCGACAGCAAAAAAATCGTGTCCATTTCAAAGGTGTTTGGTGTGCCGTAAAAAAGGAGTTCGTAAAGAGACTAACATGATATGCCATGAATGTGGAGATGTACCCTTATGTGTCTATCCATGTTTTGAGATGTACCATTCAAAAAGGAACCTTTATAGGTAAGACTTTATTTATTCTAGAATGTATTTAAATTTATTATAAAAGATAATAATTAAAATTATTAGGGTTAAATAAGCATTAAATGCATTCATGCACAGAATGTCATATGACGTACATATTGGTTCTTCTGCATTTTAAAATTGACGTCATATCACGTCAAAGGTTAAAAGCTATCGTTATGCGATTGTCATTGAAGTTCACTTCCTTGCTTGGCCAGGAGTAGAACTAAAGAAACACAGGCACTTGCTGTCTGAGAAAAGTATAAGTACATTAAAATTGAAACCAATAACAAAAAATATTTTGGAAACAGTCACCTCCATAACAAAAATGCATATGACATAAATTGTGTGTTTGAATGAGATCTACACTTTTTGTGTGGCAAGTTTTTGCTATTTCTTATGGTTTACTAGGTATGCAAAATTCAGGATCATTTATGTATAATGAACAGGTCTTAAGAAGCTACTCCAGGAAAACTCAAGTTAGACATTTCATTTATGATGTAAATATGTTTAATATAAGGTATTTTAATCAAAATCGTAATAGCCATTTTTGAGAAAAACAAAGTTTTCACAATATTTTCCATGTATAGGATAGTTTGGAGTGGAGGGATTTTCTTGGAAATCTTCGAGTTGCATCCTTGGAAGATAAACTTGAATACCAAATTTGGAATTTAATGGTCTAAGTTTTTGTGTCCACAGACACACACACAGATGGACCTTTTTCTAAAAATACCTTTTTTGGACTCAGACCTCAAAACACATATTTCTGGTAAAATCTCTGTGTCAAATTTTTGGGTGCAATACAATACCTTCTCTATACACTATGTACATAGTACGTGTACAGAAAGTAAACAACGCCATTGACCATCTAGTGGTTTTCCTAGAAACATAAAATGTGCTACCTAACTGGTCCACCATATCTACTCTGGATTTCATGGCATTCTAGAATGTTATTACCTCAGGTTTGTTTTTGTCTCCCATTTTTTCATCTATACATGCATTGTGATGTAGGTTGATAGAACCAATAGTCTTGTGAACCAATTATCTAGCGTTATGTTTCATCCATACCCAGCGATAATGGAACCCAAACGCTTGACATCACTCTCACTTGAAAGGATCCTACTGGCTGCTTCCTGGCATATGTTTTCATATTTGCAGTATAATATATTCTAGCACTGATGAGTGCAAACATTTTCAGCCCCCATTTCCTAGGTTTACTAGGAATGTACTGCTGGAAAGAGCATTTTCATTAAAATCTTCCAATTTCTCATCTATAGTGGAATATTCTCCTATAGAATATACTTTCCAGAAATTGTTTACAAAAGCGGTGAATAGTTCTGTGGTGCGAGCAATATTGCCAAACTTCTTCCTTTCTTCCTTTGTTAAATCTAAGGCAACAGAGAAGAAATTTGAAACAATTTTCAGACATTATCAGATAACAGGGTTCTATCAGTTTTTTCAGGTGCAAATGTCATTAGTATTGGCGTGATTATCTCTCCGTGCTGCACATATGCACAAGACTTGATTTCAGTTCAGTAGGCCTCACATCTCTTTCTTGGCTACAGTTTTGCTGCACCTGAGAAATTTTCATACTCGTACTGCCAACAATAGTAGATAACAACAATAATAATAATGTTTTGCCACTGAGTTTATTTTATCCTCTCCACAAAACCTTCTTCCTCATCACTGTATATATTAAGTCACTATCCTCTTACTCCAGTGGTCCAAGAATAATATCCATATCTTCTGGAACACGGATTAAATCTTTTCTTCATATCCATTTGAAGCCTAGAAATATAAAAATGTGTACTTACAAGAATTTCAACAAATAATAAGGCCAAATGCAAAAGAAAAGCAATTAATGTTATAACAGAGAAGGTTACATGACATCTCACAGACTCCAATCACACTTGTACATGTCTAAGAATGCAAGTGTATGGGTAGGCTTTCAGAAACAGACGTGTAATTGTAAATTATGCAAAACTGACACCTCTGAAAATTCATTGTCAGAGTTATTACTTATAAATACATGTATTAATAAGTATGAATAAATGTAATTCTTGACATGATCTAATTCCTAGAGTTTGGGCTTTGAGTCTTATCTCATAATAGGATCTACAGTTTGCAATGTTATGTATGTAAACAAGCTCCTTTCTTGAGCTCCAATGTGTGACTGGCATGTTTGTGGCTGTGAATATATGTGCGTGATTAGATGATAGAAAGGCAGATGGAAGCATCGGTCAGACTTGTATCTGCTTTCTTATGGCATGAGAAAATAACTCATGTAGCTTCTCCCAGATGCCATGCAAGCAGAGCAGTGGTAAGTAAATAAAATACATATAAATAAAGTTGGTTTTGATTTTACCAAAGCAAAGCAGCAATATAACCTTCAGTAAGACCATTCCATATGTGTTCTACAATTACGGGGAGAGGGCTACAGCTGCTCTTACCTGCTTCCTGAGCCCATCTATGTCTTTAACTGTTCCTTTTCAATAGTGAAAATCTGGTATTCCATTGTGATCTCCATGCTACTGACAACTTGGAAGAGGAGTATGAAAGAAGCATATGGTCCAGGGAGAAAATACAATCTTGTTGGTTTCAAAGGAATGCTAGGTTGAAGGTATTGTTTGGCCCTGCTTTCTTCCCCTTCAAGAGAAGATGCAATAACTAGCATCCATTCAAGGTGGTTGTGGGAAAATTTAAACCAGGATTGTGCCAGAAAGGAACTCTTGTTAATGAGATTATGAAGTCATCAAGTAATAAATACATTAGACATTGAGTGTTAATAGGCATATATTCACCATCATATGTTGTTATAAAAATGTTCATTATTATCAGCTAGACATCATTACATGGGATATTATCCATTATATGATGATTTATCATCCACAGAGTACAGCATTATACAACTTAATATCACATGATGATTTTCACACATTACAGCTTCAGAAATAACTTTCAAGCCTGGTTATGCAGAAACTTCGTTTGCATTTACATCTTCTTGATAAAGGTGATATTTTTGGTATCTGCAGTGCAGTAGCTCTTGGACTATTAGAAATATAAAGTTTGATGTGATATATTTATTACTTTTAGTACCAATATTTGAGAAGTTCTCTAGCACCTGATAACCAGACATACATAACCTAATAGCAGATCAATATTTTCCTATAGATATCACACAACTTCAAGTAAATCAGACCTTAATAAAAAAGATCCTTGTCATCATTATTTCCCTAAACATTTTACCTTTCCTGAAAGTTTAATATAGGACCTGTTACACAATTTAAATAATATTACCAGAAGAACCAAACACTACATGCCACAGTTAACTAGTACTGATAACTTCTGCTGCTTAAAGCTCAACTTGCCAATAATATTAGTGAAAATCTACAAGAAATGTCTAAAACTTACCCACATAACACATTATCATTAGTTAAATTTCACTATCATTTCCAAAACCAATGTCTAGATTTAAGTGATAATATTCAGAAGTTTCAAAAACCCTGAGTATGGATAAAATTAAAATCTATATGCATTCACTTTTTAATTCTGACTCCGTCTCTTTGTATATCTTCTTCATAAAAAGAAGAATCAAACAGAACCCTCTTGTATCTTTTACCTGTGCCTCTATTAATTTTTGGTTATATCAAGGCTTTCATTTCATAATGTAATCAAGAGCAATGATTACAAACAAAATTAAGCCTTTATAAAAAAATATAGTTTTTGTATACCTGTTTGAGTTATGCCTCACTTAATTCATACAATGAAAAAGATAATTATGGAGAATCTGTCCTGGAAACTAAAAGATAATTGACATGGATACCCATGTACTTATGAATGGGAGGTCTGCAGTTCAAATCCTGCCAAGACTATCTTTCCTCACTGAGGTTTTTCCAGGTTTTCCTAAGTTCTCATAGCTGGAGGCACCATATCTTAGGCCTGGAATGTTTCCTTCCCGAATTATCACGCCTTTCCATGTATTGTAAATATCCACCACCTTTAATGTTGTATTATGTAGTAGAAAGTTTAAACTTTTTCTTTTAAAGGTTTAGTTACGTAATTAAATTTAATAAAGGAAATTAACCACATTCAAGGCTATTCAAAAAGAAAGAAAGGAAAAAAAACCCTGAAAGTTGTGAAACATTTTCATTGATACAGTTTTATTATGATAATTATCTTTTCTGAGTATCATTTTGCATAACGTTGAGTTGTTTTTTTATAACAAAGCATTCATTATAAATGCATCTTCTATTTCTAATTGGTTATGCTATAGTTGTAGATAAAGTTTTAACATTCACTAATAACTTCTAATACTCATAGTGATTCTGCAAGAGAAGCTTTTAATGTACACTAGTATCACATAACTGCAACTTGTAACTTTCTGCAAACCGTTATGCAAAAGAAAAAAAAATTGAGCTACAAATTACAAGTAATATTAGTTTGCATATATTATGTAACAGGCCCCAGCTATATATAGGTATATATATAATTTTTTTCTGCCAGTATCTTAAGTTGTTATTCCCAACATTTCACTTCAGGTGTAACTCTACCCTGAAGTTAATATTAAATATTTTTCATGGAAACTGATTTTGAGTTTGTAGCTGCAAAAATGCAGACATACAATTGCTCTGATGTCAAGATCATGTGCTTAGTCTAAACAGAAAGTTTTATTTATTGCTTTAAGGTACTGAAGTTAATGACCTGAACATATATCTGAACCTCAGCATTCAACTTTCTCATGGGTCTTTCTAGTAAAAATATAACACTTTTATAGCTGAAGTGATAATTATAAACATATAATATTGTACAGCAATGTAGTAATATTCTGTATTCATAATGCTTCAATACTTATCAACACTTCTTATAACTATAAATAAAGGCACCATTAATGTATTTCAAACCATTGGATTTCCTTTGTTCTACAAAAGTTAAAGGGAGATCCACAAGACACAAGCTCTTTTAAGGCAAACTGAGCATTTAAATATAATTATACTGAGCTTGCTAGATGTCTATGCTGCAACATATTCACAGATAAAATTGTCCGTCAATAGGGAAAATACAAAACATTTATCATTGTTTTTATGGCATGAGCATAGTTAATTATTCAAATAGAAAAGCTTGTGTAAGGTGCCAGCACTGAAGAAAATGTTACTCATAATATGGAATAGTTAAATCAATGAAAGAGATCTTGATAAATTTGAGCTGTTGAAATTCTTTTAAAAAGTTCATGAAAAGCCAAAGCCTATAATGTTATCTATTCTACTGCATTTACTATGTAAAATAAGCTAGTGAAAAGAATCTTAGGAATGCTATAAACTCTTAACTTTACTCCTTTTAAAGCGCTAATTATTTTATTTCACAAAAATACTATTAATTAAATAAATTAATTAAATAAATTAAATGTTATTAATTTAAATAATGAATTTATGATGAATTAATGAATAATACTTATTATTTTCATAATGTTGCTGGTATCCCTAATATTACACTACAGTTGAAACATAGTTTTGTACTTCTAAACAATTTTAGTTAAGATTATGCAAAACAACAAGTTTGTAAAACAAAAACCAATATAAAAATACAAACAATTCTGCTACAACAGACATTAACATTAAACAACATTAAACATTAGCCAAAATCATGTAGATGTTTTCATCTCTGAGGTGTTTGCTTATTTGTAAGATTCAACTTATTATAGTTTGCCACTGAAGTAGCTGCACATCTGTTAATACAATCATTCACTAAAATTTACAGCCATTAAGCATACTTTCAAAACGAGAAAGGAAAAAATATCAAGACTATTCTGAAATCCAATAAAATGGAAACATGATACAATCAATTTTTTTCTCTTCTCACCCCTTACATAGATGAAGACCATTAATAATGTTTCACATATATTTATTCTTCTTCTCCCAATTTGAATTCTATCTATTTTTGTGTCTATATAACTTGGTTGAGAAAAGATTAAATGTATGTAATTATAAAGAGAAATGCAAACTGTGTTCAACCAAGGACCTATGCAGTTATTAAAATATGCTAAAAGAAACTAAATATTAATATTTACAAAAATATTACGTCTAGCCTTCACCTTACATGGTAAACTTGAATAATTTCTCAGCATGGTATTATCTTGAATAGTTTCTAAATGTTGGCCAATGGTTCATCTGCTATTGCCACCAGAAAATGTTATGATGATCAACAGCTCATGTAAGCAATCAATGCAGTTCTCTGTATCTTATGCTTTGTGGCTCCCACTTTCTAGCTACTATCAAATAATTGTTTTACTGTACTTTATCTGATCTATATGAATTTTCAAAATTTTGCACAGGTGCAGTTGAGTGAAGCAACTCTCTAAATAATGAAATATCTGAGGTGATGCAAATTATTGTTATTATTGTTGTTGTCCTTGTTGTTATTGTTATGATTATGATTATTATTATTATTATTTGTAATCTGTTTGTTCATTGATTCCCATTTATTGCAAAAATGAACTTGAACAAAAAGTATTTCTTTTAAATCAAGATTATTTCTTTCAATGAATGATTAATTCAAAATTGTAAAAAGAAAGAAACAAAAAGTTAGCTCATCTGGAAATTTTGAAACTTATTTTCTAAAATAAAAAAATAAAAAAAAAAAGTTAGTTTTTAAAGAGTTCAACCTCAGTATCTGTGTTGTTTCAACTATAGCTCATAGTTTGCAAGTAACGAAACCAGATTTATATAAAGGCACAAGTTAGTGGAATTTAATTGTGCATTTGATTTAAAGTACATTATCTTTAACAAAATTGCCTTTATAAACATAACATATAAGAATAAAAGAAGTAAAGAATTTGACTCAGTAAATTAATACACAAGTCTATAAAATACAACAAATAAGCACCCTGATAATAATGCACTAATACTTATAAGTAAAATTGCACACTGACTAAAAGTAAAATTGCACAGTGATGCAAAGTTGCTACTAGTACACTTAATGTGTGATTCAATATCTAAAAAGAATTTACTTTGAAGTAGTCCAAAGTGGTTTCAGAAGTTAAGGTACACATTGCATTGTTCAAGGTAACAACTATTTAATGTTCTGTATATGCCATACTAAGAATGCTGGCAATTATATAATGTTGCCAATTATAACAGTACATTTATGAGCTACATAAGTAGGTTTGAGAACAGAAGCCATACACATTTTAGAATATTAGCAGCAACTTTGAAATTGTTAAAACACTTGTCTCACACATGTGAAAAAAAAAGTGTGGCTATTCATATGCATTATCACAGAGTAGCACATTACAGCACCTCTGTTAGAGTTGCCAACAATGACATCTTTGTTTGTCTTTTTATAACATATTTCATGTGTGTAGGGCTGGGAGAGTAAGTACACCAAGTTATTAAATTCAAGAAAACTTCCAATACTCAGTAAGCAGTGTATATGCTTACTACCTAATTGTCAGGGACATGTCACAGCAAAAATAGCATAATTTTCTATTTTGGAAATGGAGCCATGGAACTGGGGATTCATTTTCAAAAATAGTTTATGATATTTATAAACATATGCATATATACTGTACACATATGATTTTACCCATGCCCATTAGTACAATAATCTAGAACTACAACTCCATGATAATTTCTAAAAATATTTCCTCCTAATGGCAACTCTTAACTGAGCTGAAAGAACAGCATATCTCATCCCATACATACACACACACAAAATATAAAACTGAATGTTAGATGCTATGTATTTAAGGGCTCGGTGGTTCAATGCGACAATGTTGATTAGCATGCATTTCTCTCACATCGCTTTCCAGGTGTGTGCATTTGGTGTGAATGATTCTTATCACAAAATCTCTATACCTGATTTATGGTTTCATTTACACTGCTGGATGAAAATTTGATCCCACTTCACAATGTGTTATATTTGGGAATCTATGATCAACAATGAGAAATAGGGTAACATTTTTTGCTCTAAGAATCTCTCGCACTCATTATTGCTCAATTCTAAAAAATTAAAAACATTCAAAATCAGCAACCATGCATATTCTTCTTAAGACATCCTTTAGATAAGAGACATGCTAAATGGCAAGTAACATGCATGTATCTCTGTTAATTGAGAAGATAATAATGATTTTTGGCAGTAGGGAGAAAATCCCTTTAATATTGTTGCTGCAAACTGCAATTTGTCCTGAAATATTTAATTACTTTAAATCACTAAATATTTATATTTTTTCTTCTCATGTGGCAAAACAGAAACAGGTACTTACAAGTCAAAAGCAAAACAACCTTGAATTGCATTTGCAGTGCAGATGTTATAGTATTCAAATACTGAATCATTGAGCATTACACTTTTCTTATTGTACTCATTACTACATCATAACAAACAAAATAATGATTGCACCTCTTTATTACTCTACAAAAACCATAACTTAGTTCACAAGCACATTGTAGTGGCGATCATCCTCAGCAATTAGAAAAATTTGAGGGAGATTTCCTTCATTGTAATCTGGATAAGAACAAATGAAGTCATCTGTTCCATAAGCAGATGGGCGAACTACTCGTATTGTCACTCCTAATGTGTATCCCAGAAGAAACATTTCCACCTGTTAACAAATAACAAGAATACAGCAACTATAAATATATGATAAAAGGGAGGTTCAAAATACAAAAACAGGTACTGTGGTTCTGACTTGTCAAAAATGACACTGAAATCATATACGCAGATTTTAGTAACCAATTTTAATAAACCTATCTATTGTTTCTGCACTGAGATATTGTTATAAGTATATGCAGTTCTTTATTTACAATTACTAGATGTCAAATACTCATTCTATTTTATAAAACTTTAAGGCTCATATAACACAATAACTATTCACTGTACATAAAATTAATATAAAAACTGATTCTTCATTAATGGTTAATCATTCTTCCACACATGGCCTGTTTAGGCTAAAGTGGAAACATGAAAAACTCAATGCCATAGTTGGGATTTGAATCACAGATCTTCAGTTTTCTGTGCTGTTGCTCTAACCAAATGAGCTACTATATCTGATCTGCCATTCCAACTTTAGCCTATACGTGGCATGTGTGGAAGAACTATCATTGATTGGTGAATTATGAAGGCTAGGACTTCAAGTATTTACAATATTCTAAGCTGCCATCAGGGTATGTCATCTCAAAATGAATTTAAGAATGCTTGGTGGTTTACCAGGAAAAATGTGAGTCAGCTGGTAAATTTAATGCCATGCCAGCATGTTGCCAAAGTAACACAGTTAGTTAAAGCAATAGCACAGAAAACTGAAGATGTATAGTTCAAATCACAGCTATGGTATTTAATTTTTCAGTCTGATTTATTATGAACTTTTATCACAAAATATGGCGGGCAATCAAAAGAAAATGCATTGGGTGTCAGAAGTGTCATCAAAGCTTTATTACCTCAAAAGTAAAGCCCATAACTGCTAGTATATTTAGCCCTCTAGATTGCTTGCTTTATTGTAATAAAAAGTTTATATGCTTTAACAAATCCACAATTTACTATACCACAAATGAGCTTGTCCAATCTGTAACAAACTAATGTCCTTGAATGACTCTTTTCATGATGCTAGTGTGCAAACACTGCAAATGAAAAATTATTCAAGCACATTGATGAATTATGCGCTCAAGAAAATATATACATTGAGTCAAAGTGAAATAAACAATTTCCAGAGAGATAAAGATGACTTTCCTCTTTACCTGTTACACCCCTATCCTTTGTAGTTTATTTTTATCATAGGACCATAATCAATTGGCCAGAAAACCAAGAAACATCCCTTTTAAAGCTTGTGGCTTTTCCATGTAATTTGTATGGTTATTTTGAACCAGATAAGTATGCATGCGCCAGGATCTGATTGTTAATACATTAGAAGCCTAAATGTTCCACCCTTGTCTCCCTAAAGGGTAAATGTATTAATCATTACAGATATTTCTCCTCAGGATACAAGTGCTCAGTGACATTTTTAGCAGTGGCTGTTTATTACACTGTCCTTTGCAGTCATTTGGATAAGTTTCATTAATGTAGAAATAAAAAGAGTATTCAGGTACTTTCAGCACAAAAGGTGCAGAATGGTATTAAGTAACCCTGAAGATATGAAGCTGTCATCAAAGAGATAGAAATATTAAAATGACTGTATTGCCTAACATATATTTCTCATATAAATTAGGAACATTGAACTGTCTGGGCGTTGGCTGTTGATTTCACATGATTTCTGTGGATTTTAAAGCTAACATGGAAGAATGCAATCTCTTTCTTTTAGTTCAAACTGAGAGCAGTTTATGTCACACATTTTTATCTAAAATATCATGCCCTCTAGTTTGGAAACATAAGTATTAGTCCCAAATTTTATATTAACATTAGAAGAACTAACTTATCAGTTTCACAAGTTGATTTATAATTGTACACATGTCACATTACTGAACCATATGAAGTGTAACTTCATGAAGACATCTGAAAGATGATGAAATAATGTTATATTTTAATCACTGTCCCATATGACTTTCAATTTTTTTGTAGTGTTTAACACCCACTTTTACTACACGTGGCACTGCAGGCGATGACACTGAAGATACATGGAATGAAGATGGAGCACTGGTGGAATGTGATGGTGGGGAAAATCGGAGAACCTGGAGAAAACCCACCCCTGCACCACTTTGTCAACCACAAATCTCACATGCGGTCCCTTGGGATCGAACCCAGATCGCCACAGCGCAATCTTGACTTTCAATGTATGTGAAGAAGATGAGCTTGCAATTGACACTCAAAACCATAATAGTGATTACATTCCTTTACAACAGGATAAAGATAATGGTGAGAGTAACAATTTTAACTCTAAAATGATGATTAAAGATAAAGATATGGTACAGTTGTGATAAACAGTGTGAATGGCATACTAAAAAAATTTATGGTAGTATTCCTGTTCAAAATAAAAAGTGAAAATTATAGGAATGTATCAATCAAAATGACTGGTTCTGGTCTTATTAGATAATGCAAAACTTCTAGACCTTCTAGTGTTCAAACATAAATACATGCCCTGTTTACAATGACATGACTATCAAACACTGCATAGTGGGGCTGAGTTATCTTCAGTGATGCTTTCTTCCAAAAATAATTAATTTAACATACTTATGGTCACAATCTACAGTGTGTTTCCTAAAAAAAGTCTATACAACTTTTTGAATGTTGTGTTAACTGTATTGATATTCTGTAAATTACCAGATTTATTTTTAGATGATTGGAATGATTACAATTATGGTGCAAATGAGCCAAATTTCCCTGATATATATATATATATTATCAAGGTATAGGGGGAGCTTATCTGCACTATTATATTTTCACACTAAGTTCAAAGTAGAAGTACAAACTCTAATGTATCACTTTACCGAGCATATGGCAGCACCATGTGGAGATATGCCAGGAACTCACTAGCCGCGAGAATACATTGCCTAGAGAGAATGCATATATCTATGTTCTGCAACCTGGGGATTATTGAATTTTAACATTTTCTGTGTCTTATTCCTATATTTGACCTTATATCCTAAACTTCTAACTCATAATAGGTAAACAGATAAAAGCAGCTCCTGGTTAGTTAGGCAGCAAAACCTATTTATTGTTCCACTTGTGATTAAAGTAGACTTGACTGCTCTTAACTTTAGGTTTTGTAAATCATACATTTAAAGACTGTATTATGTTTCATTTTTGCTTTAAATGCTTATGAGTCAAAGAGTTAAGAATGTGCTGTGCCAACAATTCTGCATCATTAAAGTAATGAATTCTTAATCAATAGCTAACCACATTCATTGTTGATTAAAGGCATTAATGACAGAATTATAGTGCCAATTCTTATCATTACTGCACTTAACTTACAGCACAATAACAACCGAAAAAAGCTACATAAAATAAATACATATATTGAAAATCATTTTCACTGGGAGAGGCAGTTCATGTCAGGTTATAAATTAATATGTTCGTTATGCTGAGCATTTGAATTACTACAATTAAGCAATTTTTATGAATTTCTTACACAAGCATCTGGTAATTAGTTGGAAGCTAGAAGAGGCTTGATCCCATTCAGGATCAATTTCCATTGATAAATCTGATTAATCATAGTCTTTGGATAAACTTTGCACTCAAGATTTTTTTAGTAGGAGCATAAAGTTTGCCAGTTCTCACCTTCTCCTTTCAAACATTATTACACAGTGGCTACAGAAACACCTGTGAAGACTGAAGTTAATCTCATGATGTCTTCTATCATGAGAGAAGGTGCTTGTTACAGAATTTGTTCAACACATTTAACACAATTTATTATCTTCTCTCCTATTTTTTACGTTTTCTGTGTTTATGTTTTTCCTCAATGACCAGGATTTTTCGGATCCATGACACCACATTGACCATCTGGCAAAGAGTAAACTGATGGTTCAAATGGAAACCAGAAATGAAATACAGCACCTACGCATAGCTCATACATCCTCTGCTGTAACAGTTCAGTTACTTATTATGATTTTAAACAAATACCTTGTATTTTATAAATTGAATTGTTACTAGGTATATTCTCTGGACAAGAATAACCACAAAATGTTACTCTCTGAACTGAACTGTTTTATATAGAGGAAGAGATATCTTAACCAGAAAATGTAATTCGCCCAGCAACTAATGAGTTGCTTCCTTTCATGTTGTTTGTTTATATCTCGTTTGAACTTAGTGAAATGATAATACACCAAACACACATTAACTCTCAGCCTGTTGGATGACACAAAATTTATCTTTCTATAACCTATGGGTCATTACAGTTGAATGCATGTACTGGCAGAAAAAGAATGAGGGTTGCGCGATAAATAATGCCCCACAATTTATTTTGTATTGAAAAAATTTAGGTGCCACTTTCCTGAAGTTTATTGTGTACATATGCAAAGTTTCAGTTTCTTCTGACAGAAAGCATAGGTTTAGGAATATTCTAAAATGATATCTGTAAATGACAACTGTCATAAAAAAGTGTGCTGTGATTGAATTTTTTGTAGCAGAGAAAGAAACCGTGGGCTATATTCATAAACATTTCTGCAAAGTCTACGGAACATCTGCAGTCGACAGGAGTACTATTGGTCACTGGGCACTGAGGGTGAAAGCATCTGAGTGTGGTGCTACAAAGCTCCAAGATTTGCCGTGGGTAGGAAGGCCTCTCATGGCTGTCACACCTGACATGTTGCAATGGGCTGATGATATCATTCAAGAGGATCAATGCATTACTACTTGGCAATTGTCACTGAAGTTGTCAGTAAGCAAAGGAAGTGTGGATGTGACTATCAATGAGTTTAGATAAACAAAAGTATATGCAAGATGGATTTCTAAGTGTCTTACTGTCGATCACAGATCCCAAAGAATAAATATTGCTTCCGATTTGTTGCAATGCTTTGAAGCTGACAAGCAGGCCTTCTCGTTCCAGAATGTGACAGATGATGAAACATGGGTGCATCACTTTGAGCCCGAAACAAAAGACAATGGATGAAATGTCATCATGTTCACTCTCCACAGAATAAAAAATTCAAAACAATTCCTTCAGTGAGAAAAGTCATAATCACAGAGTTTTGGCATTGTGAGGGCGTAATTCTCATTGATGTGATGCCAGAAGGCAGTACTATTAATTCAGAAAGTATGTCAAAACATTAGATAAACTTAAGCAGGGCTTCCGGCAACCGCAGCGCCATGTCAACCCATGGGGAGGTTTTCATTCAGCATGATAATGCTTGACCTCACACAAGTTTGAGGACTTTTGCCCACATCACCAAACAGGGTTGGACAGTGCTACCCCATACAACCTACAGTCCCAATTTGACTACTTCTGATTTCCATTTGTTTGGGCCACTGAAGAATACCATTCATGGAAGACATTTCGAAGATGACAAAGAGGTGATTCATGAAGTGAAAACCTGGCTCCGTAGGCAGAGTAAAGATTTTTACCGAGAGGGAATACATGCCCTCGTGTCTTGCTGAAGAAAGTGATTATGTAGAAAAACAAAGTGAGCAGACAACACATTATACTTTCATATATGTAAATTTCATTTTTGTGGAATAAGTACTTTTGGAGAACAAAAATAAGGGGCATTACTTATTGGGCAACCCTCGTACTATGATATATTGCCTTTATAATTTATTAGTACATACACCTAACAACATTTATATATCAGCAGTCTAATATTGGAATATTTATGTACATTAAGTCCATCTCCTAGTTGACCAAATTTTCTCTCAACAGTGACAAGGGAAATATTGAGTTTGAAGACACAGAAGTGCAAAACGCATGTAGAAGGTAAACTGTGATTGCTGAAAACAGTATTATAATGCTCTTCCATGTAATATTACGTATCATCAGCAACAAGATGTAGCTAGTTGCATATGTGGTGAAGTTTTCTTTTAGTGTGGAGAAAAAACAGTAAAATGCAATATACAATGAAGTAGATTAATGATAAATAAAGGGCAAAAATTGATATAACAAACTCAAGAGCTGATTTGCACCATAAAGAAATAATTCTTTACATCTTTTTACTCATTGTCAAAATGATATTGGTATTCTAAATGCGGTACTCAAATCATAGTAGAGTAGGACAATGAATACACTTGGCAATGGCAACACTATTACAAAATTTATTTTCTTTCCCAGCTACACATGCCAATAATCCAATATCAATTTACAAGATCAGGAGATCTGTGGTTCAAATCCTGGCTATAAAATTGAATTTTTCAGTTTGACTCTACCTGTCCAATACTCCTATTTTTCAGCAGCCATAACTTATTAACCCTCCGTCGGCCGTGGTGCATCCAGAAAGTGCCAGCCCTCTGTTTTTGCCGCACTGCTTTTCGGCTTTTGACTTTGAAAGGTCACCGCTCCCATTACCTTCTTGGCTGACAATGCATTGCTGGTCTTTTGATAAGCTGTCATTATTGGGGTTACATGTCCTGAGAATTTCAGCATTTGCACTACTTAGAATTAGCTCTCCATTTACCACAGAGCGATGATGTCAATGAAGGGCTACTAGAAGAACAATGTGAAGAAAACAGTGATACTGATGCTGATGATTTGCCACCCGAGAGAACAGAGGAAAATACTAACATAGAGGAAAGTGGCACAGAAGACGAACCTGTTATTAGAGATACTCTATTCTACTTAGGAAGAGATGGACATACAAAGTGGGGAAAGCATCTTGAACCCAGAGTTACACATAGAACAGGTTCGCAAAATCTATTCACTAGATTGCCAGGTGTTATCCGTAAAGCACGTCAAGCCAAAAATGTACTTGACTGCTGGAAAATATTTATAACTGACGAAATATTAGTTACTATAGTCCGACACACAAATGAATACATAGAATTCATAAAAGCCAATTTTAAAAGGGGAAAAAATGCAAAAGTGACTGATATTACTGAACTAAAGGCATTCTTGGGTCTTCTGTATTTGGCTGGTATTTTCCATGCAAATAGAATAATACTAGAACACCTCTGGGGCACAGATGGTACCAGAATTGAAAAACTCCATACTGTAATGAATTTGAGATGCTTCAAATTCCTTCTTCGGTGCCTCTGTTTTGACGACAGAACTACAAGAGAGGAGTGAAAGAATTTGGACAACTTAGCAGCAATTCAGGAAATATGTTCATCCTTTGTTGAA
This sequence comes from Hymenopus coronatus, assembly GCA_030762935.1. Lineage (NCBI taxonomy): Eukaryota > Metazoa > Arthropoda > Insecta > Mantodea > Hymenopodidae > Hymenopus > Hymenopus coronatus. Next base: position 62,822,093 of record CM060900.1, read on the forward strand.
AACTGTAAGAAAGCTATTCACTTGGGCCATATGTAACAATCGATGAAGCCTTTCGTGGGAGATGCAGATTTAAGCAGTACATCCCATTAAAGCCAGCCAAATACAGCATTAAAATATATGCTCTTGCAAATGCAGGGAAATTTATGCAGGGAAGCAACCTTTTTCTGAAAGCAACAAACCTGCAGAAGTTGTTAAGTGTTTGGTGCAGCCTATTTATATTACTGGCAACTGGTTTACTGACATGGAACTAGTGATTTGAAGAAAAATAACTTATCATATGTTGGGACAATAAAAGAGAATAAAATATATTTGCCAGCTGAGTTATTGAGCGTAAAACACAGGGAAATTAAGTCATCAATGTTTGACTTTGGTGAAGATACCACTCTGGTGAAGATACCACCAAAATGTGCTCGCAGTTTCAAGTATGCATACAGATGACTCAATTGAGGATCACACTGGAGAAAGCGCTAAACCTGTGATACTGGCTTTCTACAACGAGACAAAAAGTGAAGTTGATACTTTAGATAAGATGCGTGCGAGCTACAAGGTGGCCAGAATATTAAACATTGGCCAATAGTTGTTTTCTTTGCCATGCTAAATATAGCTGGCATAAATACTCAAATAATAGCAATTGGAAATGGACTAGAGGTGAACAAGAGGAGATTGTTCCTTAGAACTTTGTCTGAGCAACTGGTATCAGAAGAACTTTTACGCAGGAGCATGTATCCAGTAGGACTGCATAGAGAACTACACTGAAGCTCCAAAAGTACCGAGATGAAACTCAAAGTGCACAGGAAGTAGCAGCAGAACTTTTTGAAAAGAAGTATTTTGACACACGTAAGCTTGCTAAACCAAAGAGGATCACAGGATGACAAGACAGCTGTAGGAAGTGCAAAAATTATTTTTGTTTGGAACATGTTGAATGATACGACACAAGTGCTTTGGGATTTTGGAGTTGGAAAAATGGGATCTTGTAAAATAGAAAAACAGAAAGAAAAAAGACAGTAAATTATCGTCCTTTGTTGTAATAAGTAAAAATAGCTTATATGTTATATTTTGATGTAATAAATTGCTTTCTTTTGTCATGCTATATTTTAATGCCAACTGCATTTTTTTTAATAATACTACAATGTATGCTTAATTTCTTTATGCTAATGTACTATTAATATCATTAGGATTAAACACAAAATGTATCATGAAAAAAACACAAAAAACAAATTAATGACCTTGCTATACATAATGAAATACATTCACAACAATCAATAAAAGCAGTTAAAAACTTACTGGTGTGACCGACGGAGAGTTAAAATACAAAAAAAAATTATATTCTTCACTAATGTTGGATCATAATAGAAAGAGAAAATGTACTTTAACTGGGTTTCAACTCTTGTTTTGCAATTGCTTAGTTACCTTTACATGAGATTATTATGAAAATAATATGTATTTCCTCCTTTAGAGCATCAGAGTAGCTCAGTGGCTTCGTCTGAGGCTATCATAATGATGGTGCATGGTTTGATTCCAGGCTATGGGAGTGGCAATTTTAAGTTACCCAATTCTGATTAGCTAATGTGAAATGTCCATAAGGACTAATATAATCATAATAAAAGTTATACACTCCCTTGTTCTATTGCCATCCTCAATCCTTCTATTGGAGATAACAGATGCTTTCTGTGCGATATCTCCAGATGGACTTAGTCTTTGTTTGTTAGAACAAAGTTTCCTCTGTGGCCATAAAGATCATATGCGGAGCATTGGGAGCATCATATCCCTAGGTTTTAGATTCAAACAATGCTTCAGACCATTTAATACCCTAGAATGCCTGAATGAAGTTAAAAGTAGTTAGTTACATGAATACAGCAATACCTTGAAAGTACCATAAGACATTTTAATCACATTAACAAACCTGAATATTTCAAAATAGTTGATAGATTTTCTGAAATACAACTACGTCTTGTAAATAAATGCAGAGGATGTTAACATTTGTTTAAAGTCACAATTAATTTTGTTTTTAGCGGCTCAGTCAAATATAATGTTAATAAATTGCAATTAAAAAGTATTCTCCTTTTTGTTTGCCTATGGAATTAAGGTAGGAAGAAAAATGTTAAGAAAACAGAATTGGAACATTTGAAGTGTAACACATCAGGAAATATCATATTTCTATTAGCAGCATTCATATAAAGGTGTTTAAAAATCACCAACTCTACTGTTAATTCACAATCTTGAGACAATGAACAGAAAATAAACAAACATATACTGCTCTCTCTAGAACTACTTAAAACCAATACAAAATATTACTTTCCTACAAAGGTGAATGTAACAACACAGAAATGAAAAAAAACCAAAACCAAATAAATAAACCAGAATAAATTAAGGATACAAATATGTGGTAAAAGCATACAAGGGGGAAATATTCTGTAATAACTTATTACCTTGCAATGCAAAGAGCAGAATGGGTTGAGAAAGCTGAACACTTTGCATATTATGAATTGTGCTTCACTGAAATTATACAACATGCAAAAAATAAAGAGTAGAAATGTAATACCATTAAAAATCTGATGTGTTCCATTCAATGACTTTCTCTACATGCTCTGCAAACAAACTTCTTACAAAAGAAGTTCATGTTAATTGAGATAAATAGTCATACCCGGAACTGAAAATAGGGTTAAAGTACCCTGAAACTGGTCTTCCCAAACGAAGGCAAAGTTGGAGCAAAAAGTGTAAAAAGGTGACTCATTACATTTAAATGTAATTATGGCGCTCCACTGTCTAAAATGCTTCTTTTAATTTGATATATTAGCAGAATAGTCTTATTATTTAGTTCCTTATAAGTAGAAAGGAACAAAGGTAATCTACTAAGCTAAAGCAATAGTCAAATGCTTTAACATCTACTGCTATACAAATGTCATCGACATATGCCTATTTGTATGGCCAGGAATAAGAAAAAAAAAAAAAAAAAAAACACACAGATGACTTCCTATTTAAGAAAATTGAAACCAATAATAAGGAATATCTCAGAGACGGCTAGCTCCATGACAAAAATGTATAGAATATAAGTTGTGTGTATTGTTGAGATCTACATTTTTAGCATAGTAAGTCTTTGTCTATCTCTTATGGCTTACCAGTTATGCAAGTCATTCAGAATAAAGAGGGCTTCAAGGTTATTCCCAGCAAATTCAAGATATACATTTTATTTATTATGTTAATATCTTTAATTGTCATTGTCACAAATATAAGAGTTGTGATGGGGAAATAACTTATGAAATATTTAGAAGAGATAAAGGCAACTTGAATGACTTGAGCAATTATCCTATATTTCAGATAAAATTATTACTCAAATCTAACCAGCATTGGCTTTACATTATCAGGACAAAAGAAACAGGATCTTGACTTACATAAATTTATAACCTTACCTGGAGATGCCATGCAATAATGATGAGTAATTAGTGGTACAAAGGCAAACGTCTGACTGTGTCGATCATGCCAACTGGCAAGACAGTGATCAACGGGTGTACCTACATGGGCAACAGTAGCCCTGTCCAAATTAAAAGTCCCCCGAGCGAACCTTGGCACTTGGTTATATATGGATTAGTTCCCTAGAGGACTTTCGCTATTGCAAAAGCAGATATTCCCATATACAGGGAAGCCACCGCCGTATAGTGTACGTGGGTGTTCATGATTCTCCTAGGGACACGTGACACATGATGCAACATTGTTCTACGAGTTTCCATGAGGAAACTGACATCACTGTTAAGTCCTATGAGACATTCCTAGGAAGTGGTAAACCATCTACATCCTGTCACGCACATAACTTATGAAGCTTCAGCAAGTTAAGAAAATATAAAATATAATTTAATATGAATTTAAAATATAGCGACAATTTAATAGAACAGTATAATGAAACATGAATTATGTAATACTCATCAGTCTCGATGTAACAATATGTGTTATTTTAATTAAAATTGTTGCAGCATTTTTGAGAAAATCAAAATGTTCAAACATTTTTCTGTAAAAGGTAGTTCAGGTGGGGAGGGAGGGAGGGAATTCTTGAAAATCTTTGTATCCCCTCCTTCGGAGATACTAAACTTATATGCCAAGTTTAGTATTTAACAGACTTTTTGTTTTTGAGTTACATTATGTATATATGCGCATATATGCACACAATATTTTTCTAAACTTGCTTTTTATGGATTCAGGGGACCTTGAACCATGTATTTCTGATGAAATCTTGGTATTAAATTTTTGTTTGGAATACAATACCTTCTCTACCTAATATGTGCAATGTATATATGCGCTAGAGAAAGTAATAGCCATTTTGAGAATAGAAGCAAGGGTTCACAGATTCAATAAAATAACAGGAGCATTACATGAACATAGTTGAAATCTGACTTAATGAAACATGTTCATTTGCCAGTCAAAATGAAATGAAACTTATACGAGGTGGTATCCAAAATATTCGGGACTGGTGCAGCCATCTAGTGAAAACTTACTTTAAGACTAATGACCACCATCACCCTCAAAGTAGTTCCCTTTCACTCGTATACACCGGTTCCAGCGATTCTGCCATTTTCCAAATGCATCCTGGAAGTAACGTTCTTTGAGGGTGTTTAGCACAGACAGCACTTCTTCTTGAACCCTCTCAATTGTGTTGAACTGATGTCCTTTCAACCTGATTTTCAATTTGGGGAATAGAGCAAAGTTGCAGGATGCCAAATCAGTTGAGTACGGTGAGTGGGAGACAACTGTTATGTTGTTTTTCATCAAAAAGCCTCTGGTGAACAAGAGATTGTGACAAGGTGCATTATTGTGATGCATAAGCCAGTTCCCTTGTTGCCAAAGTTTGGGCCATCGTCTCTGCGCATTTTCACGGAGCTGTTGCAAAATGTCACAATCATATGTGGAATTCACTGTTTGATTTGATGGAATGAATGCTTTGTGCACAATCCCCTTGGTATCAAAGAAAACGAGAAGTATGCTCTTGACTTTGCTCTTCACTTGTCTCATTTTTTTTTTGGTCTTGGTGAGTTCAGGCTCTTCCATTAGGAGGATTGTTGTTTTGTCTCAGAGTCCCCCAAACAATTGTTGAATCATTGCGAGGGTCTCCATATCATTTTCCCCAAGATTTGCACAGAATTTGATGCACACTCTCTGTTCTAATCTTGGATCCATCGCAAAATCACCATATACTACACACAAACTATCATGAAAAGTATTATAGAATCTCAACATCCAACTGCATGAAACTTTAAATACTCACTTATCGGGTGTGCTAGTGTTGCAACCTAGTGGTACAAAACTCTACTGCAACTACTGTCGAGGTGGCAACACTAGTTCAGAATATTTTGGATACCACCTCATACAAAAGTCTATGTACTCTCTGGATTAATGAATACTGGTAAATAATGAGAAACTAACCATTACATGTGATCAATGAAGTAATCTTTAAATAAAATTCAGAATTTTCAAGAATGTTGTTGCTTAAAGTAAAGTCTGTTCTGAAAACAGATTTTACATCATCGCCATGCTAAAGAATTTTTATGCCTAAAATTTCAGCTTCTAAATTTTTAATGATACTCTTATAAAAATGGAATTACATATTTATGTGCTTAATGGGAACAAAGGTAGGCTACAAAGTTCAAATTTAATTACCTTAATTATCACTGGTTATAAAATGTCCCTGATGTAGGAAGTTAATAAATAAAATTCAGAGCGAGACAATACATACTGTTTTATAAAATTAACTTATAATCTTTAAGTTAGACATTACTTTCTGTAAGTAGATATATCCATGAAATGTCATGAATAAAATATGACTAGACATGTTATATAACCTCACTTAGTTGAAAACTATTTTGCATTTCCTGAGTACACACTCAAATATTAGTTTGCTTCTTTATTTACTCTGGAAGACAGCTGGAGAAATTGTTTATTTATTTGCTCTGAAAAATAGAGAGGAACTTATAACAAAGGCAATATTTTTTTTATAGTGCCTATGTAAGGAGCGATGTATATAAAGTTTATTCATAAATTAACTCTTATTTAGTTTGTTTCCTCTGTAGTGCTTCTTTAATGTGCAGTTAGTTCTAAAAAATAATATTCCTTACACTTTACCTTTTCAACTATTTTGGATACAAGGATTTTATTATGATCTCCAACTTTAATTAGGAAGGTGGCTGAAACATAACATTTCATTGGTTCTGGTGAAACAGAATTGGAACCTTGCAGTTTTTTAGTTTAATTATGTCTTATATGCATAAGACAACATTTACTGTAGTTTATACAGTGGGAATTGCATTTTTTAAAATGATTTTCTCTTGTACCAATGATTCTAAGCCTATTATTATAAGACATTCATAATTGTATTCCTCTATTCACTAAAACTCTCTAGCAAAAATGCAACTGAAGTGGAGAAAAAATTACTTTTACCCATGGAAACCATAACTATTATCAGGGCTGTCATGGTAATTTTGTTTTTCTTGGCCATATTCTCCCATTCCTAATAAAATTCTCACATCCTTTAGATGTCTTAAAGGCAATTAAAATGTTATGGGAAATTTAAAGTTCAGAAAACCATCATTATGAATTTATAAGAGTTTATTAAAAGGAACTTAATTATCTTAAAAAATATTGTAATGAACCAAACTTGTAATGCAACGTTTTGTAACTTACATTACTGTTTGAGTTGAAGTTTTAATTAATAGATATAAAATGATCATTTGCTAGCCTTCTATTTTTTAGGAAAAGATCTTTAAAGGATGTCCCAAGTGAGGTTTTCATACATAAATGCACTTTTGTCCTGATGAACACTGAGTGCTACGAACTTCGATGACTTTACAGACATTTTTTAACATTTTAGCATTGGAGAGGTGGACCATTCATGAGTATAGACATTATTTATGATACAAAGAGCACTATTTATATTTTGAGCCTAATAATAAAACAACAGTAATTTGTCACTGAAAATTGTTCTAGTGTTTCTCAAAATATTCTTGTTTATGATCAATACACTTCTGCATGCATTCGAACCATCTGTCATAGCATTTTTTCCAATCTGTTTGGGACACCTCCAAAACATGGTTTTTGAATGCATCAATGTTTTCCTTATTTCATCAAAGACTTCTGGCAAACAAATGGTTGTATACCATTCAGAATTGACTAGTTTACATTACTCTAAAGGCAGTTTTGCCACATGACCAGTTTTTCTGAAGAAATAAAAAATGGCAACCATTTGTTTCAAAGTGCTTTGAGTGTGAACAACTTTTGATGGATTTAGTTCATCTTGAAACACTCATACAGACAACTACTGTTTACATTCTAGCTTATATGTACAGATTCATGATTTGTCACCTGTTACAAACTTACGTATGTCTTTTGAAGCTTCAGCATTGTATCTCTTTAGCATTTATTTATGTGCACCTATTGATACGAGCATTCTTTTGAGATTGTGTCAAATTATGTGGGAGCCAATGAGAGCATACCTTTTTCATGGCTAAATGATCATGTAATATTTTATATATGCTGGTGGAGCTAATGCCTAGAGTTACCTCTATCTCACAGTGTGTGGCATGATCTTGCAAGATCAGTTTTTGCATAGCATCAATGTATTTTGGCACAATTGATTTTGGATGACCTTCATGAATTTCATTAGTGAATGAATGGTGACCTTGATTAAAGTCATTATACCAGCATTTCAGTAACAAAAGATGGAGCTTCATTGCCAGTAGTAGTAAATTGATCAATGCACTCTTGTCTTGATAATCCACATCGAAAATCATAAAAGGTAACTGCATAAGCATTTTTACATGTTAAAGCCATCTTTTTGCTGAGACATAATTTTAAAGTCACTGTAAACAAAACATATAATAACTCTACTGGCAAAATATCTGAGGTATCAACAATATCAAACTTGCCAGTGGAGACACCTGATGGCTCCTACAGCAATCAGTGTTGCCAAGGCTCAAAATATAAATAGTGGCCCTTATATACAGCAAAAACACACTTTTGGTTTTAATAAAACACTTCACCTGATGAAAGCTGTACCAAACAGGGACACACATATTAAGCTTTTACAGTGATTGGAAGTTACAACAAGTTGGAGTCAGTGAATCAGCTTAAGTCTTCTCTTTCCCATATATTCTCTCAATTAATTTTAAAGTTCCCATATTTTGTATCACCCCATATGGCATCCATGACAGCAATGACTATTTTGTTTATTATTTTAAGAATTCTGTTGTTTTTGTAACCTATGCTTTTAGCACTAGAGCTTTATACTTTTTTTTTTTTTTTTCATAGTATATAAACATATGTATACATGTATATGCCTTGACAAGTTCTATGTTCAGTGGCTTTCTGGCCTAAACGAACCTACAGGATGCTTTCTAATCTAATCTAAAGGAAGATTTTACTTAGTATTTAACTTAAACCTCCTGAGCATCTTAAACTAACTTGAGAAAAACTATTTGTTCTCAGATAGTGTAAGATTTTTCATATGAACTGTCAATTTAATCATGCTAGACGTAAACTTACTCAATCACTTTAATTCTTAAATTAGTAGTTTAGATTTCATAAACATTTCAAAATGAATAAAAACAGATGAGAATGTCATGCAACACCAACCATGCAACATGCTCTACAACAATTACACAATTAAGTTATATAATTATACTTATTTAAGGAGTCACACAGTGATTAAAAAAAGAAAAGCATTAGTGAAATGTCTCATGTGAGTAATAATTATTTCTTTAAGCTTAACTTTAATTATAATCTGTAGCTGTATGCATAGGAAATCTATAGAGCTATGGATGCACATAAATTGTTATGTACAAATACAGTTCTGAGCTCAACATTGTGATATATGTTTACAATTCTAAGTGCAAACTATACCAGGAATAAACTCTGATGCTGACAATCATTAGGAATATTCACTTACAGTCACATGGAATGTAGTATATTTTATATTATACTGCTGTAAGTGATATTTGTAGAGTATTTCTTCTCTCTTTTGGAGTTTTCTACAAACATCCCACTCTCTCCAAAAAGAATGGTTCTATAATTAAAACATATTTTACCTTTTTCCCCTGTTTAATCATGGCAAGAGTACAGAGATCACAACTTAATACAAATTATTATTTAAATAATTTATGTATGACCACCTCCGCCATCTTGTAACCAGCAGTTCTGGCCATAAAATTCAGGGTTCCAGAATGAAATACACAAATCTGTGTTGCTGAGGTAAGATTTTTCTCTGAAATTTTCCTTGCTGTGATAGCTGAGCACCAAGTCTGAAGGATGTTCAATAAGGATTGATCATTAATTTTTACAATCATTATTTTCCTCACTCACTTGTGCATTTAAAATATGAAAATAAGAGGAATCTGTAACAAAATATACACTGTCTGTGGATGAACTAAGCACAATCTGTTTTTATATTCCTCATATGTGATAAACAACTGCTGTGAGCAAATATCATATGTTTAACATCTTCTAATTTAATTAATTATTCTTAGAATAATAATTATAGAATAAATGACAAGAATTGCCTTGTCTCTTCGTTAGCTTGTTATCATGTGCATTTTGCAGTTTCCTTAGCATAGTCCAATAGCTAGGCATAGCAGGAAAATTGCTTCCTTCATATTATAAATTTTGTTTTTAGAGCTTTCAATTTAGCAGCTACATTTGTAAGCAGCGTTAAGTGCCACAGCATTTCACAGGAGTAAATATCTTTTGGATGAGTAATTGTAATTTTATAGGATTTATAATACAGGAGCTGGATTCAAATGTGTGTGCCGACACCAGGGTCATTTAAATACTTAGCCCATTGAATTGAACTTCAGGACTGGTACTGTATAAGCTACAATGCTGTTGTCATTATTATATAGAAGAATAACAACATTTTCAGAAATACTGGAAATTTCAGTGGATATTACCCACATGTTGGAAACTGAAAAACTGCAATAAAATGTGTCTGTGTATTGTGTATTTATGTATCAATGCTGTTGATTCTTGAATTAAAGGGTATCGCTGTGCAGATTTGCATGCTGTTGAAGATATGTTTCATGAAAATATGATACAGGAAAATTACAGATTTCTTTCAAAACTAATCACTGCTGATAGTTGGTAACAGTTTATCACATCACTTTAATCCTAAACAGCAAAGGTCTTTACTATCACTGTTAAAGTGTAAATGTTGCTGAATATGTCACAGAAATCAACTGAGTAAAAATTATTTATCTTTCCTCTAATTATGTTATAATTTATGTAATTCAAAGTTACCGCCAATGAATTGAAAGCACTTTAATAGTGTTTTGTTTACTATAACAGGCCCATGGTTCGAGCAGCACCATTGTGTTTCACATGCTTTTATGTAATGGTCGTGTGACCATGCTTCTTTGCATTCTCCTGTGATAATTCTCAATAACAAGTATGCATTTAATATTGTGCTGTGTCTACTAACAGTTTCTTAGTGTAAAGCCAGCTGCTGATCATGAGGAAAACTCTGAACCACTGACCTATCTCAGGCTATGCAAAATAAAAATACAAATGGGAAAAAGCCACAAAAGAAGGTATAGCACATTAATTAAAATTTTAAAAAACCTGGAAATTAGTTGATTTCTCTTCTAGTTGAAGCCAGTGATCTGTAAGTGGCTTTAGAAAACAAAAGAGAATCAAGATGGCCTAGAAAATTTCAAGGCTAGATTAGTTCCTGGGAATTTACTCAAAACCAGGGATTGGTTATAATGAAAAAATCTGACCTGTGATTGGTAACTTTTTGTTTATTTATCTCTAAAAGAAAACTTGGATCTTTATCATTTTAATGTCGGCCCTGCATTCTTAATTGAGAAGCTAGACAAGAAAATATACATAATGCAACCTGAAGGGTATGAAATAAAAGGCAAGAATAATGTATGCAAGTTACAGAAATGAATATATGGTTTGAAGCAAGCATATAGCCATTGGAATCCTGTTGTGACAAGAGGAAGTGTTAAAATATTGAATATGAAGTTTCTTTAAAACAAACTTATTTGTTTTTCAAGAAAAATGATTGATTTGAGAGAAAGAGAGGGAGAGATGGACATATTTGACAAGTATTTGATAAGAGCAATTTTACTGAAAGGGTGTTTTGGAACAATAATGCGTATGAATAGAATATTTTTGAGTTGGGTTTGTAACACTTGAGTATCACTTACATATATTTTTCCAGACCAGTTTCAACGCCATGTGGGTAACAGTTGGAAACCATCGACAGTGATGCCCACATGGCGTTGAAACCGATCTGGAAAAATATACGTGATACTAAAGTGTTACAAAGCCAACTCAAAAATATTCTAGTATTTGATAGTTGATGCAATACAGTGTATACTAAGTGAAATGGCTCTATTTGGGTATTGGTATTTTATTCCCAAAAAGTATTCATTTACGATTCATATATCTGTATGGAATCTGTGAGTGATCCCCACATATTCCCAATTTAACCCCCAGTGGTTTTTATCTCTGGCATTGATTAAAAGAAGAGAGTTTACAAAACATATCCACAAACTTATTCAATCAATAAATTGCTGCCATTTCTCAGAGGGAACTGGAGCATGTAATGGCCAATTTCCTAATCAGGTGGCAGAAGTGCTTGAACAATAATGTGGGGCACTTTCAATACCTCCTGACTTGAAATATGCAAGTACTTTTATTTTTAAGCGTTTACTCTTCGTTTATTTGTTAAAAATAACTTATACAACAAACTGTATTATATTTACTGCAGATGTGGTGTCACTCACTTAGTGTACATAGCAAGCAGCACCACTGGCTGGCTAAGAGCTGGAAAACCTGTTCTGCTCTATGCTGATCAACCAGTAGTTGTCTAAACTACTTGGAAGTAACTGCATCTCAAGATTTCACTTTTGCAGCAAATCTGTTAGGTCAGTTCAATTCTAACCATTATATGCAACATAGGAAATGTGCTCAGAGAGCCTTAAAATACGTCAAAGGTACTAAAGGCTACTGTATTGTAAATGCTTATAATTCTAAACCTGTCCAAGGCTCAGTGATGCAAATTATGGGAATGATTCAGATAGGAGATCCTACTCAGGTTGTGTGTTTGATTTTTGTGGTACTTCCTTGGAAAAATAAGGAACAGCAAACAAAAACCTTGTCAACCATGGAAGCAGAGTACATTGCCGTAAATGAAAGCTGTAAAGAAGCTTTATTATTCAGCAAATTTTTACTAGAATTAAAAGTTTCTGGTGAGTGCATCCAAATCTTTGTTGATAATGAAAGTACGATTCATATCTCTGGATATTAGAAAGAGCTAAGCACATAGACATTTGTCATCATTGAGTAAAACAGTTAATTAAGTTACATTTGTAAAGGTAGAATACATCATGTCTTCAGGTATGAAGGCAGATGGACTCACTACATTTGCCAGAGTTAAACATCTGAAGTTTTTTGTCAGATTTAAGTATGTTTCAGTATTGACTGTGACATCCATCCCAATGGTTCTGTATGCTTTCCTTGGTACCCAACTTTGAATTGTGAGGGAAGTATTGGAATTCAAGGTTGTTGTCAAGATAGACTTGTGTAGAAGGCACTTTGATAGTGTTTTGTTTGCTGTAACTGGGCCATACTTTGAGTGGCAACACTGTATTCAGCAAACTTTTGTGTAACGGTCAAGTGACTACGCTTCTTTGTATTCTCTTGTGATATTCCTCTCAATTGATAAGCATCACTTCTAAGTATATTCTTATGTCAACTAATAGTTTATTAGCTTAAACCCAAAAATTTGAAGTATAGGTGACAGCTTAAAGGAAACAATTTCCATTGTAGAAGTGATGCAGGTTACAAAGATGTCATTCACATGTGAATTTTTAGGAAGACTGGCAGAAATGCTGGAGTTACTGCGTTGCATCCCAAGATTATTTGAGAGAGAGATTCAAAACTATGAGGATGAGTAAAGCTATATATGTTGTGAAAAGAAGTTGTATCATTACTTTTTAATGAACAGTCCTTGCAATTGTAATTTAATGTCATAAGAATTAATTCAACGTCTTAAAAGACAGTCTCTTGTATACTTTCCTGTACTTCTGCTGCAGAGCAGTTCATTCTTGGGCTTTTCAAAAGTATGCTTTGTTAGGCTCACGAAATGTGCTTCCTAAAAACCTTAATTTTAAAATATTTCCCATAAGATATAAGCACAAATTCTTCTCAAGATTTTCATGAATTTTACATAGTGTGTTCTAAGAGCACTGCCTTAAAGTTCTATCACACAAAATTCTTTCATTATACAAGAATTATAAGCTATATTCATTAATTGATTTGTTCACAGATTGTATTTGGCCCTCATTTTTTGTTGGCTGCAATAATAGGGTTAAGAGGGGAAGTGTAAAAATGATTTATTCACATAGTGCAATATTTCTGTATTTTTATATATTTTACAAAATCATTATCATGCAAAAAAATAAAAAAATAAAGTCCTCTGTTATCAACTCAGCATTCTTTACGAAGGTTTCTAAATAAAAAGGTTATTTTTTAATAATGGAATTAAAATTTAGATAACATAAATATGTGTATCACTAGTAAACAAAAGCAGACCTGATAGTCCAAAGTGCAAAAATTGTGTCACCTGATAAAGGGATACTTGCTAGGAAGGGAAATAGATCGACTGAAGATGAATAATATCAAATATGGAAGGAAAAAGTTGGAATATTTCTGAGAGAGAGAATCAAAATTTGATTTTTGGGAGGAAACTAGAATTCACCAGACTCAGAACTGAATGCTCATTAAAATATCTAAATAGACCTAAATGATTTTTAAGTTGGAAAATATATATGTAAACTAATATGCTTATATGCATTATGACCGAGTACTCTTATTGTTACACCTAACTATATTTTTCATTTGACTAATGCTGATCTTAGTAGTCTGAAGACAACAAATACTCATGAGGTCTATCTCAGAAAACAATGAAATATCTAGATGATATGTAATGAATGCAAGTCTATTACAAAACTGATTTCCTAGTGTACGTGTGCTTCAGGGTGAAATGCTTCACAATCTTGTGAACACATTTAGGGAAACAAAATATATTCTCAATACAAAATCAGAAGTAAACTAGTTTATTCTTACAGAGGAAAAACTTAATGCCACAAAAGAAAAGTTAAAATGAAGTCCAAAGAGTTCTCTGGGAAAGCTTGCCTAGGAATACAAAATGTTGGAATGCCACATTTTTCAAATTAAAACCTTATATAAATGTAATTTAGAAATTGCAAACAAGTGATTATGTAAGCCAAGTTGATCACCAAAGTTTTGTTTCATAATGTTCACTCCAGTAACCAATATTAATTTTTTTTTTATGGATGAGCTGTTTTATTTACATGGCCATGTGGTAACAGAAAGCAGTAGATATTGGGTGCACAGAAACCAAATCTAGCTCATGAAATACCACTGTATGACAAAAAGATTGGTGTTTTGAGTGCTGTGTATGATTACACCATTCTGCTTTCCAATGAATTTGAAAATGATCTCCATTTTTCCCATCAAGTCAGGTTTTCAAAATATTCATCAATAACCAGAAATGAAATTATAGCTTTGTGGAGCAAAATAAAAATTACTTTCAACAAGAATTTTGTGTGAAAAACCAAGCCAAAATTTTTGATTTGCCACAAATTAATCATTGATTAATAATTATTAGCACGTTCTAACCTTATCCCAATATTGCATTTCAAATTTTCTCCTCTTTGACCCTCTCGCATGTTGTTCAGAGCAGTCCCTTTTTAACATACAGCAATAGTCAGCCATTATGCTAACACTCCACTTCCCTTGATACCTCATTTCCAAACATTTTATATGCCGATGAAATCTTTCACCCTGCTCCTCACTAAAATCTCCTAAGTTATCAGGGAAATGATTTAGATGGGAATGAAGGAAATGTACTTTGACATTCATGTTGCAAGCAATTTGTTTGAAATTGTAGCCATCACTTGCACTATATTAACATAATTTGAGTCTTTTTTATTTCCAAGAAAATTAAAAACAACATTTCTGAAAGCATTCCAGGCATCCTTCACTTATTGGCTCATAGTATTCTTGAACTGACTGTCCATCATCAGTTTTCGAATTTGTGGGCCAATGAATACACCAGCTTTCATTTTGTTAATGGATAATGAAGGAAACATAGCACAAAGGTATTTAAAACACTCACTGCCTTTATCTAGAGTTTCCACAAATTGTTTCATTAAACCTAATTTTGCATGAAGAGGTAGCAACAATACTTTTGAGGATGAGTAAAGAGATTCACTTTTTATATTTTTTTCACCCGGTATTAAATTAGTACTGTGGCCACTGTTCCCTTCCCCAGTATTCTGACCTAGATCTGCTATCCCATTCACATAAGAAACAAGGGTATTTTGTGAAACCAGCCTGCTGACCAAGTAACGGTCCAATAATCTTGAAATCTCCACAGACTAGCCATAGATGGTTTTTGTACAGCAGTTTTTGTAACAAAAGCGTTACATTTTCATGTGTCTCCTTTAAAATAAAAGAGTGGGCCTCAGGAATGTAAGGATGAATGTTTCCTTTAAGAAGCAAAACACTTTTAAGACTTTTTTGAGAAGAATGTATGAAGAACCTGCACTCTTTAGAATTATAGTTTATGTTATAAAATAAGATAGCAGGGATGTCTTGGCGATACACCAAATTTTTTTCTGGAGCAAAAAAAGGGACAAGTTCCTTCTCATGATGCCTGTATCATGAAAAACACGTACCCTCAGCCAATACTTTCTTTTCTTTTAACCTAACGCCTAATGGTTTGGCTGTTCTTTAGGCTAATGTAAATCCCACACTAAATCATTAAGCTCACTTTGATTAAAACCTCCATCATGATTAGAATTATCTCATTCACAAGTATAATCTGCTGGAGATTCAGTTTTAGTGCTACTGGATGCAGATGGCAATATATCTGATTCAGCGTGTATGGGAACCAGAATATCCGGACCATGAGGAAACAGGCCAAATGGCAGAGGGAATGTTAAGATATACAATATCTTTCTTAGTTTTAGCATTATATTCTGCTATCTTAACTACACAAAAATAACAATTGGGGATACCAAAGGGGAATGATTTCTGTTTTCCATTTTACCAACTCCCCAAAACAACTACGACACACTTTGTGAGGGCACCACTATTCATCCTGGTCTCCTAACTTAAAGACAAAATATTGAAAGTAAATTTTCTTTACAAAAGCTGTTATATTGTCTTTGTTTTACTATTGTATATGGTCCATTTATATAGCAAAACAGATTTGGATCATTTACACAACCATGCTTCGACATTTCTAAGAAACAAAACTGTTATGTTGTATTCTCGCAGAAAAATGAGAACTCACACTCTTCACAATCACACAACAATGGACAACGCAAGACTGATCTCAAATTTTAAAACAACATTTAAAATGTGATAGGTTTATTATCTCAGAAAGGAAATCCTTAGCCTGATAAGCTAGATTGTATTTCCATATATATGGGAACCTCCGTCACTTCTCTAATGCATTGTTTGTGTTAACTAGCAATCTAAGAGTATTTCCCTCAATTAGTTTTTATCCCCTGATAAAACAGATATCTAAACTGTAGTTCATTTTAAGGGGATGATACATCTTTGTATGGATTAGGGCCGGTATAGTTAGTAGATTTCTATAAATATAAACATAATAATAGTTATATTATATCACATTTTAAGTAATAAAGTTGATATATAAGATGTTGAGACTTTCTAACAAACAATAAGCACACTGTAATATTACAACAGTATGTACATTAGGAAAGCATTAAAAACATAACATTTTGAATTGTAAAAAATTCTGAGATGGTACGTGAAAACGTTTTTCATTTTTGCAATCAGTGTAAAATTTTGATTCAGAAACACTCATTTATTTCCAAAAAATAAAATCCATGCAGAGCGGTGTTACAGAATTATAGGGCCTATACTTTCTAAAGATACAGGGAAAATATAATCACACCATTCCTAGAAAAACTGTGCAATACTGAATGTACATCAACATATTTTCAACAAGATTCTGCTATAATGCATACAGCTGAGCTCTCATTAATTTAGGAAACTTCTAAGAGGAGGCATCAGTAGAAGATTATGGCCAGCATATTCTCCAGTTCCTACCACATGCAACTTCTATTTATGGGGGGACCTTAAAAAATAAAGCACACTCAGTAACTAAAAGATAAGAAGGGAAATTGCTGCAATTTCAGAAGAAGAATAAATGAAAGTTTTGAAATTTTGTTAAAAAGTGTGAGATGTGTGGCAGGACAAGTAATAATTTTCAACATCTAGATGCAATGATATGGATATTCTTGTTATAGTTTTCATCAGGACTCTACATTCTTGAATTTAATATGCTGTGAATATCCAACTCTGCTGAAGAACATCATGCTTCCTGATGCAAAACGAAATTCCTGCTAAGCATTTAAGAAAATGCCATATGCACCAAAAGGTTTATTGTTGACAAAATTAATCTGTTTTGTTTTATCCACTAGGTGCTATTTCATGCTGGTTAGTTTGGCCAACCATGTATCAATGACAAATGGCTGTTACATAGTGCATTTTAATTTGGTATACCTATCAATAGATTATATGATAATAGATAATGAAGGGGTACATGAGAATGAATGTGAAAAATGTTGGGCTAGAATAGACATCTAAATGACTTCTGCCACCAACTCCAAATGCTCGGACTACCTCCATGACTGGAGATATTGATGACACACTATCCTTGTAAACAACTAACACTAAGACCTGAGAACCTCATGCTGTCACTTATAGGTATTGCAATGGAAATTACCTCTGTTTCACTGTCTTCAATAATATATTCTTTCACTCTTATAATAATACCTCTTACTGTGGTTCAAAGACTTTCAAGCAAAACAAGTTATCCTCATGACAAGCTTGCATCTTAGTAAAGTTCAAATTGCCTGGTTAAGACTTTTTCCTAGAATCTTGCTTTTCAGTGAAAAGTGCATTCTGGTTAATTTCTGAAGCTCTGAGCTCATTAAACTCATTCTATCAAAATTCATTAATTGTGTCTGGACAGCTTTGTTGTTATAACAATGGGGAATGTTGCATTTTTAAATAAAGATTCTAGATTGTCTTATTATCAGCTCGTCTGCTTGCAAATTCAAAGTTTCGGTCAAACTTTACGAGATCATTTGCCTAGTTGATGATCTTTTCTTTATTAAAAAAAAAAAATCAGGCAACCTACAGCATTCTACGCTTATTTATACATTTATTTCTTCTTCTACTTCTTTCCAAGATAGGGTTTATAAGCACTTTTTCCAGTCTCTATCACCATCCACCTCTTACGAGGTATACCCAGATTTCTTTCCAATTAGCCAATAAAAAAATTAATGCACCTACATTCACTGTTTATGTCTTTTCAGCTTCTATTTAGTCTTTTACATACTTTCACTTTAACATTTCTGAAATCTCATATTTAATCTCTGATACATTCCTTAGGGACAGGTAGCTATTTCAAATAATGTAGTAGCACATTAGATATAACTTCAAAATGGTAAACAGTGGCTCATTTACACAATAATTTATCTATTTCAGAAAAGGTTCAAACTGAAGGTGTAGTAGACTTACGAAAAAGGAAGAAATTCTAGATGTTCTTTTCTTTTTTGAGCAATGTTTTACACCCATTGTTACTATATATGGTACCACAGGAAGTGGACACAAGTGATGCATGAAATAACTGAGAAAGGAAATTTGGCATGGAAATGTCCCTGCCAATTACATGACTGAGAAAAACCTGGAAAATACCTCAATCAGGAAGGATGGACCAGACAGAATTTGAATGGTGGACCACCCAGTCATGAGATCATGATTTAATGACCGTAACTACCTGTGTTGCTGGTGTTTGGTGTCGTGTATGATATGAAGCTATTTTTGCTAATTTAAAAGGTGAATAGTGATTCAAGATTGGATTTTATAATGAGGTATGGCTGCATGATAAGGATACACAGCAAATATTTAGTTAATTGAATACCTCATATAAAGCCAGTGGGCAAAATTCCTTTTCGGTTTCAAAATCTTATACTTGAATGGCTGAAGACAAAATTTTGAAACCCATCCAGATACACATGAAATCTATTTTCAAGAATGCAAGCGTTACTATATCATTTGCTTTTGGTCCACTTCAACATTTTAAAAGATTTCTGAACAATAAAATGGCTCAGGTTCAGATAAATGATTTTCATTATGTAATAATTATTCAGTATTTAAAAGTTGCTTCTTCATTAGATCTTATGAATAATCAAGTGATCCACCTTACTTCATAAAAGCCAGATAAATTCAGTGCTTGGACTTCTAGTGAAATTGATGATTAGAAAACTGAAAGCTTTTGTGACCCTACATGCATCACAAAGTGTTTAGATACTCAGTGTGCATGCCCAAACAGTTCCTAAAGGTGCACTATATGAATATGTATTCATTCCTATGAAGAATTTAAAGTAAAATAACTACTATCCATCTGATGAATGGCTGTAGACACAGATGCATGTGCACAAATATTCAGGGGCTTAGCATTTTGCAGCCCCCTGTACATGTTAAATCGAGTGGAGCATAGAAAAGGTACACAAGCACCCTTGCCTGCAAACTGTACTCAATCATCAGATGGATTGTATAAGCACAACTACATCTATATAGAATGTAAAGGCACAAGAAATACTAATTTACAACTCACTTTTTCCCAATCCTATAACAATGTTAGATGCAAGAGATAATAGATGAATATAAAGTAATAGCACATATTAGGAAAGACTATTCATTCTTGGTTCAAGAAATACAAACTACACATTTTAAGAGATTAGTAAAACTGATTACAACTAATATAATGGAACATTGTCTAGGTGGTTATAATTAGGTAAAGGCTACTACGCCACAGTTACTTGAAAGAAACATGAAACAGGTAGATAATAAATTATGTTTAATGCTTTTCCCCCAACTTGCATAATTGATTAACAGCTTTAAGAGAGTTTTTTTAAATTAGGTGACAAGAAGTAAAAAATGATTTTTCTCTTTGATTTGCTATTTTCTAGGAAGAAAAAGATGAGGGTCAATCAATAACTAATGCCTTCTATTTCTTCTCTCTTTTAATTTGCAAGAAAATTAAACACATGAAAGTTACAACATTGAGGATTAAATTGTCACTTTTCAATGTAATTCCCAACCTTTTCCACAGTTCTAGTCCACCTTTTAATGAGGGTATGTATTCCTGTGTGGTAAAATGCATGGTATTGCTTCCAAAGACATTGATGAACAGATTTTTTCACAGCTTCTGTATCTGGAAAGTGAATTCTGTGATGAGCTTCCTTCAGCAGTCCAAACAGATTGAATGTCTGATGGTGCTCAGATGGGGGGCAAGGCAAGACTTCCCATCCAATTTTCACAATCTCTTCAGCGGTGTGATGACTGAATATCTGCCATGGTTTTTGTTGGGAAAACTCACTGAAGACATGCTTTCAGCTTTTTGAGGGTGCTGACATATTGCATAGAACTTATTGTGCATCCCTGCTCCAGAAAATCAACCAGAATCACATCCTCTGCATCCCAAAAGATGGTTGCCATCACTTTCCCTGTCGATGGCACAGGTTTGAATTTCTTCTTCCTCATTGAAGTTTGCGATGCCATTTCATGGACTGCCTCTTTCATTCTGGTTCAAAAAGGTGAACCCACATTTTGTCTCCAGTTACAATTTTGTCCAGGAATGCCTCTCTCCCCAAACTGAAGCGCTACAGATATTTCGAGGCAATTGTTTTTTGTGTCACCTTATTTTGCTCGCTTAACATTCGGAGTACCCCTTGTGTGCACACTTTTGAGTACCCCAGTTCTTTAATAATCATCACTACACTGCCTTTACTAAGGAACATAATGCGACACAATTCATCCCCTGTTATCCAGTGGTTAGCTCGAATGATCTCAACCACTGCTCAATGTTGCGTGCAGTCACTGCACTGCCACCCTGCTGTTCATCAGTCAATGGTGTTAGCTCTTCAGCTTCATTACAGTGACAAACCAGTCTTCTAACCGTGCTGACATCCACTGTTGTATCACCATACACCTTTGTGAACCTTTCATGAATGCAAATGGGCATTTCATTTTCCACATTCAAGAATTCAATGATAGAACACTGTCTAATACGAACATCAATGTCAGCCATTTTGCAACAGGAAGCAGTACTGCACTAGTTGGCATATGAATTTGCTATTGCGCTGAAGTGGAGAAGAAGGTTTGAGGAATTCAAATTACTCACATAACTTACTTAGTTCAGGAGAAAAAAATAGGAGGCATTACATATTGACTGACCCTCGTAGCTTAAAAGCACTTATTTTATAATTTAGTCTCAAGGATAACTACAAACTAAACATTCACTTGAGATACACGATTGACTTAAATAGATGGAACCAGTAACAGATATAGGTTCATGTTACGCACACAGAAGCTGATCAGAGGCATTCACAAAAATAGTTATAGTCCTGCTAGCTTTTCTTCATTATTTTCCATATCTTGTTTTCCTTATGTGAACTGAATATTTGTTACTATGACAGAATGAATGACCAGGTAACAGAAGAGTTATTTTGTACCTTGATCCAACATGGATCTTTTATGCTTACCACCCCCAGGAGGAGTAGATGAGGTGAAGGAACCACAGGAGGCTTTAGGCCACAGAGAGGCCAGCTAACAGAGACACACAGAGATAATAGTCCCAAGCTGGATGACCCAGTCATAACACTGGCTGCTGAAATAAGCCAGAACTGGAGAACTTGACCCATCTGAGATGGTTTGGAGAGGTCTGCCATCTGGCAGGGCTGAGAAGAACTTTCCAACAAGCAAGTATTCTGCACCATTTTTCTAACAATGACTGATGCTGCACATCCCCTAAAAGCCTAAGTGAATCATAAGAGAAAGTAAAATGATGGAAAAGAATTTGGTGGTAGAAGAGAAACCTCCCCAGCATTTGCCTAACCAACCAGAGAAAATCATGAAAAACTTCTGTCAGAGTGGCTGGCCCCAGAATCAAACCCAGGACCTCCCAAATGCAAGCATCACATTTTACCATAGAGTTATCTTGCTCGATTCTATGAACAGACACTGCAACAGCTTTACTTCAAATACATATATGCAATGAAGGAAATAAATATATTTCTTTATTAACATTGAAGGATGCTAGCATATTTTTTTTAATAGTGTTTAATACCCACTTTTACTACTAAGGCACAGCAGGTGATGACACTGATAATACATGGAATGAAGATAGAGCACCAGCAGAATGCAATGGTGGGGGGTGGGGGGGCAACTGGAGAACCAAGAGAAAACCTGCCCCTGTGCCACTTTGTCCACCACAAACCCCCACATGTGACCACCTGGAATCAAACCCAGGCTACCTTGGTGAGAGGTGAGTGGTCTAACCATTCAGCCATGGTGCGGTCATTAGCATATGAAGTATGAAACAACAGCTAAGCTTGTGGAGCTGTAACATCTGTAGAAAACAATGCTTCTGCTAAAGAAATATGCAACTTCTGAAACTTTTATTTTGATAACTGTATACATTCATTTCCGACTCATTCACACTGGTAGTTTGTTAATAGGACAACCACGCTCATATTCAATTAATATGAGCCAAACCTATTTCCTTTCTTTTGTACTCTTACTCTTTAATGTTTCTGGAACAATGAAAAATTTATGAACCTTTGGAAAAAATGCATCAACAAAACTGAAGAGCATTGTTTACAGAAATTACAAATAAATGAGGTTATGATGTTAGATAAAACAAATTTAACTATTCTTAGTTCCTTATATCCCTTAAAACTACTGAACCAGTGATTGGTTTGGATAGAATAAAACCTACTTTTTAAGCACATCCCAAGTTAATTTAAGTGGGTTTTAATAATACCATCCAACAATTTGATAAATGGGATAAACTAGAGATAGAGGAATTAGCATAAAGATTGTTTTAATAATAATAGAAGAGAATTTATTATAGCTTGTGGAAAATATTTAGGAAAGTTGCAGGAGAAATGGTATAGAATTGTGAGGCAGTGCAAGGAGGAAATGAGTAGAGGAATGAGGATGGAAGTATCTAGTATTAGTTAAACAGGATTCTTATGCACCAATAACCAAGGTGTTAGTGTGTATAAGACCCAAAGGAATAACCAACTCTCAAGGTTAGGAACTTAGCCGAATGTGTTTAATGAAAAAGAACGAAAGATGTTATGATTAATGATGATGATGATAATAATAACAAAAATGATGATAATAATAACTACAACAACACAATCTAACATGACTCTTAAATTGGATAATATTTCACTATTCATATTATTTATTTATGAAGGCAAATGAAAATAAATATAAATTTTTCTATTACATGATGACAGAATGAGACCTTACCTGCTCTAAGCCTCCTGTGTTTCCAACTTCACGAAGATGGTTATTCATAAAATCTTTTGGGGTTTCAGAGGTATCACGAGCAAACATGAGAATTGCAAAGAAAGGAACTTCTACACCACTTAAATTAGTTTCATGTAGCTGTATTGCCTGTTGTAACATCTGAAGCTTCACTGCTTCCACAATGTGCAAATCCATAATTGGGTCCGAATTGAGAAGAGCTGCCAAGTTATCTTCTCGATTACCATTACATGATGACAGCAGAGATACCTAGCACAACAAAAGTATGAAGAAATTTATTTTCAGATATATCAGATAGTTAAAAGTACACATATAGACCATTCCATCTCAAGTTGTACAACAAGGATGCAAAAATGGCCTTGCATTTTTTAAAGAAAATAAAGGCTTTTATTTTAGAGATAAATGAGAGACACCACTTTATAAAAAGTCTGAAAATTTAGAACATAATAGTTTTGGACTTAAAAGTTTGAAATTCATTGTAACTTCCTAAAATATCAAACTTTAAATTGTTATAGCTCTGAAGCCTTTTAAAGCAAATTATTTAAATAGAGATTTATTTTGATTCTTTTAACTTTAATTTTATGCTAATTAGTAAACGTGTTCTTTTTTATTCTTATTTATGAGAGCAATCTTTATTTTTTCAAATTTACATGCTTTAAGAGTATAAAGCATAATTTTATCCTACACATTTTACTGTAGTGATATTTCATACAGATTCACCTAAAACAATCAAAAAAATAATTATTTTACATACAGGAGGTAGCAAACAAGTGGCCAGGGTTGCCTATACACTTTCTTAAGATCAAGTTATGTGAAACATAAACATGTGAATGCTTGCTATGTAATCTGTGAGGTGGATGAGGGAGGGAAGTGCATCGGCCCAAACAGGGGTAGTGAAATTGAAAGGAACAAGAGGAGGTTTAAGTGTAGAGGAATGCCCAATGTGTAGAATGCAAGACAACTATTGACATTGAATTTTGGAATGCAAAGAAACAAAGAGAGAGAGAGAGAGAGAGCAAAAGTTAGGATGGAGAAGTGGACTAATTTACAAAATAGAGCTAAAGGAGAAATGGTTGGTGAATATGAAATCAAGGCAGGAAATCTTAAGAGTTTGCAGATTATCTAGGCAAGGTTAAAAAAAATTCTTGAGAAAATAAACAATTGCCTTTATAGTTACTTGTTTACCTCTCCCTTTCTTTTATAGATTGGAACAGTCATTACCAGCTTCTAATTCTATGAAATATTTCTGCTCTCAACTAGCATATTGTATAGTTTTACTAGCAGTGCTATCCTTATATTATACTCATATCACACTTTCCAAAATTACCCTGGTATACCACCATATCCATTATCTTTTTTTTTTTTTTTTTTTTTTGCCCGATTTTATACTGGGATTTCACCAGAAATATGCTTTGAGGTCCCCTGAGTCCAAAAAAAGCATTTTTAGGAAAAGGTCTATGTGTGTGTGTGTGTGTATCTGCAGAGAGCATAGCTCAAAAATTAAAAGGCCATTAAATACTAAACTTGGTATTTAAGTTTAATAACTTCCAAGGATGTGATGCGAAAATTTTTAAGAAAATCCTCTCATCTCAAACTACCCTTTATGTGGAAAAAATTTTGAAAATTTTGTTTTTCTCAACAATGGCTCTAACGATTTTGATTAAAACACTGTATATTGCAGCTATTTGCATCACCAATAAAATGTATGTCTTGAATTTTCCAGAAATAGCTTCTGGAGACCTCTTTATTCTGGATGAATTTTGAAGAATTTTGTATAATGTTTAAATCGTAAGAGATACATAAAAACTTACTACACAAATAATGTAGATCTGGTTAAAAAATATAATTTGTCATGTGCATTTTTCTTGTAGGGTGGGCCGTTTTTGAAATGTTTCTTGTTACTGATTTAAACTACCCAACTTTTCTCAAACAGGACCATACAAAGTGAACCAAACCTCAATTTTTTCACAAAGTGAACAGCTTTTAAAAGATTTAACTTTTGCTTTAGCCTAATTTATCTCCTTATTTTGCTTTTACTTACAAGGAAACGGTAATAAGACCAATTCTGCTAATGTTTATCTGATTAGTATGATGTAGATAAAAGAATGTAAGAATAGTTTGATATGGAACAGCTAGAGAAAGTTATGTGAATGGAGCACATCAGATTTTTTTTAATTTAATAATCTGATCTGTTATCTTGTTCTGTACTATTTTATGGTCTGCTTCAGCATAATTACAACTTTCCATATTATTTTTTTCTCCATTGCCAAATTCTTTCCTCTCATAATTCTTCAAAATAACCACTTCATGTATTAGGACTGATTAATTTCTCTACCACTCTCATTCTGCAGATTCCCATATTGTTTTACTGTCCTCCTCTTTTGCTGCCTTATACATTTTTTTGCCTATTTTATCACTCCACTCTTTCTTTTCCACCTCTAGTAAGCATTTGTATCCCCACCTTTACAGTGAACAATGCACATTAAGTTTTTCACAGTACTGATTGTTACTGTAAAAGATAATCAATCTAAACTCCTTAGTTCAACCCAAATAGTAGTAGGTTATCCCTTTGAGTGCCAAGATCTGATGCAAGTTGATGTAATTTGTGTGCATAAATTGCTGAGAGCTGATTGGATCTGCTGAGGTTGGTTTAAATGCTGAAATATTCACGCAACAGATGCTGTAAGTGCAAACCTCTAGCTAATCTACAATGTTTAAACTGCATGCTGATAATATTTTCCCTTTTATTTTATTTTGCTTTGTGAGTATTTAACCCTGAGAACTGTGAGAGCCTCACAACCATACAGTATATGGAATGCAGTTTCATCCTCTCTTCTTCATCTCCTATATTTCAAATTGACAGTTTTGCTGACTCTGTAGAGATATTCTTGTAATTGACAGTCCCGTGATCATCCCCAAAATTCATTGGAGTGTACTTTCACTCATTCTGAGCAGTATCTGTGTCCCGCTTCTTTTAGTATCTTTAATAAGAGCCTTTGAATGCTTGTGTCCTAATAAGGATTCCTAATGCATACATTTTACTGATTCATTCCATGATTGTTCCACAGACAAGTCCATAGGACAACCCAAGTCTGGGTTCAGACCCATAAAAGGATTATTGGCTTTGGTACTCTTTCATTGCCAAAAATTCCCCTGTGCCCTGGTACCCATGTCAGTTCCACCAAATTGTACAGGCCAGTACCATCAAATGATGTTAGTTAATGATTTGATTCTAAATTTTCAAAGTCTCTAGCTTCAGAAAATAAAACAATGACAAATTGGAAGTGTGTATTGCATTATGTTGTTGAATCAGCTTGTGTTCATTGCAAATGGTTTATATCTACTCATTGTGAATGCTGCTGTAAAATGCCTGGTAGACCACCATCTCCTTGGGAAAAGTTATACATATACCACATTAATTGCATTAAATCACATTATTTCTCCCATAACTACTAATATGAACTGTAAAGATACCACATTCTTCTTCTTATTATTATTATTATAATTATTATTGTTATTATTATTGTTGTTGTTCTTGTTGTTCTGGTGGTTGTTGGTTATTATTATTATTATTATTATTATTCCAGCTTCTCTTAATAACACCAAGCTTATTCTGAATCAAACATTTTACTGTCATAAAATGGAAAAGATGCTTAAAATAAGTAAAACCTTAAATATCCAGCTCGTTAGAATAATATCATATAAGTCATAGTGGTTTTAATATACCAAAGACTTGAATCTACAGAATAACCTCTGGTCCAGTATTCTGCTAAAAATGTTTCAGATGCATGAACATTAAAATGCCTTAAGATGAATTAGTATGGTAGATTAATTATAAATATTCTTTCCTAAGATGCCCTCCAGCAACATGAAAATTAAAACTTAACATATGACATATTTTTGCTATATGGTACCTCCAGGAAAGTCCTATATTTGAAATGGAATTTCTCCAAAGAGTTACTATTCACCTAAAAGGAAAGGGAGAAATGTTTGCACATTGTGTCAGTAAGTATGTGTTACAAATCACAATTTTTTAGCTTTTATTATATTTGTAGAAACTTGAACATCAATAGCTTTAAACATGCAACTATCTTTTCCTCACCAATGCTTAGTAATCATGTATAAAATGCAGCAAATAGAAAAATAAATAGAAGTTCACAAATTTTCATTTTGTAACTTCTAATTATGAGAAATCGGTTTCTATAGGAGTAAAGAAATATTTGTGACTGGGGTATTCAAATTATGTTAATACATACAAAATCTTACCACATTGTCAAGATTCTGTAGGCATACTTCCATTCCATGTATCACATTATTTCCAAGATAAGGCAACCGGCCAGAAAAGTTCCAGTTTTGTAGCCATTCACATGTTTTGCTGTTAATAGCTTGAGAGAGATATTGGAAAGTTTTTGCTCCACTTGGAATTGGGATTGCTTGAGCAAGTGCCTGAAAAATAGCTCCTCTTACACCACAATAGTTATCTCCACGTATACGACGCAAGTACTGGAAACCCAGTAGAGATGGAATTTCAGCATAACCCTGTAAATACAAAGCAATCAGCATACAATGTTTAGAAAATTTTAGTGCACCAAAACAGTACTGAATATAGCTGAACACATTCCAGAAATTGTGGTTAATAAACCAAAAGGTGAATGCTTTATAAAATAATAAGTATATGACATTCATCACTCTACTATGCCACACAGCTAATTTAATTAGTAAGTATCAAAGATTTTAAATTACGTTGAATCTAACATTGAAAGTTTGATATAAAAGGTGGAACTAATGTTCTACTTCAAAGCCCACTATAGCTCTGAAGGCTGGTTCAGAATAACACAAAAAGAGAAACAAGAATGAAAACAAGAAGAGAAGGCAAAACACACACACAAGATTTTGGTTCACAAGAACCTGGAGACAAGAAAGGAAATGTACATTGATAATTATATTGATTGCACATTGGAAGTCATTTGTTTCTAACCCACCAGTGTATTTTTTCATTGGGAATTCAGTCAACATAATGTAGATTAACCAATGTCAAAGTTCAATAGAATAAACTTTTTCTAAATAATACAGATCTATTTCCATTTCCAGTTCCTCTAGTCACACCATGCATCATTCCTATATCATAATTGTATTATTACTTATCCCTTGAGACAGCTCTGGCAGCATTATAAATAAATCTGTAAACAGTGGATATGTTATGCTAGAGTTTATTGGTGGAGGGACAAAGACGGTGTTCAAATCAGACTTTCTGACATGGGGAGGGGAAGCTTAAGAGTCAGTATTTGTTTATATTGATACCAGAAATAGTAATGATGCTAATAGTAACAGTATTGGTGTGTTAAATACATAAAACAGTATAGCATTATTATTATTACACTATTTTTATTATCACATGTCACTTCCAATGCTGCGGTTTTTAATTGAATATAACGTTACTTGAAGTTGAAGCCTATGACTTGAACTGGAATACATCACTGTCATTACTTTCTGTAACTTCAAGCTTTCTGTCACAAATCTATCCATGCTGACTGACAATAAAACACTCACTGTTGTAAAAAACTGAACTGAATACTTCAAGTTATAATAATCATTGCCGGTGCAAACTGTTGGAATTAGACACTAATGCCAACTCACCTAATCAAATTAAGCATTGTTTGTTTAGTTTACTTGGATTTAGGGATACAATGTTTTGTAGACTCACAGCTCGCACTCATACCATGTACAGCCTGCATTGAAAATGTTCTGTGTCTTTCATGTTTTCAAAATAGAGCAATTTATTGTGCTTATAATAAAAAGTAAAAATACTTCCCTGGCAGGGAAGGATTTCTTCTTTAACGAGCCAGGGAAATTTCCAATGAGAGGGAGAAATTCCCTCTCTTTAATTTGAATCCTGGACGAAGGGGTGTTATGTGTTATTGATATGGACTGATAATCACACACATAGTTGCAGTGACATCACTGTTACTGAGCTGATCAAGGGACAAGTTATTATATGGTGATAATAATAGGTACATTAAATTTATTTGTTTTTTTCTGTAAAATTTCTTACAGGTTTTGCTGTTCTTTATAATATTTGCTATTTTATTTAACCAATAACCATTTTTGAGTTGCATATAAACAAATTATACAAATACACTGAAGCTACAGGAAGAACACTCTAAATCTGAGGTAGTAAGTAGAAAGCTCTAATGACTGTTTTCTGTCATGGCTGCCTTGAATGTGCAGTGAAGAGTCTAATATGCACAATAAGCTAATATGCTGACCTGGAAACAAGAATGAGAGAGTTAAAACTTGACTAAGTCTTCATTGCTGTTCCCCGAACAAAGAGGTGCTGTAAGCTTGCCATAAATAGTGAATGCTCATATTATAATACATGTAGTTCAATTTTGCTGTTTCAATTCTGGTATTTGTCCTCATTTATTTTGAGGCAGCCTTAATCTTAGATTATTAAATTCTGTCTAAATACAAACACACCAACTTATACATTTGATGCACAAAGAAACCTTAAAGGTTGTTTCTAAGGAGTTTAAGTAGTGACAATGCTGAAGTGCTTTCTATAATTTTTGTATCTTGCAAGCCAATTATTTACTGTAACAAAGCTTAACAAAGAAAAAACAAGCAATTTATTTCAACTGCTATTTACACTCCCATACTATTAAAATTATATGAATTGGGAACAGCATGCTATAAATATTAACCACACAAAGACTATGAATTTAAACTGAAGACTGCTCTGCTTCACTTCTGTAGCATTGTAACAGGTGGTTTTAAGCTTATTTTAATTACTGTGTCTTGCTCTAGCGAATTAGTCCTGGTCATGTTTGAGGGGCAACTGAAATCAAAGAACTAACCACTTGATCAATGTTTTACCCTCATATGATACCCAGTTTTCAAATTCTGAGTGTGGAAATTCCTGAAGTACACAGTATTTTGAGCCAACTTCCTTGCTTTGGAAACTTCTGAGTTTCATATATTATCCTTTTCTGCCATTCAACTTTCAAAATGGTAAATCTGACAAAGCAGCCTGGTAACGTATTACTTATTGCCAAGTTTAGTATATTGGGTTAATAAATGGTATATTTTAAAAATATGATTCCACCATTAGATTTATTTATTTATTTATATGAACTTAACATGTGAAATACTTAATTTGAATGAAACCTTGAACTTGAACTCGCTTAAAATGATGGTATACATACCTTCAGTATTGCTTCTGCTTTCTTTGTATGCCCTTGCCATTCTCGCACTGCATATTGCATTAGATTGATACGTTGACTTACATTTTCCACCCCAATTGCTGAGGATTCAGAACTAGAAACAGGGGAGAGCATATCAGAAAGAGGTAATTCGCTGGCTGGCGTGGACATTTCACTACTTGTATCTTCCCAAGTCCTGCATGAAAATAGCATAACTCGGAATAAGTAAACAAGCACAACTAAAATACCTTAAAACTAATTAAAAAGATAAATATACTTAATTTTGGAACTAACGTGGTTTTCAGTCATCTGTTCCTGAAACTTCAAATGAATAAAACATGTATTTCAAAATCAATATTCATTGCTGTGATTAAAAACACCAGACAATTGCCAGCTTCTATTACATAATAATTTCTTTCATTAACTCAAAAAAATTAATTCATAGAAAGAAATATGCTTTTAAACATTAAATTTAAAGAGGTTATTATAGTAAACCAACAGCAATAAAACCCAGCAAGTATCTTCACCCTAAGGCACATTAGGAAGACAATAAAAATTTAGATATTACTGACATTTTTTATTATGCATACCCCCAATCATTCTTAGATAATGGTACAGTATTCTGGGATAATTCAAGTCTATCAAAAGTAATAATTACTTTTCAAATAAGAACCGTTCATCTAATTAGAACATAAATTGTACAACAAGCAGCAAGAAATGTTTCAAAAAATTAAAAATACTATTATTACCATGTGTACAAGAGGTTTCAAAATTACACCAAATAAATATAAAAGTTCTATAACTTATATGAACTAGTCTGAATTTTGATGTCATAGTTTAGAAACCCTTTTAGGTATGTTTTTATACAATATTGAAATTTACATCATTTTGAGATTAGGCAGTGCACAAAGCACTAGATAATCCCCACACACAACTCAAGAGGATATTCTTGGCAAGCATGAGTCATGAAAACAAATGGGTTTCTCCTTGTTCATTACCAGCAAACATGACCAAGATTTCAGGCAAAGGGGCCAAATGGCAGTTATCCACTCAAAAGATTACTTATGATTCAGGCAGTTGTTAGGTTGCTCTTGAATGTGAAACACATATTTTGCTCTAACCACAAGTATCTTGTACCTATCATTCCTAAACCTTCTGTAATTATCCTAACAGGGAACTGCCAACAACTTACTGTAAATATCAACAAAACCTTCCTGTTTAATGCACAAGTATTTCATTATGAGTATGAGTTAAACACAGTAAAATATGTCTGTCTCACTGAAAAAGGGATATATTTTTGTTAAACCATAACTACAATCCTATGATAGTATATAACTGTTATATAAAACAAAAGAGTTACAATCCCATTCCCCATCAGCATGCAGTACTCAACAGCCTTGCATACAGATTGCTAATGTACCAACGGGCAAAAAACAATACAACTGTGAACTGGCAAAAAAATTGGTCATAGCTACAGAAAATAGATTCTGGGCAGAACTGGTATACAAAAAAAGTTAACAGGGCCAAAAACAGGAAGAGAATAAGAAACGTCAGTACACTCACTCCAAACAAGAAAGCAAAATAAGATTTACAACAAGCTTACATACCACCCTACAAATATCTACAAATTCCAGAGGATCTTCAAATGACACATCATTGTGGCCCCAAAAAACAATTACTCCATAAAAAACATATTAAATTCTAAATTAAAGATGATATCCCACAAAAAAAAACAAAAAAAAAAAAAAAAGAAAAAAAAAAAGCCAGGAACATATCAGTTCAGCTGCAACGACTGTGAAAAAATCTACATTGGCCAAACAAAAACAAGAGCAAAAGAACACCACAGAAATATTAAACTTAAACAAGAAGACAAATCCATGGAGCTTGACATTTTTGGAAAGAGCAACCAACACACCATAAATAGAAGTCTGAAGATACTAAAAAATATCACAAAAGAGACAGAATTAAAGGTTTGGGAAAACATATATATTTGGAAAAACAAGAACTGCGTTTTCAACTTCGAAATCCTGCCAGGTGACCTATCGATGCAGAAGTTCATCAAACCACCACTAAGGACAATGACAACCACCACAGCACGCAATGCTGGCAGTCAACTAAAGGAATTGACAATGGAAGCACGTGGCTTTTGAAACATGTTTTCCGATAATAAAAATAAGTGATGTTGTGTTACAAAATTGACTCAACTAATTAATTTTAATTAATAAAACACATCACTGTCACAGTTCAACTTTCACATAATAATTAATGTCTCTCCTAGTTTCTCTGTCCCCAAATATCTGTCAAAGCTCACTGTTGCACTGTTCTTTCTTAAGGGAGTGATGTGTGAAACTCCTTTGCATCCTGCGTCAACTCCAGATATTCTGGAGCATTCTTAAAAGCTCCAAAATCCTGAAGGTCACTCAAAACAGATAATGCTTCTCCAAAAGGGCATATTTTCTTCCTCCACCACCACCGCCACTGTATCTACTGCTTCCTTGAATGATGATTAGAGCTAAATACTACAATGAAAATGACTAGCAAAAGGAAACCAAACCAGCAGCAGACCAGGCAGCTAATATAGTAGTATTACATTGCACACTTGTGCCAAGGTCAATCTCAAATACTAGAATCTTAGAACTTAGGTGCAACAGTTGCAGTCAAAAAAACCCTTACCTACATGCTAAGCTGAAGAGTTTACTTGTGACACTCTTGTTATTTATACTAAGATACACAGTACAGATACAAAAATCCATTTTAGCCAGGTTGTTAATGTAAATTGCACCAAAAGATTCTTACATTCCTGCATTAGGTAGTTTTCTTTGTTTACAGTATTATTTAACATAGGAAATAGCTCTGTTTCGAGATTTATTTTCCATTTGTCCAAGTTTCCATTATACAGACAGTCTGGTTTAGGTAGGTTTTATTGTACACTAATTATTTATATACAGTAAATTAACATATATCCTTCTTAGAATTTTCTAACAAAAATTATACTACCTGTCAGGATGGTTTTATATGATGAAAATTACATTCATATGACAGTGATGGGTATGAAAAAACATACCACAATATCTGTGATTATTTGCTTTTATGTCTTTTAATTCAAACCTAAATAAGTTCAAGAAAAAGCTTTATACTTTCTTTTAAACTATTTTTGATAATGTCATTTGCAAGGTTCAAAAGTAGAGATATTACATTGTTAGTCAACATTTCCATGCTCTTCATAACTGGTAATATTGCTACATGTCTAATACCTAAAAAAAAAAATCTTCAACAGTCTTTTGATACTTCTAACTCTACTATGTTGACAATTACATTTCATACAACATTGCTGGCAGTTGCTGCATTTCACTTTATACTAGGAAAGGATTGAAAGAATTAACAAAAAATGTAAATGCAATGGGGTGTTATTGTTTGAGAGTAGCAGAAACTTTAACCTACAAGATAAATATTTCCAGTGTTTTAATTTTTTTTTTTCTTCTTCTGGAAAGCCTTTGGTAACAAAAAGATGCATACAATAAGTAGTGTTAATATAAACGGACTAAAAATATATATATAGCATCTGTTGTTTAAGTTTCATGAGTTGTTATATTTGTTTATATTTTCAAGTTTGCAGAGTAAAGAGTTCTAGAGTTCTTAAAAAAAAAATTCAACACAATGTAAAATCCTCAGGAAGAAGAAAAATCACCATTTTTGCTGTTATCACTCGGCACATGATGCAAACTAAAAGATCATTTTTATGCACTAAAACTAAAAAGAATACCCTAATAATTCAGTGAACTATTGGTGATCAAAAATTAGCATTGGTATAAAAAAATAGTGGTGTAATTCCACAGCTACTAATTTAATCCAGAACTAATGAAATTAGAAGTATAGATTATGGTTGCAGACTCAAACTTCTGAGAGGGCTCTAGGTTTGGAAAGGTTTGAGTCTAGTTATCAACCAACCATTATTTCTCTCTTTTGAATTTTGCCAATATTGTAGTGATCAGCATATACTAAAACTGCATACCATTTTAAGATGATGATGGTGATTATTATGTTATTATTTTACTCACAAATTAAATTAAAATGATAGTATAAAAATAAACATTTTGGTATTTAATATGATTTTTTAGAAATTTGGACAAATAAATAAAATTTTATATATTTTCATATATGGATTAACAGTTTCAATAATGGTGACCCTGGAACTGACACAACACACACTCAGTTATCAGCTGAGGGTGAAATGATCATGTACAAAGATGACTGTATGAGTTTGGAGTGTCTGCATATAGACGACAATGGAGTTGTGTTGATGAATAGACAACAGTATTCCATCTCAAACAGTACGTACATAACAGTACAGGAAATACATAACAATGTAACTTCAAGTAAAAATTTTACCAATTTTATATACTCTAACAGAATGTACACATCTATGTAGGAACATAATGTGTGTAGCCGTGATGACTGAAAAGTTCAGGTGACCTAAATTAGTAAAAAAAGTTACTTAAAAAAAAGAAACAAATTTTCCTTAAACCTGGTTATGTGAAGTAATTTTAAGTAAAATATTTCTCAGATAACAGTATTTCATCCTAGGTCCTGTACTCTTCCTATTGCTGCTAATATGTTATCCTCAGTTACAAGAGGCAGCGAACCCAAAGATAGTGAATAACTGAATAATTTAATGTGCTCAATGTATTAAAAACATATTTTCTTATTGCTTATTTTCCCTAAGAGAATGCAATAGAACTTCTATACATTTAGTGTTGAAAATTTAAGTTATTTTACCTTCCTTAAAGTTGTCAGAAAGCTTAGCAATTTACTCACTGTTGTGCTGTGCCTGATTCTGAATTTGAGGGACTAGGAAGTAGATTCAGGGATTTTATTGTGCTATCCCACTCCACATTATCATTACAGTTCCAAACTGCACAGTTTTTCTTTCCAATGTTAGCTTCACTTTCACTGGCCAAATTTGAAGAGTGAATTGATGTGCATGAGTCTACCATTTGGTTCCCATTGTCAAAACCACTGCTTTCCATCTTAGAAGATCTGGAAATTATATTACAAGGATCTGAGATCAAGTATACAAACAAAAGAAAAACATTCTTTATATCAAGCAAAACATATAGGTGTTATGACAAATAATATTACTTTATCTTTTCAACACTTTAACACAAAGAAACAAATGTTGATCTTCACTTTCATGGTACCATAATCCAATATGAAAAGATTCATCTGAGGGATGTACTTCAACTCAAGAAGAAGTTTGACGACTGCCTCCAACACCAAGATTGTACTTAGCATCAATTATATTTAATATTTTGATCACAATTGTAAAATATAATGTATACAGGAGTGTATTAAGTTTGATAAAATAATATATTTTTTTAATAAGTTATTAATACATTGTATTTTTAAGTTGAATACATTCTATTCTATTCCATTAAGGCAATTCTGAACAAAATGTATCTAAAAACAACAGATAGTTTCCATTGTTTTTCTTTATTCTTGCTTTCTTCCTTAAGTGCCTCATTTAATCACATTTAGGATTTTTATTTTGTATGGATTGTGATTTTTGCCAGAATTATTAGGTTGCCACTAAGACTGGAAGGCATGTGATGTCTGCACCTTACACATTCCAAAGGCAGCTGTATTGAGTGCTTTAGACAATGTTGCTGATACTGTATGTACCACCATTTTTATTTTATTGCATGTATAATTTTTTTTTTCTTTCTTTGTTAGCATTGTTAAATAACAATATCTGATTTTCTCTTATTTGATGTAAACATTAAAAATTGTTTTAATTGTATTGTTTAGTATTTTATGATTGATACCCTATAATTAAATTATCCCAAAGTAAAACTAAACTAAATTAAAAAAATGTCAAAATTCTGTTTGGCTCAATCTGCCATGTGATTTTGAATCAACAACCATATTAAAATCAGCTGTAATTGTGTTCTGTTGATTCTGGGTGCTGTACTACCACACTGTAATAGTAATTTAATGTTTGTTACTGCTTATAAGTTTTATGATTATTTAGCCTTGGTATTTTTAAAATCAATTTTAATGAAATCATTATTAGGTAGGTCAAAGAACAGTAGCATATATGACAAACAAAAAAGAGCCCAAATAATATTTTCATAAAAAATCTATCTTCCAATCCAACACATCATTATACAGCTACATAACTGTTTTAACTGATATTAACATCATAGCATGAATAAGTATGGAAAAATGCAAACAAAATTAAATAATTTTTCAGATTAATATGCATATAAGGATTAACAAATATATATCATAATATGCTAAGAGAAAATAAAATTTGATATATTACATATTTATATGCACATACATAAGTTGCTATTACTATTGAAGGTTTCACACCCTAAAGTCCTTTTAGAGTTTTGTAGTTGGTGATGCTTTCATTGGAATAACAACAATCATATGTCCCATAGTACACATCCAAGGCCATGCCATTTTGAAACTCAGACTCAATAAAAGCATAAGCTTAACATGCAGGTTTCAAATTATTAATTGCAAAAATGGTTCACCTAAAGCACTCTAATCAACTCAAGCTGGTTTGATATATACATACATATCTGTGTCAATATTATAAAAGATTTCCAAAAAGTAGTTTGTCCCTGAAGAAAATAAATAGGGTCTCAATAGCTCAATAATTGTAATGTTTTGAGTTCATAGGGTCTTCAGTTAACTCAGCAAATTTTGTAGTAGTATATTGAAATAATAGTCATACCTTTCAGTCATCATACTGGTTGTTAAGCTGGATGTCATACTTCCAAATGCACTTTCCGGATCTACTAAAGCCATTTCATTTTTCACATCTGAAATCATGGTAGCACTACACATTAAATCCTCTTCCACCACCTTTCTACCAACAATGTCCAATGAATCACCTACATCATCCATAGCAACAGGAACAAAGTTGTCTTCCTCTATTGTGACTGTATCAACTGGATACTCTAAATCGTCTTCGTCCCACTCAAGATTTGCCATTAGCTCGTCATCACTCTGAGATAGTACAGCTACCTCAGAGACTTCATTGGGTTTCAAAATATAAGCTTCATCCATGCAGCATTCCTTCTTAGGAAATGAAAAGCAGCTCTGTAACACATACACACAAACCACTTAAACTATTTTTAAGGGAAAAACACTCTTAGGTTCTGACATCCTTAAAACCACTACTTATTGTGAAAATAGAGTATAACAGACATTGCACTCAGGCAGCAGTTTGCTGCTAACATTCTTATCCTTTTATCCTTCTTGTTTCTTTTCATTTTTAAGGATAGAGTATGAATTGATTGCAGAAGCCTGTAATACAAAATCCTGGGTCTTGTGATCAATCATAACATGAATTGGAAACACCATTTTGATTACATCTTACCCAAACTAAGCTCTGCATGTTTTGCAAGCTGATATTTAATTCAGCTTAAAAATATGAGCATACTAAAAACAGCTTATTATGCATATTTTCATTCATTGATGATTTATGGAATAATATTTTGGGGAAATTCGATAGATGCCGAAAAAGTATTCATTATGCAAAAAAAAGAAAAAAAAAAAAAAAAAAAAAGTAATAAGAATAATGGCAGGGGCAAGACATTCAACTAACTGCAAACCACTTTTCAAAATGTTTGGAATTTTACTATTTGCCTGTGAATATTTCTAGCCATATTGTCTTCTGTAATAAATAACCTAGAAAAGTTTACAAAAAATGATGATATTCGTAACAAAAAGACCAGACATAGACAGGACTTACATAGACCAGCAAATAATTTGCAGTCATTCCAAAAAGGGGTTTACCACAAAGGGATGTTTTGTTTATTTCACTTCCTTCCACTATAAATAAGTTTAAATCAGAATTTATTACTCACGCCTTCTTTAAAGAGGGGCATTTCATTACATCAAAAAATACTGGTAATAATGTACCATTGTAAATATAATAAACAGGAATATTCTAAATATGCATGCATACAAGTAGGTTTTTGAAAACAGACATGTATTGTAAATTTTGTGCGTGTGTATCAGAAACTAAATCACTGCCGGATTACCATTTAAACCTGTTTCCAGACTATGCAATAAACATGACTATAATGTTTTTCAAATGGGAAGCATTCTATGCTGCAGCAAATGAGATGTGATATTGTACTCTGCATTGCCAGGTTGCTACCCCCACTCTTTCTATATTTCTCTCTCACTCACACACTGAGCATGCAAATCTGCCTGGCGACATAATGTTTATTCACGTGTATTATGAAAAATATTTGAGCTAAAAATTGGTGGTTTTTATGGTTCTGCTACAAATATTACTCCCTACCTTCCTCATGAATTACTTTTTGCAAAATTTGAATATTTTGTCTTAGCGCAAGTAGTATTTATGAGAGATGGAACCACTTAGCACATTACTCCCCAGTTAAGCTGGAATGCAATATGTCAACACAACAGCACTCCGAATGGCTGCCAGCCTGATGGTGCTCAAGGACAAACTGCATCCCATTTGAAAGTCACTGTAGGCACTTAAATTGTTCAGCAATATAATTTTCTACTTTGTATAAGAGTATATCTTCCTTGTTTGTTCATATATTTTATTAACACAAAACCTAAATTAAGAGCCAGTCCATCTCTAGACAGGCTAATAGAATACTTAATTTAGCAACAGCAAAAATATAACAACTGTTAAACTGTGAGCCTAGACTGTTTGTCTGTATGACTGTGAATGTGAGTGGCAGAAGTCACTCAGGTCAGCAATGCATTACAGGAAGTTACACTTAACTCCATGTTGCCCATGTTAACTTCACGGTCCATCCAGTGAGCACCATTTTCATACAAATAAATAGCAAGCTAATCATATAAGTTATATCCAGTTACATAATACAGTGGTTTTCTTTCATACTGTGACCACCATGTTGCAGCTTGCACACCAGCCATCACAACTCGGACTCTTGCCAAAATGGTGATTATTATTAATATCCCCATGACTGCCTCCTATTCTTACAGTTACAATTATAACAAGCACATGCCTATCATAGGAAATGTTATCCTTCTGTATACAAACATTTCTGGAATCTTCTCAAGAAATTTTCATTTACACTTGAAAGTTCAATATCTGAAACTAAGTAGAATATCTTGACTGATATTTTATTTTTCCAATGTATGTAGTTTGTTGAATTCACTTTATTTTTAAGTTCACCCACAGATAAAGATCAGTACAGGATTGTACTTATGTACTAATTTTTCCTCTCATCAAATATTTCATAAATTAAGTTTAATTACTTAACAATCTGTATGCATGATAGCCATGTCTTGTTGCAAAAATCCAGACTTATTTTCAACATTGTTCAGCTGTTCAAAAGATAGTGTAAGTTATTCCTGTATCTCTCTGCATTTATTGTTTGATAAATAAATAATGGGTCCTACTGTTCTGTATGCATTTATTGCATGCCAAACAGTGCAGAGCAATTTCCTCATCATTCAAGGAAACTTGTGTGAAATTTGGGTTTTTCTGCCCTCCAACATCTGTTATTTTGTGACAAAAACATAACTATGTAAACAGAACAATGCTTCGTCAGAGAAGGATATTAAGTTTGGGTGAATTACTCTTACCATTGACTTTTAAAAAATGCAGTTATAGAAATTTACCCATTCTGATGATTATTTGAAAAATAGAGTGTACAGAACCCCCGTACATTGGAAGAATTATAAGAATACATCAGGTAAGAATTGGGATTAATTACTGAATCATTTGTAGCGCTACACCACTTACTATTATTGGGAAAATGGAAAATATGTTTCAGGTGCTACTTGCTCCCATCATCAGTTCCAGGTTAACTGCCAATAGCTCTTTAACATTTTTCCATTTCCCTAACAACAATTAGTGGCATAGTGTTACAAAAGCTCAGTAATTAAACTCAATGATTAGTACACATCACTGTCACAAATTCCACCATATTTAGCTGTAATTTTATGTTCAAGTTTGGATTATTACACTCTCAAGTGTGAATGAAAATTTCCTGAGAAGACACCACAAATGTGCAGGGTTTATTACCATAAGTAATACCATTCATCTTGTTAACGACCGGAGCGAAGTATGGCTTCCTTCGGAAGGATAGTAGACCATTGGTCTCATGTAATCTGTATTTTCACATAAAAGAACCCCATATCTTGAAAGCAAAAGAGGTCTATGGGCTAAATTTGCCATTTTTATGGCCAAAAGTCTTGATTTTGTTCCATAGTGCCACCTATGAGCAATGAGTTGATCCCTCAGCACCATGTACATGTAGTGGCTAACTCGAGAACTAGAAATTCCCTGATCATACCATAAGGTTGCCCAATATATGCTGACATGGCATAACAGAACTTACATGAAGAATTAATTGAATTGATTAATGAAAATCATTAGAACTATTTGTTAGAAAATAACAATTTTTCATGTAAGGGTAGTTTGGAAATAGAAATGGAGTTTTATTTATGGATGCTCTTAAACTGCTGTGGTTCGCAGCATCCCATTCTATACTGGGCATGAAGGACCACCGAATTTTGCTCTGAGGCCTCTTTTATTAGGGTTGAGGTCCTTTTACATGATGTAAATCTGTGACATGGGACCAACGGCTTTACTTCCCTTCCAAAGGAAGGCATGCTAAGGATTTTTATGCACAAAAAAGTCCATCGTCCTCAGCCAGGTTGGAACACGCGACCTTGGGTATTTGAAGTTAGCACAGTAACCATTACACCATGGAGGGCAACAGGGATATTTTCTTCAAATATTTGTGTTCTACGTTTGGAAGATGCTGAAATATAAACAAACTGTGCATGCTCATGCACACACATATACATAAAGTTTATAATTTCTGGTGCAATCTCAACATCAAATTCTTGTGTGAAATACAACACTTCCTCTTACCTTCTACAGGTATATGGGAGAGAAAGTAAAAATGTAATACCTGCTGTTTACTAGCTTCTACTTCTTTCACCGGACTTGCAAACAGTGATTCCACTTCACTGGTACTTAATTTGGTGGGGCTAGCTGCTAAGTGAGGAGAATCCCAAGCTAGTGACTCAGCAGATCCAATGCTTTCTTGAGCAAAAGCATCGCTTTGCATCATTGGATATGAATCAGATAACTCAGAAGAGGTACTATGGTTTATAGTGGTAAGACTATACAGCCCAGTAAAACATTCCCGAGCTTTTTCCTGTTTAATTCTATCTACTTCATGCTCTCCTTCAGTGTCATCTTTAACCAGATTTGTTGATGTTGGCGTATAACCACTATCAGGAACATTAGCTTTCATAAGACTTGACATTCCTGGCAAGTTTCTATTACACTTAATTGTTTCAAATTCTTCATCCATTAAAAGACAATTGGTTTTCAGTTGATCAATTTCCTCCTGCAAAAAATGAACAAGGTATTAACATGCACAGATGTTAAAGAAAACTAAGAACAATAAATTTATATTTTAACTAACTTTTCTTTCAATCTGATTACAATTTGTACCATGGACATCAGATGTTAAATACCTATCTATATGTTTGAAAGCCGCTTATTACCCTTGAAGTTAGAGCATAAGATAAATTCACCATTACTCTCCAATAATGCAATGATAACTTTACTACTAAAGTTATAAGGTAGCACAATCTAGCTTTATAAATTGATGGTCTATTATTTCACATTGCTGTTTCTAAGTAGTATTCTTTCACTTCTAGTAATTAAAGCTAAATACTTTTACCCATAGATTTTCAAAGAAAACAAATAAGGCTTTGATTAATGTGAAGTGCAAACATCAGATAGTATAACAATCAAGGGATCTCAAACTTTACTGCTGTGATGAACTATCTTCTACAACAGGCCAGAAGGTTAGTTCAATTTAATTTGAAAAGGGGGTGGGAGGGACACTGCCTTGCACTGTGACCTAAAGTTACAAAAGTTTGACATTCATAATGAAGAGAATCAGGCTCTGGACTGCAATGGTTCAAAAGATCTTCCAATTTTGGAAATTTACTTTCAATAAGGCTCTTTAGAGAGCAGAAGCTAGGTACTCTCACAACAGATGGGCAGCTACCTCATCTGCCTGTTAACAGTCTGCAGGCAGGATTTACTTGCTGTCCCATCCCGAGCAGGTGCCCTCTGAGATCACAGTATCTATAACAGCCTCAGTTACCCTTGAGAGCTTTTCCTTACTTAATTTTAACAACTCTCGTTCCTACATCCATCCCATCTCTGGATGAGAGTTTCGGAGTGCCTGCAACCCACAAATGATACCCGTATTTCTCATGTTCTCTGAGCAACCAGTCCTAATGACAGCCCCAGTGCTGGTTCAGTTCCAATAGAAGGTCGTTCAATTCCCGTTTTAGCAACTTAATCTGTTCTGTCATTGCCCAGATCCTCATATGCTCCAGCATTCACTTCAGCTGAACTGTTTTATGGGTAGCCAGTGCTGAGAGGGACTTACAGCATTCTAAAATCAACTTGGACTTAAACAAGGTTATTGAGGGCCTGACTATGAGATTAAATACCTATCTACATGCTTGAAAGCCACTCATTATCCTTGAAGTTAGAGCATAAGATAAATTCACTGTTACTCTCCAGTAATGCAACAATAATTTTTAAACTCATAGAAAGTCACTTCTAAGCAGTGCAATATGTCTAAAAAAATATGTTTTATTATAAGCACTGATATGACAAGCTTCTCAATGTCCAGTGCATTCCCTGAGCAACCAGACCGTTACATGGCAGCTGGCCCTCACCCATTATGGTGCAGCCACAGGGCGGTTCGGTCGCTCAGGGTACGCACTGTAGAAGCGCTTAGCTATAATTTTCCTCCTAATTTATTCCTTTGTTCAGAAATATATATTTTAAGTTCCATTGTTTTCTGCTATTAAAGGAAACTTAAATACATAGTTTTAGTGTGCCCATTACTGCACAATCCACATTTACTTCAATTCTGTTTATTTATGACTGCAACAGCCATAACGATAGTGGCACCTTTTTAAATATTTGCATTCATACTGAGCTAACACACACACTTCTGGGCTTTAAAATGCTTAAAGTTACAAATTTACTGATACACAAATGCAGGAAGAGTATAATTATACCTGAGCTAACAAAATGGCTTTTAAGAAATAAGTGCATGGTATTATTATTTTTAATGTTATTCACCTCTGTTCATCTGTCACCTAAACAGATATC
The DNA here is from genome assembly GCA_030762935.1 of Hymenopus coronatus. Classification (NCBI taxonomy): domain Eukaryota; kingdom Metazoa; phylum Arthropoda; class Insecta; order Mantodea; family Hymenopodidae; genus Hymenopus; species Hymenopus coronatus. The sequence continues at coordinate 62,865,935 of CM060900.1, forward strand.
TATGTTTTTGTCCATTATATACCTGGATACTTAATTATAATAAGTATCTGCATTATTAAAGGTTTCATAGAGTCTGAAAACCTTCTACAGCAATTTCTTTCTTTATTTTGTTAATAAATAATGCACCCACCTGCAGCTTTTCCATGCAAAGCATAGTGCTTGTATCTGCATCAACTGTACTTTCAGGCAATGAAAAGTCCATACTCAGCTCTGAGCATGTACTGTCAAATGAGCCATCTCGGTTTAGCCGTCTAGGAAATCCTAGTGAATCATATGACTCATCTCGCCTCAGGGAATCTGGTGTGGAACATCCTTGTGTTACCCAGGGGATTTCAACCCTGCTATGTCCTGTGCTTGATTTTTCTGTTTCCTTCTCTGCATTTGGTCCTGCACGTCTAAGTGCATTTGTTTTACCTTTTTGCCATTTCAGTAATGAAGTTTTACCAGATCTATTTAATCTTATGTTGCTACCTGATTTTAGCTGAAGTTTTTTCATTGCACTTCCAGATAACTGCAAGATAAAAAAAGGTGTTTATTTGATCACTAAATAGATATTGAATGTTGCACATTACTTTTGAGAAATTCAATTTAAATTTCTCTCTCTCCATTCCTGCGCACGCCCACACCCACGCCCATACCCACACACACACACACAAAGTATGTGTAACACAATATATGAAATATAAACAACTGAAATAGACTAAACAAATTTCTTACACTTATGTGCCCTCGTCATTATACAAAAGGGACATTATTTCCACATCATAAAGTTAGTTATTTCCTGTAACTCCTAAGTGGAGCATAGGGCATCATTATGATGTTTCCATGATCAGATTTGAATTTCCGGTTTGTGAGTTCACCGCTATGTGCTATGGTGACAAGGTATCAGCTTGTCACCCACAGGTGGCACTATAGGACGAAATCACGACTTGCAGATGAGAAGTGGTGGACCTTCTTTCAAGGTATGGGGTTCTTTTACTGCAAATAAACATTACACAGGACCACCAGCTTTACTTCCCTTCTGAAGGTAGCAGTACTAAAGATATTTGCAACCGAAAATATCCATCATCCTCCGCCAGGTTTGAAACTGAAATCTTGGGTTTTAGAGGCTAGCATGGTAACCACTACACCATGGAGAGTGACCCACACCATAAGGGTTAGTCAATAAACATTTTACTGTAATTTTTTTTTTCTTTTTTTTTTTTTTTAACAACTGAACTTAAATTTTATTTTGTTCCTATTTTACGGTTTATAGCAAGAATAACAGCACATCATTGTTTTCAGATTATCACGTGTTGCCTAACTCATCTGTCTGTAATTTTTGGACAGTACTGCAATACTGTCTTTGTCACATCCACAATACATTTCTCCTGTCAAAGTTAATGTCCTTTCTACCTGGAAAGTGTTTTCAATAGATTTTTGCCACTTAGTAGTCATTTGTTTAACCCTTCCTTTTTTCTTGAGCACCTTCACACATTTGTTATGATTTATACATGTGTCACTGCATTCCCAGTTAATTTTGCAAGTGCGATATTTGCACATTTATAAACCTCTGTTGTAGGCATACACCTGTTGCTTCAGCTCCAGAATTGACTTTTGTCAGTTTTAAGTATTTCCCCATCAAGTGTACAAATGAATGGGGTAAAGTCATTTTGAAATGGAAGAAAAGTTGAAACCCACTACAGATTGCTTATGGGAATGAATGAATGAAAGTTGTTTCTTACACTTTATTCACCATTACACACACTGCTTTCCCATGCAGTTCATGTTTTTCATCAAGAGAATACTACTTGTCTTTATGGAACCAAAAAGTTTATATACTGAATGAAAATAAGGTTCTACAGGGAAACATCCAAACTTTCCTTTCATTAAGTATATATTTCACTGGTTGATTGCATAATTATCCATTTAATGACTAATTTTTTTTTTTCTGGTATACCCAGGTCAATTGAACAGAGACAAAAATCTGAGAAATAATCATACAAAAATGTTATGAATACGAGAGGCGTTCAACAAGTCCTTAGAAAATTCGAGAAATTACACTCAAAGCATCAAAAAAAGTTTGTATTTAGTAACAGTCATCTCTTACTAGATGGCAGTTAAAAATTCAGCTATATCCATCGCTTGGTTTTGTTGCCACAGGCGATTGAATAAACAATCTTGTGTTTCATTAGAAAAATGGGAAAAAACAAAGGCTTAACACCAAAAGAGATAAAAGCAGAGTTGGATGATGTTCATGGCACATCTGCTCCTGTGTTTGCAACAATTTGCAATTAGATAGATGAATTTAAATGTGGCTGTACATCCACAAATGACAAGATCATTCTGGATGTCCAGTACAAGTGGCTTCCTCCGAAATGATTGACAAAATCCAGAATATGGTTTTGAGTGATTAATGAATCAAAGTTTGCAAAATGTAGAAGCCACAGGCATACCACAAGGTAAAGTGCTCTCAATTTTGCACCAAAAATTAGGTCTGACAAAGGTCTTGGCAAGATGGGTGCAGCATTTGCTCTCAATGGAAAATACACACAATCATGTCATTGATCCGGAAGTTGGTTTAGCACATTTCCATCACAGTCCTTTTTCGATACATAACTGTGGATGAAACTTGGATATACTGCTACACTCCAGTCATAAAAGTACAGTCGAAATAGTGGGTTTTTAAAGGCAAACTGGCTCCAAAGAAGGCAAAGGTGGTGAAATTTGCAGACAAGATGATGGCCTCGGTTTTTTGGGATGCACACAGAATCACCTACATTTATACTAGCAGAAAGGAAGGATGATAAATGGAGAGTATTATGCATCATTATTGCACCAGTTGGAAGGAAAAATCAAGAAAAAATGCCTTCATCTCGCAAAGAAAAAATTTTCTTCCATCAAGACAATGCAAGGGTGCACACCTGCACAGTTTTGATGGAGAAAATTGTAGAATTAAGGTTTGAATTACAACAGCATTCACCATATTCGACTCCAGTGACTTTCTTCTTCATCTTCTTGTTCTTGTTGTTACTATTATTATTATTATTATTTCCAAACTTGAAAAAGTGGCTCGACGGAAAACAATTCACGTCTATGAAGAGATCAACTCCCAAACAGGTGCCTATTTTGAGGACTTTCTATCATTAATGCAACAAAAGTAGGGACTGCAGTGATACAAAACTCACATTCTTGTAGTGTAACATAATATGACAAGGTTTGCCTATCCAATAAGAAAATGGCTATTTTGCAACACATAGTTCTGGATAACTGACAAATCTAGGATTCATTTTAATAACTTACAACAGTCCTGTGTGCTTTTTTTGAGATTGCATGGAAGAGAATTATAGCTACCTTGCCTCTATTAGAACCTCATCATTTTAATGACCATCATATAAAATGCTCTTTAAGAGAATATTTTCATTTATAGCTCCCACTTATAACTTTATTTTAAATACAGCAAATAACAGAGAAGGTTAATTACCTGAAGAGTTTCGGGAGTTGATGCTACCAGCTTATTTATTCTGTTTATAAGGCAACCAGAATACTTTTGTGATAAATGTTCCATAAAACTTCCATCCAAACTCGTAGGTCTAGAGGCACGCTTTGGATGAGTTGTTTTTGCTCCAGACAAACTCATTTGTTGTGGATGCTGTTCTCTTGTTGACTGATTTTGTAATACATAATAGTGCCTGGGTACCCTGTCTACTAGACTTCCTTCTGATATATCTGCATCACGTCCTTCATCTTCACCAGAGGTAGTGCTCTGATTAACAGAAACTCTAATTGTTGATACACCATTATTAAAATAATTAGTTATGTATACATAAACATATACACTTTAAAATTTGTCCTGCGAGTTGTAAACATTTAGAAATAAATCTGATGACAATGATGTCTTGTAATTAAAGCAATTGTCTTCTTCTACTCTTGACTTTAACATGCTAAAAGTTATAAGTTTACTTTCTTCAGTAAACAAAAAAACTTAACGTAAGAAATTCACATATTACCCATAGAGCCACACATAAATTCCAAACATACTTAGGGACTACTGCATCCTTTGGTACCAAAAAATAAAATCAACCAAAGTAGACCATAAACCAAAAGAAGAGAAAGTAAGCATTTAAAAGATCAACTGTAGGGGTTGTGAAAAAAAATGTAGATATGAAAAACTATAGGGAAGAGTGGTACTAGGTTTAAAGAGTATATTTGCCAGATATAAAATAGATCAACTGTAGCTTACCATTTTTGGCAAGATCAATATGATATAGAAAATATGGTGTATTTATTAGAGAACATACAACAAGCTGCAGAATTAACAACATAGGAAAAGATATATAGACATACAGTGAACTTTAGGGATAAACTAATGAATTTTGACATGTCTCTGGATGAGAATCCAAATTTGAAGTTTGCCGGACCACCAAAAGAGGATCCTTCAGTGTCTGCAACAACAGGAGGTCCAATAGGAAGAGCTACAATGCAGTCACAAAACTGAAGGTGCACGAAAAAGATAAGCAAAACATGTTTAGATAGCAACTCAGTGTACTGATGTGTGACTGATATTCATTAATTCAATATAAGTACAGGATATCTCTGCTGTGTTTCATGAAATGTTTGAAAATAAAGAATTAAGTTTTATACATGATGTGTCCGAAAAGTAAGCATCAATTCATTTTACTGCCACTGCAATGCTAATGTTGCAGTTCCATGGACACACACTCTACTCTCTGGTTCATTGTCTGTCCACTGACACCATTACAGCCAGATCACTTTGTCTTTACAGTTGTTAGTGATTGTTCAAACTGTTCCAGACAATTTCTGATTCTATCGACTGTGAAGTACTTTCCATAATACAGCTTTTGAATGTAAGGAATATTAAGCCAGCAGAAATTTGTGTCAACCTGTAGAGATTTACAGTGAAAATATGACAGATGTGTTAGGCAATTCAATGATGGACAATCAAATGTTCTTGATGAAGCACAGAGTGGGCAGCCTTCTGTTTGTCACTGATGGTTTGGTTGAACAAGTCAATTTGTATTTCAGCAATCAGAATATGGTTAACTTTAATTCTTAACACAAACTCACCTCTGACTGTGATGTGGAAGAACTGTGATATATTGATTGTGCGCAAGAACCAGAATATGCTTTATCATGAGAGGGGTTTACTGCATGCAACCTACTGTGACAAGCATCTCTTTTGTCTTTCACTACTTCACCTTCTTCTTCTCCTATTTGTTCTGGTCCAAAGTAGCGTCCCTGTAAAAACAGTATATTAAACCAGTTAATACAACATCAATATTAATACCAGTTTATAAGTTAGGCTTTGAAGTTTTCAGTTTGTTAAAGACTGAGTTCATAAAGGATGAGGATCCTTGCAAAAATACAGGAATAAAATTGCATTGTGACAAAGCTATGTTGTCAGTTATTGGTAGAAGGCACCACTGATCAACTGTACAGTTCAAGAGAGGAATGCCAGCATAAATACCGAAGCATTATCAAGAGATAATAGGACTGTTTTGGAATCTTCTTTCTTCCTGGCTTCAGAATATTCAAACTCTTTTGAAAAGTCCAGTGACTATATAAGTGACCACATTCGTGAGTGAGTAGTTAGTGAGTTTGTGATGACAGACTGTTGTAATGTATAATGAGAGCTGCTACTGTGAAAGATTAGAGATCTCTTGTGTTGAATTCCCAGTGAGTGAATCATCCAAAGAATAGGTGCTTTGCATTTATTTATATATGTATATGTGTAGTAATAGGGAAAACTGAACTAGACCACGTTAGTGAAGTGACAGTCAAAACTAAGTAAAGTGGCAGGAAAAATTAAATTAGATCACATTAGTGAAGTGCCAATGAGCACCTAGTGAAGTGACAAACAAACTGGACAAAATCATATTGTTTTCAGGAGTGAGATTTAAGTGTCATAAATAGAGGAAGTAATTAAACAATTATTAAGTAAAAGTGAAGACCTCAAAAACCAGAATGGAGAAGATAAATTCCAGAATGAGAAGATGGAGATTGAAATGAAATCTGGTGTGGTGGAGATGGCAGCTGAAATTTTGGAATACAGAAGATGCAGAACAAAATGGAGAAAATGAAATTGAATATGATTTTGACACTAAATCAGTAAAATCTGAGATAAATGCCAGTGAAAGACTTAAAGAATGATATCACTAAGAAGTAAGGAGAAATAAAATCTGATATGGAGGCAAAGATTACTGTAATGGAAGACCATTTAGCAGAAAAAGAAACTGTTACAACTTTTTGCAAGATGCCAATAAATATTAGTTATTAGTATCTCTGGCCTGGTATTTGCTCAACTTCTAAGTGCATTACTAATGCCAACATAGGAGTTGGCCTAGCTTTGATCAAGGTTTAGGTAAGAAAAAAAGGGTAGCCAGACCTTTGCCTTGAGAATATACAAGAATTTTTTAAATGTTAGATAATGCATTGAATGACCCTACACACTTTTTTTTTTGTTAGATAGGGTTTAACATCTACTCTTTAACTCTTAATTTATATAGTATCACAGGTGGTGACACTGGTTATGCATGAAATTGAAATGATAACTGCAAAAGGAAAATTGGGAAGGAAATGCTCCAGGCATTAAATTTATGGTATGTCACTAGCTTTTACAAGTTATGAGAGACACGAAAATTTGGAGAAAACCTAAGTGAGGGAGGATGGCCCTGACAGGATAAGTCATTCTCATTCATAAATCTATTCCTTAACAATCTTGACTTTCTCTAATGGTATTACCAAGCTTGAAGGCAATCATGCTTTTTATTGCTTTTTTTGGCTTCTTTTACCCTTTATTTTTTTGTTTGTTTTTGTTTAATTAACGTCCTTTACATCTCCTGAAGTGATAATGGCTGAAGAAATAAATGAGTAGTGTCTAAGAGCTAGGACTTTCTTGAGGCAACTGATGGTGAGCATGGGTAGGGAGGAAAAAGTTTACAGTTTCAGCAAGCGGCTATGAGAGGTGATGGTCATTTTATTTCACCAAGATTATCATTTGTTTACTAGTTGAGTTGCAATCTTGTGAATGGATGTGGTTTTGATCCATGGGTGGCACTTACAAACCCAGAAGAAACAGACATGATACTGCTGTATGGTGAAGACCGTCAAAATGTGAAGGAGCACACAAATTGTATGCAGCATACTTTCTGAACACTTGCCTTCAGCACAGGTTTTTCATCATGTAAGAGTAAGTCTAAGTATCCATGAACCATTCTTTGTGCCAACGGTTACCAACCGGTGTGCCCAGGCACCCTAGGGTGCTGTGTGATTGGCTAAGGGGTGCCACGAGATATTGAGATAAACAAAAAAAAAAATACCTTCTACTGAAGCCTTAAGTCTTGTAAGGTCTTGAAATAAAATAAGTCAAATCAATTACTCTCATGCATGGCAGATGGTGATAGTGGTCGATTCATTTCAATAATTCAGTTATACTAGTATCCCACAGATGGCATTACAGCTATACCCTGCCGAACATTCCCGAGACTACTCGCTTCCTCACGAACATTCCCGAGACTTTGACAGATGAATATATAAAAGTGTATGCCGCTTGGCGCTTTCAGTTGTCTTCCTCGCGTTGATTCACAGTGTTTAGCTACGGATAAGTTCATTGTTACACGTAAACGCCAGGACATTGAAAGTAAACAGTCGGCTCCTACTGCTTGCTTTAAGAAGCCAAATCTTACAGTTTCTCCCGGACCGTCGAATTCACCACATAAAGAAGACAAACGAAAGAAAAGAACATACCAGGATAGTTACTTAGCATATGGATTTAAGTGGAATAACGAGGAAAACCCTCTCCCTGTGTGTTTAGTTTGTGGCGAAACACTTAGCAACGAGGCCATGGTACCTAGCAAATTGAAGTGGCATCTTACAACAAAGCATCCTAGTGTGTCACAGAAAAGTGTAATGTATTTTTCACATATATTAGAAGGGGGGAAGAAAACAGCTGTGCGAATGGTAAAGAGAATGACCATGGGTGATACTGCTCTTGAAGCCTCATTTAAAGTAGCAGAACTGATAGCTAAAAAAAAGAAACCTCATACTCTTGGAGAGGAAGTCATTGGCCCTGCATGTCAAGTTATAGTTTCAACAATACTTGGCGAAGGAGCAGCTAATCAAATTTCGAAAGTTCCTCTGTCCAACAACACAATCAGCCGCAGGATATCTGAAATGTCATGCAATATCAACGAACAAGTCACGGAGAAAATAAAAACTTATAGAACATTTGCTTTGCAAGTAGATGAGAGTCTCGATATTGGTGACAAACCGCAACTCCTTGGTTTTATCAGATATATTGATGAAAAAGATATTAGTGAACAGTTTCTGTTCTGTAGACCGCTGGAGACTACAACCACAGGCCATGAAATTTTCGTTTCTATTAATTCCTATCTCAATGACCATGATCTTTCATGGAAAGACTGTTGTGGTATATGTACAGATGGTGCACCATCTATGTCTGGGAAAATTAAATGTTTTACTGCCAGAGCTGTCAATGAAAATCCATCCATTATTATAACTCACTGTTTTCTGCATAGAGAGGCATTAGTTGTGAAAGCGTGTAATGAAGATTTTGCTGAAGTGTTTAACAAAGTTGTGAAAATGGTGAACTATATGAAGTCTCGACCTTTAAAGTGCAGAATTTTTTAACAGTTATGTCACGCAACAGATGCAGCTCATACCTCTTTGTTACTTCACACAGAAGGTGGTAGTCGCGGGGTCGTGTATTGAACCAGTTTCTCGAACTTAAAGAACAGCTAAAAACTTTTTTTAAGGATGAAAATCAAGACACATTTCATGAGCTCTTACTAAGTGATTCTTGGTGTTTTGAACTGTCGTATCTGGCAGATATTTTTCATAAGCTGAATGAACTGAATGTTTCGATGCAGGATCGACATGAAACAATAATCTCCTCAACCAATAAAATGAAAGGCTTTAAAAGAAAATTTAGTTCTTGGAAGTCTGCAGTTCAAAAAGGAGATTTGTCGAACTTTCCAACTCTTCTTAATGTGGCAGGAGATAAAGATCTAGGTAAACTGAAAGACCGCATTTGTGATCACTTATCAAGATTGCAAGATGCAATAGATGCGTACTTTCCAACTATTTCCACTACGAATCTCGACTGGGTTGTCTCACCATTTGATTTCGTAGATAGTGCAGAGGAAATAGATTTCACTGCTTGCGAACAAGATGAATTTATTGATCTTTGCGCTGATTCCACACTCAAAGGTAAGTTCACCAAGAGTGAGGTGTCGGTGGCTAGTTTTTGGCTTAAACAGAGAGAGGAGTACCCTAACCTAATGAAGAAAGCAATTAACGCACTTTTGCCCTTTTCAACATCCTATCTATGCGAGCAAGCCTTCTCTGCTATGGTGACAATAAAATGCAAAGCAAGAAATAGACTGAATAACCTTGAGGATGATTTGCGTGTTTCACTGTCAACTGTAAGACCCGACATCACATATCTGTGCTCTAAGCATCAATCACAAGTTTCACATTAATCATTAATCGAACAAAATTTATTGATGTATTTTTACTCAGTGATTGTAGTAAAGTTTACTGTATTATGTTATGGTGTACGTTATTATTATATAATATTTCAATAAATTAACATATTAAGCTTAATTTTCTTTTAATTCAAGGGAGGGTGCCCCTAGTATTTAATGTTATTCCCAAGGGTGCCGTGAACTTCAAAAGGTTGGGAAACACTGCTTTGTGCAACCAGTGCGGGAAGGCCCATACCAATGTGAAGACACAGTTAGTTAGATCTGTTGTTTTTCATGAAGATCTTGAATTTTGTAGGTAAACATCCATGTCCATTTGCATATTCTATCCAAATAAAATTAGGCTATCTAAGTAATGTTATCATTGTTTGTAGTCATATAAGAGCTACCAGAGTTTTAGGGTTAAGAAGAACTTCATTTCCAATAATTTTTAAAGAACACAAATGGAGTCATTTAAAGTGTTTATATTGTAAGAACTTTAAAGTGGCAATTTTCAGCATCAAATGAATTACTGGAAAGCGATTAGTGATTACTGCAAGAATAAGGCTAAAAGAACTACCTGCATATGAAACACAACTCAAAGAAAGCACAGAACTTTGAGCAAATCTGAAACATAAAATTTAGCAAACCCTAAACATAATAGAAGAATTAGTATTTATGCACGAAAAGAAGCAAGAGCAGACAAAACATGAAGTTTTATGAAACTCCGCAAAAAATAATTGAAACATGCTTCATATTATACCAGGAATCTAACTCAAGATACCTAACTACATCAGTTAAAGACAAATAACAATGGAAATGCCTTAACCATCTTCAGACTTCCATTTGTTTCTTAGTATATCCCAGCTGGTCCTTCTCATGTATGTTATGGGAAAAACAGGAACTGCAGAATATACAAGTTTCCAAAGACTACAAAGATCCATGATGCCATTATAGAATGCTTCCTGTGGAATGGGAGGTTGAATCCCTGGAACTAACATAATATTTTTCTTATTATGGAAGTTCTAGTATGGTGTATACTCAACCTCACAAGGTCCTTGGGGACAATTAAAGAACTACTTAATTGAGGAATAGCAGACTCTGACTTGAAAAAAGTGTATAAATGAGAGGACTCCTTTTGTTCTCTGTCTACAATGTATTTTGTGGAGGAGGCAGTGGAAGTTCACTGAATTCATTCAGCTTGAATCTCTTTGGGCTGCTGGATCATTGGGATGAGAAGTAATAGACAAATCAATTAGTATGGTCATTAACCAAGAAAAAAGTAGAAAAACTAAATTATAAATTTGTTTTTCAAGCCATGAAATAATACATACCTCAATTCCATTGATTTCTCCGTCCTCAAGATCCTCTAATAATTCTTCTGCATCTGTATCCTCTGTAACATAAGCATCTGATGGATTTCTTCCATGGAATGAGGGAGAGGAGTCCCTTCTGTGACGCTGAAAACTGGATCGAGAGCGAGGACGTCTCCTTGGCCAGTAATGATTGCATATTTTGTAGCACACTAAGCTTCCTACACCCAACAGCAAGATTACTCCTGTTGTTTTAACTGTGGAAAATAAAAGATGCAATGAATATTAAAAAAGTGAGATAGCATGCCTTCTGCTCTTAGCTTATATAGGGTCATTTATAAATCATTTCTCTGCAGCTGAGATCAGTCCTGCTAATCCAATAAGCTATTGTTTCCCACTTTTCAGTTAATACAAGTACCTAATGTATAGCAAGGTAGAGTGCCTGCCTAATAAATTCAGATGCATATGCTGAAACTTCTTGACTTCAGTTTCAACACATTTTAGCACCTTCTTATGAAATTGCCCATTCATTATTTTTCTTAGTTCTCTTTGAGAAATTAAATTGATCTCTTGATGAATGTTATCCTGAGCTTTGTCTAACATCTGTGAATTCATTTTACACACTTTATCTTTTAATGATCCCCTGAGATAACAGTCACAGGTTTCAAATAATCTCCTGACAACTGGAGCACATTTTGTGTGGGCATACGAGTCATAATTAAACACCTGATGCAAAAAAGAATTATTATACATAGTATATGTCATTACTCTCACTTCACAAGTTACTCAAACTGAACCTCGACACAAACTGTGTTGCGAAACTTGGATAAATCAGTTATCAAGCAGACCACTCTGCTTCCCCCTGCACAGATGCCGTTCCTGTTGCTCAGGACAACTCCTCTCAGCTGTGGAGACACAATATATGGATGACCCAGTACACTGCAATTAGTATTACTTCTGAGTAATTATCTTTATTCTTGCAAAACTGTTTAAATACTACTTAATGAACGTTTTATGAAAATTAAAATAGGAATCACATAAATATCATTCAAATAAAAGTTAAGTAAAACAAGCTTATGTGCAGTGTATAGTCCATATTTCACTAAGCAAATACGTGTGTATTTTAGTAATATATCCATTATGCCTGCAGGCATAGCAATTATATTAAAGATACACATAAATTAAATTCATAATTTGATACTGTGTGCAGTACAAAGGTTTCACCGGGGTTAATATTGTACTATACTTTATAAATATACAACATACTATAATATTAAATGATGCACAATTAGTCAAAATGCAAATAAACGCAAAGTATCACAGATAAGATTATTGCATTATTTCTATTTTGTTTTATTTTTTTTCCATTATATTTATATTCTTTGTAGCCTGACGTGCCCAACAACATGTATATGTTTCAAAAGGACTAATAAAAATGAATGAATGAATGAATGAATGAATGAATGAATGAATGAATGAATGAATGAAAAAGCCCTCCAAAATTTGAGAATGCTTAATGAATACCACTGGTATATGAAGAAATAAAAATGCTTTATCATTAAGCTAAACTTAGCCTAACAATAATTGTTTTCAGGATAAAAATGCACTCTTTTTTGTTGCTCAGGATCTATAGAGGAATTGAAAATATAATGAAAAGTCTAAAGAATACATAGTCTCAAGCATTGGTACCAACCTGAACACATTTGGGTGGGGATTGTGCAATAAAGTCAACTTCAAAATAAAATATTTAGTGTGATAACACAAATGCTACTTAATCAATATAGTGCAGAGATCTATCAATTGTCTGTAAATTAAATATATGATAAATTTGAAGTTTGAAGAAAAATAATGCTAAGCCTGTTGACTTTAACTGCTGTCCAATGAATGTGTTGCATCTCAGCACATCTTTCCAACACAGGTGACCAAGGCTGGTAACACATGGACATGTGAAAGGGCAGTCTGTGGTTCAAATCCTGCCAGGATCATCCTCCCTGACTGAGTTTCCTCCAAGCTTCCCCAGTTATAATAGACAAATGCTTGGGAGGCACCCTAAAATATCCTTGGAAAGTTTCCCAAATTTTTTGTCCTAAATTATCTTTTAATTTCATGTATCAACAGTATCTACTGCCTGTAGTTCATTAAAAAGTTAAATTGAGTTTTATTTATGGACACTCCTTAAATATAGTTCTTAGTATCTCATTCTATATTGTTTAATTCTGCTCAGAGGCCTCTTTATCAGACTTGAGGTTCTTTTACATGCCACAAATCTACGATACTGGACCAATGACTTTACTTCCATTCCAAAGGAAGCCATACTAAGGATTTTTACACCCGAAAAAAATTCATCAATGTCCACCAGGTTTGAACCCAAGACCTTGGGACCGTTTATAGTGCCTTATGCAGTAAGAATAGGCATAAGTTCATTCCTGCTAATAAATTCATCTGCCACTGAATGAAAATATAAGTTCAATCTTTCTTCATAATGACAATGGGTGGCAACATTGTTGTCCTATATAAGAATATGTAACCCAAATCACAAAAGTAATTTTAATATCCTGCTACTGCCTCAATGAGAGCCTAGTCTCGAACCCAAAACATGGATGGACTACAATTCCTATATGTGAATTTCTTACTACATATAAAATTAATAGCATTTTGCATCACACCTTACTTACAAAGCTGATTACATATGTTAAAGATGCAAAATATTTTTCTCTAAAGATGATGAAACTACAAAGGTGTCAATATAAGATGAACTCATTATTTGAACTATCATTCTAATACAATGTCAACCCAAACTGAAACCTAGGTTGCATTAGTATTGCTTCTGTTTAATAGTAAAATGCTGCATTTGAAATAAACAATACAACTCCATTTGATCTATGTAAACAATCGTTTCTATTTTTAATGAGAAATCCACCTTGGCGTGATGGCTGAACACAAATCAAAGTATGAGATTCTCTGTTTATTTTTTATGAAAACCCTTTTTGGTTATGCAGAAAATAACTGGTATAACTTTTTTGTTCATACCGTATTATTTAAATGGCAATTGCTGTTTCTCCCCCTTTAGCTACTGAGTCAGTTTTATATAGCATTGAAGGCAAATTATATGTGGGGGTGAAACCTTTGTCTTGATCACTTAGTGGACAGCCAAAATACAGGCAATATGCAGTTTTCAGCAGGATCATTTGTTTACTAATTGTGAATTCCTCACAGATGTAACAAAACAATCTGGGGAATTAATAATACAACCACATCTTTGCTTCTTCATTGTTTTAGCATAACACGGCAAAACTCATACTATATGAAAGATGTAGAAACTAACATCTAGGCTTCAACACAGATATTGGTTAATGGAAGAATTTACACTATAACACCATAAGTTACATAAACAAAGCTGCAGTCATCCACTTCACATAACATAAGAGGTTCTAAATTTTAAGAATAAGGGAAATTAAATCAAAATTTATTGCCTCATATTCTCTAAAACTTTTTCTTCTTTTTTGTGTTCATTCATATTTTTAAAGAAAAAGAGGCATGTCTTAATTTCGAAAAAAATTATAAAGCAAAAACTTATCTATAAAAATTAGATAAGCTTTAAACAAGAGCAAGATTCGGAATGAATACTGGGCCAGTGCATGCAGCCAGTTCACTGAACCTACAAGATTGCCACGTGAATCAATATTACAGATCATTAAATATGGCAGGAAGTAGACTCCTTAATATAGTTCATTACCCCCAAAATTCATGCAGCACTTCCTTATATAAGGCTTACAGAGATTCAGTGCTGAAATGTGTCATTTAAAACTCATTGGAAGCATGTTTTCTAATCGTATATATTGCAACTACAGCCTACTACTGAATGATAAACATTTTGAGCTTCATTACTTAATTCTTTATAAAACTGTTATAAGAAGCACTTTCTAGAACTGATGTGTAGTTTGAATTCAATATGGGAAATCTTTGCTTGGATAGATAATATACAGCAGCCCTTCAAATAACTTTCAGTGGGCAGGTTAGATCTTATAAACATCTTCAAGAAACCATGGTTTTCCTTATCATTCTGAAGCATTACAACAGTTTTTTTTGTATCAAATCCTACCTATTGTCATATTAGACTTGAGCAGTTATGTGTTTATTCCAAAGTTTTTCTTTAAAACAAATACTTATCATGTTTACAGAAGTATTCCAGGTTTAACTTCTTCACTATGGTTCTTTCATTGTTTTACATGTTTCAATCTAAACTCCAATGTTCTGTTCCTTATTGTTCACTTTGACACATGCATGTACTTTTGCTCTTTTGATTTTTGCAAAGTGTATTTTACTTAAAGCATTATTTCATTTGCATGGTTTCATTTGCTGTAATTGTAGTAAATGGAAACATATCATCACATACTGCTAGAGTGCTTAATGAAGGAACATTAGCAAACAATTAAGAAATAGAAAGGAGTATCAAAACCATAAAATTTTATCATGGTAATTTTCAAAGTTATTTAGTACTGTTAAATGCACATCATCACTACTCTTTAACTGTTGACTAGGATGCATTATCTTACTCTACCATTCTACATGACAACCTCAATATTGCCACTGGACTAAGTTCTGCTAGTATCGCTTTTACACAATTTATATTCAGCTGACAAACTCAATCAGTCTTTTACTTAATAAACAATGACAGTGATTAATTTTCTGAAAATGTACTTTAAGTATTCTAATCCCAACGAGGAGGGTGTTACAAATAAACAAGTTTGAATTTTGATTTCACTCACAATGAACTACATTTTTTTTCAAAACACTTTTCCTCATTAAGATGCCTGCATTGATACTCTTGTTTCTGATATCAGGAATATTAAAAACCTAAAACTGCATGTACCTATTACAAAAGTACTTTATTTAGCAACATAGATTACTTTAATGGTAAACTAAGTGAATTCAATGCCATAAAATTACACTTTCGAGTTCTTGTGTTCTATTAGTAATTGGAATTTCCTCTTTAACCTGATATATTTTATAATTGTAGGAACAACATTTATGCTTTAAACTTATTTTTAAAAATGGTACTGTATCTACTGTTTCGTACTGTGCATTTTGCACCACTTCAGAGAAAAATACCATAATTACCTACTTTAGAAGAGTGTAAACACCAATCCATTTCTTACAGAAGTTTTTTTTTTTTTTAACAAATTTGGTAATACTATTAAGTCTGGTAGCTTGTGTGGGCTCAAACCATTTAATTTCTTTATTCACTAAAATATGCACAAGTTCTTTATTTTTTTGCTGTAAACAGCTTTTTATATAAATCAACATTCTCTGGTATAAATTGCCCATTTTTTTTTAAATTATTGAAACTAGCTTAATTAAATTTTAGGTTGAAAAAAAAACTCTAAATGCTATTATGGAGCCACTTTGTGTAAATAACATGACTGATTGTTTTTAAAATATAATTGCTGATATGTTTAATCTAAATATGGTACACTTAAAAAAATAATTCTATTATCTTTAAGGGACACTGAGATTGAGTTTTTAGGTGAAACTGACAAAATGGTTGATTTTTAAATGATATAAGTATTCTATAGACACCTTTGAATCATTTTAGCCACACTTTTTCATAACCCTTCATTTTTAAAAGTGCAGTGGCATACTAAAATCATACATGCACTCTCTTTATAAACCACTTCCTCTTTATATATATTTATTTATTTTTAATAAAGTGTTAGGGGTATAAGTGCTCAGACTTCAATGGTAACTTCCTGATGTTTGGCTAAAACATAAGTTCCTGTACCATTTTCTCTATAGTGCACAATTGCATAAATAAAAAATAAAATTGAGCAAATGTTTGATTGTGAATACGTCACCACTCCTTTGTTGCTTACTTCTGCAATTAGAATACTGATGCACAACTACAAAAGATGAGTTGATCGTGTTTTTACCATTTGTTGATAAAATGAGTTGTTTAGCCACATAGTGATATTAAAGAATTGTAATTGAAAATTCTTTTATGTTTAATTGACAATGTCACCTGTTTACAGAGCTTTTCCTTAACAAATCATAAATATATGTGACAAACAGCTTTTTGGTAAATTTTTACCTTGCCTATGAGAAACAAAATATAAAAGGAATGCATGAAAGTAAATTAATTAGTAAAATAGTGTGATACTAGAAATAATATTTGGTTAAGGTATATGCAATTATCAATTTCAACAATATCTGTAGCAAAGTATTTGTTTTAAATGCTATAGTACCTGTACTTTTTTTTTTCTTTCTTTCTTTCTTTAACCTCCTTGTAAGCAGAGTTCACACCTACCAGGACATACAAACCAGCGCCTAGGGTCAGATGCCTGTCGATGAGCAGAGGTTCAGGTTCTGGATCAGAGAGAAGCCAGGATAGGGGATCAGCCTGATGCCTGGTATAAAAGTGAGGAAGTGAAGACAGGAAAGGTGATTATTAAGCAGTTGGTGAAATGGATGGCAGGGGAAACTGGAGAACCCAAAGAAAACCAGCCCAGGCGCTGCTTTGTCCACCACAACTCCCACAGGCAATCCCTTGGGATAAAACCCGGGCTGCCTAAGTGAGAGGCAAGCAATTTAACCACTTGGCCGTGGAACCATCTGTGCTTTACTTAATAAGCAGGGCCCAGATTTTATGTAAAAACATATTTTTTTTTTTCCCTTCCTAAAACAAAGTTTATTATTCCGATCGAGAGTCCACAAGTATAAATTCAAAATCTTATTTTATATAAAAACACATGTTTGATAAAAAATTTATTTAAATAAATATTTCCAAAATGTTTGTAATAAATCCATGTTTTGTTCACTTTTCTGTAATTTTAATTAAATATTTGTTGTTTTTTTTTAATAAATGCATATTTCAATAACTCTTCTGCAATCAAGAAAGAAATGATACAAGAAGTGCATTAGCACATAACTGTTGCAACATCTTCTTCAGAGACAATGAATATTATCATCTCA
This sequence comes from Hymenopus coronatus, assembly GCA_030762935.1. Taxonomy (NCBI): domain Eukaryota; kingdom Metazoa; phylum Arthropoda; class Insecta; order Mantodea; family Hymenopodidae; genus Hymenopus; species Hymenopus coronatus. The sequence goes on from CM060900.1 coordinate 62,883,699, forward strand.
AAACACTCCCCAACCATAAGTTACTGTATCTTTCACATGATAAAAGGAGTGGGGAACCACCGTGATAAACTTTGTGAATCCCCAATGTGCAATGTAAGTTCATAACTGTGTATCTATTTCTGTTTCAGTTGGGATCCAGTAAGTAATGAATGTTTGTGATCTTATGTCTGTGAATTATTTTAAACATGCCAAAAGTGAAATCAAGTATGCGTGAACGTTTACAGAAATATGTATTGGAGTTTAAAAACATTTTTACCACTGACAGTAGGGTACTATTTTACCAATCTTTTGCAAAATGTGTAAGTGCAGATCAACAATCGCATATAATACAACATTGTTTGGAAACAAATATATTGCAGCTTCCCCCCATGTTTCATTGCGGCAAGTTCTTATAGAAGTACATATTCCACCTTTGTCTAACATTAAAGTAAGTTCACAGTACTATTCAGATATATGTAAAACTCTTGTTTTGGCCGCTATACCCCTTTTAAGATAAACACTCCCAAATTCAAAAAGTTTCTTACCAGATATACGGATATAAGCACTCCTGATAAATCAACTCTTTGGAAAAATTATCTCCTGAAGTGCTATGATGAAACATTAAAACACATTAGGTCAGTATGTGAAAATAAGATCTGGGTGAGCACTGACGAAACCAGCTAATTCTGTTGGTATTAGAAAAGTAGGAAATGTTTTAGTAGGTGTGTTGGAAAATGATGAAAAAATTTCCAAACAACTCTTCTTGCTAGTTTCTAAACAATTGTCAGTTACAAAGCATGTATCAATTGCTAGGCTGTTCAATGAAGTTTAGCAGATCTTATAGCCAAATGGTGTGAAGTACAACAATGTTTTGCTTTTCATAACCAATGATGCGCCATATATGAAGAAGGCTGGTGAAGTTCTTTGTGTATGTTATCCTAAAATGATTCATGTGACATGTATCATTCATGCACTACATAGACTGTGTGACAAAATCCAAACGCTTTATCCGGAAGTGGACAAGTTAGTGTTAAACAGGAATTTTTTTTTTTTGTAAAGTCACCAACTAGAGCCGATCTTTCAAATAAAGAAATCCTGATCTGCACTGCCTCCTAAACCCATAACCATGCATTGGGGTACTTGGCTAAGTGCAGTAACATATTATGCAGACTATTTTGAAGCATTTATATCTGTAGTAAGTGAACTAGACCCATACAATGCTTCTTCAATTGATGTTCAAAATTTAGTAAAAGACACCAATGTAAAATGTGACCTGGCTTTCATATCCACCAATTTCGGATTTTTTACTAGAGACTTTGGGGGATTTATTGAGTAATGCAGTTATAGAAATAACAGTGCATTGAAAGATATCTGGACACTCTTTCCAATTCGAAAGCCAAAGCCTTAAAGAAAAAAAAATTAAGGATTTGTTTGAGAAAGATACAGGCTACAAAGCCCTTAGCAAAGTAGCTCTACATTTTAGAAGGCCAAAGGAACAAGTGAAGATGATGGTGTAGAGTTAGTGATATGCCCCATTTCAAATATGCAAGGTTAACATTATGTGACATAGAACGATCATTTTCTCAATATAAGGCATTATTTTGTAACAATAGGCATTTTTCTGATGAAAAATTTGGAGAAGATGCTAGTTGTTCACTGCAATTCCAATCATGTTCCATATCTGATGATTAGGAGCAATTGGCGAGTTAATTTTTTTATATTATGTTAGGTGTTTCTTGAATTTAAAAAGTTTTTATTATATATTCTTCAATTTTTACCAAATATTTTTAAAGTTTTGTCGCATAAAAAATAGATATTTCAAAGTTTTTAGCACATAAAAATTCTGGCCCCGTTGATAAGTATATTTCCATTTAATTATAGAATTTAATTCAATTAGAGCAGTTTAATACTCCCCTATGTTTGTTGGAGTCCATAGCTTTATTTTATGCTTTTGGATTTAAGAAAGAAGCATTATGTGAATGAATGGTGTAATATAAATCTCAAAAAAATTATTGTCCCCATCTTATTTTTTCTTTTGTTTTACAGGATGAAAGTTATAATAATAAGCACAGGATCTAAAATACTATTAAAATGAATGTAAAACATAAATAACAAAAATACCTATAAAACTGGCTAAATCCTCTTTTGCATTATCATTTGAAAGGAGAGAATAATGTTCAAGTATCAAAATGTAGCTACAGCACTGTATACTTATACCTGCACATCAGTTTTTAAAACCCCATTTTTTTTTTTTATTATTATTATTATTGTACAAAGACACAATTTCCCTGTGCAACAAAATGAAAATCAATTTAAAAAGCATTTCTTTTGAAAAAGAGTATGGGTAGAAGTGTACAATTATCCCAAAGTTTTAGTTCTAGTGCAGAGTAAAACGTTAACATTTTAAATTTGACCAAACCGTTCCTGTAACCACTGAGGGAACACAAGTGTAAATTTTCTATCAGTGAATTTATTTCATTTATTGTTTTCACAACAATCATCTTTCAATATTACCACTTTAGCTAGTCCTTCATTTCTTTTAAAATGTCTTCAGTACTGTTTCCAAATTCATAGTGTATACTCATATGTGCCAAAATAAAGTTTTGTATTAAAGAAGCTAATTGGAGCAAATCTGCATCACGCTGCCAGTCATCTAAGTTATACCTCACCAATTGGTGCTCATTGAGCCAGGGCACCCTGACCCAGCTCAGAGCAGTCCCCACCACTGCACTAGCCATTCCTTCTCCATTTCATTCAATGGCGCTTCTATGGCATGATATGATTCTACATTGCATTCTACATGCAAAGGCATGCCGATTTGCTGCATATTTGGCTCGACATATGCTTGTGAGCAAATATTTTAAAAAATGAACCTCAATACATCAAAAAGGAAGATCAAGCATGTAAGGTGCAGCTTTGGAAGCTATATTACCATGCGCTCACTTTTTTGGGCACTCAGCTCTCAGGCCTTCATTTGGTAGGTTTCGCATAATTTCGGAAGCAGAGCATAGCACTGACATTGAGACATGAGGTATACTGATATCTAGTAACTTCAATGCTAAGGTTTAATTCTGTCTGTGGATCCCCTGAGTTCACGCAAATTCGTGTGCACTGTATTTCATTTAATAATTCTGCTACTTCACACTAATTAGGTAACCTATTCACCATAATGACTGAAGGCCTCAAAGATAGAAACCTTCTTTGGTTGACACACTACAGAAAGACAGGGAGGCGAGCTCTCCCTTTTTCTCCTGACCTCCACTTCCCCATTAAGCAAGTGCCCAAAAAAAGTGTACGCATAGTATACATTCAATCAGTGCATACCATTTTTCCTACATAACTTGTACAGTCCAGCAAGCGCCAAGCTTTTACCTCAAAGAGTACATTCATATGGTGGTTTATAAGGAATTGAAAACTAGCATTTTCAGTGCAATACTTACACGTGATTGTGTTATATTTAAAATGTTTACTTTCTTTTGAATTTGGGAGAAAAATATCATTTGTATTTATACATTTCTTTAAAAACTTCTCTTATTTACAATGCTAAAAATTTTTAATGGTTTCATCAGATTAAAGTAATTAACTTTCCTACCTTCAAATAATAATCCTTTAATTTAATTTGTGTTAAATTAAAACAATATCTACTTATGCTATTTTTGATTTAGTGGACTAAAATATAATTTGCATTTATATTTTGATGTAATAATTACCTTATTTTATAAATTTGTTAAGATCAGATGCATCAAACATTTGTTTCAATTTGGGGGTAACAACAACCGCCACCACCGCTGCCACCACCACCATTACTATTATCTTTGTTTAAATATTTCAGATATTTAGTATTTATTTAGTTTTAAAAGTCTGTTAAACTCACTTTATGTTCAAATGCATGATTATTATGGGAATTTTAGGTTTTATAGTCTCTCCTTAGAGGTGCTTTGGCCGAATGGTTAGACTGCTCGCCTCCCATCTAGGTCCCTCTGGTCCCCCACCAATTGCTCCATCATCACTGTTCCTATCATCCATTTTCGCTTGCATTTCATATCATCCACTTCTTCATGCTCATGCCTGGCTCATGCTGACCACTCATTCCAGGTTCTCCATTACGCAGTTTCATGCTGTTGGCTCCCCAAAAGGCTTCTGACTCCTAAGCATTTGCTTGCAAGTCCAGGGGGGTTATCAGTCCATCAGTTGTAAACATGGGGAGGGTAAGCCAACTATGAAGAAGAAGAAGAAAAGTCTTTCCCTTGTTACTCCTTGCCTGATTTTGCCTTTTAGTGATTCATATCTGCTTGCTCAAGCATCGGGGTTGCTAATCAACTAACTTGCAAGGTTAGCTGCTCTGGTTGCCTGGTGCTGGCTAGTAAGCCATTGAGTTGGCAAAGGTCTGATCTAAGTAAAACTTAGGGGTCCTGGGTTTGATTCACAGCTAGAGGAGAGAATTCTATTTTACATGCAATAATTCCCTATCCTGCTTTAAGTTTGGATGAACAAATGAAGATATGTGTGAGAGGGAGAGAGAGCGCATGTGCACATGTGAGATTTTTTAAATGTTTTAAAAACAAAAATACTTAGAACCAAAAATAAACTGAACACCACTGTCTCCAAAGCCAAAGCTGCCATGGCCTTAAGATGTTAAAGAAGGCATTTAATAAAAACTTAATTAATTTACTGTATTGAAATTTAACTGTAAACTAACCTAAATTATAAGCCATTTATTTAGTTTGATAAACTCTTCCAAATATTTCATGATCACAATCTTTATTCATCATTTAGCTTCTTATAAAAAAAGGAAAAGGTATATGTCAGTAGTTAAACAATACCAAAATAGAAAAAGCTGTTGGGAGAAAATTATAAAGATCATGATGTTGCACTGAATCTAGACATCTCAGATGAAGAGAACCCAGCAATACTTCAAGATATATTTCTTAGCTCCAAATTCAAGCAGCAGTCAGTAACAAATTAATCTGATCTAGAAAATTTTGTTAACTTATTTTTATACAGGGAAAGCGTATAAGGAGAATACAACTTCTACAAAACACCAGGTTCCAACACTGAAAACAATCCTCTTTCATGCTGGATTTGACCACACATGACTGATTAAATAATTATAGGTACTAAATTATGCATATTTAAGAAAGATAAACAATGACACTGAAATTTTCATGAATCAGGGAATACAAAGAAATGATGAAGGATGAAGTACCTTGATAGGTTTGTTTTATCTAATTCACCAAGAAAAAAAAAATACTACTAATTAGCAGAAATAAAAACTATATGTGCTTGTGTGAGCTATAGTCAATATTTATCAATTATGATGTGTAACATATAACAACATGGCAAGCAAACCACACTGCTGAATGACAGGCTATCTTCGTTAAGAAATTCATGAAATTAAGTAAAACTGTGGAAATGCTATTATCTCAATGAGTTTTGAACAGCTGAAGCAAATTCGGAGCTGTATCGCAGTAGCTGTACATTCAAAATACACCTGCTAAATACAGCATAAAAACTGATAGCCCCACTAATTAAAAAATTGTGTTTAACTTTTAATTTAAAAGTGTATTGCAGAAAACACCTTAAGATATTTTATTCTCTCAGATGAGTCTAGTAAACTGTAACCAAACTGACAAACCCAATATTGTTAGAAAGAAATGTTGACAATGAGATTGGCACAGCAATTACTTAACCCCATCTCCTTCAAAAGGCATCACAACTATTTCATACTTGCCAACTTCCTGAAACTGAAACCCTATCCCTTGCCGTGCAAAATGTAATAATTTGCAATAACATGAAATTCATAATGTGTAAAATGTGTAGTGCCCTAAATGTACAAAAACTACACATAAAATAAGTGGGAATTCTGTTTATAAGAACCTGAAGACTTGGTAGTATACTTATTTCTGTCACACATGCTGAAATTCTTTCTGGTACCACGGATAAACATGTATTAAAGCAAAAAAACACCTTTTAGGACATATCCAGATTAAAAATCTATATTTTATCAGGAGCGTATTTTGGATTTTAGTAAAGATCATGCTGAACTCCATATTTTAAGTGTAGATATTTTATAAATAGCAATAACTTGTTACCTGTTTCTGAAACTTGGAATAATGTAATGATGGACTTAAAAAATATAATTATGAATTATTTATTGTAAATAATAAAACTCACCAATATTGATGCTATCTATGATATTACCATGAAGGACAAATAAATGGTTTATACATATTTACAAATCATTGTAAAATAATTGGAGCCGATGTATATAACTTTATGTTTGGTTTATGTAATAAAATAATGTCTAAAACAAAAGTATTTGTATGAACTTCACTGCATCACAATTTATTTAAATATGAAATTCACTCCTCTAGTACAAGTAATGAATTCCTTTAGGTGGTCATAAAGGAGTTCTTATTTGGTGGATATTATTTCAACAGAAATCAATCTTTCTTGTGACTGCGTTGCTCTGACATAATTAAATATTTTCTTAGTGCTGAAAATTATCTCTCTATGGATTCAGTATTGGCAAGTATAGACATAATTAAGGACGCTAATTTTTTAGTTTCACTCAGAACTGTTATGTATATTACTGGTATTCAAATAAGGGACCAGTTCATGGATAGGCTCATTTTCAAATTCAGGGAAAGAATAAAAAAACATTCAGCTCATTTCTTGGCTTAAAGTCAAATAGCTTATTATATGGACTGTCATTGAGTATATTTAAAAGGGTGTCAGGAAAATTAGACTTGTCTTCATTCAGGAGAGCCTAAATTGCAGCTTAGTAATAGTACCAAATTGCTCAGTTAATAGATTTGATATATCTATGATTTCATAGTGAAACCACCTATTTTCATTTTTGTCACCAGACAGCCTTTATACATAAGGTTCATTTGTTTCCTGTGAGTTAGACTTTTTCTGTATATCTTCGAAATCATTTCTTTGCAATGAAAGCTGTTCTGAAAATCTTGAAAAAAAAAAATATATATATATATTTTAATAGTATTTAACACCTGTTTTCACTAAAATGGCACTGCAGGCAATGAAATATATTTACAGTATTCAATACCGAGGGTTTTCTTTTGAAGTACATTGAAACATATATATGAATGGCAAAATATTATTGAGGAAACCTCACAGGCATGTAGACAATTCTGAATTATCAGTAGAATCTATTGTATTATCTAGAAGAATTTAAATGAATTTAGATTCACCTTTGATAGCATCTACCACTTTGAAAATATAATTTATTAGGTCATTTTGAACTTTAGGTGATGTCCCATGAAAAACTGTGCTCTCCGTTAAGTGGTTTTCAAGCATATCATACTCACTGAGAAGGTTTAATAATTCCATATAATTTCCCTTATTTAGGGACCCAGAGAATCATCGTGGCCCTAAAAGGGAGCTCTTATTTAGCCAAAAAGCACACACAATCCATGAATCCTTTTAAAATGTGTCTTTTTTTTCTCCACAGCCTGTTTATGAAGTTAAACAGATATTTTTGTTTGTTGATTTAATTGCAAATCTAGTATTGTTCGTCCAGACAGTGAAAATTGTAGACAGCTCTAATATGGGCAAGAGATTTTTCATACCTTGCAAAAGTAACTGATAACACATTCAAATTACTATAACCTGTTTTGTCCATATATTTGTTCTGTAACACCAACAGAAAAGGCCAACAATAAACCTTCTGTTCAACTTTGCCACCTGCTAATTAATCAGTTGGCTTATCATATTGTGAAATTTAAAAATGCATTATACACTCCTGCTTCTTATATGTTTACTAGAGATACTGACAAAGAATGGCAAGGTCGATCATTTCCAACTATTTCTGGTTTTTCTGGGAATGATCAAAAGCTGAATGATTTAATAATGGTTAATTTCTCCAATAATACTTTGCTTGTCATTTTTTGCCATATTCATATTTATCTTAATATTTTATATCAAATGATGACACTTGTGTTCAATGGTAAATAAAAAATTAATATGACAAAGAAAACAAACCAAACAATAGCAATTAAATACCTATAAAGTGGTATGATGCACAACACTGAATCAAACAACACAGTAAAATGTTTTGATAAAGTTGCAAACATTTAAGAGAAATGTTAAAAAAACATTTTCTGTTCTACACTGTCATGTAGCTGAAGTCTACTCCATGCAGCTTGAGGCTAATTCATGGGTCTAGAGTAGTTAGCGAAGAGCCGACGGGGAATGAGCTTTTTTTTTGGTAGGGTCTAATGATGGCTTTACTACCTAGGCACCGCAGGAGATGACAGATAATGCATGGAATGAAGATGGAGCACTGGTGGGGGAAACTGGAGAATCTGGAGAAAACCTGCCCCTATGCAACTTAATCCATCACAAATCCCACATGAAGTCGCCAGGGAGAGTTGAGTGGTGAGAGTTGAGTGGTCTAACCGCTCGGCCACAGTGCAGCCTGGGGAATGAACTAGTAATTGTTTGTTTGTGTCAATGCAAATGTAGATATAGTATGCAGGAGCAGAAATAGTCATAGCATGCAATGAATGCATTGAGATTACAGCTACAAACAGGACAGAATTTGTGTCACTAGAACTCATTTGTCCTATAACATTATTATTATAACTAAAATGATAAATGTTTTAACATACCCATCCTCCAATACTTTCTAAAAATTGAAGAAAAATCTAAGCATGCACCATTGCATGGAAGAAGAATAGCCACTGTATTTTACATTTTATACTGTAAAATATAGACGATAAGGTAAACAATTTACATGAGGGGATTAACTTAGAGAGTTCACAATGTGCATTACTGAACGTTTGTACCCATTTACTGCTGGTTACTAGAGGTGCAATCAACTTTCAAATCTGTATACTACGCTTTTTGTTGCAGCCCAATGAAAGGGAATCATGATCATGATGAAGGTTAGACTCACAGATAAGCTCTGGCCAATCATAACACTACACACCTATTAGTACAGTACATTCAATCTGTAATATTAAGCTAAAATATAATGCAATAGAATTTAGTGCCTTTTTTATCTTTATAGTAAAAATCTGCAACTCTTTGAATCGCCCAGAAAGCCATAAAAACGTCTGTTTTGCTACCAGTGCATCTGTTTTCATACAGTATAAGGGCAAACTCTAAAGGTTGGCAAGTATGCTATTTCAACTTTTATAATGCCAAAAAGAAATGCCACAACAATTGAGCTATCAAAGGGGTGTAAGTCTTGTCTCACATGAGTTACAACTTTTAGTAATGTAGGACAGGATAGACAGACAAGTAAACTGAAATTATGAAAGGAGGGATGGACACACTTGACTAGTTGTGTGGTATATACCCTGTTTCTTGCATGACAAGAGATTATCATTAGCAATTTTCAATGCTCTAGTTAACCTTACATGGGCCGCGCCGTGGCTGAGTGGTCAGACCACTCGCCTCTCACCTACACGGTCCGGGTTCAATCCCAAGCGACCGCATGTGAGATTTGTGGTGGACAAAGCAGCACAAGGGGGTTTTTCTCTGGGTTCTCTGGTCTGGGGCTCCATCTTCATGTAAATTAAGAGAAGAGATCAGTGTCATCACTTGCGGTGCCAGAGCAGTAAAAGAAGGCATCAAACACTACCCCAAAAAAAATTAACCTTGCTCATGTAAATGTTTATATCATTTACAAGGACAATCAAGGAAATGAGCTACTCAGTTAAAGAACAACCTTGAAAAGCCTTCTTATAAACATGAGGAAGCCACACCCAGGCATCAGCTCATCTCTTGCTTTACTACTTTTGAAGATATAATGACTTTTCCACAAGTATATAATCCATAGAAGCATGTGCGATAAAAAATATCTTTGTTACTGGTGAAATAAAATAGGAAGATGTGTAAATTGAGCTAGAGGAACATATTCTCAGCTGTAATTATCTATGTGGAAAGACAACTCAAGCTTGAAAATGACATTTGGTGACTGTGAAAGTGGTATACAAAATTGTCAGTCTGAATGAGCACTTAATATGGTAAACTATATCTGAAATGTGTTATTTTCACATATTCAAATAAATGCCATTTGCATAAAACAAATTATAAAACAAGAGCCCAAACTAATTTTCCCATAGACCTAAATAATATACTCTTCCTACAAAAACCAGAATTACAATGAACTAACAGGACCTAAAATGAAGTTAAGAAATGGCACTACACTGAAGTTCTAATTTGAATGCAGTTATTGCTATGGGAAAATTCTGATTGGTAGTTGGTTTTATTATTCTAAGTCGCTGCTTCACACTGATTGCAATTGGTTCAATGACAATGATGAGCTCATTCTGAGACATTTAAAGCTGTATTTTCTAGAGTGCCTGTTGAAAATATATAAAATGCAATAGATAATGTGATTAGGTGCCCATATGCACATGCCTATCTCTTGCCACTATGAATTGTTGCAAGTGCACTGTCAGCTGCTTTATATACATTCCCTGCATTGTTACAGGTGTGAACATCTGCATGAATGAACACATGCAATAATAGCCTCAAGAAAGAAGAAGGAAAAAAATGTTTTGTATACCATTCTGCATTTCTCAAAGTTTCTTGCTGTTTAATTGGGGACTATAAAAGGAAGAGGATAGCCAGGACCAGAGAGATGTCAGCTTCAACAGCAACTTTGGAGAGTACAATTGGATTACAGACAGCTGAAGCAGTTGAGAGCTGAGTGCATAAGCTCCGAAACAACAAGAGAGAACATTGTTGATCGGATATTGAAATAAAGCACTTTCTACACTGATGTCTGGAGTAGGATGAACATTATGAGCAGAAGTCCATGCAACGAAATCCAAAATGGAGGAAATGAAATCTGGAACAGGAAGATGGACACGAAAATGGAATATGTAATGGAGGAAATGCAGACAGAGGTGAAGAAGGAAATGTCCATGATGAAGATTGAGCTATTGACCAAAATCAAAATCAACTGGCAGGGGTGAAGAACATTGAAGAGCTTGATGGAACAGTGAAACACCATGGTCAATGTGTTAACACCTTGGAGGACATTAGGAAATGGCTTAATGTCCTGGAGGAAAGAATCAATGGCAGCACCAAGGGACTGAACGCTATGGTAGAAAAAATGCTAGATGGAAAGATTAAGAACTTTAAGTTCGAGATGCAAGGATGGGAAAGATCATCTGCATGTATCAAGCTGCCCAAATATGATGGATCATTAACCTTTAAAGTCTTCCACTGACAACTCGTGACTTTGAGTGCACTCCTTTCCACCCACATTCAAAAGGCACAGTTGAGCAGTATATCAAGAATCTAGAAGAGCACTTGAGGAAGATGATAGCCAATCATCAGGAAGACTGAACTGTCGAAGTACATATGCCACCACTGAGTTGACACCAGCAAGCTGTGTCTACCATGTTTGGGAATACCCCTAGAGGGAACAGCCAGCAATCAACTATGTCAGGAATATCATAGATCGACTTCATGACAAGCATGAGATGGCCCATCAACATCTCCAGATAGCAAGCAACCAGATAAACACCCGTTGCAACTGGCGGGTCAATAGCAGAGGTTTCCAGCAGGAGCAGCTATATGGTTCTACCTGGACTAAAGGACGTCTCAACAGCCATAGCAAGGTCCTAACTTGTGGTGAAGAGGATCAATGTCTACCACATTCAGAGGCTACTCAGAGGGAAGAGTGGTGATACACTTAAATTGTCTAGCCCCCTACAATGGTGCTGGTCAGGATGACCAACACTGAGCTGGAAGCGGTGACAACATGCACATATGCATGCTATAGTTTGCCATCCTGAATTGTTGCTGGTGTACCTAGGCTAATTTACATAGCTCCCTGTAGAGTGAAGGAACACATGAAATAATGGCCCCAACAAAAAGAAGGTTTGTGTTTATCTTTCTGCAGCTCTTGAAGTTTCTTGCTGTGTAATTGGGGACTATAAAGCCAGAGCAGCCAGGACCATAGAAATCAGTTTCAACAGTGACATTCGTTACAATATATAATCAGCTGGTTACTACTGAGAAATTAACTATACTGATAAGACACAAATACAAATAGAAAACACATGGAGCTTAATATAAATTTCCGTTGTGGTCAGTTACTGACAAAGAGATTTTGCATGTTGTAAGTAAATTTAAGAGATCCAGGAGTATGAACATATTGACTCAGCAACACTCTGATAAAGAAGGTGATATATTATATACACTTTCCACTTACTCTGTGGATTAATATTTAAGATGTGGGATATTCTGGAAAATGCTTAAAGTGTCAAACACAGTCCCTATGTATGTGTGTGTGTGTGTGTGTGTGTATGACACTGTATAGAAAGGATCATGGCAATATCTCCTTCTTTATAGTGTTTATTTTTGGAAAATGTTTGAATCTCTATACTCCTACAGATGAAAAATATTTTGAAAATCAAAGACATCAGTTTGACACAATTTTGTTTTAATTCCTGGGAAAAACACTTCTGATGCAACTGATAGTCTTTTAAACATGGTATATACAGCTCTTTAAATTTGAGATAATGCTTGTGTTATAATGAGTGAACTAAGTAATGATTTTGTCTGCATCCCGCACATTCTGCTTATAATTAAATTAACTTACTATGGAATTGTTGGCTTTGAACTGAGTCTTTTAAAATAATATTTGAAAGGACCAAGTCTACATTGTTGAACTAAACATAGAAAAAAGTTAGATTGGCTTACCAATTTAGGTGTTCCTCAAGAATCTAATCTGTGCCCATTTTTATTTTTAATTAAGATTAATGATCTGGCTTCTAATTTGTATGCTAAACTTAACAGTGTGCTGATGACTCAACCTTTATAATTTCAAATAACAAAATTCAACATATGCTTAACAATTTGTTCAATGGCACCACGAAGCAAAATGCAAAAACTGTAACTAGTCTTGCAAATATTACAAATAATCCACAAAATGGACCAGTTAAACTGTTAAAAATGTACATTGATTCTAAACTGAACTGGAAATTCATATTAACTGTATTAGTAAAAGAGTATCCAGGATGATATATCTATTTAGATGTTTAATAAATATGTTCCTTAGGGCATGTATACTTCACCTTATGTCAAAGTGGTTTTCGTTTTGGGCTAATATTTTATGGCAGCAGTACACATTTAAATAGTACCTATTTTCTTGTAGGAAAAATTGGTTAGATGGCTAAGTCTCCTGCATATATCCCTTGCAAACCATTGTTTATTACAGAATGTACAGGAATGGAATATAATTTCAATTTATATGAATTAATATTATATACAACAAGAAATATTTATGCACATCAGTAAAAGGTACACATAACTACAATAACAGAATTGTAAAACCCTAACCGCACCTTTTGCAAGGCTGAATTTAACCAAGCAAAGCTACAGTATCAGCATGATTACTGTTTACAGTAGGTTACTTGATGTTAAATGATCAAACATTGATTTGTTGAACAGGAAAGTAAAAAACTGGCTTCTTACTCAGTAACAAAAAGTGGGTATTTTAAAACAAATATATTTTAATACTTCAGTAATGTAAAAATTCTATTTAAATTATTGTTGACTATTGAATATGTCATATTTTTTAATATATGTATCTGTCATACATCCAGTCCTAAAAACTGTATGATATGTTAACATTTTCTTCTTGTTCATTTTGAATTTATAACCTATGTTTTCACATCCTAATTTCTGGACCAAAGTAAATGCTATGCAGCTTTGCATACATGTTATTATGTGAATAACTATGCTTCTCTATTACAAACCTAAATCAAGGTCTTCATAATCCATATAAATTGTTTTAAGAATATACACAGCTTATTCTCTGTACTATATAGCCAGTTTTATTGCACTACATTTTCCCAAGCACTGGTATTGTCAATGTACAGATTGTTACAGCATTCCAGGTGAGTATACACTTTACTCATTTTCATTTTGGTTTTTCAGCTTGTAAAATATTCAGTGCAATAATAAGAACTGATAAAAAAAAATTACAGTGCTGCTGCTGATGAGACATGTTGCCACTTGAGTATTACAAGAAGTCAAAATTTCACAGAATAGAGTAGTTTATGCATTTTCTGTTTAATATAAAATACATTCTTTTATAGATACAGACCCAGGCTTTCCTAAAGGGAGTGGGGGGGGTACCTTTTTCATTTAAAAAAAAATACATACTATGCAAGTACCTACCATAAAGCAAATACAAAGGATAATTGACATAGTTTATGTTCATAGTGATGAAATTTTCCAAGTTTTTTTGTACCTATTTGATTAAGCATACTTGTTTTCTTCTGACAATCTCAATATCATTTGAGAGAGTGGAAATGTTTTCATTTAAAAGAAATACATACCAAACAAGTACCTACCATAAAGCAAACACAAACAGTAATTGACATAGTTTATGTTCATAGTGATGAAATTTTCTATTTTTTTTTTTTTTTTTTTTTTGTACCTATACTTCTTTTCCTCTGACAATCTCAAACATCATTTGAGAGAGTGGAAATGCTAACTATTCCACTTAAGAACTAACAGCACTTACCCCCACTACATCATCTGCAATTCTTTTTCTTTTTCAGTACTAATCATGGCAAGGCCATCCCTTATCTGCAGAATTTTGACATGTCATATGAAAATGTCACCCATGTATTATTGTTCATTAGTTCTATTTGTGTACTGTATTTCAAACAATAAACTATCAAGAAAACCAACGAGTTTGTTAAATTTGTGCATCCCATATGGCTACATATAAAATAAATGAATGGAAACATTTAAGAAAGTATCCACATAACAATTAAAAAGTAAATAAAATTAAGGGAAAATATTTTTCTCATTTCTTCTCAGGAATTTTTAAAATTTAATACTGATAACTCTTTGCCATGAGTAATGATTGTTAAAAAACAGCAGATTGGATTGATTTTGAATTTATTTTAAGGGACTTATACCAAATAAAGCGATATATTTTTTACAGATTTACAACAATATGAACACATATATATATTAAGTCCATAGTAATTCCAATAGATTATGCTCTCACCTGACTCAAAAATAAGAGCCCAAGTTGAAGATAAATGACAGATTTCAAAGCCAAAGCTACTGGCAATGGCTATCCAGTCAGCCTCCAGTGGAGGTCCAGGAAGCGAGCTGATGGCAAAAACATCAGTTTGGGGCATTCCACTCCCAGACAATAATGCCCCCTTCTCATGCCGGCAATACAATGAGAACAGTAGGCCACACCACTGAGGATCCAAACTGAAGGACATCATTTCAAAATGTGTCTTATCCTTGGCGTTGAGTGGAGGAAGCTCCTCATCAGGACCTCCTTGGACCCACAAACTTAGCATCACATATCGTTTGATCACCACACACAGACAGCCGCCTTAACACTCTTGTTCAATACCAAAACATTTGCCTGACAGCCATTTTGACATACAGATTCAACTCCACCGAATGACCTTGACCTATATTGCCGGTTGTTCTTATTCGGTGTAACGAGTATCATCGAACTGCAGAATCGGTAATTCCAGCATAACGCCGAGGAGACCTCCCGGCACCATTCGATGTCTACATGAGAGCGAGTTGTGTCGGGTCCGGGCATCTACAGGGACAATAAGAAAATACTGAGTTCTCTTGATTTTTGTGCAAGGGTAGGGGTTGATGGCGCCAAAGCAACGATCCCATTCGGTGCGATCAATACATAGAAACTCAGACGCGCAGTCACTACTAAAAATACCATGCGCGCTGCATGTGTGTGAGCTGTCCCTCCCACGCGTGGTTCAGTCTTCGGACCCCTGTCGCCTCTTTGGAGAATCACATCGTTGACTCTTCGTTCTATAATACTTACTCACGAATATCTAAGATTTTATTAAACAGTTCTGCAAACCAGAGACTTCTATGCTAACAGTTGAGTGGCTGATTATATTAAGGGATCCTTCTCTTCTTGGTTAACTTTCGACTTTTAGTTTAACTTGGAACCGAAAAAGTCGGATAAATACGTCTTGGTGCGTAATGGGCTACTCTGAAGACAAACATAGATGTTTCTAACTTCTCTACCAAGTACCGAAAGTACAGCATTCTACTCAAAACTTCAATGTGCAGATTTCTTAAAAATGTCTTGTTTTTAGAGTCCTTGAATAATAAAGATTTTTAGAGAAGGGTCTATATGTAAGAGGTAAGAACAAATGAACTAAAAAACAACATGCCGGATGCATACCAAATTTCGTACTTAAATTCAGTAACTTTAAAAAATACGCAACGCGAAGGATTCTAAGAAAATCTCCCACCACAAATATCCTTTACATAGAAAATTTACATCTTTTCTTTCTTTCTTCTCAAAAACAGAAATGACTTCGATTAAACTAATTGTAATTAACATGCCAAATAAAATGTATGTCTTAGTTTTCTGGGAAGAGTCTATGTGCTCTGTTCATTTTCTGAATGAATTTATATAACTGATAAATCATGAGATAAACGCACCATGACAATATACATATTTATAAAACACAATTCAAACAACTCTTTGTAGCACCAACCATTTCCGAAATATCCGTTGTTATTGTTTTGAATTGTCAATAACTTAGTAATTACTTTCTCTATGCGTACTATGTGCATAGTGTACAGAGGAAGTACTGTATTCCAACCAAAAATTCGATGTCGAAATGTCACAGGAAATGTATCTTTTTAGGTCCCTAAGTCCGAAAAGAAACATTTTAGAAAAGGGTCCGTGCCTATGGATAGCATAGCTCAAAAACTAAAAGATCGTTAAATATTAAACTTGGAATATAAGTTTGGTATATTCCTAGGATACGACAGGAGGATTTTCAAGGAAATCTCCCACCCCAAGCCACCCTTTACGTGGAAAATTTTTTCAACATTTTGTTTTTCTCAAAAAATTGCTCTAACGATTTTGGTTAAAGTACCGTATATTAAAGCTATTTAAATCAAAAATAAAATGTATATCTTGAACTTTCTGGAAACAGCTTCTGATGACCTGTTCATTCTAGATGAATTTTGCATAACTGGTAAACCGTAAGAGATACACTTAAAACTTCTACTCCAAAAATGTAGATCTCGTTAAAATGCACAATTTACGTCATTACATTTTTGTTGCAGGATTAACCGTTTCCGAGATATTCCTTGTTATTGGTTTCAATTTTGAACTACGTATCTTCTCAACGGGGTCACCTTTCATTTCATCTCTTTTTTGTTTTTCCGGAAATGCAAAGCGAACGGAACTTCAATTGTTCACATATCGATCGAATTTTTAAAGGTTAGCCTTGTATATTGCCTTATTTCCCATCTGCTTATAAGGAACTAAGTAGTAAGACCAACTGTGTTAATTTTTTTCTCGGTTAGTATGATGTAGATAGAAGAATAATATTTTGTAAGAATAGCTTTTTGCAGAATAGATAGAGAAAGCCATGTGAATGCAATACATCAGATACCTTTTTGAAGAGATGTCACATTCAGCTATTCCTCTGCAAAGAGTATGGAGTTGCAAAGCCAGCGTACGAGTATAGCGATCCAATTGTTAAAACGTTGACTATCGCTCCAGTATTCCCTCTTGTTTAACTTTTCCGTTTACACCTCGCCTTACACTGCAATGATCATATTGACGACCTTTAACCATTGGAACCTAATGCCTATTGGCAATGGTGTAAACTCATACTCTTTACTTTCTCTATACGTACTATGTACATAGAGTATAGAGAAGGTATGTAATGCACCCAAAAATTCGATACCGAGATTTCACCGGAAATATACGTTTTGGGCCCCCCTGAATAAAAAAAAAGCATTTTTAGAAAAATGTTCGTGTGTGTCTGTGTGTATGGGGGGCAGCATAACTCAAAAACTAAAAGACTGTTAAGTACCAAACTTGCTATTTAAGTTTGGTATCTTCCAAGGATGCGACACGCAGATTATCAAGAAAATACTCCCACCCCAAACTACCCATTATACGGAACTTTTTTCGAACATTTTGATTTTCTCAAAAATGGCTCTAACAACTTTGATTAAAATATCGTATATTAAAAATATTTACCTGACAAAATGTATATTCTGAATTTTCTGGGAATAGCCTCCGAAGACCACTTTATTCTGGATGAATTTTAAGGAATTTTGCATAACTACTAAACTTATATGGACAAAAACTTACCACACAAAAAATGTAGGGCACGTTAAAACACACAATTTATGTTTATACATTTTTTTCGTGGTGTTGATCGTTTTTGAGATATTCCTTGTTTTGGGTTTCAGCTTTAAAAAACTTACACTCTCCTCATACAGGAATTTGTCAACTCCTGTCCATACAAACAAAGGAACTTCAGTCATATAGTACCAGCTTTTGACTATCACTTTAACCTATGGTACTCTCTTATTTCTCTTCTACATACAAGGAAGCAAGTAGTATGAATATTTCTGCTATTTTTTTTTTTTTTTTTTTCGATTAGCATGTAGTAAATAGAAGCATGGGCTTTTTAACAATAATTTGTTGCAGAGATGTAGAGAAAGTCATGTGAATGGAACACATCAGATTTCTTTTTATATAACGTCCTTTAAATCCATATTTCTCATACGGGAACTTATCAACACCTGGCCGCGCAAAGAATCGGATTTCTATACCATAAGCAATCGATCCACTTAATGGTGTATTTTGTCTACTTTAACTCCATCATCGAGTATGGAATAATATTCTGGGGTAATTCAGTGGATAGTAAATGCATATTCCGGATACAGAAGACAGCTATACGAATGATCTGTAATGCTTTTAGCAGACAGTCATGCAAATAACTATTTAAAAAATTGGGCATACTCACCTTACCTTGTGTTTATAAACTATCGATTTTAAAATTCTATGCAGTTAATCGTCATAGTTTTATAACAAACATGGAAATTCATAACATTAATACTAGACAAAATATTCATCGTCCCAATGCCAATCTTCGTTGCTTTCAGAAAGGTGTGTATTATGAAACAATCAAGATATTTAATGCTCTCCCCAGTAATCTCAAAGAATATGTTGGGAATTTCAGGGCTTTTAAGGCTTTTCTTAGGGAGTATCTTTGCAATAAATCATTTTATTCTGTAGATGAATATTTAAGTGACAAATCTGTCTGACAATACCGTAATAATCATTGTATTTATAACTATTATAATGTATTGCATTTTGTGTATATTAGTGTGTGTGTGTGTGTGTTTTATATTCAAATTAAACTGATGTATACTTTGACTTGTACGAATCTGTCAAATGAATTTTTTTAGTATTTAGCAATGACACAAGGTCTGTAAAGCCTGATGCTCTGATATTTTACACTCTAGTACATAATTGTACATTTTTGCATTGTAAATTCTATAACATATTTGTACATATGTATTGTAATCTCATGACGTTTATTGAGAGCACATACTACAATAATCATATTTTATTTTTATATAATTACTAGCAGTAACTATTATGTCGATAATTAGAAAACTATCATCTGACATGACATCAGTGTTACATATAATGAAATTATATTTATTTATAAATTTTAACACTAATTTTTGATACTCTTTGTTTTTATGTGCGTGCAAAAAAGGAAGTACATATGCTTTTATGGAGCACATTAAGTGTAGTGTAATGGCGTACAGGCCTTAAAAGCAAATGCTGTGATTATATGTCTATTCTGCTGTTTTTGTAACCCGTGCTTTTAGCACTAGAACTTTATACATTGTTTTCTTTCTTTCTTTTTGTAGTATATAAATATATGTATACATGTGTATCCCTTGACAAGTTCTATGTTCAGTGGCTTCCTGGCCTAAACTAACCTACAGAATGCTTTCTAATCTGATCTGATTTAATCTAATCCACATTTAAAGCATTTGACTGTCGGTTTAGCCTACTGTATCCCCTTTTTTCCCCTTCTACCTATAAGGTACTAAGTAATAAAACCGTTTCTGCTTATGTTGGTCTTGATTAGCATGAAGTAGCTAGAAGAATAAGCTTATTAACAATAATTTGTTACAGAGATGTAGAGAAAGTAATGTGAATGGAGCACATCATATATATATATATTATTTTGTACGAGTGTGTGGTGATATATTTAAAGGTGATCAACTACAGGATCATTAGCACTCTGGTGTACGATCGTGTGTGAAACCTTCTCACTTAATAATGGCTGAACCGACTGATTAAAAAAAATAATATGAAGTGTTACATTTATATGACTTTCTCTAGATGCTCTACACACAAACTTATTAAAAAGATTGTTCTTCTTTCTATACAATGCTAATCGAGACAAACATTAGCAGAATGTTTTCTTGTTACTTAATTTCTTAAGTGTAGAAGGGAACTAAAGGAATGCACTGGGCTAAGGCGATAGTCAAATATTTTAAAAGCTGTCGTTATGCGATTGTCATTAGAAATTGACTCTTTGCTTGGCCAGGAGTAGAAAAAAAGAAAAATGGACACTTCCTGTCAGAGGAAAGTATAAGTACTTTACAATTGAAACCGATAACAAGGAATATCTTGAAAACGGTCAACTCCACGAAAATAATGCATATGACATAAATTGTATGTTTTAAGGAGATCTACATTTTATGTGTAGTACGTTTTTGTCTATCTCTTATGATTTAGCAGTTATGCAAATTTGAGAAAAATTCATCCAGAATAAAGATGCCTTCAGGGGCTATACCCGTATAACTCAAGATATACATTTTATCTGTCATGTAATTCAATTACATATAAGAGATTTTAATCAAAATTTTCGAAAAGTTTTCCATGTAAAGGGTAATTGGGGGTGGGGGATATATATTTTTGTTTTTGAAAATGTTCGTGTCGCATCCTTGGAAGATACTAAATTTAATTATCAAGTTTGGTATTTAACGGACTTTTCGTTTTGTGCACACACGGGCCTTTTTCTGAAAATGTTTTGGGGGGGGGGATTCAGGGGGTTCTAAACACGTATTTCCGGTGAAATCTCGGTTTCGAATTTTTGGGTGGAACACAATACCTCCTGTATACACTATGCACATTGTATGTGTAGAGAAAGTAAAACTAGAATAAGGTCCGTGTGTGTTTGTGTATGTGCAGCATGACTCAAAAACGGAAAGTCGGTTCAACACTAAACTTGGTACTTAAGTTTAACATATTCCAAGGATACGACATGAAGATTTTCAGGATAATTCCCCAACCCCCAACTATCCTTTACATGTAACATTTTTCGAAAATTTTGATTTTCTCAAAAGTGGCACCAACCATTTTGATTAAAATACCATATGTATAAGATATTTTATGACAAACGAAATTTATATCCTGAATTTTCTGGAAATAGTCTCTGAAGACCTCTTTAATCTAGATGACTTTTGTATAACTAGTAACTCGTAAGAGATATACAAAAACCGACAGCACAAAAAAATTAGATCTCCCAATTTGTCACACCCATTCTCTCTCTCTCTCTCTCTCTCTCTCTCTCTCTATATATATATATATATATATATATATATATATATATATATATATGTGTGTGTGTGTGTTCACCGCTTCCGAAGTATTCCGTGTTACTGGTTTCAACCTTAAGCTACTTAAACTTTTCTGAAACGGGAAGCCATGTTTCTTTGCGTCTCTCGTTTGTTATAATGTTGTGTAAGCAAAGAGAACCGAATTTCAATTGCTTCACTTAACGATCGGCTTTTTAAACATTTGAGTACTGCTTTTGCCTATTGTACGTATTTCCTTATTTCCCTCCTACTAAGAAAGAAGCAAGTAATAAGATAATTTCTGCTAAAGCTTATCTCGATTAACATGATGGAGATAAAAGAATAATCTTTTGTAAGAAAAGTTTGTGGAATAGCTAGAGAAAGTCATGTGATTGAAACGCATCAGATTTTCTACTTAAAGAATTGTATTTTTTTAATCTGTGATTAACAAGTATATTATTCTAAAACCAGCGCTGATCAATTACATTGCAATTGTTTATTATACGCACACAAGTATATTAATATAATTTTCCATTAATATTTTAACCTTGGCGAAGTCATGTTATTGTAAAGCTTTCAACAGTAAAAAAAAAAAAAAAAAAAAAGACAACAAAAACACATACACCCACCAACCCGCCCGCCCACACCATTTCGGCATGCCTATTTTCTGTTAAATCACAGAGTTTTTTGTTGGTTTTTTTGTTTGTTGGTTTTTCCCCCCCTTATTTGATATTTCATAACATACTATGCCTGTATTACGAATTTCTCTGCATTTAGTTTTGTGTTCTGTGGCATTTGCCTTTCTGTTAATCGCCACAGAATAACCATGTTGATCACAGCGCTTCAGCAACATGCAATCGATAATCAGCTCTTTAACCACCACTGTTGCCATCTATTGGCATTTTCTCAAATATGGCAAAACTCAGCTGAATTAGAAAACTACCTGCAAGAGACGTATGGACCCGCAGAATAGTAGGCAACTCGGCAGAGATGCATAAAGTACCCCAACTGTTACCGGCTTGATCACCCTGCCATAGGAGGGTCGTTCAGAGGCGGAATTACAGTGCCTCTATTTACTGCAGTGTGGCCAAGAAGAGGTTCATTCTGATTTGCTGTCATAGAATTCCGCCATACTCTTGTCAAATGACTTGTCAGCTGTGCTGAAACTAGAACCGATCAAGTCAGCTTTTTTTTTTTTTTTTTTTTTTAAAACAGTAACGGAGTCTGATCAGGACTCCGGTACTGTATCCCTATTTACATTTCCCCCCGTAGGTTTTACTGATTACTGGTTTACTGGTTTTACCGTTTCTTTTACAAACATATACACATTGCACAAACATGTAACACCCATGCCCAAGGCGGGACTCGAACCCACGATCCCCTGCCCACGAAGCACCAAAGCGAGACGCTTTAGCGAGCGTGGCCACGGGGACCGGCCTCTTTCAATTTAGCTCGTTTCTCCCTGCCACTAAGCGCCCCGCCCCTCTCGCAGCCAGTAGACGGAACTGAACAGATAGCTGGTACGAGAGAGCTTGACTAGCGAGCGTACGAGTCTCGATTACTCGCAAGACTTACACGTCTCGTTAATAGCAATGCTGCGGTGTAATGCGCAGAAACTCGCATAATCAGTGCTGTAAGTTATATTATTTCATGTTTAAATGATTTAAGATTTAAATAGTCTACCAAGATAAGGACGATATTTAAATTACGCACGCTAGGGAAAGGGTTAAAAACGAAATGTAGTATCACAGAATCAGCAGATATGTGTGCTTGTGCTCCACTTTTATTACAAATAAATGTGTATATATTTTATTACTCCTAAGACGTATATGTTACAAAAAGTAATTCTATTTTCGGTTGTAATTTGAACATGTATATTTGAGTATAAG
The DNA here is from genome assembly GCA_030762935.1 of Hymenopus coronatus. Taxonomy (NCBI): domain Eukaryota; kingdom Metazoa; phylum Arthropoda; class Insecta; order Mantodea; family Hymenopodidae; genus Hymenopus; species Hymenopus coronatus. The sequence goes on from CM060900.1 coordinate 62,907,002, forward strand.
TAAACTTACATACACAGCATACAAATTATACTATGTCATTAACGATTAATATCGCGGATTCAAACCATGTACTATGAATTCTTTGGCATATAAATACTGTTAAATGATAGGTCATCTTGAGTTATTACTAGGGCCCGCATTTTTAGCGTTTTATAAATGCAGTTTTAGACCTTTACTATCTTCTACTAGCCTCTAGTTTTTTAAACAATTTTCTAGTTTTTTGTTTTTTTGCCTTTTAAACATTATTCGCTAGCTTTTTTTTTTTTTTTTTTTTTTTTTTTTTTTTTTTTTTTTTAAGGTTTAAAACGATGTTCCTACCTATTTAAGGAAGTTTACAGCAAATACCTTTTATAATATGATACACATAAAAATATGAAAACTATTTTACTTCAAGGTAGAGCGCTATTAACATGTAATTTAAGGCAATTTATTACACAGTATACTTGTGCTTTAACGTTTTAATTAAAAAATGCAGCATGTATTAGCACTCACATAAAACAAAGTTCACATTTCAGCATTATTGCTGTACACAATCAGGTGCTGTTTTTTTAACATATTCCTATAGGCAGAAAAAGATTTTTTAACATCGCAAGATGTCATTGGCACATACTTCATACACGCAAATTCTATACCAAGATAAAAATCGTGATAAAGTTGTTCTCTGGCTAACACATGCACACTCAAAACTAAACGATTTCTTTTAAAAAAATATATATAATTCAAATGAATTGAAGAAAAAAATTAATACATTTTCTCCTGAGGTTAAAAATACCTTCTTTAGCGAGTTTTAGGTGTTTTTTTTTTTTTTTTTTTTTTTTTTAAGGTTGATAAGATCCACACATTAGCATCCAAACGGCTTGAAAGATCAAAGTACTTTGAAACGTTCAAACTTACTTACAAGGGAAAAATAGGCTGAAACCTAAAAATCCGGACCCTAGTTATTGAGACCAGTTTATACTATGGATCATGCGTCAACCAACCAAGCCTGTGGTTACGAGAGTACTCGAATCACCACGCTTGTGAGCACTAGTTCGATACACGAGATTCTCATTGCCACACTCTCGAGAGTGGCAAGGCATACGAATAACGAGCGAAAATGGCACGGGTTTTGACCACCTCTAGTTGAAACAGTTGCACTCTGCTTAACGTGTGCTTGGCTATTTATATAGTTTTATTGCGGCCGAAACTACCTATTTTAGGTTTAATAATACCGACAATGCTTTATAATAAATCCCGTGGGATATTATCCCTTACCCTTTTTAAATTGTATGCATGGCCTGCATATTGTTGAAAACATGCAGGGTTGTTGCGCTTATGGTGCAGAAATAGCTCCAAAAGGGCTATATAATAAAAGTAATGAAAATCTTCTTATTTGTTTGCCTATTTTCTTTTTTATGTGTATATTATATTTATTTTTCAGTAAATTGTGTGCATTTTTATAGTATGCAGTAATTCAACTGCTGCATTACTAAGAAAGAAAAGCATACGAAAAGAATAAAGTATGTACATCTTTACTCTGTAGTTTAATTAATGTATGCTGTGTTCAGACGTAAAATTTGGTACCTACGTAGTATTTGGTACCTAGCTACGGTAAACAATTGTTGTCTAATATTTTCAAATATATCGATGAAACTCAATTATTGTATGAAAAAAAACTAGAAATGATACTGTTTAATTAAAAACTAATATTATTATGGTGCAGGAGGACACATAAAATAATGTGTATTAAAGACTAGACCATGTGATGTCACATTCACATGGCTCTGCAGTCATTCTTCTACAATTACAGGAGTAATTATATTTCTTAATTCAAATTAAATTTAAATTCACATTTACATACTTTGTTGTATGATGTTATAGTAGATAAAGCGATTGTCAGTTTTTTAAGTGTCTCTAAGTGATGGCTTTGAGACTTCTTGTTCTTTGCACGAAAAAATGAATATGGATTTTCCAGTTGAGAAAAGCTTAAGTATTTGAAAATACAAACTTATAACAAGGAATATCTTGGAAATAGTTAACTCCATGAAATGTGGCATAAAGTGGGTGTTTTCACGAGATCTATGATTTTTGTAGTAGATTTTCTCTCTCTTGCTGTTCAACAGTTAAGGTATGAAGGTCATTCAGAATGAAGAGGACCTCAAAGGCTATTTTCTCCAGAAAATGCATGGCGTTCATTTGTTTTGAAGACATCTTAAATATTGTATTTTTAAAACCGTTAGCTGTTTTAAGAAAAACAAAATAGCTTTCGAAAAAATAATGGGTGACGGTAATCGAACACGGAGCCTCTTGATTGCGAGCCTCACCCACATCGCGGAGCCATCTTTCTTGACCTTAAGCAGTGTTCTTACGTGTTAATTTGCGTTAAAAAAATTAGAAAAAAAAACTAGCAAAACTCCTCAAACACCGTAGAACCAGAATCCAACTGCATCTTTTATTTCTCTAGTACTTACTTATGGTAAGCAGAGGAAGCAAATATTGCATTCCACCCAAAATTTTGATACCGTGATTTCACCGAAATTACACCTTTTGAAACCCCCTGAATCTAAAAACAAGCACTTATATATAAAGTCCATGTGTTCTTGTGAACAGCATTACTCAAAAACGAAAAGTCGGTTAAATACCAAATACGGTTTCTCTAGCTCAGTGCGTTCCATAACACGACACGTAGATTTTCAGGAAAATCCCCCATTCTAAGCTAGCGTTTATAAGAAAATGTTTTAATATTTTGTTTTTATTAATGGCTTCAACGATTTTTGTTAAAATACCATATTATATTAAAGATATTTTCATGACAAAGAAAATGTGTATTTTTATTTTCTGGGAATAGACTGTGAAGTTTTCTACATCTGGAAAGAATTTTGTATTATTATTATTATTATTATTATTATAATATTTATTTTGTAGCTTAACGTCCTTCAACCTGGTTGGTCATATCCGATTAATGAAATCAATGAAATAATGCTCAAATGATCTCGGGGTTCATGGAGCTACAAGTTTCTCGACATTCTTCTTCTCTTAAGTGAAAACCCGATAAACCTTAACCGGGTGACTCCCCCAGGGAGTTTTGAACTCGCAGCCTCATGAATGTGAGGCAGACACGCTAACCACACACCAACGAGGCAGGCTTATCTTTTACAGCTGTAAACGTTAAGTGACAGACGAAAACATACTACACAAAAAATGTAGATATTGTTAGAACACACAGTTTATTCCAAGAAACTTTCTTTGAGGCATAAGCCATTTCCGAGATATCCGTTATTATTGATTGTTCAATACATGTTTCTCGCGATTCAATGGAAATACTATGGCTGTTTAGTCAATATTCACACATTTAGTTCCTAAACATTCGCCAGCCGCTATTACTTTTATATCTATAACGAAATGTGCATGTAGCTACAACTGCACAGTTATTCGTCTCGGGTTCAATCTCAAGCGACCGCGTGTGAGATTTGCGGTGGACAAAGCGTTGCAGGGGCGGGTTTCCCCCGCCATCGCATTCCACCGGTGCTCCATCTTCATTCCCTATACTACCAGTGGCATCACCTGCGGTGCCACAAGTTAAAGCGGAAGTTAAACACTACCAAAAATAATAAGGAATATCTCGGAAACGGTTACCTCTACAACAAAAACGTAAAGGATATAAATTGTGTGCTTTGACAAGATCTACATTTTTTGTGCAGTAAGTTTTTGTCTCTCTCGGTTTAGCAATTAAGCAAAATTCGGCAAAATTCATCCAGAATAAAGAGGTTATTTCCAGAAAATTCAAGATATACATTTTATTTAGGATGTAAATAAATTTAATATAAGAGTTTTTAATCACAATTGTTTTAGCCATTTTTAAGAAAATCAAAATGTTCTAACATTTTTCCATGTAAAGGGTAGTTTGTGGTGGAGTGATTTTCCTGAAAATCTTCGTGTCGCATCCTTGGAAGATACTAAAACTATATACCAAGTTTGGTATTTAACGACCTTTTCGTTTATGAGCTATGTTGTCCACAAACACACACTGACCTTTTTTTAAAAATGTTTTTTTTCGGACTCAGGGGACCTCAAAACATATTTTCGGTGAAATCTCGACATCAAAATGTTTGTTGGAATACAATAAATTATCTATCCACTATGTGCATTGTACATGCGGGCTAGGGAAAGTACAGAAACACCCCCATGTACCCTTTACATGCAATATTGTTTGAAAATATCGATTGTCTAAAAAATGGCTCTAACAGTTTTAATTAAAATACCATACATATTTCAGTTATTTTTATGTCAAACGATATGTGTATCTTGCTTTTTCTGGGAATAAGCTCTGGTTGATTTTTGTAGAACTGTAATCCGTAAGAAATAGTCAACATTTACTGCACAAAAAATATAGATTTCTTTAAAATATCCACTTATGTCATATACCTACTAACCGCTTCTAGGATATTCCTTGCTATTGGTTTCAATTTTGAACTACTTAAAGCGTTCTCAAAAGGTGAATCATTTTTCGTTGCATATCTCTTTTGTTTTACTTCTGGGCATGCAAAGATAACAGATTTTCGCTTTTTTCACATAGCGACCAGCTTTTAAAAGTTTTGACTTGCTTTAGCCTAATGTATTCCCCAATTTCCCTCCTACTTAAGAAGCAAGTAATAAGACAATTTCTGCTAATGTTTTTCTCGATTAGCATGATGAATAAAAGAATAATCTTGATAGAATGGTTTGTTTGCAAAGTAGGTAGCGAAAGTGATGTGAATGTAACACTGCTGTTTTTGACACTTTAAATGCTCCTCATGATGGAATTTTTGACCGTTTATCTGAGGTTTCAGTATGTGTTTTTTTTTTTTTAAAAAATGGACGAAGTGTTCTGAAGAACATTTTTTTTTTATGTTTGGAATTAGGAGCTTTGTCATTTACTCTATCACTGATTTTTAGAAAGTGAAAGATCTTTTATTGGTTCCTCTAGCAGACGTTTTAATGTTGCAAAAATGTTAATCTTTGACTGCAAAAGCATATTCAATAAATAATATGCAGAGTTCAAAGAGTTTTATTTTGATACTTATCTTCTTGGAACATTAGTTGAATTAGACAATGAATATTGTTTATTTTAATTATATTCAACAAATCTGTGATAAATATTCCAAACTAGCTGCCCGCCCCGGCTTCGCACGGGTGGTGTACATAATGAAAAAAACTCAGACAAAATCTTCCGTTTACTGTACGACCATGCAATGAAATAAAATTACAGTTAAATAATTTGACAATACTTTATTGTAATGCCTTGTAATGCCTTTTCCTTCCGGAGAGAAAACAAAAATTACGCCGATGGTTTGCCGACTCTGGAGCACGCAACGTACAACTGCCCATGCGAAAAACACAACAATTTAAGGTATATTCTACACACTTCTAACAATTGACCTTGGGATTTATTATCATTGCAAATGCAAAGCGCGCCGGAAACTGAACACGCTTAAATTCAAAGGAAAGTCGGTTGACATTAGTGGTATTCTTGGAATAAATATATCCTCGCCTTTGAACTTTCCTATGTTATAGTAGCTTAAATAAAAAATTTCATAATCTTTTTAACAGCGCGTTTTGCTCCACTGCATAATTTCGGCTGATTAAGATTGAGTAGCATAATTATCACCGAGTCAACCTTGAGCTGCAAAACGTGTGGCGGTAATTCTGGCAAATTCAATGAATTTAGGAATTCAGTTAGAAATTTGACGGCTTCATTTGGATTGGTAATGGAATCGATCGACTTAAATGAATACATTTGTCCATCAATTTTACTCTGCATTTTTATATTCAAATCATCTACATTCTTATTAGTTACTGCTAAAATAGCTCGTTCGCTCAACCAAGCGTATTTTTTGTAATTTGAACCAATATTTGGGAACACTTTCGATATTAATTCTTCCTTTGACATTGTGAAGTTACAAAATTTTGATGGAACGAAATGAGGCCAGTAGAAGTGTCAACAGGAATTTACCCATTGTCAATGTCTAATAATGCCTTTGCATCTGAAAAGTGCAATGAAGCGCAATGACCTGCGCAATGTAGCATATATGGTTGGTATTGCGAAAAAGACGAAGTCAGCGCACCCATAAGGTATTGTGAAAACAATGACATATGCAGTTAACAGTGTGGACAACCAAGGATGTCGTTGGCATAATAACTGTAATGGCAGCACTTCCATAGTGTGGCGAGTAAACGCTGAAATAGGTATTGAATTACATTAAGGAGAAAGTCACGAAGTAACATTCATGCTTCTTCCGAATCTCTTTCTTTCCTTTACTCCTAATGTTTTCCAACTTTTCTTTATTTTCTCCTATGTCAAAACAGTCATTTTTAACGCTAACAATGACATAACTAAAGAGCAAGTGCATCTGGCTGGGCAACTGATAAGCTTTTATTTGATGATAGCTTTGTGTATTAAATTTCTCCATTTAACCCAAAATATTACTTGATCACACGTATTAAGAGCACCGCAATTGTAGTGTGATGGTGACGCTGGTATCTTCATGTTCTTTAGCTAGATGTACCACATAACCTCAAATAACCAACATCTGCAATAGCAAGTTAACCTAAAGGGGATCCCGTCATTTCGCCGCCATTTTCAGATTCCAAGAAGAGTTAAGTTATGTGCATATTTTATGACTTGTTCATTTTAAAGAATTGCAACAAAAATATACTCATTTCTTTATTTAAACGATGTGACCAAGAGAACGGTTTTCAGTTATCTTGCGTCATTGTCCCCATAACCGGGTGCATTCCCTTAGCATTGAATGGGGAAGAAAAATAGAGCAGTATGTACTACGGCCATCTGGTGGCAAATAAATAAGTACGTATTTTAGGTGTTCGTCAACAGAAAGCTTCTTTGCTTCTTTATTTTAAACGATAGGAGTACAGAAAGGACCGTTAGTACATAAAAATGTATTTGAATTTCACTGCTGCGTTGTGTCATCTCGATAAACTGTTGCGTTACCTAAACATAAGTAGGGAGGAAAAATACTGCTATGGCCATCTAGCGGCAAATAAATAAGTGCTTACTCTAGGTGTTCACCGCCAGGAAACCTTCTTTGCTTCTTTATGTTAAACAATAGGAGTAAGTAAAGGACAGTTAATACATAAAAATATATTTGAATTTCACTGCTGCGTTGTGTCATCTAGATAAACTGTTGCGTTACCTTAACAGTGGTAGGGAGGAAAAATATTACTATGGTAATCTAGCGGCAAATAAATAAGTACTTAATCTAGGTGTCCGTTGTCAGCAAAACATTTTTGCTTCTTTATTTTAAACAATAGGAGTAAGGAAAGAGGAATTAATACATAAAAATGTATTTGAATTTCACTGATGCGTTGCGTCATTATCTAGATAAAATGTTGCACTGCCTTAACATTGGATGGGGAGGAAAAATATAGCAGTACTGCGGCCATCTAGCGGCAAATAAATAAGTACTTACTCTAGGTGTTCGTCGCCAGGAAAGCTTCTTTACTTCTTTATTTTAAATAATAGGAGTAAGGAAAGGACCGTTAATATATAAAAATGTATTTGAATTTCACTGCTGCGTTGCGTCATTGCGTCGATAATATTGTGCGTTACTTTAACATTGAATGGGGAGGGGAAAATATAGCAGTACTACGACCATTTATCAACGAATAACCGTGGTACCACTGCCATCTGGCGACTATTAACCGAAATGCGTTCCCTCTGCACTGCTTTTATTCATATTATGAGATTTTTAAAAACTTTCCCGTACTATTTTTAAACATTTTCTTTTCCACAAACATTGTCGTGACAATAACGGACAAAAAAAAAAAAAAAAAACCTGCTCAATGTTGTGCAATTGTTCAGTGATGCGCGCACATACATTTCGGCGATTCGTTTTTATATATGAAGATAAATTGATTGAAATTTATAAAAATTCGCAATTTCGGTGCCAAGTATCCTTAATCAGGAAAAATTATCTTGTCGGCATTTACACGAGAAGCTACAGGTTCTGGTAATTGTATAGCAATCTACCGGTTCCTGTTCTTTGCATGTCACAATGTTTTAATTTTAATGACTGGGACGTTCTACCCTGCTGGCCCTGCAGTTTTGTTCTTATTATTTCCTCGTTTCTGACTGTCCCTTATTGAGATTTTGCGTTCCATTAGTCATTGGCATACTTTTAATGCCTTCTTCAGTTGACCTGGCAAGGACTATGTTTGGCATCCATGTACCGATGTTGGCATGCCGGACTTACAATATTTTTCAAAATAAGACTCTGCACCACTCTTCTTCCAAACTTTAAAGTTTGGGATTAGGATGTGTGCGGTTGGAAATCGACCCTCGCTGTTGCCAAGTCTTCCGTTTACTGGTCAATTAACTGAGGCGCGATTCTCGACTTGCAAGCAGTATCTCTAGGAAACAGATTTTACTACGTTGCCTCTCGATCCTACTACAGGGTCATCTTTTGTTTGCTAATGGCTATTGCCCAGTGGTATGGGAAGTATTTTCGTTTGAAGGCCATCATATTTTGGAAAAACTATATCTAGATCTCCGATTTTGTGTTCATTTTCTGTCTTCTGTCCGTTAATAGGAATTTAAGTGTCCAAAACTTCTTCCAGGCTAGTCCTACACTCCCATCTGAGTTCCTGGTGAGTAATATGCTTTTTTCGGGTATGTGATTGTTGTACATACTTGTTATGTTTGATTTAGACTGACTTCTCTATTCCGTTCATCAGCATTTTAGATTTTGTTGGGACCGTTGTTAGGCCCGCCTCACTGCTTACTATGCCTAGGTCTCCTATCATTGCTTTTAGAGATTGTGCAGATCTTGCTCTTAGGACGATGTCATCCGCGAAACGGTATTCAAGACTTCTAAAAAAAGGATTGCTATGTGATTGACGCCTTTGAAATAATGTTCCTCCCATTACGAGGAGAGAAGAAAATCTGTTTTGTTGCAGTCATATGCTTTTCTGTACTCATTATTTTGCAAACTTTCTTACAAAAGCTTACTCTTCTAACTACTTATTAAACGAGATAAACGTTCATTATATCTTTACTCGTATCGTTGTATGTGAGAAGGATGAGTAGGCTGAAGAATACGATTTTTAAACAGCGGGTCGGTCTGTGAATGGTTTAAAATTCCATGTTCTTTGCATGACCACAAGAAAAACGAATAGGGATTTACCACTTGTAAAAAGTAAAATATATGAAATATAAACAACGAAGAATATCTCGGAAATGGTTAATACCACAAAAACATTTGAAGAAATTGTGTGTTTTAACGATATCTTTTTCCTTTCCTTTAACAATAGGCTCCCCCCCCCCTCAGGGTTTAGCAACAGTTACAGAATGAAGAGTATTTCACAGCCTATTCCTAGAAAATTCGACATATAGATTTTATTTGTCGTACAATACCTCGACCGTCCCCGTAGTAGGAAAATGGTAGCGCCCCTGGTATGGGGGAACTGGGTTCGATTATCGGTGGGGGCAGGTGGATTTTTTTCTCCGATTAGGATTCTTCACCGCTGCTTCCTATATCTGTGTGTTGAATCCCTTGGCCTCCATCCCGCGGAAGGCAGTGTCAAACCACACCGGTATCCTCCTGCCTAGACGCCTGGTCGGGTTGTTGTCTCTCCCATGTTTCAATCAACCTTCTTGTTGATCATCACCATCACAATCACAAATACCTCAAACATACGATAGTTTAATCAAAATCGTTGTAGCCATTTTCCATATGAAGGATAATTTGGGATAAGGGATTTTTTTGAAAATCTTGTCGTATCCTAGGAATAATCTGAACTCTAACACCAAGTTTGTTATTTAAGCGATTATTCGTTTTAACTATGCTGTTCACAGAGACACAGGCAATCGCGTGTACCTTTTTTTAAAATATTTTCCTTTTTTCAATGTATTCTGTGACCTCATTGTTCATTTACTGCTAACATCTTACCTTCCGCCCACCACTTCCAAATAATAGCCATTTAATTATTATTTTAGTTTTAGTTGTTTCATTTATACCCCGCCTTTAACTGCAATGGTCATATCGGTGGCCTTTTTACCTTTGGAACATATCGCCTTACGGCAATGGTTCTAGCATTGCAGAGAAAAATTTGCACTTCCTGCCGGGAATCGAGCCCGAGATTCCTTACACGGCAAGCAAGTGCTCTACTGAGAGTTACCGGGCTAGCCCTTTGTTATTTGCGTGTTCCATGCTTTCAATCCCTGTTTAGTACTACTATTCCATTCATACTATTTGATATTAAACAATAATGTTTAGCAATGCCCGGGATATCCACCAATCAGGTCGTTTATCTTCTAATATGCTTGCAAGGATCCGATTGTATCGGATAAAACGATAGTTCGTTACTGAACATCGTTAATGGATTTTAACACTCGCGAATCTAACCAATAAACTCACAACCTCTCTGGGATTACCAAGGACATTAAGAAGCAACAAAAAAGAGCATTTAGAATTGGATCAGGAACATAGGACATTTCAACAAGCAGGAGCACTGGGCATATGAAGAAGAAAATAAGAAAGGAGGTTATCTCAGTAACACATTATCGTTAAAAAGCTTTTTCTTCTATCTAGTTCATGCCAATGGAGATAAGCATGGTGTTGACCAATTCTGCATGTGAAAAGTTCACATATTTTAAAACTGAAACCAATAACAAGTCAAAAATGGTCAACTCCACGAAAAAATGTATATGATATATACTGTGTGTTTTAGAGAGGTCTACATTTTCGTGTAGTAAGCTTTTGTCTATCTGTTACGGTTTACCAGTTAGCAAAATTCAGCAAAATGCATCTAGAATAAACAGGTCTTCAAGGACCATTCTCAGAAAATCCTAGATATACATTTTATTTGTCAGTAAAATCTTTAATATAAGGTATTTTAATCAAAATTGCTAAAGCCATTTTTGAGAAGATAAAGATTTTGGAAATATTTTCCATGTACAGGGTCGTTTGGGGTGGGGGATTTTCTTAACAATTTTCGTGTGGCATCCTTGGAAGATAAACTTAAATACCAAGTTTGGTACTTTACCGACTTTTCGTTTTTGAGTTATCATGTTCACGGACACACACATTCGGACGTTTTTCTAAAAACGATGTTTTATACAGGGGACAACGTGTATTTCCGGTGAGATCTCGATAAAGAGTTTGTGGGTGGATGGAGAGCAATATCATCTCCACCTACGTACCAAGTAGAGGAAGGAACATGTATACTATTGGTATACCATTAGAAACATCTGGGGTGTCAGTAAGTGAACGATAGAGTGATAATGACGTCACAGTGGCATTTCAGATCTACACGCCACGCAATCAACTAACTCAGGACAAATAGTAAGAAGGCTAACAGGAAAGAAGAGAGAACTGAGGAAGATGAGAAAAGAACATAATGTCATCTTAATGTGCGACTGAAACACAAAGGTCGGAGGATAAGGTGTAACGGTAGTAAATTATGAGTTGGGGGGGGGGGTAGAATCCTCGCTGAATTACTGTAAAAGGAGATCAATAATAATTTATGGATATGCATTATTCCAAGCACATAAGAGGAGAAGATACAAATGTACCTGTCCACTGGACGACAGGCGACATTAGATACACGAAATGACAAACACCCAAGTTTCTTGAAAATAAAAAGGTTTTCTAGAAGTTATATCCAATTCATATTCTGCTCATCACCAATGCATGTATTCGTCTGACGAAAACAATTGGAAAACAGACCGGAAATGATTTGAAATTAAGGAACTAAAGAATGAAAAACAAACAGATATTTTGAAGCAAACTTTCAAAAAAGTAAAAAACTGCACATAGTAGTTTCACTGGACACAATTCAACTGAAAAGTTGTGTTCCAGCAACGTCCTACCCACCCCCTCCAAAAAGACGGCATAATTAAAGAAGTGAAAAGAGTAGTCCTGAAGATGAAATAAAGGAGAAACGTAAACATACAAAAGAGGGGTAGAAGCAGCTTACAGAGAATAGAACAATGAACTAAGATGAGGAACTAGTAAAATGAAATACAGAGTGCACAAAACATAAATGAAAAAATGACACCAAAGAGAGTAACACAGATACGACTTGAGAGATGGTGGTCCAGAATGTTTCTAGTTCACAAAGAACAGCAATTCAATGTGCCTGATAAAAGGCGTAAATCAAATGACCTCTGTACTCTAGCGGTTAGCATGCTAGGCTCCAAATCCAGAGACTCCAGATTCGTTTCCGGCTACAGGATGGGACATTTTCTCAATCAGGATTATTCCCTACTGTTCTTAGAGACTGGAAGCATGACACAGTGTGAATGGGTGCGTGTACATTTTACAACAACCCAAAAATTATCACAAATGGTAAATGGGTTTGCCAAGAGCATTTGTTTCAAAGGCAAAACCGCCGATATGACCTATATGTTAAATGCGGCATATAAATGGATGAAGGACCAATATCGAATACTTAAGACTGATAAATATGCAGAAGACATCATCGTCCAATATCAACAAACTATCAGGAGACAAAAAGTATGCGCTATTTAAATAGAACAAGCAGGTCTAGCACTTATAGAAATGAATTCCGGGAAAGCAACAGAAGCTAAAATGCCCACAATGTAATTAAATGTGGCGTGAAGGAAGGAGGCAGATTATCTCTCAGTGGCGACTTCTACTATTGACTGGATTGACGTGTCGCATCTCCAATAATAATAATAATAATTACTCACTGAGTATTTTTCGTTACTATTTTCAGTTTAATTTAAATAGAATTAGCTTTGATAATCTCAATTTCAAAGTCATATCGAGCTCTCGTTACCGGTTGCTACTTTCTGATAATTTTCAAACAATACCGAAGACGGCAGTGGCAGCTCATTTGAGTTAGTCACTGTATGGTGGAGTATCGCCATTATTTGAGTCGCCAAATCCGTCATTTTGTCTCCAGGCGGATATGCGTATTTAGATGTGAATTAGCGTGTGACTTTTATGAAAATGCTTTGCTGTATTTTTATACAAATAATGTTAAATCAATGTGCTGTGCAAACAGCCTGTGTTAAGTATACGATAACCTTGTTTAATTGCCTCACATTAGGTTAGGTGCCTATCGTCTACCTTAAAACTTTATAGTTTATTACGACTTTGATATTTAAATCCGTGTGACTACGAATCCAACCGGTTCATGGAAATAAGAATACTTCGTGTCGCAAGATGCTGAACTTAAGTACCAAAATTGGTGTCTAACGAGCTTTGTGTTCTTCAGTTATGCTGCTCACGCCATACGAACTTTTTTTTTTTTTTTCTAAAAATGCTTATTTTATGATTCAGGAGGCCCCAAACGTGTATTTCCAGTGAAATCTCGTTATCCAATTTTTGGGTGGAATGCAATAGATACCTTCTCTACATATTATGTACGTGCTGGAGAATGTAATCAGTTTTTTATTTGTGACTGGTTTAAAAAAATTAATTGTAGTTTTAGTTAGCTAAGCCATACATTTTAAAATACATATCCATTAGAACTTTATTTATTGAAACATGTGCATCTTTATAAGCACTCAAGAAAAGGTAAACAGCGTTAGCTAACAGTAGTTAAATAGACACATTATGTTTTCCTAAAACGTCAAAAATAATTTTAAGTTTATAGAATAAAATATAAATATGTATCTTAGTTCAACATTAATTCAAATGAAATATGAAAATGTAATGAATTTTTTTCACTAGAATGAAAGCTCTAAGGGAACCAATTTCACAGACTTCTGTTTATAGGACATTTGAATTCAATCGGTTCGCCCAAATATGACAATTCTCGCACTTGAAATTCGCGCTTCCTCCATGCAGCATTAACGTTTAATTTTCCGAGCATTATCTGCAAACGGTGTTGTTTTAGAGGTTCACACTGCTATTTCTAACACTATGGGAATTATCTTAATTGCCAGTCTGCGGAAAAACACTAATTTTAATTTTTCCCGCATTACTCCATAAGGTTGCCTATTATTTACACAGCTGTTAGGATATAAAATGGCGGTCAGCGCTCAGTACTCTGTTAACAAATAGTGACTCAAGTTTGAGTTAAAACCGCCGCTATCTCATGCTTGTCTGTTTTTTTTTTTTTTTTTTTTGGTAGTGTTTAACGCCCGCTTTAACTACTAATGGCATCGCAGGCGGTGACACTGATGATACATGAATGATGATGGAGCACCGGTGGAATGCGATGGCGGGGGAAACCGGAGTACCCGGAGAAAACCCGCCCCAGCGCCGCTTTGTCCACCACAAATCTCACATGCGGTCGCTTGGGATCGAACCCCGGCCGTCTAGGTGAGAGGTATAGTTTTCTCCAAAGCCAAATGCTCCTCCCTCCACTGGGCAATAACAATTAGAAAACAAAAGACAACTCTGTACTAGGGGTAAGAGGCAACGTAGTAAAATCTCTTGTTTCCTGGAGACTGAAGGACTCTGCTTGCAAGTCGGGATTCGCGCCTCAGTTAAGGGACCAGTAAGTGGAAGATTTAGCAAATGCGACGGTTTGTTTTCAGCAAACCACCTAATCCCAAACTTTAAAGTCTTTGGCACAGGGTTATCATGTTCTGAAAAACACTAACATCTTCGTGCGTTAGGAATGTAGAACGGCCTGTCATATTTGTGGAAAGCTTGAACAGTGTTGACCATTGCATCCGTTCAGTGCTTAAACATTATTTAACGAAATACTAAAGTGCGCGCTAGTAAGTGAGTTTTTAAATTATCATAAAATAAAATAAATTACAATGCCTGATACGATTGTCAAATATACAGAATTTCGTGTTTGCGAGGAGAAAATAAGACAAAATTCAAATTCGTAAATGATGCGATTTTAACATAGTTCTAGCACTCGTATTATGGTAGGGTGCATTTCAGCCTCTAATTTCGAAGTAAAGTCTGACAGTTATTGTGCAACTGACCAGTTGTTAAGACAGCCATTGAGAAGATTTTCTTTCGCGAAAAATTAAAATTATTACTAGCCAGACTTTGAATGTAACCACACAGCTGAAGTTCGTCATTTCCGTAAAAAATATTTTTATGACAGTGACCTTTGGATTTCTGTACTGTGAGGCGTTAAATAAATAAACTTTTCTGCTATTTTTGTTTACTTTCTCTACAAGTACTGTGTGCACAGTGTATACAGAACGTATTGCACTAAAAATTCGATACCGAGATTTCACCGGAAATGCATTTTTTGAGACCCCCTGAACCCCAAAAAAAAAAAAAGTATCTTTAGAAAAATGGCCGTGTGTAGGTGTGTGTCTCTGTGAGCAGCATAGCTAAAAAACGAAAAGATCCTTAAATGCCAAACTTGGTACTTAAGTTTGGTATCTTCCAAGGATGCGACACGAAGATTTTTAAGAAAATTACCCCACCACAGCTACTCTTTACATGGAACATTCTTTATTCTAGATGAGTTTTGTATAACTGGCAAACCGTAAGGGATATAAAAACTTACTACACAAAAAATATACATCTCATTAAAACACACAATTTACGTTATATTCTTTTTTCTTTTTCTTTTTTACCGTTTTCGAGATATTCCGGATTATTGGTTTCAATTTTAGCCACTTAAACTTTTGTCAAACGGGAAGACATGTTTCTTCTCGTTTTTCGTTTGCTTACTCCTGGAAACCAAAGATATTGGAATTATCTTAAGATACAGAATTGTGTGTGTGTGTGTGTGTTGAGGGTGCATTAGAGGATTTGAAAACCCCATTTGATAGAGTATTTTAACAGTGTTTAGCGCCCTTTTTTACTACAAATGGCACTGCAGGCAATGAACCGATGATGCAGGGAATAAAGATGGAGCACCCGGAGAAAACCTGACCCTGCGCCAATTTGCCCACCAGAAATCACACATGCGGTAGCTTGGGATCAAACCCGGGCCGCCTAGGTGAGAAGTGAGTGGTCTAAGAAGGTTGGAAAAAAATTAACAGATACTCTGAAGAAAAATGATGTGGACTGAATATAAAGAAATCCTAAGTAATCAATATGGTGAAAATCAGGATGCAAATTTCAAATAGCAAAATACAATGAAGAGATGCGAAGAAGGTATTGCTCATCCTGTTGAAAACCTTCTTGGAGCATTAAATTGGAGAAAGAATAAATAAAAATAAAACAATGGAGAAGATGCAGCACAAGACTTGTTGATAGTTTGAAGAAATGGAAATGGCGTGTTATTTATGGGCGCTTTTTAACTGCTGTGGTTCTCAGAGTCCCATTCTAAATTGGGTGTGAAACACTGCTTAATTTTGCTCAGAGGCCTCTCTATCAGGCTTGAGGTTCTTTTACGTGCCGTAAATCTACGACACGGGACCAACGGCTTTACTTCCCTTCCGAAGGAAGCCATGCTAAGGATTTTCACACCCGAAAAAATCCATCGTCCTCCGCCGGGTATATGAAGTTAGCATGATAACCATTACACCACGGAGGGCGACTAATTTGAAGAGAAAATGATCCTAACGAACATGGTGAAATATTAAACCTCAATGAGGAGCAAAACAGATAATAATTGAAATTAACGGAAAATGTGAGCTTTTGATTTCACAGAGACATAGTGAAAATAATAGATTTTTATTTATTTGGCTGCTGAGAAAAGGTCAAATAGAATATTCGTGGTAAAGGAGGGTTTATAATAGAGAAGACACATCTGTGGATCTTAAGTGTACGAAAAACTGTTGCGACAAACTGGATGGATGAGATTAGACGCACTTTAATTAAGCATATACTAGGTGGCCGAAATGCCCCGTAATGGCCGTGAGCAGATATCCCTTCGTGCGTTGAAGTAGTTGCATAACTGAACGAGAGTTTTCAAGTTAAAACCCACCAGTGGAGAACTGGCGAGACTGACTTTCGTTTTATCCCTCGGAAAGAGGGCGACCCGCTCACCGTCCCTGATGATAAACAAGACAGGGGAAGGTGAAGGCCAATCTCGCCAGTTCTCAACTGGCGGATTTTAACTTGAAATAGCCCCGTTGAATACTGCAACTCATTTAACGCACAAGAGGATGCACACGTCAAATGCATTTGAGAAATGGCCAAAAAAAAAAAATGTATGGAGCCATTTCAGAAGGAATGTGCGGGAAAAATTGTTAACGACACTGTCAATTGTCGAGATCATATCAGCGCCACCAGTGTGACTTCGTCCCGCAGGAGTTCTTTACGTGCCAATAAATCTGCTGACAAGGTGCTATCGCTTTTAAGCACACTTACAAGACAATCATTCTGGGCCAGGTTTGAACCCACGACTTTGGGTTCAGAAGGTCAGCGCCTAACCAACTGACCCACCCAGACCGACAGGAGTGTACAAAGGAAGAACATTAATGAAACTGATCAAAATAGTAATATATATTATGTGAAGAAAATGCTTTCTTAGAGATGCACAGGAAGGGGAGGTAGGTATCAAAATATTTCGGAAAAGAAAGTACATGATGAAACATACTAAGATAAAATACACATACGGAGACAAAGGTGAAAGCTTTAGAGACCATTAGCAAGTCACACAGCATGGCTTATATTGTTTACATTTAATCGGTAGTGGTAATGTTGATTATTTTATGACATTATTTTATAATTCCTTCAGTTGCAAATGTATTCTAATCCATTTTGCGTTTAGAACATAATATAGAAGTCTGAAACAATAATCCTAAAAACCCTTCGCACTAAGCTTGTTGCTTGCATGTGACGGAGCGTTTAAAAAAATATCACCAGACATCGTCTGTAAATATTCGGAATAGTAATGTTTCGCATATATCCATGCATAACAAGGAGCTAATACATTAAACATAACAATGAAGAAAGGAGAACAAGACGGTAACTCCATTGTCTTTCAGCTTGACCAGCAAACTCGGCTGTAAGCAGGTACAGAAAATATTGTATTCCACCCGAAAATTCGACGACGAGATTTCACAGGAAATACATGTTTTGAGGACACCTCGATCCAAAATAAACCGTTTTAGAAAAAGGTCCGTGTGTGTCTACGAGTGTTTGTCAAAGCATAACTCAAAAACGCAAAGTAGGTTAAATACCAAACTTGGTATATAAGTTAGTACGTTCCAAGGATGCGACACGAAGATATTTAGGAAAATCCCTCCACCCCAAACTAACCTTTATATGCAATATTTTTCGAAAATGTTTATTATCTCAAAAATGCCCTAACGATTTTGATAAAATGTTTAAGATATTTTTATGAGAAACGAAATGTACATCTTGAATTTTCTGGGAATAGTCTCTGAAGACCTCTACATCATGGTTGACCTTTGTATAAGTGGCAAACCGTAAGAGATGGATAAAAATTTAATACACAAAAAATGTAGATGATGTTAAAACACATAATTTATGTAATATACACTGAAATCTTCGAGATGAGCATTCTATGAATTATTTATTCTTCTTTCTTCCCGATTTTTCGACTTTCTTCATTTAACTCCTTTATCAGCACTCTTATGAATAACATATTAAAGGAAGCTTACATTATTTGATTTATTTCTAAGGAAATATTAAGGGAGTAAACTCTGAACTTCAAACAGTGACCTTTTTCAAGCTATAAATATCGGTTACAAAATAGCAAAGGACCGTAGAGGAGAACGAAACGCAAAATGAATGTTTCATTCACCACATCAATGTAATTAATGTATTTAACATCAGGAGTATCATTAACAACACCGGCAGTCCGACCTTCCTGAAGTTGTCGTTATAGCGTCCTCCTTAATATATGCGTGACGTCATCAGATCATCGAGATGCTGGGAGAATAAAACAGGCATGCTGCATTACGAGGCAGTTCAAATGACAAACAAGGTCGCCATGTTTGTGTAACTAAGGGAAGTCATGGTTTATACTAGGGTCGGCTGTTAAGTCCCGGGCCTCTCAATAAAAACATTTACAAAAAATTGCTTTATTTCTCAACATAGTCTCCAGAAAGGCTTGTCTTATCGGTGTTCTAATTTAATTAAACCATCTCTGTAATGCGATTTAGCACGGTCCTCAAAATAGCTGTTTACCGCATCAATGACCTCCCCGTTGCTGTGAAATCTTCGTCCTCTAAGACATTTTTTGAGGTTTGGGAACAGGTGCTAGATCTAGCGAATAGGGTGAATGTTCAAGCAGTTCGAATTTAAATTCACACATTTTTGCCATTGCAATGACTGAACGATGGGCCGGAGAATTCTCGTGATGAAACAAGGTTTTGTTGTTGTTGTTTTTTTCGCCAAATGAGGTCTCATTTCTTTTCACCTCATCACTCAAACGTTGCGGTATGCTTGCGTAGTAGTCGCCAGTGATACCTTTACTCTTTTCCAAGTAAACAATAAAAATAATTCTCTGTGTATCCCAGAAAACACTCGCCATAACCTTGTTAGCTGACAAAATTGACTTTGCCTTTTTTTGGAGTTGGTTGAGCTGGCGCAATCCACCCATCATCCATGGTAATAAGTCGTCTCTAAAATTCACTGGCATTTTTACGGTAGAGCTCCATATTCTTAACAGAAACAGTTTTTCTTTGCAACTTTTGATCAAGTGTCAACAAACGCACCCATCTTGCACAGTCCTTGTGAAAGCCCAAAACATTACTTAAAATATTACCTGCACGTTCTTTTGATATGTTTACAGCCTGTGCTATCTCAACTTTAATCTGCGGTCTTCCAGTACTAAAAGATTACTTTTTTCAATGATCTCTGGAGTTGTAACTTCTTCAGGGCGTCCAGAGCGAGGCTCATCACTAGTGCTCGTACGTCCCATTTTAAACTCTGCAACCCACCTTTTAATCATTGAATATGAAGGGGCTGAGTCTTTCAATGTACTGTCCATTTTCTCCTTGATTTCTTTAGGCGTTAAGCCTTTCAATTGGAAGTATTTAATCACTGCTCGTTTTTCCAACTCCTCCATTTTCGTGAAAACTCTAAAGTTGTCTTGTTTAAAATGCTATCATTCGAAAACTAAACAAGCTATTGACCTGTAACTATGGATACAAGTTAGTCGAGAGTTAAATTCTACGATGCTACCGTCTAACTGGCCTAGTGGCGCCATGTCTGTATGAAGCCCGGGACATGTCAGCCAACCCTCGTAAGCAGAAAGCTGAGTCAACAACTGCTCATTCACTTAGCTTAATCCAGTTATACTACACTCTGTTCCACATAAGTTTGCCGTGTATGGCTTAACGGTCACGTGAACTAATCCCTATTTCTTATAAGCATAATCTTGATACATAATCTGTCATTCACAATTCCCAACCGTTTTTCATACATATAAAGTCCGCGCGCGCGTGTGTGTATGGACAGCATAACTCAAAACCGAAAAGTTAGTTCAATATACCAAACATAGTATTTAAGTTCAACACTTCCAAAGATGCTACACGAAGAATTTCATGAAATCTATCCAACCGAAACCACTCTTTAAATCGAAGTTTTATAAATGTTCGATTTTCTCAAAAATGGCTAACGATTTTTATTAAAATACCATGTGTTTAATATGTTTTCATGATAAATGAAATGTGTAACTTCAATTTTCTTGAATGACAAAATCCCGTTTAAGGAAAGTTTTAAGTATTTTAAAATTGAAACCAATAAAAAGCAATATCTCGAAAATGAGTAACTCCACAGAATATGTATATCAGATACCTTTTTATTTGTGTGTTAAAGAGAAGCATATTTTTTGTTCAGTAAGTTTTTATGTATCTGATTACGATTTACAGTAATGCAAAATTTATCGAGAAGGAAGAGATCTTCAGAGGCTATTCCCAAAAAATTCAAGATATATTTTCCATGTAAATATTTTCAAATATCTACGGATTTTTTATCAAAATCGTTAGAATCATTTTAGAGAAAATTCGAACTATCGAAACTATTTCCATGTAAAGGGTAGTTTGGCAGGGAGGATTTTCTTGAAAATCTTCGTGTCGTATCCTTGGAAGATGCTGAATTTAAATATCATGTTTGGTATTTAATCGACTTTTCGTTTTAGAGTTATGGTGTCTATAGACAGCACAGACCTTTCTCTAAAAACGCTTTGTTCGGATTCAGAGGCCCTCAAAGCATTTCCGGTGAAACCTTGGTTATTTACTTTTGAACGAAATACAATACTTTGTCTACTATGTACATTGTACATACGAGTTAGAGAAAGTAAAAATGTGTACAGTGAGCCGGTGACCCCTGATTAAAAAAAAACAGCTTAAAAAAGGGGCAGCGTATGTGAGGACAGCTTAACTCAAAAACGTATGGTCGGTTAAATACCAACTGGGGCATTTAAATTTAGCATCTTCCAAGTGTACGACGCGCAGATTTTCAGAAAAATTACTAATGATTTTGGTTGCCATGTCATATATCATACACGTTTACATAACATTTAAAATTTATATCCTGTTACTTTTGGAACAGCCCGCGGGGTTCTCTTCATTCTGAATGACTTTTGCAGAAGTAGCAAATCGCAAGCGATTAATACAAGCTTACTACACAAAAAATGAATTTCCTCTTAAAACACAGAATTTATATCATAAATTTTTGTAGAGCTAATCGATTCCCTGTTATTTGTTTGAACTTTAAAGTCGTTAAACTTTATTCAAACGGGAAGCCCTCATCCGTTTAACATATTTTTTCTTTTAGTCCTGGCCATGGAAAGAGAACTGAATTTCAATCACAGTCGCACAACGACAGCTTTTAAAAGAATTGACTGTCGCTTTAGACTAGTGTGTTCCGTTATTTCCCTTCTACTTATAAGGAGCAAAGTATTAAGACCTTTTCTGGTAATTTTTGTCTAGAGTAGCCTTATTTAGATAAAAGAATCTTTTGTAAGAATAGTTTGTATTTGTTCTGCTTTGTTGATCCGAGGGTAAATGAACTGATGGGATATTTAAAATAACTGTAATGTTATTGAAAAGAAAGTACGGAATTGATCTCTTTTTTCTTCTTATTTTGGCGGACTTTGAGCTGTTTGTACAACGAGAAACTAATCATGTGTTAGCAACACTGCAGATATGCTTTCAAGCGACAGTCTTTGTGTACCTATGTGAATGCTTTGTACACGCGCAAAAAATGCAAGGCACAAAGGCTGGAATAAACGTGTGATGAAAAGATGGGAATCGGGGTGCAAACCTCTGATTCATTCAACTATAACATTACTTATGAACACGCATTAAGTGTAACTGGCGTGCTGATTGAGAGATAGCCTTTATTATGGAGTTCGCACAACTGAAATCACAATAGCAGATACTCTGTTTGATTCAACATTCCAGACTTTTCGTTATGACGTTTTCCTGCTTTGATTTGCTCTGCTAGGCTCATACTGCATAATAATATTAATGATGATAGTGTAAAACACTACGCGCTCTCTAGCTGGATGTTTTTCTTTACAACGGTTTTAAGCTTTGATCTACTCTGCTAGCGAATATGTTGAAACATATGTGCTTTTGTGTTTGCTTGTAATCGTTTTAATGTTTTTGCTTACTCTGTTATTACCATGCTAGCCCCCAAGGTCGCGGGTTCAAACCCGGCGGAGGACGATGGATTTTTTCAGGCGTAAAAATCCTTAGAATGGCTTCCTTCGGAAGGGAAGTAAAGCCGTGGGTCCCGTGTCGTAGATTTACGACACGTAAAAGAACCTCAAGCCTGATAAAGAGGCCTCTGAGCAAAATTAAGCGGTCTTTCACGCCCAGTATAGAATGGGACTCCGAGAACCACAGCAGTTAAAGAGCGTCCATAAATAACACGTCATTTCCATTTCATTTCTTACTCTGCTATCGTATCATATTATTTACTGTGTTGTACGATAGCAAAGCAGTAGATGATGATGATGATGATGATGATGATAATAATAATAATAATAAAAATAATACACACTTTTTGTGGAGTTAACCATTTCCGAGATGTTCCTTGTTAATGTTTTCAATTTTGCAATACTTATACTTTCCTCAAACGGGAAGTTTCAATTCGATTCATGAAATCTTGTTTTCTCCTGGTCTGCATAGAGAATGGAATTTCAATTGTTTCACACAGTGACCAGCTTTGAAAGCATCTGGCTATCGCTTTAGTCTAGTATATTCCCTATTTCCCTTATACTCACAAAGAGGGAAGTAATACAACAATTCCGTTAGGTTTATCTCGATTAGCATGATGTACATGGAAATATTCGATTTTGTATGAATAGTTTGTTTGCAGAGAAAAAAAAGTAGCTATAGTCATAGGAGTGGAACCATCAGCTTTCTTGCTTGAAAAACTGATTTCTGAGGGGATTATTCCCTACGTGTAAGTCTAAGAACATTCCAACTACTTTCAATGTAAAAGTTTTGTTTTATTTCGCTCTTGGAATTAAAAACAACCTTAATTCGGTATCGAAATAGTCTTTAAAATTTATGAAAAAGGACTCTATTTCATGAAGTTAAAGAAAACGCGGATATCCTAACCGTTTATACGGACATCAAAAAAGAAGAAACAGATTTTCAGGACTAGTCTTCTACAAGCTGCCTCCACCATGGGCTGCCTCCAAACCCAGACGAGAGAGCATCCGAAAGTCATAGCTACACCCACAGCAGATGTCTCTTGTCAAGAGAGCTCTACTTCTTTTAGTTGTGTTTGTGTGTGTGTGTGTGTGCCGAAGACCACCACCGAAGATATGTCTGATAAAACATAGGAATATAAAAACGACTTTCACAGATTTTATGGTAGGGTTACCTAGGGGTTTATTTACTTTAAGTAGGTGCTATGGTCAATCGATAAACGTAAGAAAATGTGGTTTTCAAAATAAACCTTTGCTTTTACTTTCTCTAGTCCCGTATGCAAACTGTACATAGTAGATAGAGAAGGTATTATCTTCCACCCAAAAATTCGATGTCGAGATTTCACCGGAAATATAAGTTTTAGGGTCCTCTGAGTCCGAAAAAAGCATTTTTAGAAAAAGGTCCCTATGTACGTGTACAACATAGCTCAAAAACGAAGACCGTTAAATACCAAACTTGGTATTTAGGTTTAGTGTCTTCCATGGATGCGACACGAACATTTTCAAGAAAATCCACCCCCCCAATACAAACTACCCTTTACCATGGAAAAAGTTTATCGAACATTTTGATTTTCTCAAAATTGGCCCCAAAGATCTTGATTAAAATACCGAATATTAAAAATATTTATATCCCAAATAAAATGTATATCTTGAATTTTTTAGGAATAGCCTCTGAAGACCTCTTTATTCTGGATGAAATTTAGCGAATTTTGCTTAACTACTAAACCGTAAGAGATAGGCAAAAACTTACTGCACAAAACTATACATAGCGGCAAAACACACTATTTATGTCCTTTACATTTTTGTTGTGAAGGTAATCGTTTCCAAGGTATTCCTTGTTATTGATTTCAATTGCAAAGTACATATCTTTTCTCAGACAGGAAGTGTCCGTTTTTCTTTTGTTCTACTCCTGGCCAAGCAAAGAAGCGATTTGCAATGATAATCGCATAACGACAGCTTTTAAAATATTAGGTATCGCTTTAGCCTAGTGGTTTCCCTTAGTTTTCTTCTACTTACAAAGAACTAATAGGAACTTTCTGGTAATATTTATCTGGATTAGCCTAGGTGTAGAAAGAAGAATATTTTGTAATAAGTTCGTTTGTAGAACAGAGAAAGTCATGCGATTGTAACACATCACATTCTTTTATGGAAACCCAGTATTACTCTTTACGGGATTGATAACATGGAAAATAACAACAAGCCTGGATATTGTTGATTCGTAACAGGTTGAATATATCCCGAAAATTCTGATAATGGTACATACACATTGCTTTCTCTACCAATTCTTCAGCAAACTTATGTATAAAAAGTGTATTCTTCTATCTGCTTCGCGTTGATTGAAATAAACATCTGCATAAATATATTTTATGCATATTTCCGTGTAGTTAGAACGGGATTAAAGGAATATAGTAAGCCTAGGCCATAATCAAATCTTCAAAGATCTGGAATTTATTTGAGGATTTTAAAATTCCGTTCTCCTTGATGGACGAGCAGAAAAAGGTGATTTTTTTGAAAAGTATACATATTTAAAATTTGAAACAATAACAATATCCCGGAAATGGTTAACTCTACAAAAATGTAGATTACATAAATTGTGTGTTTTAACGAGATCTGCCTTTTTTGTGCAGTAATCTTTTGTTTTATCTCTTACGGTTTACCAGTTTTGCAAAAATAATCCAGAATGAAAAGGTCTTCAGAGACTGTTCCCCGAAAATTTCAAGTAAATATTTTGTCATTTAAACATTTTAATATGTTACTTTAGTTAAAATCGTGAGCTTTTTTTTTTTTTTTTTTTTTTAGAAAATTCAAAATTTCGAAAAATGTTACAAATAAAGGTTTGCTTTACTTGGTGTATGGGGATTGCCTGAAAATCTTCAAGTCGCATCCTTGGGAGATACTGAACCTAAATAACAAATTTAGTATTTAACAGCCTTTTCGTTTTGAAACATGCTGCACACACATAAATATACACGGACCTTTTTCTAAAATGGTTTTCTTGGATTTAGAGGTCCTCAAAGTATGTATTTCTGGTTAAATTTCGGTATGGATTTTGGGTGGAATACAATACTTCTCTAAATGCTATGTACATTGTACATAAGCGCTAGAGAAAGTAAAATTTGTAACGTGAAGCTGACACATGCGATGCAGCGAAACATTTGTCAGTTTACATCCTTGAAGTTCAAAGGCGTCGCTGAGACTCAATTTGTTATTAATATTATTTTCGGGTAATCAATTTTGCTGGATATAAAACAGGGTTTACACATAAACGAGCGCACTCATACAGGAAAACAATTAAAAGGTTATCTCCGCTGTATCTAAAGAGTCAAATTCACATTGCAATTCCTATTGACCTATTGTGGAGCAACATATTCCACTCAGATTCGGCTCAGACATTTCGCTGTGTGAGCGAAACAGTGACAGGCGGAGCGCGAGACAATTGTAGGAGAGAGACAGCACTACTGCTCATAATCCAGGAGTGAGGCTTTACACTTTCGTCGACCTGGCGAACTTGGTCTTTCGCACCTTGCAATTCACTGGCGCGTGCAACCGAAAAACCTTCTACCTTAATGCGCCCCTCCCTGCCTTCATTTTTGTGAAAGTCATTTCTAACTCCTACTTTTCTTTTGAGATATTTGCGGTGAAGTTTAGCTGACTCGCCTGTTTATACAAACTGATTCTGACCTGCTGCATGTGATCATGAAGTCGGAGACACCAATGACTTAAACCTTCCTTATTCTCGTAGTTTACATACCAATATTTGAAACATTCTGCAGCAGCACGTCCATTTTTGTCAGGCTTGGCGTATAGACTTGATGTACTTGCTGCTTAACCTCGGCTTGCTCCCTGAGGATTGGAGTGTGCAGGAGCAAGGATCGAGTAAAATAGATTCCTTTGCTCTCAGAAACGATAATCCCGGCTCTGTAACAGGTTCCAGTTCTACCAACAGCTAAACTAGGATTTAGGCATTAATTACACTCAACTGGTGCCAGTAGGTACTGAAAAATAAAAAACAGAAACAGAAACAAAAAATAAAGTAAATTAAAATGAAATTAAACAAAATCAAACATAAAACAAAACAAAATTAAACATAAAACAAAACAAAATCAAACAGAATAAAAACAAAAAATAAAACACAAAACAAAGAATTAAATTAAACTAAATATATAAATAAATAAAACTGTGTGTGATGTAAAAATGTATTTATTCATTCAGTAAGGGATATTGCTGTCATAAACGTGTTCCATATAACTTCTATTTGCATTGCAATTAAGACAGGCGTGGCATTAATAAAGTGTCCTATAACTGTAGGCTGTAATGGGTCTTGACAGTGCATGGAACCGGTTTCATGGACAAATACCAACAAATTGTGTTTATTTTGGAAACCTTTATGTAGCGCAATCGGTAGACCAAGAGGTTCTCAGCCCACCTATCCTTGACATTTTCTCAGTTCCAGTGATTCTTTAAATACAAGTTCCTCAATACCTTCAAAATGCAGTGTATTTATGGCTTTATTCTCTGTGAGTTCTGTTTGTAATTAAACAATTAGCATTCGAAAACTGATCTGGCGAAGAAATCCGCTCACTCATCGAATTTTGTGGGCGAAACATGTAACCACGGCTAACATTCACCGACAGCTGGTAGAGGTTTATGGAGGAAGTGTAATGTCTACCCAGCATGCCGCAGAATGGTGTCGAAAGTTTGCGGCCGATAGAGAAAACCTCACCGACGAGGAACGCAGCGCCCGACGCGGCACGGCATTCACGAATTTTAACTCAGGTCGTGCTTAGGAGCTGATTCAGGACAACAGGATGATCACGTTACCTCAATTGGTGGTAGAACTGGAAATGTCTTTTGGAAACAATTATCACATTGTTCATGATATTCTGCAGTACCTGAGAGCTTGTTCCCGAGGGTTCCACGAAATCTGTCCAACGAACACAAGGAGAAGCGCAAGCGGCAAATCTGCAACTTTTGCAACGGTTCTCCACGGAATGAAACAGTTTTCTTCACCGTAGTCACAGGTGATGGAACATGGAACCACCACTACATCCCCAGCAATAAGCGGTCATCAATGGAGTGGAAACACCCCTCTTCTCCACAGACAAAGAAGTTTAATCTGACATCATCTGCGCGGATGGTGATGGCCAGTGTTTTGGAACGGCGCGGGTGTCATACTCGTGGAGTTTTGGAAAGAGAGCATACAGTGACAGCTGTCCGATACTGCGAAAACATGACACAGTTGTGCGAAATAATAAGGAAACAGCTAGGGCTCCTCACCGAGGGTGTCATTTTCATTCACGACAATGCGCGACCCCATACAGCCTAGAAGTTGAGAAGTTCACATTCTCAGAATGATCTAATAAACCTTGAGAAGTTCGCCAGCTTCTAGTTCCGAAGGTCGCGCGTTCAAACCCAGCGGAGGGTGATGGATTTTTTCCGGGCGTAAAAATCCTTAGCAGGGCTTCCTTCGGAAGGAAAGTAAGCAGTTGGTCCCGTGTCGATTTACGGCACGTAAAAGAACCTATAGCTTGGTAAAAAGGCCTCTGAACAAAATTAAGCGGTCTTTCACGCGCTGGGGCGCTGAGAACCGCACCAGTTAAAGAGCGCCCATAAATAAAACCCAATTTTAGTTTAAGAATTCCGTATCCTCAGATAGAATGGCCTGACTGAACTCAAGAAGTTCACCCTCTCTGTTAGAATGGCCTGGCTGAACTTGACAAATTCACATATTCAGACAGATTGTCTTGTTAAATTTAAGAAGCTCGCATCCTCAAATGGAATGACCTGACTGAACTTGAGAACTTTGCATCCTCTGACCTGACTAAGCTTGAGTACAGCTAACCAACTGGGCTGGACTGGGCTTGTTCCACTATTACACGTCGACGGTTTGTTATTCCAAGAGTACTACAACTGCAAGGTTTAGCAACAGACATCTGTCCATTCTCCCAATAGCTGGAAATCCCTTAATGGTGGCCCCTTCAAGAACCCTAACCACTACTACAAACCATGCCTGACTGAATTATGCTTTACAAAAATATCAACATTGTTATTAGAGTTAAGGTTAGCCTTAATTCTTTTCCCCCACACAAGCCATATGTAGAAGATGGGTAAAGTCAGATTGGAAAATCCACTGCCTTAGCCGGGATTTTAACCATGGATCTCCCGATCTCTAGTCGGTTGCTCTAACCATTGAGCTACCATGGTAACATGCCGACACGGCATTAAATTTCTCAACTTACTCGCATGTTTCCCGGTAAACCACATGGTGATCTCAAATTATTTTTGAGATGACATATCATAATGGCGACTTGCAATATCTAAGTATTTTAAGTCCTGGGCTTCATAGTTTAGCCAACTATTAGGTCAACAAGCTGTGTTGGATAAGACCAGGCAGCGAGGCCTGACTACTCAAGTCTGCCACTTTTCTCCCCAGGGGTACATCCCGTGGGGTTTTCCATTAGGCCGGTGTCTATTTTATATACCAGCCCACCAAGCTCACATTAGGTATGGAAGAGGTCACACCACTTCGCGCGTCAACCCGTCCGGGAAGACTACAGAACAACCCCGATGGGGGGGGGGGCGAATTTTACCAGTTTGGGTCTACTAGCTTTCCAGGTTAGTACCGGAAGACATTAAGGCATCACCACCTGGACCTACCCAATCTCCCACGGGTATCGGGCCACTGTCAAGTCCATCACAAATATCTAAGTACTTTAAGTTCCGGGATTCCTAGTTTAACCAACTATTAGGTGAACAAACTGTTTTGGATAGGAAGAGACAGACTGAAAATGCAATGCCATAGCCGGGATTTGAACACCGGATCTTCCGGTCTCTAGCCTGTTAGCTAAGGTTAGCCCGTTATTTTGAGCTTAGGATTGGAAGGGTACATTTTTTTCCAACTATACCTCGCCTTTAACTTCACTAGTTATATCGGCGATCTTCTACCTTTGGAACGAGCTGCCTACCGCATTGGTGTTAACATGTATACAATAAGATGTTATTGGATTATTGGTTTTCTTTCGGTTGTATACATTATACCACACACATTCACACCCTCGTTCATAATTTCAGAATCTGGAGCGAATAGGGAATAATCTTCGCTAGAGGAAAATTCCCACCCCAGCCGGGAATCGAAATCGGGACCCCCACACAGCAAGAAGGTGTGTTACCGACTTAGCTACGAAGTCAGCCTGAGAGCGACATGGTGCAGTGGAAACATTTTGCGATGTACAATTACAGTCTGCTCCTGCGGTTTATAAATGACTGACTTTCATTACTTGTGTACGTTGTTCAGATTTAAAAGCGTGAACCCAATGACAAGGACATAATTATGATAATTCACAGGTGTTTAGTGTTTAATTTGAAGCTTTAACATGCGGGAAGAAGATAACCCCAGTGGCCAGTACAGTAACAGCTGAAAAAATCTGATGTGTTCCCTTCACATGATTTTCTTTACACCTCTGCAACAAATTATTGTTAAAAAGCTATATTCTTCTATTTACTTCATGCTAATCGAGAAAAACATTAGCAGAAATGGACTTAATACTTGCTTCCTTGTAAGCAGAAGGGAAATAAGGGAGGACCATAGGCTAAAACGATAGTCAAATATTTTAAAGGCTGGCTCTATGTGATTGAAGTTCCTTTGTTTGTATGGTCAAGAGTTGACAAATTCCCGTATGAAAAAAAGTATATTTTAAAACTGAAAACAATAAGTAATATCTCAAAAACGGCCAACTTCAAGAAAAAATGTATATAACATAAATTGTGTGTTTTAACGAACTCTACATTTTTTGCTATGTAAGTGTTTGTCTATCTCTTACGGTTTACCAGTTATGCATAATTTCGCAAAATTCATCCAAAATAAAGATGTTTTCAGAGGCGATTACATGAAAATTCTAGATATACATTTTATTGTCATGTAAATATCTTATGTATGCGATATTTTAATCAAAATCGTTAAGAGCCATTTTTGAGAAAATAAAAATGATCAAAAAATTTCCCATGTAAAAGCTAGTTGGGGGTGGGGGATTTACTCAAAAATCTTCTTGTCGCTAGCTTGGTAGATATTTAACGGACTTCTCTTTTTTGAACTATGCTGCCCACAGAGACACACACACACACACACACTGACAGACACACAAACGCGGATATTTTTCTAAAAATGTTTTTTTTTTTTTTTTTTGATTCAGAACATACATTTCCGGTGAAATCTCTGTATCGAAATTCTGGGTGCAATACAATACCTTCTCTATACACTATGTATATAGTACGAGTACAGAAAGCAAAAACTGTTGCATGCGTGTCTTCTCCTACCGTCTTAAAGAGTATTCAAAGAGAAAAACAAATTTGAACTGCCGGTCATATGGGTCAGCCGGTAGAGCATCTGCCTGCAGTACGAGGGGATCCCGGTTCCGGTTCCGATTCCCGGCTGGGGATGTGAATTTTTCTTCAGCCGGAGACTGGAAGTATGAGAGAGAGAGAGAGAGAGAGAGAGAGAGAGAGAGAGAGAGAGGTAATATATACGAGGGCCGTTTTTTTTCAACCTCTGATAAGGTATAAATAAAAGACAAGTTCATAGAAAACAATTATTTTATTACTAAACGTTTTGTACATGTATGGTTACTTTTCAACATAATCAGCGAAAAGATTGAGACATTTATCGTATCTGTGCACAAGCTTTGCAATACCCGCTTCAAAAAAATGTTGCCACCAATGATTTCAAATGAGCATTGACTTTGTTTTGAAGATCTTCGTACTTTATGACGTTTGCGGAGAGCCATTCAAAACAAACGAAGAGGAATGCTGGCTTCAGGAATTGTGTTGATCCATGACAACGCTCGTCCACACACTGTTGGCACAGCCCATCGGCTCCTTGAATAATTTCAATGGCACATTTCCGTACAGTCCTGACCTGGCACCCAGCGACTTTCACCTTTTCCCTGAAGGGCTGGGAGGGAGCATTTTCAAACCAACGAAGATCTTCAAAACGTCAATGGTCACAATGTTGAAAGTAACCATAAGTGTACAAAACTTTTAGTAATAAAATAATTGTTTTCTCTGAAATTGTCTTTTAGTTATAGCTTATCAGAGGTTGAAAAAAAAGGCCCTCGTACAAACCCAAAGAAAATAAATCCAATGAGAACTGTACACAGTTAACACCACTGCCAATAGGCAATAAGTTCCAAAGGTAAGCGCGGTATAAATAGCACAATATAAGTAAAAGAATCTGTTGTTTTCCATTCACGTGACTTTCTCTATTTGTTCTGCAAAAATATAAAAAGTATTCTTACAAAATATTGTTAATCTATCTGAAGGTATATAATATCCAGGACTATCTGAAGGGTGGCTGGAATGCTTTCAGAAATGCTTTTAATTTCCTTGAAAATAAAAAAGATCCAAATTATGTTAACTTAGTGAAAGCGATGCTATAAAATTTCAAACAGACTGGTTGCAACATGAGTGTCAAAGTACATTTCCTTCATTCCCATCTAAATTATTTTCCTTATAATTTAGCAGATGTTAGTGAGGAACAGGGTGAAGGATTTCATCAGGATATAAAAATATGGAAATGAGGTATCAAGGGAAATGGAGTTTTAACATGACTGACTGACTGTTGCTGGATGTTAAAAAGGGACTGTTCTGAATAGCATGCAAAGTCAAAGAGAAAATATAAAATGCAATATTTAATTAAGGATATGGATGTGCTTTTAATTATTAATTGTTACTAAGTAATGCTTAATTAGTGACAAATAACAAATTCTGGCTAAGTTATAAACACAAAATTCTTGTTGAAAGTAATTCTTATTACGTTTCACAAAGCCATAATTTCATTTCTAGTTATTGATGAATATTTGGAAAACCTGACGTATGGGGAGAAATTATTTTCTAAATCAGCACAAAAAAAAAAAAGTTTAGAATCACCTATGAGGTTAAAAAAGTTTGAAATGCAGAATGGTGTAATCACAGCATTAGTGAAGCAATGCCTTAGAAACATGTTAATGTTAGGACTGTTCTGGTGATTCTAGGTCCGGAACTGGTAATTTGACTGAGGGTATTGAGTTCTGAAGTAAAGTTATCGGGACAGATGAGAGCAATATAACACATATTGGAATAATGGGATATGGTTGTGAGGAGAAAGGCCAATAGCGAGTGAGATCCCGAGAACATGTCGGTCCTGGAAACGGGAACTTTCTTTTATAGTGTTTAACGCCCGCTTTTACCATGGAATCGCAGGCGGGAACAGGGACGGTGGGGTAACGGATGGGGTTGAATGGCTTCTAGTGGTTTTGGAAACCTTGTAGATGGCAATATGGATAGGGTTTCAAGGTAGGAACACATTGCAAAAAGAAGGGTGCTGAAAATCTGGGTTTAGGAAGCAGTTGCTACTTACAGTAAGGCAGTATTTCCATCCAAACCTGACAACTTGTTCGTTATGAATTATATGAACATATGCACCTCATGCTTAAGAACCCAATCGCAATATTTGGATTGAATTTCATAACTTGGAAATAACTTGACCGCGTGCGAAAACACTACATAGGTATGTTCAAAAATGTAGGAAGAGTGGGAAAATATCAGCACAGAACAAAGAAGAGCGTGCATTTAATACCCAAAATGCTTTCTCAAGTAACAAAGGGGCGAATTAAAAATATTGAATTCCATGAATTGCTCGTGTTGAAATACTTTTGTCGAGTAAGTAATTTTGATTTGAAAGTATTAAGTTTTATATTACCATAACTGTTCGTCTGCATATTAAATTATGTTGCTATTTGTAATTCGTTCAGCCTATTTACCATTTCCAATATTTATATCCTTAGTTTGTATTAAGGAACGTAAGTTGCTACTCCTTTTACAGATAACACTCCCGAAGCGCCCTAAGAACATTATCTACTATTTAATGCTAACTTTGGCGTAGTAAGCAGCAAACTACCGAGGTCAATGTGCTTTACTTGCTGACTGCAATATTTTCGTACATTTGTGGGTGTATAAAGGGCAGTTATTTTGCTGTCAAATAATAGCGCCCATCTCGATATATAAATGTTCTTCCATGTAAACTGATATAAAATGTACAACTGAAAATATTTTTAAATCACCTGTTTATGTTCAGCTCCAGAAAAAATAAGACATTGGTTTTCGTCCTCCGTGGTATAGGGATAACATGCTAGCCTCTAGTTCACAAGGTCGCGGATTCAAACCCAGCGGAGGGTGATGTGTTTTTTTTTTTTTCGGGCATAAAAATCCTTACCATGGCTTTCTTCGGAAGGGACGGTCCTGAAGAGTGACAAAGATGCCTCTGAGCAAAATTAGGCGGCCTTTAACGTTCAGTACAGAACGGGACGCTAAGAACCACAGCAGTTAAAGAGCGTCCATAAATAAAACTCAATTTCATTAAATTTAAAGATATTGCAATGAACATTTCGCTTTCCAATATAACAAGTCGGGTAGCCAAAGCATCAGGTAATTATGACAGACATTAAAGCGTGTTTAATATTTTCTACCGCTGAGAGAGATTGAACAAATCGGTCATAATGTTTTGGAATAAAACAGCCTTGTGGAACAACATTATGCTGAAAATGCTTGACAATTTTGGAAATATTCGCAATTACCAAGTGGATGCTCATACTACTATCACTTATAAGTATTTATTATTATTATTATTATTATTATCATCATCATCATATCTTAATGCACTTAGCCATGTTCATGGATCCTAGACTCGTATCATAATATCGATTGCGAGCATTTACTCAAGGAGAGGGGGGAGATGAATAAAAGAAACCCTGATCTTCATCACTAAGTATACCCACAGTTAGTTTTTTTTTAGAGATGATGCAGGTCGAAAACTACAGGTGACCTACATCCTCTACCTCCGTAGGCTGAGAACAAGGATAGTGAATACCACTGAGAAATGGCATCTGCAGATTTCAGGACTATAAGCAGCAGCTTCTCAAATGATGTAGTTCTATGACTAGTAACGTGGGATACCATAAAACTATATGTCCTCTTCCAGACCTCTCGGCAAGAGAGAATACATACGGGTTCCAGGAATTAAACCTGTGTCTCCCTCTATGGAGGTAGAACAGATACTACACCACCATAGCCACGGTTCTCAAGACATTCGTTTCTAGTGCTGCTGCAGATTTATAAGCTCTCTCTAGATGGCAGTGGTCCACGCTGTCCCCTACTGCTCCCGCCGAGCTGCATACTTGATTTTCAATGAATTCATTTCAATATGTTTTCGAATCCTCTAGTTTGTTCTTCATGCATACATTCATTCATTTGGAGAGTAGGTACCTATCGCGTCACAGGAAACTATGGAGAGAGAAGCAATAGAAGAAAGCTGCTACGCGAAGCTAAATGAATTACTGGATAAATTACACCAAGAATACATGGGATCCCTCGCTACGATTTTTCGTCTACGGATAGAAAATGAGTATCTTAGACAGATAATTGAAGCCAATCAACTCAATCCGACCATGGGTATGTAATCAATGTGATATTCATAGACAAGAGGTTTTGTTTCTAACGATGAATGAAAAAGTTGGTGAGTGAGCAAACAAAATGCTTTCTATGCATTTGATACAATTCTAAAATTACATACAGACTTGTTTTATCCGCGATTTTTTAGAATACTACATGTGTATTAATGTGTATTTAGCACGAATATAAATCTTTTATTTCACTCACCGTATCACCGTAGCCGAGTGGTTAGACCACTCGCCTCTCACCTGGACGGCTCGGGCTCGATTCCAAGCGACCGCATATGGGATTTATGGTAGACAAAGCGTCCCCCACCATAGCATTCCACCGTTGCTCCATCTTCATTCCATGTATCACCAGTGTCATCACCTGCCGTGCCATTTGTAGTAAAAGCGGGCGTTTAACACAATCAAAACAAAAATTTCACAAAGGAAAAGGTGCATTTATTTCAACTTAGAAAAATAAAACTTTAATTTAGCATTTGCGTTTTCATACCATACAATGTTTAGAATTTAAACGAAAAGGAGTTAGCAGTTATAACACTTAGAAGGTAGCAAGAAAGTGACTTATTTCTGAAAATTACAGCTTGGTAACGTCTCAGTCTAAAGAAAAACCTGTAGCTCACCTTCTAAACCTATTTAAACAATTGTGTTTGTTTAATGAGTACCTTGAATTTTGGAGTGGGGACATGTCCCTTACTTTGTAATTTAGGGGGCTAGGTCAGTGCCTTTGGATATACGTGTGTTGCTCTTATATTATATCCCTTCAGCATTCTATGGCTTGCAATTACGCCAAGCGCTGTAACGTTTTTTTTTTTTTTTTTTTTTTTTGTTTGTAATGAATAATCATATTCACAGTGACCTTCAAAGGTTCTGATTTATTTATTCTGTGAACAATAATGCTAATTTTGATTGTCAAAACAAATGGAAAGTTCCAACACTTGGCAGAGCTGGAAATTACCTACCTCTTAATCCTTAGTTTTTGAATCTAGGGGTTAAATAGTTGAAGGTTTCCGGTGCAACGGGGTCAGGGATGGGAGAATCTCTGAAAGTTGGATGGAAGTGCGGGAAGGAGCTGCTCCATAACATAACCGGACCCACTGAAGAAACAAATGAAATAAACTTCAAGAAACTACGGTCAGTTTGGTGGTCTTTGCCCATTGCTTCCCTCTAAGCCCGTTTCCGATGTCGTAATTTGTTATCAGAACATGAAAACTGCATAATCTGTAGTAGTAAAGGTAATGTCGCTTAAGTTGAGAAAACAGTGAAATTTACTGCAGCTGTCGACAAGTTCATTTCAGTTGGAAGGAAAACCTTAAATAACAACTTTCAGTCAGGAAAGATGTTACTGGCTGGATTTTAACTGAAGACTTCAGTTAATGAGTCCAGATCTTAACGACCTCGGTTATCCGTTTGGTAGAAATGAACAAAGATTCAACACATTTCGCCAGTAAAATAAGGGACATAACATACTTAGCATCATTTCTCCTCAAACCCCAAATTAATCAATCATTTATCTAATTTTTAGGCAAAAGAAAACATCTGTACTACACTTTGATTACTTTTAATTGTACTGAATATTTTATTAATACCCGACTTTATTGCTCAATCTTGGCCCCCTCCCCAAGATGTCCAACATGACGGCGCCTAGCATATATCTTAATTTGAAAATTTAAAATATATTAAAAATAGAGGTGTGTACAAAATACTTGAGTATTGGGAATTGCAGATTTAAAGAGGTAAGTCGTAGAAAAAATAGGTATGTTTAACGATATAACATAGAAGACGTCCGTTCTGCGTGCTTTCTATACTGTATTTCTTGAGCTTGATAGCATTGTTGGGGGATAAAGCATTTTAGGCCGCGCCGCGGCCGAGTGGTTAGACCACTCGCCTCTCACCTCTTGGGTTCGATCCCAAGCGAGATTTATGGTGGACAAAGCGGCGCAGGGTTCTCCGGTTTCCCCCACCATCGCATTCCACCGGTGCTCCATCTTCATTCCATGTATCACCAGTGTCATCGCCTGCGGTGCCACAAGTAATAAACGCGGGCGTTAAACACTAGAGGAAAAAAACTGTACTGCAAAAGTGCCTAAATGCATTTGGGGTCACTTGAAACATTTCAACGAGTCGCTTTGTAATAAAAAAAGTGTAAATCCAACAATGATAAACTTGTCTAGCAAGGCTGATAACAGTTCCTATTTTTCGCTACATCTGCGTAACAGAACAAATCAAAGGATGCGTATCCAGGAGCAACTCATCCATGTAACGAGTAAGTAATTTCCTACGATCAATAAAGCGATCCGTTTCAATAATATATTCGTAAATCAGTTACAATACAATTCCTTTGTATTGTTTGATTTCACTCGTGGACTTCGCGCGCACCTTTGTATGCAGCTCAGGAAGAGTGCACTATACTATTATCTGGCAGTACGTAAGATTCGCTCGAAGAAAGAGAAGGGGACCAGAAAATTCTGGTTTTCGATTCATGTGCTTGAGAGGTACCTCAATTCATTTCTTTCTCAGCAACTTTGTCATCCAATGCAGTGCAGAGTGTAACAGAATTGGCAATTATTGCTGATACGTGTGATTGCATGGCTGTACGTGTTTTACGGACACCATTCAATATTTTAAGCTACAGATGAAAAAATTAAAATGCGTTAAACACTAGACCCGACATTTGCACCAATCGTTAAGAATGGAAGGTAGAATTGCGAAACTATATTTTTCATATATGGAACTACTTAATATTCTAAATATCCTGGCACATACTAAATGCTTTATACTGCAGGGTATCTTTGTTTTCGGTCCAAACTATCACTCTGGTACCAATAGACTTGAATAATTTAGTAACATATTGAGGAAGACGCATCAATAAAGCAAAGAATATGTTACAACCGTAAACACTTCCAACGTTTTAAGAATATAAGGATAATAATGAAGCACAAAGCATTAAACATGAAAGCAATGTGTAAGTAGTCTTTGCATGCTTCATAGATATTACTGCTAACATTCATATATTACCCTTATGTGGTTAAGAGAAGTCGCAAAGTTCTTCCAAATAAGGGGCATTAGTTCTGTTAAAGTCAGATCTGCCCTGCTTTGAAAAATGTCTCAATTACTGATATTCCCGGCCAACATTCTGTAATTCCAAGCGACATTAGGCAGGGCAGGGCAGTGTGTGATGTTCACATACCCTCCAGAGGGTGTTCATGATAAGCACGCATCATGAAAACAAACAGATTTCTCCTTGTTTATCAGCAAACCTGTTCTAGCTTTCAGGTAAAGGGGCAATGGGTAGTTACCGAATCAAAAAAAACTACTTATGATTCGCACAGTTTCGAGGTGGCTCTTGGATGCAAACATGCATATTTTGCTCTAACCATGGATATCTTGCACTTGTTATCCTATTCGTTTTGTAATTATCTTGATAGTAAACTCTCATCAACTTATTATAAATAAAAAAATTCTGTTAAATGTACAAATGTTTCATTTAGTATTGCTTTAAAGACAATAAAATCCACTTCAAAATGGATTTAGGCTTGCTTAACTTTATCTAAAATCCTTTGATAGTATTCTTGCCTCTGTTGCCTTTAAAGTTCCCTGCCTCTGTCCTTAAGGTCAAGTTAATAATGTTAAATTGTCTCTAAAAGATTGCATTAGCGGCATATGTATACCACCTTGTTTTTCCAAATCATTAACTTTCATTCAATGTCGGTTATGATGAAATATGTTGGAAAAGTAATCAAATAACTAAAGTTACAGGTTCTTAAGCAAAGTTACATAAGACAAGGAATCCCTTATTGTTAGCTAACCACTGTGCAGCTTTTCAGATGTTTATGAAAACACTGCAAAACATGTGACTAGGAGTTTCCCAAACTACCTGCATTACTTTCAATATTGGCTTTGTTCCTGAGTGACTCCTATGCCATTCTGACTATGAGGTGTTTTGTTTATGTACCTTTATTATTGTTGAAAACTATATTTTTGTATAATTTAGGATCTGAGCAACAACATCCACAGCTTAGTTTGGTGTTGCTTTGCCATCCTGTATTTGAGATTGCAATTACAAGTAAAGTATCAAATTCTTGTGTAACCTACATCTAAATTCCTATGAGATACGTCTTGTGGGATAAAAAGACAAACAAAAATTTTGATGTCAGTTTCAACCACAAGTAAACACAAAGAAGCATGAATCTTGCAATAGAGCATAATGTGCAATTTAGATGAGCAACCCTGATTGAAGTGTGGAAGTCTTGCATGAATTACTCTCCTCTCTCGTTTACTATCAGGACCATCCATTTCAGTAAGTTAATATAAGTGTTACATTGTTATAGTATGAATGGCTGATGTACTGCTGTACTTCTAAGCTTACAGTAAAACCTGTCAGCTGTAATTTTTGCATACAGCAAATATGTAAAAATCACTTCTGTCATCAAATCTTTCATGGCAGGTTTCGGAATGTAGGATTGCAGCCCCTTATTAAATACACTGATCCAAGAGCTGCAGTTCAAGAAAGGTTAATACTCGCCAATGTTAGCATCATTACAGCTGCTGATGGAATATCCAATATATTTGATTTGGAGCTATATGGTTGCAGTAAATACACTGGTAGGACAAATAATAAGATAGACCAGCCATGAAGATAGGTCAGTAATTTGACTTAAGTGATCTGAGTTGTATATAAGCATTTCCAGGTAATGCCAACCATCTGGTATGCTAATATATATCATATTACAGCAGTTTAAAGTATAAACTCTAGCAAAATACTTTTCTCAACAGCATCTGAACTTATATATTTTCCCCCTTGCATATTCTAAAATATAGTCAATACAATAATCACAATGTGATTATCTCCCGCTCCAATAGGTGGCTTTACAGAAATCATTTTTTGAAATGTTTCACAGTTAAAAAATCTCTTTTATTGCATTGTGGTAAATATCACTATGATTCTGATATAGTTATTATGTAGCAGATTTCAAAATAATTCTTACTGATTTCAAGTGGAATTTTCTGTTGATTTTCTGCATAATATTGCCAGAAGCTGATATTCGGTTTAAAATCCTGCAATAAAAAGCTTTTGTAATTATTCACTGATAGTAGCAACTGGAAGACTAAGTAGGTATTCTTAAATAAATTTTGAATGGTTCTGAATTCCTGGTAATAGACAAGCAAGAAATACTTAAAAGATGGACGATATATCTAGAAGAGTAACAAGAAGGAAATCACCCAGATAACTTCAAATCTGAAGTATTAAAGGATGAAACATTATTTCCAATAAAGAAAAATATAGTTAGTACTTAGGGAAATGAAAGGGAAAGTAGCATGAGCCAAGGGAATCCCCATTGTGCTAGCTATATTTTTGGGCAATATAAGAAAATTGCAGAATGGTGAATGACAATGGATGTCATGGGATGACTAACACTGACTTTACCAAAATAGAGAATGTCAAAAGATCCTTTGATTTCAGATCTGTTAACCTGATATCATACTCAGCAAAGATTCTACTGAGAGCGCTGAATGTTTAAGGTGTAAGGTGAATTACAAGAACACTTCAATTTTAGGAAGAAAATGGGAAAAAGGCATGCAAATTTAATAAATTGGTACATACTATGAATCACTGAACTTATGTAAAGGATAAATAACAGCATATGACATTGTGGATCTGTAAAAATGCATTTGACAAAATAGTTAGAAATTAATTGATACAGGTTCTGTAAAAATTGCCATGGATCAAACAGAAAGAGGGTTTCTGAACATCTATCTGAACCAACTTATCAGTCATAGGTAAAGAAATATCAGATGAAACAGGAAGAAGCATGTCACTGGGATCCCATCCATCAATCAGATTATTTAATATCCAGACAATTTGGTAAAGAACAGCTTTCAGAATTAGGGAAGAGTGGTAGAATAAGAGAAATGATATGCATAAGATTTCTTAGCATGAGACTTTACTATAAACAAAGTCAAATGGCAATGTGAAAGGTATGGAAAGACAACAAATACCAGAAATACACACTCGATTGTTTGAATGGAAGCTTCATGTGGAAAATAATGAGCATATAATGAAATGAACAGAAAAGAAACGGTACATATGTGGTTTTAAACACAGTGAATGAAGGAACAACAATTCTGAAACTAATTAGAAAAAACACAATAAAGAAACTGGTTACAGAGTTGGATTAAAAGAAACTGCTGAATATTGAATGGGTAAAAAGAGAGAGAGATAATTGGCAACAGTAGGACAAAGAGTTCATATGCAAAGAGAAAGATGGGACTTTGCATGAAGAAACTGTCCCTGAATACAGAGCTAGGGCTGATGGAGCAATATATTTTTATGTTTACATGTGCCCAGAACAAAAAACACAGTTTCAATTTTGGTTGTCTATAGAATCAGCTAATAAATGACAAAAATGTGTAACTCTTTGGATAAACAATTTTAAATGTTAGTTTTTGTTCAGTGAAATGGTGGTGAAAGTGTACTTTTATTGTGTTTTTCTCAGTCCCAATACAGCAGTCCATTATTCACGTCATTGTAGCAATAAATGTAAAAGTATAACACAGTCTGCACTCTCAGAACTATGACTTAACATTCTGCATTAGATACTAGTAATTTTAATAAGAGCTGTAGCTTTCCTGGTGTTGTAAATCTTTGAAGTTCTCTCAGGCTTCCAGCCAGGTGGGCAACTGGAAGAACAATAGCCACCAGGATCAAAGAACATGAAGCAAACATACATCTGATGCAACCCGAAAAATCAGGTCTGGCAGAATACTGTTTTGAAAACGACCGCAGGTTTGACTTTGAAGCACCACAATTATTGCCAAGGAGACTGAATATTGGCCACATAGGGTAAAAGAAGCACTGGCTATCACCTCAGAAAGATGCAATCTCAACAGAGATTCAGGATTAAAATTGAGCAATTCATGGAAACCAGCCTTAAACCTGCAAAAAAAAAAGTCAGCAGAGAAACAAAAATCAGACCCCTAGAAGAGTCTTCTGAATCGCAATGTTTTCTTTCACATCCATGCTCCATTCCAACTCACTGGCCACGCCTCGGCGCACTGATTGGCCTGCATGGAACCCACGAACATATCTATATAAGAAGACCACATCAGTCCAATTCATTCAGTAACCCTGAAGACGGGAACAATGTATGCTCCCGAAACATTGGTGCCTCATCCTAACACACCTGGCTGGAAGCCTGAGAGAACTTCGAAGAACTAGAAACTTATTACTGTCTTTTGCCTTCTCTATAGCATCTGTCTTACCTCTATAATCTCCAAATGTTTTACAAGAGAAAAGCTAGCAACATTTACATTATTCTGTGTCCTGGATCAGCCTCCAAAGTATTTTGATATCTGGAAAATTTTACCACCTTAGTTTAGGCTTTGAAATTACAATGAATTGTTCTGAAAATATTTAAAATGGGTTATGTGCTTTATAATGAGACCAATTTTTGGGGTTTTCTTGTAACATATTTTAAAAAATTTCAAAAAGGAATTTCAATAAGCTTATATTCTAAAACTAGGAATTTGATTTATAAATAATGGAATGCAACATCAGATATTGGACAGGTAATAATAATTGAAACAAGATTATTTTCTCCACATGTTTCCTTATTTCAACATCAGATATTGG
This sequence comes from Hymenopus coronatus, assembly GCA_030762935.1. NCBI lineage: Eukaryota > Metazoa > Arthropoda > Insecta > Mantodea > Hymenopodidae > Hymenopus > Hymenopus coronatus. The sequence continues at coordinate 62,949,575 of CM060900.1, forward strand.
ACAGGTAATAATAATTGAAACAAGATTATTTTCTCCACATGTTTCCTTATTTCATATGAATAAGGGTAAAGAGTCAACTACTGTAAGCAGAACCTCATTTCATAAATAAAAAACAGTATGCCTCAGTAAAACTGCCCGATGGTTTGTGGGTCTGGTGCGATAACCCAGCGTCATGTGCCTTGAGCATTCTGTATAACTTGTGCATTTCAGCAGATTTCTAGCTCCTTTTGCTACAAGTCAGACACACTCAGTGTGATATTAGACCTTTGAGTGAATGTGTGTATTTACACACGTTTAGACTACAGTATGGTTGATTATTCACAAAATGGGCTTGTGCACACGTCAAAATCCTTTTTAGGAAATAACTTTAGTGGAAAAACTAGGCAAAAATTCAGAATAAATTTCCTGACGGACTATTTACGTATGGATCTCTCTCTCTCCTCCCCCCTCTCAAACTTATTTATTTTAATCTTAGATTTTTCCATTTGTATCCTGCCTTTAATTACTATTGTCCTCAAAATATACAATATTTTTAATCAATGGATAGGTTTAACAAAATAGTTTCTGTGAACACAAGTTAAGTCCTTTAGTGTAGAAGACTGATTCCTGTGAATGATAATTTCATGAAATGGTATGAAATATGTAAAATACAAGATGATAACCAGCCCTTCCAGCATCTTTTCTGATGCGGGTTAGTAATGCAAACTGTTATTTAATCTCTTGTATGCAATTTTTGCTGATCACTCGTGGCATGTGAGACCAGGAATTGTTGCACCAAATCCACAGACTAGCAGATAACAGGATATCCCGCCAATGTACACAGAGAAGCACTGTAGAATCTACTCTCTTGCTCTGAAGAGCTTTCTTAAAAACAGTTATTTCAGTAGGTTCTTCAAGGTTATAAAGAAAAGGCATTTTATTGTTTTTACATACTTAAGCGCATATATTTATATTTTGAAATATAATTGAATGCATGCTCACAAAAATGGGCTTAAAAAAACTAATTAATGTTCTGATCTACTGCAGAAACTGCAATACACTATAAGTTCAGATAACCTTAAATAAATTTTAAATGTGTGTGTAAGATACTCCGGTTTTATTTTTATGACAGTTTATTGAAGACATTCCTTTTTGTTATAGAAAACATTACATTCCTTGGCACATTAAGGCATGATGCCACACAGATCATGCAACCATTTCAGATGGTTATTGTGCCTTATGGACAATTTGTTTTATTGGCATCTGCATAGATTGACTTTTCTTTATTCTGATAAAATGAAGGTTTGTTAGCACCATTTATTTGATTCCCTTACTAATTTTTCATAATTATTATCATCATCATCAATGATGTGACAGTACCCCTAAATAAAAAGGGAATTTAATCAGTGATAGTAAACCTTCACTCTTACTTCTAGATTATATGTGATGTCACTTCATTTCCATATATATAATTTTCATCATTGTGTTAATACTGCCACTGGTCGTAGTCGTCATCATCATCATCCTCATCATTATTTTCCTGTCACTGTATCCAACACTACTGGTACCCACAAAGGAACCAAAGCTAATATCTTGATTAGGTGGGGGAATCCTGATTCATGAAATTAATTGCCTACCAGGTTCAATAATGGGTATGTGTGATATCTCCTTTCTTCTGTTTCCTTTCCCCATAATGCATAAGCCAATGACACACCATCATAGCATCATCTTATTCTGGTCTAGCCCAAGAGAGTTGGAATTTCCTTCAGAAGGAACAATCAGCATGTTCATTACTATCCTTATCCTCTAACAAATAAGCTCACTTCCAAAGCTCAACCATTCCAAAGATTTCAGTCATTTTAGCTAAAAAGAAGTAAATGACATTTACATTAAGCCAACAGGCACTGAGACTATCAGTGGTCACTTAATTGTGCATTGCCCTCTTACAAGATTACTTCTGTAAGATGGGTAGAGCTAATGTAAACATTTGCTACCTCCGTAATCCACAGAGAAAGAAACAGCAATACATATACTCTATAATTGCAAACATATTGCAAAGATTAGATTAAAACATCTTGAGTGTAACACCAGAAGAAAACAATAAATTTTATTAGAACTAAGAAATGAAAATGGAACACTGATATATAATTATATATTACTTAGGGGTTTTAACAACATAATTGGATATTAATGAAAACATGTGAATCCTAGACAGCATACTACATGTTATCAGTGTAGCCATTGCTACATTGACAAAGCTTCTACCACTATCAACTTCAATATCATCCAAAAAAACAAAAAATGTTTACAGACCTTAATCGTAATATTTATAAAACAGAGTTGGCTTAGAACACTGTTCCATAATTACAGCGTGAAAGTAAGCACAGTATGTAGCTCTCAAAGCAAATTCACTGAAGAATACACAGAATCCTTAATATTACAGGTGCCCAGTTTTCTAAATTTCCTCAGGGACAGTAACAGTAATGCTATAACTGCCACATTAAACAATGCAAGATGAGGTGATGGGGACAAAAAGAATGGATAATTAAACTAAAACAATTAGTCAAACTTTACACTCTTAAGCTTTGTTAATTACTTCCTAGAACATGTCCCCCAGGATGTTTCCCACATCTTCATCTAGAGTCAACTGAACCCGGTGAGAGACTGGGATTGCAAGCCTTGTCCTCCGATTGTGATGGTTTGATTAACCAATAGTTATGATTTTCTTCCGCATTTACTTTCAAGTTGATTAATCGCTTTTCATACTACTTCATATAGATTTTTTCTCAGGTTCTCAATTGAATCTAGTGCCACATGTTTTTAACAAGCATATTCCTTTAATGTCATGGTGATTTTTCTAAAAATCATAGGCAAAAGATATAAAATATTAGTAACATTAAATGTTTTAATAGTTTAAAAATAAATTACTTACCAGCCAAAATTAAGTCTTACAGCAGGGACTTGTCTATTTCCTTATGCAAATTTCTGAAATGCTCTTTAAACCTGGTGCCTATTTTCTGCTTTGTCATTCCTATATAAATCTTGTTGCATTGTTTATAGTTAATGCAGTAAGTGTACCTAATTTTTCTTTGGCCAGCATTTTGTCTACTGTATTGGAGTTGAGCAGATTTTCTAGGCTAAATTTGTTTTGTGGAGCCAAACTAATGTCATGATCTTTAAAAACATTTTGATGTTCCCTTGTGGCACAATGTTTTAGGGATGATGTGTGAATTTCTTAAAAATTGGTTGTTTTTCTATTGATGAAACTGTGTTGATTTGCTGCTGAAATTTCTTGAACTTGACCTTTTTAATCTTTAATCCACCAAATGTTTCCCAAAACCATTGTGCTGCACTGTTTTAAAAATCTCCTTATATTCCTTTTCGTACTCTGCTGCAGTTAGGGCCATGTTAACTAATCAATATGTTAAGCTATTAAATATTGCCTGTTTGTGTTTCTTGATTTGTAACCATCTGCTTTAATATAGTTGTCACAGCGAGTGTCTTTTCGGTAAATACCAAATTCTAGTGTGTGTCCATTTCTCATAAGTTTCAGATCCAAGACGGGAAAAAGGAATGGAAAAAGAAACAGATGGAGTTCTCACTTTCTTGGATCTAAAACTTATGAGTAATGGACACACACTAATATTTGGTATCTACCGAGACATTCGGACACTTAAAGCAGATAGTTACAATCCAAGACAACACAAAAAGGCAATATTTAATAGCTTAACATATAAATTGGTTAACCTATCACTAACTGAAGCCAAATACAAAAAAGAATATGAGCAGATTTTCAAAACAGCACAGCACAATCGTTTTGGCAAACATTTGGTGGATAAAAAGATTCAATTTTTAAGAAGTTTACATATCATCTCAGTGTCACATGGATATTTCAAAACATCTTTAAGGATCACATTAGTTTGGCTTTACAAAATAAATTTAGCATAATAAATCTGCTCAACTCCAACAAAATAGACAAAAAGCTGGTTCGAGATAAATCACATTAACTGTGAACAATGCCACAAGATTTGCTTAGGAATGAACAAAGACGAAAATAGGCACCAGATTAAAAGAGCACATGTTTGTTACAAAATGTATGTTACCACATTCAGCTGAAAATCTGGGGTGAATCTATACGAAGTATGAAAAGCAATCAATGAACTTTGAAGTAAATATGGAAGAAAATCCTAACTATAGGTGCAGCAAACTACCACCCAAGAAGGACGTAACTTTTAAATTTCACTGTTTCCCCATTGCAATCAATGTATTGCGCGCAACCTCGCACGCCTTCTGCCCTCCAAGAAAATCTTCTATTTCCAATACGCATAGCTCTTTGCGCGGCCAGAGGTGTGGGGGCTTGAGTGTGACAGAGAACCATGCTACACTGAGTGTGTGCAACAGAGAATATTCCACGCAGCTTGGCTTAGCATATCAGCAATACCCCCTCGGAGCCTTATTCCCTGAGGACTGTCATTGCTGTGGGAAACAGTAGGCAAGAAAATTTTCATGAAAAATACCCCATGCAAAATTAAAATTTGCATGATTTTTTTTAAATTTATTTTTATTTTCTCAAAAAATTATTCTAATAATTTTTAACTAAAATATATATTTCAGACAATTACATGAGAAATAAAAACATCTTGAATTTTCTAGTAATAGCCTGAAAAAGTCTCTGCGTTCAGAAGAAATTCTGTCTAATTTTGTTTAATGTATAAACCAAAAGACAAAATTTACTACACAGAAAGTTTCAATCTCTTTAAAATACAAAATTTATTTCAAATAACCTTTCTGTAACATCAGCCATTTCAGAGATGTCAGTAGTATTGTTTTGAATATTTCAGAACAGAAGATTTTTTAAAATGCTATCACCATTGTATGACTCATGAAGTCATACAAAGAATACGGAATTTCAAGGCCAGCATTTAGCAATCTGCTTGTTAACTTTTCACTATTTGTACAAGTAAAAACAATTCAAGTTACCAATGATAAGAGCACCCTTTATTCTATTAATGAAACCAAAAAATATAGTTCATATGAATACTGGGTTCTGGGTAGTAAAATTTTCTCTAACTGCAGAAATTCATTTGAGTTTTCAGCAGTCATCTCTTGTTCTGCTGTCTATCAGCACAGTAGAAATGAATGTTTCAGAACTGTTTGTTTCTCTCATATAATTCAATAATTTATACAAAGAATGAGCTCATCATACAATGTATACACAGAAATGCTGAGATGTTTTTCATTTCCCATAATTTCTATTAACTAGTTTCTATTTTAAGTATCCCTTTTTTAATAGCTCAGGTCTGTAGAGACAGTGAGTGCTAAAAGAAACCCAATATGCATCTTATGAAGATAAGCGAAAATTTCAGGAAAATATTTATCAAAAAGTCACCTCTAAGAAGATATAAACTTGGGTTAAAAGACATACACTTAACCCATACAGAGTGACCAGCTATTGAACATGAAAATAAGGGAGACTGTATCATGGCAAATTTTAGTGAAATTTTGGGACATAAATCCTATATTAATTCAATAAATGGATCATATTTAAAATATAAATGTATTTATTTAAATTTTAATACAATTTGAAATATTCATACTTATTTGTTGATGACAATAATTAATACAGTTACAATTAGAATGCCTATTTATTGAACTTTCATATAATAACAGATACAGCAACAGTTTTGACTTTCTCAGATATTGTCTGCCGCTACCATAGAATAGTGCAGATGTAACCATACAACATTTTTGAAAGTACTTTTGAAGGTTTACTTACCAACTTTATGAAAGGAGATGCTAAAACTGGCCATTGTCATTGTCCTTACATTTTTGGCGCCTCTTTAGGAAATTATTTATCAGTCACCATAGTTCACATTGAGAAATGCTGGCAATTTTCTGGCAGGTATTTTGTTTTAATTTTTCCAGGGTGTGTGGATTTCTTTTATTACTTTATGTTTTAATTTACCCCAAAAATAGTAATCGCAGGAGATTAGGTTGGGGGACCCAAGGGGCCACAAATCTTTTCTCATATTTTACCCTCCAACACACTTTCAATTGATCTCATCAAAATATTAGCCATACTGTTGCAGAGTCTTGTTTGAAAAAAAGCAAAATCACGCACTGTCAATTCTCTAAAAAAGGGAGCAAAATTGTGTTCATGACTGTATGGAAATCAATTGCTAAGATGAAAAATTTGCACCATATAACTCTTTCTCCGTTCATAGCACAGCACACACTAATTTTTTCAGCTAGACGGGTACTTCATGAACAATATTAGGTTTGTTACATCTCTAATGATGATTATTTTGCGTACACACATATCCATGAAGGTAGAACCAGCCTTGTCCATGAAAAATATTAAATATGAGTCAATTTTGTCGCTAAGAACTTTGAGAGTCCATTCACAAAATATGTGCCCAATTACAGGATCACCTTGTTGAAGGGCACACCAGCTATTTTAAACAGTTTTAACTTCAGCAATTTAGTAGCTATTTGCAGAGCCATAAAAAATGTCTCCTGTTGTGAAAGATGTGTAAGGGGAAAGTCTCCAAACGATGACCGATGTCATCTAATGTTTGAACCCTATGCTGTCTTTTAGGTTTCTTAACCCAAATACTTCTAGTGGCCTCAAGTTTATTGTAAAGTTTATGGGTTGTTGTATGGCCTGGAACTTTTATATCTGGAAATCTTTCTGCAAATTGTACATTCACTTGATGAGATGATTAATATATAAAATCATAAACACAAACTGTGCAGCAGAATACATATACTGAGTCATAAATATATTGTGACTAAGTATAGGACAAAATAATAAATAACTCATAACAACTGAACTACAATATCACTGTCAACTCAATACTCAACTTCCAGAGCAGAACAAAACTGCACCAGAAGTGTGACCTTGTTTGAAGCAGTGCAGAATCATGGATCCACCTGCCCAGTGGAGAAACAGTGTGCAGCTCATTTTCTCTTCTGGTAGTAAAATATGGCCTTTACAGAGAAAATTTACTGACTATCAACAGTAAATAAAATGGAAAAAGTATTAAAATTGCTGAATTTAAGAACCTTACAATAATCTTCCTTTTTGAGTGGTTTTCTACTGCCTTTATCCAGGACACCATATTTTTTTACAAGTTGGTGGTAGAACCATCAGTACTAAAGCTGTATACAGTGCTACAGAATTCAACTGACAAACTTTTAGAATAGGCTGCATATGACAGAATATACTGCAAAGTTCAATATACGTGACAAATATATGCACAAGTATGACAGCTTATTAGTGAACAGTGTAGGTTTGCAATGAGTTCCAATTGGAAGGTCATAATGACAGATTCTATGCCTGTGTATAAAGATTCGGCCTTCCTTGTTGACAAATATTTTCTCTAGATGGGGGCTTATGTTCAGCTGAAATGGAGTAAATAAATAAACACATAAATGAGTTTAACCAACAAAGAAAAAACCAAAATGTAGTAAACATGTTCAATGCAGTTAAAATCTTTGCTGTGCAGTTGGAACTGTGGAAGGGACAATTACACGAAGGGCAGCTATTTGCAATCCCTTCAAAATACAAATGAGACAAGAAATTTAATAAGTAGGGCTAGGATTTTTATAACAGGGCATATATATTTCGGTAGGACTGACATTCTCCTTAATAACATAAGCTTATTATGAAACAGTGAAATGAATTTAAGTAATTTGTTACATCATGTTTATGCATATATGGTCATTTCTCTCTGATAGAGCACATTTTACTAGTAAATCGTCATATTCATCATATTTTCACTCTTTCAAGAAGTAAAGAACTTTCTCATGCAATTTCTTTCTTCTGTGCTGCATTTCTCAGAAATGTGCATCACATTTTGTTTCCTGGAAAATGGCAAGTATCTACCTTCCTCCCCTATTTCATTTGAATTCACACTATGGACTTAACCCTTATGCATCAGCGAGTTTGTGTAGCCTATTGTTACTCTATGAGAGGCAGACTATTAGTCATTCTGGACCCTGGAGTCCAAACAAGTGTCTCATTGTTGTGTTACTCAGTCTTGTTGAAGTCTTGAGTGTGTGCAGTATAGTTCTGAAAAATGCCTGAAGTGAAGCAAAATGTTCAAGTAAAACTAAAAAAGTTTGAATTGCAACATGGTGAGAAAGTATTTTTGAGTAAGGGTAAAATAGAGAGTTGTACACCATATGACGTAAGAGTAACTGCAGAGAAGTCATTTAATGTTCAGCAGTATATGGTAAAAGATAAACACAAACATGGAGTACAACAGATTGAAAATGAAAAAAGCACTACAGCAAATGCTCCTAGGGCAGTCCTGCCAACCTTTTCACCATTCTGCAAAGCACTTTGCACAGCTTTTCTTTGTGCTGACATTCATATAATTCAACATTTTGGCATTCTTAGAAAAATACACAAGCAAATCTCTTCTTGATTCTTCCACATTAGGAAAGAGTTATGCCAGCCAAAGCTAAAAAAGAAACAAAACACAAAACAATACAATGAATGAGACAACAGGTTGTAAATAAAAAAACTTGGGTATCAATTGATGAAACCAGACTATATGGGAAGTTATATTGCAAATGTCATTGTGAGAACTATGGAGAAGATGGTCTAGGTCAGGCATCCCCAAGTCGATTCAAGGTCGCTTGAGGGTGTGTGGGGCTAACATTACACTCACTGCGGGCTGCACAGCATATCCATGCAGTGGTGGTGTAACGCTAACTATTAGTACTGTGGTGTCCTACTTACAGTGACTGGTACATCCGGGTTGGGAAGACGGTCGTCCACACCTGTGATGTTTCAAGCAGAATGGGAAGAAAATGGCACAACAAAATGTTTGGCGTATTAGAAACTTCTAAACAAAATAACTAAACATAATTTGCAATGGCATTACTCGCTATATCACGCACACAATTATGATAAATACAAAGACACTGGACGCAGATGAGTTGTTGCAGATCTGAAGCGTAAAATGAACAAGGAAGATGTAAATACTCATGCTAATTTTGTTAAGAGTGAGTAACAAAAATAGCATCACATATTGCCAGGAACATGTGACCCTTCTGTGAAGGTGAGAATGTAAAACAATAATTGATGCAGCTGAAAACTTGAGCCCAGAGTATGTAAACGATTATCAATTGGTCAGTTTATCCGCCTCCATGATAACATGTCGTGTGGAGGACCCTGCAGACGATATTCAGAGTCAGTTGTCTGAGATAACTACAACATTCATTGCGCTTTCTCTTGCAATAAATGAGAGCAATGATATAACCGACACTGCACATCTTTTCATCTACATCAGTGTGTAGAAACCTTGGACATTTGATGAATATAGAACATACTGCGACAATTGCGTGAAGAATAGATTCCAGGACATTACACCACTTGAGAAACAATTTAAGTCATTTGCAACACCAATTTCAGTGGGTATCCTCGATAGTCCTGTTGAACTGTAGTTGGAAGTAATAGATATCCAAAATGATATCGAGATAAAAGATAAATATCAAAATAGAAAAAATATAAACCATTTCTACACCTCTGTAGGACGTGAAAAATTTCCTAAACTCACAATATGACATGTTCGGGACAACCTATGTTTACGAATCACTGTTTTCCTCAAAACATTATGAACACTTAAAAACATGTTTGCGATTGGGTAGCTCGAAAACATAGTCCCACGTATTGAACAGCTGGTTGAAAACAGACAACTGCAAACATCATAGCAATTGTCTGATGCTTAAGAAAGAGTAGTTTTCATAGAAACATTTATTTGAAGAATATTATGTTTATTTGTATTGTTTACTTTATTGAATTGCATAGTACCAACAAGAAAGAAGATCTTTGTCATATTACATTATTTATTTAGTTTATTAGTTTTATACAAGTGTTTGTATTTTGTTAATTAAATTTTCTGCCAATTAGATTTTATTTTGTATTATATTAGTTATCAGTACTGTATAAAATACTGCTATCATTATTATGTAATTGACAGTGAAAGTGTAAGTTAATTTACACAATTGTAGTTCCGCTACTGCAGCACCTCCATTTCTTGCCTGCAACCGGACAGTCAGGGCTTGAGGGCTTTTACTGCCGCCCGAGCGTGCGGTCTGTTGGGGATGCCTGGTCTAGGCAACAAGTTTCTAAAAAATGTGAACATCTAGAAAAAAGACATTTTTCCACCATTAGTAAGTTGTTTGACTGACTTAAGGTTGTCATATGGTCTGAAGGCGTTAAGCATGACAAACGTACTACTCTTTAAAATGGATGCTGCACCTTATATGGTCAAAGCTGCCAATTCTCTAAAAACATTGTGTAGTAAAATGATGCATGTGAATCGTTTAGCTCACGCCTTGCACCAAGTTGCAGAAGAGATTCGTAGTAAATTCAGTGACGTAGACAAATTTATTGGGTGTGTCAAAAAAGTATTTTTGAAAGTCCCTTCATATCTTGCAACATTTATGAACCTCAGACATTTCCTTGCCACCATCTCCCATTTTGACAAGATGGGGGTGCTGTATTGATGTCTGTAACTATTATTGTTAGAACTTCAACGTTGTGAAAAGTATCATTGATTAATTCAATAGTAGTGAAGCTACTTCAATTGGACTAGCCTAAGAATTAATGTCTAATGGTGAAATTTAAAACACACTTCCATGTATAAAATCAAATTTTGGATTTATTCCTGCTGCCATAACAACTTTGGGGCAAACAGAAGTGCCACTAGTGAAGCAGATAGAACAATTGAAAAAAAAATTGTGAATAAATGAGGTGTCAAAGAAAATGGAAGAGGTATTAGGAAAAAACAAAAGGTATCATACACTGTGTTCCATTTCAATGATTTTGTTGGGTGTAAAATTCTCTTTTACACATTCAGATTTAGACTGAAATGATACTGTTCATTTTAAACATATTCCTCTTATGTCAGCTGAAATAGAAGTTTTTCAATGACTTTTGAAAATTTTTTTATTTGAAAATTTGCACAAAGTATTCATTCAGTATTGTAACTAGAGCTCATAAATTAAGTAAGAATGAGGATGTAAAAAGCACATAGGCTAACAATGTTCCAATAATTTTAATAAAAGACATATTACAATGTCCAATTTTCATAGTTTAGCTTGCTTCTGATGGGCATTTTATTCTCAAATAAATAGTTCATGATCAAAACTGACTAATTTATTTTACAAGAGAAATTTTACCTCATTTTAATACTATTAGGTCATATTTATTAAGTTATTATGCATATTTTTGTAAATGTTTGTCATAACAACATATTTTTTGTGCATATTATGGTGATTTTTAGGTGATAAAAATCCTAGCCCTTAATAAGTATATAACTGTATTAGCAAATCCAAAGAGTAATTGCTTTGCCAGGAAATGGAAATATTTTTTTACTTTTTGTAAACACTATGCATGTCAAACCTGCAAGGTTAAGGATATGGAGCTACAATCTGTGAAAAAGATAGTTATTTTTATATATTGGCTAAACACATTGCTGATTTATCAGTTATCAGTTAAAAAAACATATGCAATTAAGATTCTTTGTAGCTAAAATGTTGGCTGTGTTTACTTCTACATATGTGTAAGTGACTGTTTTCACAAATAAATTATCAAAAGTTAAAATACAGATTTTGTTTAATTGATAAACATCTATTGGCAGAGCTGAAAATAGCTCTATCGGAGATAACCCAGATTTTAAGCAAATAGTTTCAAATATAGAACAATATAATTAAAAATATAACGTTTGTATTATTTTACTATAATCTCAACTGCATACAAAAGAAATAAGTATTATTTATCAAAGAATCAGCAATCTCCATTGCACTTATAGTCTTTTTTTTTTCTTTTTTTCAATATTACTTATTTTGGATCACTTTAGCAGCATAGTCATATTGCAACCTTTCAAATTGTACATAAAATAGTTATTTACATAATGGTAAAATACAAAATAGTTACATTTATATTTCACAATAAATCAAAAAGTTTATATTTTCTTATAAATATTATAGTCTTTTTAATTGTGTGATGGTAGTGTAGAGCAAGCACTTGGTAAGTCAGTGAAGCTAGCCCGAAGTCTCTGTTTGGTATATTTTGGACACTGCAGCAGGATGTGTTGTACAGTAAGTGGTGTGTTGCAGGTCTCACATTTTGATGCTGGCTCTTTATTAATGATGAAGGAATGTGTTAGTTGGCAGAGACCAATTCCAAGGCGGGTAACTACTGTTTGCTCACGACATTCTAATTTTCAGAGAGGTTCAAAGTAATTGATAGATCCAGCACAAGCATCAAGCAGTTTCCTGTGGGATGTTGACCATGTCGTCTTCCATTTTTCTATAAATAGTTGTTTGGTGTATCTGATGATATCTTGAAGTGAAGAAGTTATTCTGTGGTCACTGATAGGATGTCGGGTGGCTTCTTTTACAGCTTTATCAGCGTTTTTATTTCCATCAATATTTGTATATTGGCGGTTACTTGTTTTCCAAATTGCTGAATGATAGAATATAGCTGAAGTATGTCACTTATTAAACGATGCGTAGGACTTAGATTCTGAGTAACAAGAGTTGTGCTTAGTGAATCATGTAAATTACATATTCTGTCTGATTGGCAGTTTGAATGATGTACTGCAGTTCTTCCTTAACTGCGAAAGCTTCACAGGAGAAAATGGAAAAATATTTTTATAGTGTGTAGAACATGGTGTGGGTAGAATATATAACTGCACAGCCACAGCATGTGATCCAAGATTTCCATAGCATCTCATTGCGTTGTACATTTGTTTGTAGATGAAATTAGGTGTTTTAGTTTTTGTGTAACAATGAAGTTGAATGTTGATTGTTGGACACAAAAGGTGCTAGGGGGCATGTTCGTTTCATGAAGTTGGGGATGAATATTTGGCATTTTAAAACCTACTTCTTTGCTGCACTCAATAATTCTGGAATGGAAGGGATATATGTGATGTTGTTAAGGATATCTCAATGATGAGCTAATTGGGAAGATGTAGCTATGTGCGCATTAGATGGAACTGAAGTTATCTTCATTGCATAGGAGAGACTTAAAATCTTTCTGTGGATGGAGAGAGGTTCTTCATTTGCTTCTATTTGGAGACTTGCCACTGGACTATAATCAGTAAGAAATTTCCTTGTGATTGACACTTGTGGGGTATGTCGTCTGCTGGTAGGGGCTCGTCAGGTTGCTGACCAATCATAGTGTAAGAATACATAACCGCCAGAGACGTGACATCATCGGCATTGCAACACCTACGTGGTTCAGTGGAAATTTACGCATGCATTCCCATGCATGAGTGATCAATTGTTTGCAATCTGATTGTTTGATTGCATTCTGTGAAAAGTTTGGTTGTGTTACACATAGTGATCGTAAGGATTTACATTTATAATCTTTACTACTTTTTATATATCACAGACATTGCTCTTGTTCTCATCCTAGAACTATCACGAGTGACAACCCAATGTGGAAAGGAATAGATGAAGTAACTGGTGAGAAATGGTCGAAAATAGTTCAACATATGAGAGGTATGCATGGAGAGAAGGAGGTATTTTAGAGGAAGCAGTGGAATGTTTGTCGATACAGACAGACGAGTAGATAGGGCAACAGCGCACCCAGGCAGCCACATGTCAGCAGAATGTCAATCACAAGGTAATTTCTCACCGATAATAGTAATACAGGCATCAAGAACCAGCCTTAGGGCAGTGGACTGTATTTTGTCAATCATCTTGAAAGTTTTAGGGGATGCAGAGGTATAAATTGCCACTCCATATTCTAGCTTGGATCTAAAAATAGCCTTGTAAGCATTTACCAAAACAGTGAAATAAGCGCCCCAATCCTTTGCTGCCAGGATAATATATTTAGGCATCTTATGCAATAATTTTTTTAACTTTTACAGGTGTGGCATCCATGAAAGTTTACTGTCAAATACTGGTCAAGAATTTTGATAGTTTTTTACGTTCTCAAATTTGTTCTGATTTAAGAACAAACCTAATTCTGTCACTGGGATCCTTTTCCTGGAGAAAGAGCTGTTTGGAGTAATACTTTTGTAGAGGTTAAATTTTTACCTTTACAAAATTTTGTTAGATCATCAGCATATAGGCAAGAGTTTAAGGTGCACTTAGATAATTAGTAACATTATTAATGGCAACAAGGAATAAAGTTACACTTAGTGCCGATCTTTGGAGGATTCCATTCTTCATCCTAGTTTGTTTAGTAATTGCACCATTAACCTTCACTCTAATGCTACAATTCTGTAGAAAATTGTATACGAAATGGATCATATTTCCTCTAATGTTGGAATCTAGAAGCATATGTAGTATGTGACGTTTCGATGCTGTGTCATAAGCTTTTTCAATATCCAGGCTGATTAAAGATAAATGCTGTGATGATGTAAATGTATTGGCTATTTCTGTTTCAGGGTAACTAATGAATCAAGAGTTGAGTGATGATTTTGAAAGCCATTTTGAGCATAAGTAAAAAATTGTATCTTCTCTAGGAACCATTTAAGCCTTTTGTTGACAATCTTCTTACACATTGAGCAGGTCAAGAAGTTGGGCAAAAATTTTGAGGAAGTGACTGGTCCTTGTTCGGTTTCGGAATTGGGACTACAATGGCTTGACGCCATTGATTAGGGAAAACTTTCATAGGCCAAATAAAATTATAGAGCTCATTTAGGTAAATTAGTTCATCTCGTGGAGATTGTTTTATAAAATTATACAGTATATTGTCAAGTCCAGGTGCACATGAGGAACATGTTTTTAACACTTCCAGGATTTTGTTCATTGTAGTATTCTTCGTAGTTGTCAGTAAGTTTTGTGACGTCAGTATTTGGAGTTAATGGTAGGTGAAACGTTTCTTCATTAGTAGAGCAGTTTGAAATATTTGCAAAAGTATTTGCAAATGTGGCTGCTATGTCTTCAGAGGTGGTTATGATCGTGTTTTCATTCTCTTTTTGTAGGCAGTTATTTGGTTTGGTCTAAATGAACCATTAATTTTCTTAATTCTGTTCCAGACAGGGGTATTTTGGTTTAGAGAGGAAAAAAAGGAAGACCAGCTCTGCCGTTTACTCTCTTTGATGATTTTGCGAGCTTCAGAGCAAGACTTTTTAAAATTAATTTTGTTTTCCAAAGATGGATTTCTTTTGCATTGACAAAATGCCCTATTTTTCTTTCTGATAACATCTTTGCATAGTTCATTTCAACAGTTTATTGGGTGGAATATTTGCTTTTGGTATGCTTAGGTCTGCTGATGAGATAGTATGACCTGTTATTTCAGTGATCATAATATCTATGTCAATAGGATCTCTATTTCTAATAGGAGGTAACTTCTGGATGCCATCTGAAATGATATTTTTGTATTATGTACAATTGGCATCATCAAATTTCCATTTGGAGTAAATTATATAGGAAAACTGTAGGACTATCGAGGTTGACAACAATAGGAAAATGGTCGCTACCCTGGGGAGTAGAATATACTGACCAAGTGAGCATAGATTTAATTGAGGGAGATGATATGGTTAGATTTATACTGCTGAAGATTGATGTAGCAGTATTGAAGTGCGTGGATTGTAATGTATTTAGGGTGGTTAAATTATTTTGAAGCATTACATTTTCTATGGTTTTACCTCTAGTGTCTGTGTTGGTGCAACCCCAAAGAGCATTGTGACCATTAAAATCACCTACTAATAAGAATGGATGAGGTAGTTGACGTAGTAGATCTTGCAGAGCTGTGGGGTCCAAGTCAATACTGTTAGGTAAGTAGATATTGCAGATACACAGAGAAATAGATAGAGTTAGAAATACTGCTACTGTTTCTAGTGTGGTGTTTAATGAGATGTGCTTGTGTGGAACAGTATTTTTAATATATGTGGCCACTCCTCTACTGGCATGATGTGCCTGCATACAGTTTTTGTTGAAGACTGAATAGTGATTTAATTGAGCTGCATGTCCATCAAGAAAGTTTGTTTCTTGAATGCAAATTGATATGGGATTGTGTTTCTTTAGTAACAGCTAAAAGTATGTTTTTCCATCTACCAGCTCATTTCAAACTATGCGGGGTTAAGTGACATGCCCAATGGTTTGGAGTTTGTCAATAGCTGTTTTAGGGGTTACAGAATGATGGTATAGGTACAGCTTGATATAGGACATGAATGGTCTGTGCAACGAACCCTGAAATTACATGATGATTTTAAACCTTAATATTCATATTGATAAATGCAAATAAACAGAGGTAAATCAAACATGGTACGAACTTCCAACATAAAATAGTTAATTTCTTTTCCACAAGTGCAACAATAAATACCATTACTGTATTTTCACAGTTATGAGCTTTAACTTCTTTCAGAAAACATGCTGTGTCAGACAGCACCTGTAGAAACAGTGCAGTCGTTAACATACTCAATTATAGATTTGTTGGCCCTGGGTTGAAAATAAGTGGTTGAACACTTTTTCCAAACATGCATATTTGTATTGAACACAATTTTAATTTCTTGTGTTTCTTGCAAAAATTAAGCATGTGTTATACAGATATTCACATGGGATGTTTGAACCTATTGCTTAGGAAGAATTGTATTTTTGGTGTGTACACTGTAACAGATATTGGACTGGTATCAGGTATGGAGATGTGCACCTAATGGCTGTGCATGCATATTTTCAAGGCCATTTCAGAATAACAGTATATTGCTTCACCATTGCTGTGTTAGTGGAACTGGATTACTCGTGTTCTGCACAGCCATAACTGATGTGCATTCCTCTCCTGAGTTAGCTGAACTGCATTTTGTTTATGGGGAGGCAGGAGGAAACGAATGAAAAAGCATGGTTCTATGCAATTAGATACCCTCAAAGGCAACAATTGCATCACTCTACCTTCCAGTCTAACCGTCAATGTCTTTGGAAAATGAATCAGTAGTGCATACACCAAACACTGCTGCAAGATAAAATGTTGTATACCAGTTTTAAAGAAAGAGACCCTCCAAAGGATTCCAGCCAGTTCAGCCATTATACATGCTATTGCAGTACTATGGGTACAAATCTTGATGCATATGGTGAGTGATGCAGGAAGTCAAGACTTCAGCCCTTCCATCTTCTGAAGGTATGCTGCGCTGCATTCGCTGGTGTCTACCACATTCCTTGCGAATGCAGCGCAGCGTACATTGGCCAAACAGGACGCACTATTGCCACACGCATTTCTGAACACCAAAGATCAATAAGGCTTAAGCAACCCGAAAAATCTGGACTGGCTGAACACTGTATAGAACAGAGCCACAGAGCTAACTTTACTAACACCAAGATAGTGGCAAAGTGTTCGAACTACTGGGAAAGGAGAGTAAAAGAAGCTTTAGCCATCTCATCTGAAACAAATAATCTAAATCGCGATTCTGGCCTACAATTAAGTTCAGCATGGACACCGATGTTAAACAGCCTTAACACCTAATCCTGTACCTGCAGTCTTCCAAGACTTATTTTCTAGCAGGTGCTTGCTCAAACACAAAACATTAGCCGAATAACTGCTATAAATAGTTTTCTACGAAGTCCGTGCCCATGTCTCAGTCATCTTAAATACCAGGCCATAATATCTCACGAACCAATCAGATGTTAGCTTCATCCCAGCACTTATAAATACCAGTCTCCGCAAGCTCAAACCATCAGTTCACCCTGAAGACGAGGAAGATGCACTTCTTCGAAACGTTGGTGTCAAGCCAAGTTTTTACCTGGCTAGAAGCCCGAGAGGATTTTGAATTAACACGTCGCCAGGAAAGCTTCAGTTCTTATTTTGATTAAGTTCATTTTTCAAATCTGTAATTTCAGACTGAAACACAATCCCACAGGGTGCAAAAAGGAATTTTGCAAAACCGTTAGAACATAAAGAATATTAAGTAATAATTGATTCTAATTTTAGATTTGTTTATAAATTATTTCAGGAAGCACAGACCATACTCTCCTGCTGTGCACATATTAATATACCTATCTTATCAAACTCAAATATACACATATACTGATAGAAAATGTTTACTTAATGCCTTAATATAGTTTACTGAAGAGGAATACAGGTACCTAACTTCACTGTAATGTACCTAATTTTATACTATACATACCATCTCTGAAAATCCAATATCACATGTTTCTTTTCCCTGCTAAATCATTTTATTTACATATGCCTTAGGTAATATCATCGATTTACCACTTTGACCTTCTATAGCGACTGTTTAAATTTAAGGTGTACATTAAAACTGTATTTCTTGATTAACTTAACACACATTCAGTATCGCATTCATATTTCCAGGCTCTTGAGCGTGAAGAATAATAATAGCTTCATCAGTCTAGGATCGACCCAGCATATTTTTCATTTTAATTCAACATTTTGACCACTTTACTGCAGACACACTCTTGACAAACCCTCTTTATAATTGTTGACGACTTTGTGCATTAAAGTAAAAAGCAGAAAGTATACATGGAATCACTGAGAAGAAACTGAGAAAATGGAATTAAAGCTGAATTATGCTCTCTGTGATGCTTACATCCTGATCGTAAAACACTTTCAATGCAGGTATGCAATATTCAAGTTCAATGGTAAAATTTACTTCTGTTCTGTTCAGTTGTGGGATAAAATCCTGTCTAGTCAATGAAGTGATTTTATTCAACTTCCAAAAGGACATTCAAGGTCTAATCCCTGTACATAGATACTGACGATCATAAAGAACATGTTGTGGCAATTTTTCCTACTTAGGTGTCCTTATGAGTAATTATAGCTGTTTTAAATTTCACTGTTTTCCCATTACAACCAATGTATTGCGCGCAACCTAAGGAGTCTCTTGCCCTCCACCTGGCTTCTTCATATTACGACAGTTTATCTGGTCTGTGCAGCTAGGCATGTAGAGGCTTAATTTTACTGTACAACTTTTGGCCTAGGTATTCATAATTGGTGTAATTAAGAATTAGGAGGTTTCATGCTTACCTAACAAACTAAGCTTCCTATAAGACTGGTATACATCAGCTTTCTATAAACAACTGATATTAGCTTTTTATCACACGACAATGAAATGATTGGTATTGATGAAAATTCTTCTAAAATAAATTAAATGACCTCTCAAGAGCTTGGAACTACATGCACAAACTAAAAATGCACATCATAAATGGCCTGATAGGAATATCTGAAATATAAAGGGTATTGAACAACTTGATAGAAAAGAGTACACAAATACCTCGGGAAAGATATTTCAAAAAATGGAATACTTTGGGTTTTCCAAGATCAAACCATGCCTCAAAAACCAAGTTTACAAATACATAAAAATTTATAAGCTTTAAGCTCAAAAGAGCTTTATTTTATCACAATTGTAAAACAATTATCAAAAAATAGAGAACAATGTTTTCAATTAAGCTAGAGATTTAAGTGACAAATAAGTAAGTGATAGTGGCATTAATAATGGGAAAAAATAAATTTGGCCACTACTGATTTATTTTCTTCTGCACTTTTGCACAAATTAGTTACTAAGTTCTGGAGAACTTTCTCCTTGCTATATGACTTTTGGAATCAACAAATATTTTAACAACCTTCAGCCCAGTGCATTTAATTTGAAAAGACATTAAGCTATTTACAGCTTAACTAAAATTGGCTTTCTTTTCAGTATTGGCATCAGCGGTTAACCAGATATATAATTTTTCACATATTTATTCTTGAAAATGAACAAATGATTTGACAGAAATCACAGAAAATTAATGACTGTAATTCAAAGTTCACACAAGTTTAAAGAACCCTATAAAAGTTATTACTAGCTGATGATTACTGATGTTGCAGCAAGGAGTTTTAATTGTAATATACAGCACATGTCAAACTCAACTTCTGTCAATAACTGGCAGGGGATTGGAATGTAACATGATCATTGTTTCAAGATGCATTAAGTGTCCCCTCCAAAATTGAGTTAGACATGATTTCGCACTTCTAAGAATGCAATCTTTTGGATCTAGCAATGAAATTTGAGTAATTTCTGTTATTTCCTATGGGTTTTACACTTGAAAGTTCTTGTGCCAGATCAAATCATGTTATGTCCCAAAACCGATTGTTTCAAATCATGTTAAATTCCCTGTATGTTCCTAAGCATTGCTTAGTAGCAGCTTCAGCAGTAGAGCCTGTATGTTCTAAATTTTATAAAAAGTTATTCAGCCTGGGTCAGACTAGACCTAATACCATTAAAATGGGGATGAAATCCAGAATGCTGGTAAGAGAGGTGGTAACTATACTAAACAAATATTAAAATTGAAGCACTATTAACAGTCAAGTATTCATCACTAATTTTGAGTTATACCTATTGAGTCACACTTATTTACACTCACCTTCACTTAATATTGTTGAATAACTAAATGAAGGTGAGTGTAATTAAGTGTGACTCAGTATAACTCCAAATTAACATAAAGAATAACTTTATGATCTAAAAAGTGTGTCATTGAATTATTATGAAAATAGAGGCAACTGAATTCCATTATGGTCGGAACAAATGCCAAAGACTTTATCTGACCACTGATTTAAATATCAACAAACTTTTTAGATTATATAATTCAATTTAAGGTCAAGAAATTGTACTCTCAAAACATTTTTTGTGTCCACTTCAACATCGCTTTCAGCACTCCAGCAATTGATACATGCAGTTATTGTTCTCACATGAGTTGGGAAATAAACAATGCAACAGATGCCGTGACTTCAAAACAGCATCTTTTGGCTGAACAAAGTTCTTACAAATTTAGGGCTAAATAATTTTACAAATTGATGAAAGAGTATCACTCTGGGACAGTTGCACTCAGTTTTGATTTACAGCAAATGCAGCCACTGCTGAAATTGTCAATTGTGAGGATTGTCACTCAAGACAAATTGCATTTTATGCATTATTGGTATTCAGACTAAATCCCGAAAATGCTGCACAACATATGAGACTCAGCCTGGAAGGGGAGCAAATGAAGTGGCACAGGGAATAGCCTCCTTTCTTGAAGAAAGCATTTGGCAGCAGGATGTAACTTGTATAAACTTTTTTGTGATGGTTGTAGTGGGTAGAATAAGAATATGCATGTCATATAGGCTCTTGCTTTTTGGCTCCAAAACAAACCACCACATGATTTTTGCAAAATTGCAATAGTTTTCAGTATGGGGACACTTCTTTTTACTGACTGATAAAGTGTTCCGAGTAGTGCAGAAAGCTTTGCCTAAGAAGTCAGAGATAATTACTCCTGCTGATTAAAGGGCTGAGACTATGAGGAATTTGGAACAGTTAAATCTCTTGGAGAGAACTTAGCAATTTGTTATTACAAATCACTGTCTACACAGTTCAGGAAGGTAAAGAAATTAAGGACATGAAACTGGTTTTGTTGAGCAGAAAAACTAATCTGGAAAATCATGGGTTACTTTAAAATATATAGATGCAATGATCCTTCCAAATTAGAAATTCCTATTGCAAAATGAGGAGTCAAAATAGTAAGACAGCCACCAATTAAGGAAATTCTCCAACCTCTTAGTGATGCTAAAAAGAAAAAAATTGGTTCTCTACTGAGAGCAAGATCTGGAGCTGATTGGATAGAACACAATGTTTTGAGCTTCTATGCTTCTGCTCTGAGTATCGAAATAGAATCTTTTACTAAAACTAATGAATCTGTTGAACAATGTGACTATCTTCTTGAAGAATCTGGTTTTGAAAGACTATGAAAGTATCTGTTTTTCATAATACTATCCAACCTGAATGTTGAAGTAGTGCAAAATTACAAAATACAAAGAACCTTCAGAAAATCTAAATTTGAAATGTTCACTTAATCACAAAATTAGGATCTTAAAATGCAACTCGGATTGCATTTTAACAGTTTTAAGTTGCAATTGCGCCAAAGATGTACATAAATCAAACCTTATTTTGCATGGAATCAAACATGTTAAATAAAAATGTATTAAACCCATTGTGCTGTTTCAAAATGCATAGTCACCCTCTGTGGAGTAATGGTTACCATGCTAACTTCATATATCCAAGGTTACAGGTTCAAACCTGGCAGAGGATGACGGATTTTTTGGGTATAAAAATCGATAGAATGGCTTCTTTCTGAAGGGAAGTAAAGCCGTTGGTCCTGTGTCACAAAAGAAACCTCTAGCCTGATAAAACAGACCTCTGAGTAAAATTAAGCAGTCTTTCACACTCAGTATAAGTGAATGCTGAGAACCCCAGTAGTTGAAGAGCATCCATACATAAAAATCTCCATTTCCAATTCAAAACATATAAGTAACATAAGAACTGAAGCTTTCCTGGCGACGTGTTAATTCAAAATCTTCTCGGGCTTCTAGCCAGGTAAAAACTTGGCTTGACACCAACGTTTCGAAGAAGTGCATCTTCCTCGTCTTCAGGGTGAACTGATCAGAGAAACATCAGTTTACCCTGAAGACGAGGAAGATGCACTTCTTCGAAACGTTGGTGTCAAGTCAAGTTTTTACCTGGCTAGAAGCCCGAGAAGATTTTGAATTAATATAAGTAACAGTTTAAATGTCAAATGGTGCCCATTACAATATTAATTTTATCTCAGTGGTCATTAATATAGGCTGAAAATGCCTACATAGATGTGCAGAATCCTAAAACTTGCATAAAATCCTAACCAAATAGATCAGAAAAATTGTTCTTGATTCCTGTAAAATTAGGATTCAGAAATTTAACATGTTTTGAAAGGATGCTCCTCACATCTCACAGAAAAAGTCCATTTTAACCACAGAATGAATTTTCTAAGCCTAAGATGTACTTATAGATCATTTTGAGATATAGTTCTATTTAGATTATGTTTCGGTGCTTGGTCCTTGAGTAATTAATATTTAAAGTGTTTCCTAATTTCTTGAACTTGGCACATTGTCTTATGAGGTAAACCCATGGCTGTCAGTGATTCAGAAGGTATTATCTCATTGGCTAATTATTCTGCCAAATAACATCAGCCCATGTTGTGGCCAATAATATTCAATGATTTGATCACATGATATGTCATTCAATATTTTAACTTAGTTAACATCTATGAATTTGCCAAGATGCTGCAAACATGTGAATGTGAGTTGGGTTATTTTCAGTGTATTGAGTTTTCCTCAGAGCAAATTGTTGAGCTGTTTATTAAACACGAATATATAAATATACTTGCACAGTATTTGTTCAAGGGTAAATATGAACCTAACAAAGGCATTTAAGTGTTATATCAGTCAAAAATTAAGGTAAGCTAAAGTTGAATGGATCTTCTGTTTTCTAAGGGTTTTTTGCAAAACGAGTATGAAGCAATGAGGCAATCAGGACTAAGCGAGCTGCTGCAAACAACAGGTTCCTCTGGTTTTGACATTTTGTAAGGTTAGATTAGGTTTAGTGTGTATATAAACTGGATCGAAATAAGGGGTAAAAATGGAGTTTCCAAAAACTGTTTCTATGGGTTTTTGAAAAGGAAATCCAAAAGAGAAGTTTTTGTAGAGAAAAAGTATAAATTCCTTCTGTAGTGAAAGTAAATTTTTACTCATATGAAAATACTACAGCCAATAAGTGCCACAAATTTTGTTTGCAGAGAATATTATGCTCTGCCTAAAACACTACATAAAGCTTAAAAAAAATAATTAAATGATTAAATATTTTATGGTTAGTTACATAAAGTATTGTTTGTTATAAGCAGCAGCATTCCTAATAAAATATATTCAAAATAAATATACTATGAAAGTGGCAGAACTTCAGAACACGGTATGGGTATTCGGAGCTACATTACTCTGAACATTAAAATATGTCTATGAATGCTTAACTGTCTCGGTCAGATACAAAAATATTGTTTTATGGGGAATTATATAGGATAGTAAACTTTTACTATTACTGACATAACTGCAGAAAAATAAAACATTGCTTCACCAAAGAACAGAAGTTTAAAATCTATGAAAGAAACAAACAGGGCAAAAACAGAAGGTTATCAGGCCATCACACAAAGAAATGTTATTCATAGTAATATATTGCTAGATTATTTTGTATTTGGAACAACAGTCAAATAAGGGTTATAAATACCTATATCACTGTTGTCTTGTCGTTTACACAGCTTAAACCAGTGTGTTCTTAGGCAAGAGAAGTGTTACATTCAAATTTTGGCGCCTAAAGCAGGATAGAAAAACCTCTATCACCCTTATTAAAGCTTAAAAAGAAAAGCACTGAAACTGATCAAGGGTTCTTACCTAATAATTTCAGGTCACACTCTAAATAAACAGAATATTCCCAAGATCTTTCAAGGCGTCTTCCGTACCGTATTACTATCACCCATTCCTCACCGACTTGACCGTTACAGAACACAGCCATAAAGATAAGAAGTTGTAACGAATATATTTTATAAAAATAACATGTACTAAAGTATTTTTAAAAACACTATATCAGGAAAGTTTATTTTATATTTTCAAAATTGCACCCATTTACACCTTATATTTCACAAAAACACACATAACTATTTCATTTGTTGTTAAAAACTAATTATGTTGCCAACATTCCAGGAGAAAAACCGGGAAAATAAATAAACATCGTTTACATCTAAGGCTGTCATCTCTTTCCTCTTATTAACAAACACAAACTAAAGCACCGCTGGTAAAAGTATGCTTTATTAATGTAAGTTTATAGTATTCAATTATTAATGGGCATTTACTATCTTTCACGAAAATAAATAAATATAGCGCAATGTGTACCTAACTCTTAGGCTATCGTGTATAGGTGGTATGAGAATTAAATTTGCCGTATACTTCCCTTTATGCTCAAGTGCGCATGGCAGTCATCCGCTCACTCGCAGTATTGGAATCCAATATTTCAGTGATCGTTGTAAACTAACAGTAATCCTAGTTAAAGGGAACCACAAACTAGAAGTTGAAAATAACGCTAATATAGAACTTAGAAAAATATAAATATGGGCAGCAAACAATAAACTAACATTTAATGAACAGAAGTCAAATGTCATTCTCATAACAAGGAACAAACCGACAGATGGACAAGACATACAACCATACTTTTTTTTTTTTTTTTTTTAATTATTTATTGATCGATCAGCGCATGTGCGCTCTACAGATCATTGATTTTAGACATTATTTACATGCATGATACTGAATAACATTGAAATGAGGTAAGCCCAATTGGGCCCCTCATAAGTAGGTACATGTTTTGTTTTTATTTTACAGAAAGTCTTGTTGTGAGAGCTGGTCTAGTGGTAGGCAACTCTTGATGCGAGTTGGATAGCTAGATTTTCTGCCAAGAGAATAGTGAATAGCTCCTGAGACATCTTTTAGCTTGCTGTAAAACTGTTCGGCTTGTGAAGAAATTGACTGTTGAATGATACTGATTCCAGTTTCTCTATGTAGTTGAATATTTCTGACAAACCATGGTGCATTCGTTGAGATTCGCAATATTTTGTTTTGAAATGTCTGGATACGTTTGATTTCAGAAGGACTAGTTCCTCCCCAAACTGGACAAGCGTATACTAGCAGTGGTCTTAATAGAGTCGTGTAAAGTAGTGTGCAGTTTTTTAGTTTGAGTGAAGATCTTTTGTTGAGGAGCTGGTAGAGTTTTGCCAGTCTTGCTCGGGCTAGTTTAAGTTTGTTGATTATATGTGGTTTCCATGTGAGTCGTCGATCCAGGAGTACACCGAGATATTTCACTGTTTCTGTATTAGTTTTCCAGGGTATCTGTTTCGCTGGGAGCGTTACTGGTGGTGGATAGTTTTGTCTGCATAGTGTAAAGACCATTGCTTCACATTTTTGCTGGTTGAGCGAAATACGCCAGTTGTCTAGCCAGGGTATAATTAAGTTTAAGGCCTCTTGAAGGTGATTTCTGGCGGTGTGGATATTGCGATGTGTTGAGAAGATTGCATTATCGTCCGCATACACAGCGATTTGAGCTGTAGGCGTTGCAGGCATATCAGAGGTGTACAGGTTGACCAGAACTGGTCCCAGGATAGATCCTTGAGGAACTCCGGCTGTTATAGGTTTTGTAGTATAGTGACAACTACCTATGCGGACTGAGAATGTTCGTTGTGACAGAAGGGAGGAAATTATTTTATAAAGGTAGTCTGGAATGCCGTTGATGAACAGTTTGTATAGAAGACCCTGATGCCAAACCCTGTCGAATGCCTGAGTGAAGTCAAGGAAAGCTGCAGTTGTGTGTTCTTTCTTCTCGAAGCCTTGTGCCACTTGCTCTGTAATCCGGAGAATTTGATGGGTGGTTGAATGTTTACGACGAAAACCGAATTGAAAGGGAGGTAATACTTATGCTTCATTGAGAAATTTTGTTAAACGCTCAGTATAATCTTTTCATACACTTTGGACAGAGTTGGTAGCAGACTTATAGGACGATAATTGTTTGGGTCTGAGGAGCTTTTCCCAGGTTTATAAATAACAATAATTATAGCGTGTTTCCAGATTCTGGGGAAGTAGCCCATAAGTATCAAACTATTGAAGAGTGAGGCTAGAATAGCAAGTGCTTTGCGAGTCAGATGTTTTAATACAAAATTTGGAATTAGGTCATGACCAGGCGATTTTCTTGCTGGTAGTTGCTGGATTATGAACAAGATTTCTTTTGGCGAAGTGAAGTCAATAGGAAGTGGAGCAGTGGTATAAGAACCAGGAAAACGTTCAATTTCGTGGTTGAATTCTTCGTTTATCACTGGGTTTGGCCTGAAGATACATTGTAGAGTATTTGCGAATAGTTCCGACTTCTCAAAGTCGGTTATGTAGTGTTTTCCATCTTGTATTAAGGGTGGAATAAGCGTCGGTTGTTTTAATATTCTTTTGGTTTCTTTCCACAAGGATGAATCTTTTGGTGAAATGCTGGAGAGGTGCCGTTGGTAAGTCGAGTACCGGTACTCATCCATTTGTTTTTTTACCTTTCTTGTGAGTTGGTTCAAGCGATGAAGTTGCCAGGTTTCTCTGTACTTCTGCCAAAGCCGGCGCATTTTGTGTTTTTCTTTCAAGAGAGATCTGATGTTAGAGGGCAAAGTTTCGTGATAGGGTTTTCTTTGTTGCTGAGGTCCAGCTGGAGCTGTGGATTTGTCTATGGCTGAAGTTATGATTTTTGTGAACTCAAGAATTGCTGCTTCTGCATCACTGGGACTTTTCAGGTTGCACGCAGGTTTTAGCTCGTTATCAATTACATGTTGGAAGGTTTCCCAATGTATGAAACCTCTGCTGAGTCTCCTAGTGGACTGTGGACGTAAAATCAGATTGTTGTCAAATGATATCAAGACTGAAGAGTGGTCGGAGTCCATTTCAGGTAGAACAGCCATGGTGGGAAAGTCTAATACATTTTTGTAAAGTACTATGTCTAGTATGTCAGGTGCTACATTTTGCCTAAAGAAAGTAGGACCAGGTGGGACTAAGATGTTAACTGCATTGCGTTCATCTGCTGTTAATAGTCGTCTTTCGTTTGGAGTTGTCACACGGCATCCCCATGTTTCATGCTTACTATTTAGATCTCCCACGAGAAGGGTTGGCACTGTGTCAGAGAATATAGCAGTAATATCCTGGTCATTGAGGCAGAGTCCAGGTGGCTTGTATGCTGAGATTATTGTCGTTTTAGTGGAGTTTTGCATGGATATTTGAACTGCGCAAGCTTCGAGGCTAGTTAGTTGGGGTAGTAGGACCGAGTAGTGGTGTATTTCCTTTTGAATGAAGATGGCCACTCCACCCGAGGCGACGAGAGCTTCGCGATCGGACCTATACGCTGCATAACCAGGTACTGAAAACTTTTCCTGTGGTGCTAGATGAGTCTCAGTGACGCAAGCTACTGCGACGTTGTGTCTTGAGATGAATTCCAGAAAGACTTCCCGCTTGGCTTTGATTCCGTTAGCGTTCCAGTTTAGTATAGTTATTTGAGAGAATGTATATACTTGATTTTTAGTGGCCATTAGCAAACAAACTTGCAAAAAGCTGTAATAAAAAGGATTGGATTTCTGGTAGATATGGTGCTAGAAAATTAATAGCTAGCTGAATAAGGTTTCCAGTGTCATCGGAGGAAGAAACAGAAGAAGAATTTTGTGCAAATGCTTGCTGAGTGGAATGTCGGTAACTTTTATCTTCTGGAGGAACTGAGCGTGGCCACTGAGGAGTTTCAGGAGCAGAGCAAGAAGAAGTTGGTGTCAGCTTTGGAAAATTCTCCAGGTTTAGCTTTGGTGGTGTAGGTGTTTTTACGGGTTCGGTTACAGTTGCATTGGATTTATTTTTTAATTCCAAGTAAATACGACAACCTCTAAAATTTGCCGGATGAGCTTCTCCGCAGTTCACGCAGGAAGGCTGAGTATCTTTGTGTTTTGGGCATTCAGAGAAATGATGGTTATAGGGACACTTTACACATCGAGGTGCAAGTCGACAGAAGTTTTTAGTATGCCCATAGCGCTGGCATCGTGTGCATTGTGGGATGCTTGTGGTTTCTTACGGTATTCAACTTTTATTAAAGAATGGTGAATGTGCTTGACTTCAAAGATCTTATTTCCTTGTTTTCTAATTCTACAGCGCATAGCGGCATAGGTTGACGATCTTTGTAAAAGAGTCTTGTAACTTTTATCACTGGTAACTTCAGAATGGTTAATTCTGTGGTTATGTCGTCGTTTGTAAGAGAGTAGGGAACATTTCTCAAGATAACTTCAAGTCTTTTGAAATTTGGATCACGGAAGGTGTGAAAAGGGAGCTTTGATTCTTCCAGGAATTTTGTAAGGGCTCGGAAGTCATTGACTGAAGTTGCATTTATTTTAAGGACTTTATTTTGCTGTTGTGTTGAGTAGTCATCTTTTACAATAGTACCTATGTCGCAGATAATCTGCTGGTAGTTGCACTCTTTACACTTCGGAAGTCATCTCTAACATAAATTGTTCTAGGTTCTGTTTCTAATTTGGTTATATCAAGAAACGGGTATAAATTAGTAATATAGTCCAAGGTTTCGTCTGGAGACATTTTGTTAAAGTTGCAGAAATTTTCATATCCCAACAATGTTGTAGCTCTCAAATGTCCAGTAAACTGAAATCTATCTAATGCTTGATTAATTATTACATCGCAGACTTCCTTTGCCGCGATAGTTTTAGACTGACAAGAACCAGGGACAGGACACTGTTTCTTGCTGAGTCCTGGAGTGTTTTCACTTTTTCAGATATCGTGTTAACACTATCTCTTATTATTTTTATTTCATTGATGAATGAATTGACAACAGTCTCAATTGAAGAAGAATGTACAGTTCGCTTTTGTAGTACATTGTACAATATTTCAACATGTGGCATAACTCTATAAATAGTGTATCCAGAAACTAAAAGAAGGTAACTGCATTTTCAGTCGAAGTCCTTGCGGTTGGTTAATTGTGGTTTTCTCCAGATATTCAACAATTGTATCCATGTTTTCGTGCACTGTGCAGACTATGCGAGAATTGGAGTTTCATCTGCTTGTTGAACAACGTGGAAGTCATCTGCCAACAATTTCGTCAAGAATTTTAATTCTTTGCGGAGCATGATGAAGAAACTCGGTATCTCAGCAATATTTGCGAAGAAAATCCTGACATTTTTGTTCTGACTCGCTACTTGGGATATTATTAAATTTAATTGGTGAGCATAACAATGTACAAAATAAGCATAAGAATAAGTATTCCTTACGATAGCCTGCACACCAGAATGACGACCACTAAAACGCTGGCCCCATCATAGCTTTGGGAAATTGATTTGTTGCTATTATTCCATACAACTTCTTTAAGGACATTCATAATATGTGATGCTAACGAAGTTGCGTCATGTCTGGAAGGATATAAGAAACTCCAAAATCGCTTCATTGGGTTACCACTCGGCAGAACGTACCTTATAACAATTACGAGCTGACATTTAGATAAAACGTCTGTCGTCTCATCAGCTGTAATTGATACAAAATCTGCATTAGAAATCTCAGAAAGAATGATGTTGCAACTCACAGATAGCATGCTGTCCAACAATTCCTTTTGAATTGTCTTCAATGTACCTACAAGGCGGAGACTATTTTAAATGTGCTTTAACAAGATTATCCAGAGCTGACGCGAAAATTAATTAGCCCGCTAATTGTTAGAATTCGTCGTTTCATCATGGGCTCTCAGAGTCACCTGAAACTCTCCGAAAAATTTGATGCAGATAATTTTTGACAGCACACATCTCGTTTTTCTTACTTGCTCATTGTGCAATTCTATGCTCCTACGAAAAACAATGCTGAGTTGCTTCCTTATGTCGTTTTTGCCCAATACTGAGAGATCAATACAAGATTTGACATGTAGTTGTGATCCGACATGTCTTAATTTTCTGAGACAAGTGTCCTGAATCCGCTATTCCAGGTTTGTCCTGCTAGTCTTTTCCTTTTGCAAAATTTAAGAGGTTAAAACAACACAATCTATTTGTAATATTACACCCAGCAAGCCACGCATTTCTTTCGTATATTTCGGTTTTAAACGAGCGTGAGTATTACTTGCCGTTAACAGTTTGCTTTTAAGTTAGAGAAAATGAGGTTTTGGTCTGACTGTTTTATTTTACTCTTGTCTTTTAGTTAAAGTTTAGAAGAGTCAGTTTCTCATGAAATTTTACAATGTTTATTTTCCTAGCTACTTTTGTAAAGTCAATGCAGTATTCACCACCGCACAATCACTCACTCAAACCTTCTATTTAACACACATTTTAAATAAATCTCTTTGCCTGAAAACTGTGCATAAAGCCAATAATGCAACTTCGAATTCATGTGCGTTGACAGATTATTAACGCAAACTCGCGAAAGGAGGGAGAGTGGGAAAAGACACTCGTATAACTTCGTGAATCTTCGCTTAGATTCCGGGTTGTCGCTAAGACAAATTTTAACGACTGTTGAACGCTTTCCTTGCTCCCTCCTACTTCCATCTCCGTTCCCCTCACCCACAAACCCACGCTTACTTGGGTTCTATGAGGCGTTTGAACACATCACGAAACTAGGCATTCCATCGTCGCGCCGCGTAATTATCTAACAAGATTTCTTCTCATTTCAAAGGGAATGCGGGGATTATATTGTAATAATTTATTTTCATGTTATTACTGACTTTTAAGAGAAGACATTTACTTTGAATTTTAATTTTATAAGGGGTTCATTGAGCCCATGAACATACAGGACGAGCCGCGCCTACTTGGTGCAAGCTTAATAAACCTTATTGCTCGCCATGCTTGTTTGTAACAGAGAAAACGACCCGGAATATGACGGGTTTCTTAAATTAGCGTATTTGATCCCAGGTCTGGATAGACATAAAAGTTCAACAATGCCTAAAATCAACGGATTCATTTACAAAACTACATTTGGAATTTGTAAAGCCGTATAGAGTATTTTACTAATCGAAATTAAGGAATTAATAGACTCTAAATTTGTATAGCCATTATAAAATTACTTAGTTAATTGTGAATTTTCATAATCTAGATGCATGTTAATTATCGTAAAAATCGTCAAATGTAAAATTTCATTGTTTTATTATATGTACATTCATTAATATAATTTGTAAATAACTAATGATGATAACCATGATGGCTAGGGTTTAGGGGCAATCAACTGCTCGGTCATTAGCGCCCTTAAAAACAAATTCTGCGTAAAACAGATAAAAATCAATAAGTTAAAACAAAATAATATGAGAAATATAAAAATGGAGAACAAAATCCTGGGAAAATACAACAATTCATTACTAAAAACCAAAAGAGAATAAAAACATAAGTCATAGGTGATATAAAATCCTAGGGAGAAATAAAACTACCCATGGCAGAAAGCAGAGCTGAACCTAAAAACTGGTAAAAACAAAGGAACTAAAGCTAAATTCTCTGAACTAAAATGCACATTCGTTAAAAAGTTAATAACACTAGCTATCGTATGCTGGTGATAGATGATAAAACTAAATGTAACAATAAATCCCGAAGGTGAAAGTCAACGTTGTTAAAAATTTAAAAACCCTTTCCACCACTCTGAAATTGTCCTCCGGGACCTCTTCAAGACAGACCGGCAGCTGCAAGGAGTCTCGAACATCTGTTAGAGGAGCATATTCTGGCAACATATGACGGACTGTGTAACTAACTGAAAATGCTGTAAAGTACATTTGTAATATTCCCAGCTCTAATTACTTACAATGCCAGACACTTCTGTAATATTTTATTGAATGCAACACATTAATAATAATAATAATAATAATAATAATAATAATAATAATAATAATAATAATAATAATAATAATAATAATAATAATAATAATAATAATAATAATAATAATAATAATAATAATAATAATAATAATGTATTATTGTTGTTATTAAGATAATTATTATTATTATTATTATTATTATTATTATTGATGATGATGTTATGATTTCATTCTTTGCCAAGACATGTCTACTGATTGTATAAGTGGTATTGGAACTTCTCAGGTTGGGTTTCTTAATTTTTTTCCAATTTTGTCTTTTTTATTTACTCCTGTTCTCGGGTACTATGATTACTATAGAGATTGTCTGTTGGATAAGACTTTTCTGCATTATCGCTATTTGCTCACTTGAAAGCAAAGTATGGGATTGGATCTCTCTACCATCACTCTTTCCAATGGTCGGTTGTGAACAACAAATCATTAGAAAAAATTAGAGACAGCATAGAACTAGATAGAGGAAAACTGTTGGTGTGACATTAGCCTAAGAAGGCTGTTGCACCTTTGAAGCAGTATTCTAGACATAATTTTCTATTTATATAAATATTCACCATGTACTGGAAATTGTCTTGCTTACGGTTTGGAGAGACAATAAAAAATAAGGATGAAAAAGTGAAAAACAATCCTTTTTATTTAGAATACTAAAAGGTTTTGGACCCAGAATCTGTTTCATAAATATATGTGAAATTACAATAAATGTTATGCCGTATTTAACATGAGATGTATACATAAGTGCATGACTTTGCACCCATGTTATTCACTGTAAACATTCATTTAGACATCGTAACTCGCCACGCAATGCAAAATATTGCAAACTCCCAAAAGTTATTCTTGTGTTTTGCTGACATAGAAGAATTTTTATGCTTTTTTTTTTCTCTAAGCATTGCCTGCTGTCCAACAGCAGGCGATTGCAGTGTGAGGTTTTAAGCGCCTGCTGTACATACAAGCTGCACCTGCGCTTATGCTGCATTACGTAGAACATTTCATCGTGAATGTGTCTTTACACTGAGTTTGTGATGCCAAGTCCTGTACACGGTTGTAGTATTTAAGTAAAATTCAAATTAAATAAATCTGTATCACATACATATATACAGCAATTAGCATTATCCAATTCTCTTTTGCTTGGCTGTGGCTATGCTTCTTATATTCTTAGTTGGTATTTCGTAAACAAACCTTTCAGTAGTATGGATAAGTCACTGATTAGGAATACTGGCCTTTGCAGATGCTTCTGGTAACGGTTTGTCAGGTGAAGAAAATGCCAAACTGCCTACGACTGCCACAGATGACAGTGAGCGCGAGGAGCTAAGAAGAATTTCAAATGTGAGCAGATAGACTTTTCTGTAGGTCAGTATCAAGGTATGTATTGGTATTTGTAAACTAAATTCAGAACTGTGGATGATTGGATGTGTAATAACCACAGGGATTTCTGTAGCTATTGTTATTTACTATATTAATTCTAAATTTTATTCGTTCAAAATCAAAATTTTCTGTTTGCTTTCTCTTAACCCTGTTAGTTTACCCCATAAATGCTTTTATTATACATAATCTTGCATGAGCATTAGATCACATAGGAGGATCAGACGACAAGGATAACATTGTTGTTGTGGTAGTAGCATGGAAAGAACATAGTGATAGACTGCTGCAACATAATAAGTATCGTGAAGAATAACATCAATGCCTGAATGAGGCAAATTATACCTTGTTACACAAAACTCTGTTTGATGGGACCACTAAGAATAACTGTAGACAGTGAAATAATACACGAGTTCTAAAAATATGCGTTTCTAAATATAACTTGTTTTAATTTGGCAAAACTTCGAACATCACCTAAAATATTATACTTAATATTTGTTCATTCAATCTTTTGTAGTTATTTCCAAAAAACGTGTAGTCAATGTACTAAATACATTAAAATACATAAATGCAAAGACTCAAAGGCCTTTGGTGTCTGAAAGTTACCTTATTTACATCAAATATACACGTTTGCGCTATTTAAATGCACATTATTAAAGGCATATGTCATTTTGTTAGACTTAATTTTTACAATATATCTGAGCATTGAAATCTTAATGTAATACACAAAATACATATTTAACATTTGCAGATTTTACTGGGTCTTCCCAAATTGTTCTTAATAAAACTAATCATGTTTTTAAATGACAATATCAATCTTTTAAACAAAAAATAAAATGAGTGGGGAAACAGTAGAAGGTTTTGAATTGTTACTTTTATAGTGGCATTTTTACTTTCTCTAGCACACATGTACAATGAATATGGTGGATACAACCGAGATTAACCCGAAATATATGGTTTAGGATCCTCTGAATCCAAAAGAAGCGTTTTAAAAAAACAGAAAAGAAAAAAGGGACGCGTGAGTGTGGGGGGGGGGGGGAGAGGCTGTGAACAGCATAAGTCAACAACGAAATGTTAGTTAAATGCATAACTAAGGTATTTTACGTTCAATATCTTCCAAGGATTCGACATGAAAATCTTCAGGGAAATCCCCGCTAAAATACCTTGCATGGAATAATTTTTCGAAAGTTTTGATTTTCCAAACATGGCTCTAATGGTTTTGATTAAAATATCATATGCTTAAGGTACTTTTATGACAAGCAAAGTGTATATCTTGAATTTTCTGGGGACCTCTGAAGAGCTCTTCATTCTTGATGACTTTTGTATAGCTTTTGTAAAACTGGTAAACCGTAAGAGATCGCCAAAAACTTAGCGCATAAAATCTAAATGTCGTTAATTCACACAATTTAAGTTATTTACATTTTTGCTTTAGAGTAAACCGTTTCCAAGATATTCCGTGTTATTAGTTTCAGGTTTAATCTACTTAAACTTTTCCCAAACGGGAAGACATATAGTTTTCTTTTTGTCTCTCTATTGTTTAGTCCTGGCAAGAAAAGAAAACCCACCTTCAACTGTATCGAATTTTAAAAGATTTACTATCGCTTTAAGCCTAGTGTAGTCCCTTATCTCCCTACTAATTACACAGAAGAAAGTAGTTAGAACATATCTGCTACTTTTATCTCAATTATCATGTTGTAGATAAAAAAGATGTTTTGTAGGAAACGTTTATTAGCGGAACAGCAAGAGAACATATCAAAACTTTTCATCCTGTGTAAACAAGATTTTACGGAAAATTACAAGCTTGAAACTTTGCTATATGCTTCTATGATACTGCCAAAATATTTAGTTATTTTATTCAAGAACTGTACGGAAAGATATGTTTTTCAAAATTCATGTTTTTAAAACAAATGCTTTAATAATTTAAAAAGGTTATATCTCAGGTAACGAAATTCGGCAGAGGTATCTTTCTATACGCTGATACGGATAGAATAAATGAAGTCTGTAGTAATAAAATTGTGGAAAACATAAAATTTCATAATCGTCCACCTTAAAGGTAACGGTTCTAGTGTGGTGTGCATTTTAATGTGCTCAGAAACGGCGGCACAGCCACTGGACAGTGTAATTTAACAGAATATTTCCCCATGTATCACCAACGTTACCAATTCCTCCCCGCTTTACCGTGTTCTCTGTACCCCGCAAACACATGGAGCTTGGTCACTAGCAGTAACTGAAATTCAGAAAAAATTCGTAAACACATATAATAGGTGTTGAAGATGATTGTGAATGCATTCTTAGTGTTTCTTCAGTCCTCAAACTTTCATTCAGACAAGTATTTAAAAGACACAGTATAGACAAAGTATGTGGCTGCATTTAAGGTCCTCTCAGCTCAAAAAAATAAAAAGCACACTCACAGGCACGTGCACGCTCTCTCTCTCTCTCTCTCTCTCTCTCTCTCTCTCTCTCTCTCTCTCTCTCTAATGCTTTTATCCTGTTTCCGCCATCAACATAAGTGAACGTAAATGTTACATTATAATGTTACAATATTTCCATTATTTTTATTTTAAAATCTGTACTCCTTCATTGGATTTTAAATTGTTTTTATTTTATTTCAGGAAATCAGCTGCTTGCATTGCTTGGGTGTTCCTGTCAAATAACGACGTAGATTGTAGATACTCTTAGTTATGATGAAACATTTTGGAAAAGAGTATTGTCTTTCATATGCAAGTTGGACAGTTATTTCATTATATCTTTTATCTGGAATTGAATGTATTACTATGATATGATAAGAATATAATTCGTAATTATTATTATTATTATTATTATTATTATTATTATTATTATTATTACTACTACTATACTACTACAACTACCACTGTTATTATTATTATTATTATTATTATTATTATTATTATTACTACTACTATACTACTACAACTACCACTGTTATTATTATTATTATTATTATTATTATTATTATTATTATTATTACTATCGACATTCAAATAAGTGTTTTATAAAGCTAGAATGTGGACACATTTGCCAACGGAATATTGTAGTAAAGGTTTATAGTAATAATAGAACACAATAAATCAACATGATTTGCTTACTCTCCCTTCACTCCACCCAAATTCCGTCTTTTCGAGTTTTAAAAATATTGCTTTATACTCCTGTTAGTGTGTCTGAAAGCACTAAGACTAAGGTATACAAGTCTAGGAGAAAAATTAAATTATTCGTAACACTTGTGCTGTTCACTGTTATTTAAACAACGTTCAATACGCAATTTACAAGGTAGCATATAAAAGCCATTACAAGTTAGTATCCAAAATAGTAATCTGGTTCTCCTGCGGTGTCATAGTAATTAAAGCGGATGTTAAACGCTACAAAAATAGTTAACTGGTTAAACTTATAGGAAAGGGTTTTAATGTATATCAGCAAGTGCAGTATTTTTAAAGTTATACTATTTTGAGTTAATAGCTGAATTAAATACTGCATGCATTATCCAGTATAGCGAGAACACTTGTTCTCTTTCCATAACTCTATAAGTTTAGTATAATAAAATGATTTGATAACCCAGAATTACTGTAGGAATAATAATAATAATAAATAATAATAATAATAATAAGAAGAAGAAGAAGAAGAAGAAGAAGATAGGATTGGTATTAACATAACCTGAATGGTACTACAAATAATTTGTTAACACATCAAAATGTTAACATTGTTTCTCCGAGGACAATTAGGAAAGCAGTGTTTTAATTACTATTTGCAAAAACAGTATTCTACTTTATTCTTTCAACTTTTATTGCACTCAAATAAAAAGTAAACATTGAAAGCATTTCACAACTTACTTTAGTTTTGTATTCAGGTATTTGTCATACTACTTCAGAGGTTTGAAATCCGCTTCTCCGTAGAATTCTATCGCCTGTGATTGTAGTCATCCTTGACGTCCTCTTTGAGCAATACATTCCTTATCCATGTCATTTCTTCATATTTGGGACTAGGTGATCATTATTCGGAGTCAAGTCAGGGCTGTAAGCTGGATAAACACAATGCTAACCGTGGAAATGGTGAGTACATGCAGCAGTAAGCAGGCGAGCATTATCGAGGAAGAGAACACCTCCAGAACTTAACATGTCGCGCAGTTTGCTCTAATTGTTCTTCTAAGTTTGGTTAATGTTTGATAATAGACGTCTCAGTTTATTGTTGTGCCTCGTTCTATGAACGCTACCAGCAAGACATCAGTTTATTGACAATAAATAAATAGTTGAATAAATAGGTAAATAAATAAAATAAACTGTAACGAGTTTCTTTCTTGAAAATAACGATTTTATCCTCCATCTTGCAGTGGTGAAGGAATGTTATAATACAGCTGCTCTCATGCTCATGATCCTTTGAGCTTCAGACATAATTTTCGGCAGTCACCGAGCCAAATTGGCGATAACCCAACTTTTTTGTCACCGTTTCATACCGAAGAATACATACGCTACATGCAGAAGTTAGTAAGCGCAATTTGGAATTGACGACACCAGTATCACATTCTCCAACATTGCAATATCTCGCGATGAAATTGCTGATGCCATGTTGTTCCCCTAAATAGAAACCATATCAATACAGTAACTTACTTCTATTTATCGACACATTTTGCAAGCCCGTTTTAGATAAAGTAACAGTCCAGGAAAACGTCACGCTAACTTCCTGTACAATACTGAAACAAGGCACACAGCGAGTCTAGAATAACGCTCTACCGCCTCCCCTGCTCCTAAACTTACGTT
The DNA here is from genome assembly GCA_030762935.1 of Hymenopus coronatus. Classification (NCBI taxonomy): domain Eukaryota; kingdom Metazoa; phylum Arthropoda; class Insecta; order Mantodea; family Hymenopodidae; genus Hymenopus; species Hymenopus coronatus. The sequence continues at coordinate 62,987,850 of CM060900.1, forward strand.
CTTCCATTATATTATAGTTCGGAAGACCTCGCAGGAATGAACACGGCACAAGCTTTGGCTTTGGGATCCTCTAAGTACATTAGAATTACGAAGACAATGATGTAGAAGTCAGAGTTTGGTGTAATTGTGGCGAATCTGGGCAATTAGGAAGTGAAAGTATGACAGACATGAAGAGTTATATTGATGAGAAATAATCAACGTAAATGTGCATTCATTACCTCTCGTAACAAATGGGTGTGCAAATGTTCATTTTGAATTTGCTACAGCCATTCACATAGCCGTAGTGATTAATATTATAGTAAACAAAAGTAAACATGGAACAGGCCTGCCTTACTGAAAATCATAACCGGTAATTATGTAAATAAAAAGTATAAACATTAAAGATATACCATAAACTCATTAATGCTTAAATTACAGGAATAAGTATTGGCATGTATGGTTTAAACTGAAAGTATAGTTACTAATACTATATTAAATAAAGTTAGTTTATGCGAAATTTAATAGAAAATCACTAGTTTCTGGGTTTAAATTAACTTTTTATACTTTGGTAAGTCACATATGTAAGATAAAGAGAATTGAAATACCACACTTCTCTCCTAGGAAGTAAATTTAGTAATTTTCTGTTCCTTTGGAACTACTCCTTTCTCCGAGTTCTCTTTGCTGTCCAACTGCAGTTAAAATGACTCCAAAATGTGAAATTCTCTCTTCTCATATAGTATTCCGAGAGCGACTTTAGATTCTCCTAAGCAATGGAAACGACCTTTCTGCTGAAAGTATACTCAGAGGAATTGTACAAAATGTCGGTAACATTTGAATGTTTAATTTTTAAAATATTAATTTAAGATGTGATATACGTCAAATGCGCACTTGGTAGTTTGTATATCATATTACTTAAACAGGCTTCCGCATTCAATGCCTGATGTGTAAGATAGGTGGGTTAAACTTGTACGAAAGGAAATTTGAAAACACTGAACACACACAGTCTTTGAAAGCGTAATTTTACACACGACTGTTAGAAGCTGAGGCCTGGGGAAGAAATATAAAATTATTGAACGTAAAGGAAACACCTTTTGAGATCAACTTTCCTCCTCGCCAGTTGAATGCAGAATACCGAGTGGTCTAGCAGCTGCGATTTGCACCAGTAACAGTAGTATGGTATTGGCGCAGAGGGAAATAAATACGTTGCACTTACTCATTTCTATATATGCCTACAATTCAAGGATGATTTAAATTTATAAAATGTTTCCATATATGGCATACTATCTATGAATACGTTTAAATAGGACACGGATATTTACGTGACTTTTATTAAATTAAAAAAAAAACATGAAAAATTAAATTTAAAGCTTATTAATTATTAATTGTCGGCACAAAACAATTGTGTTAGATTTAGATTTCATTCGACAGCACCGTAAGACATATGAATGACTAAAAATTGAGCTTTGAAGCGTAAATTACTGCAGTTACGTTTCTTGCCTCTAAAGTAGGCCTAAATGAAGGAAAATATAAACAAATTTATGGTTAGGCCTATAAAGTTTTCGCAATTATATTTTGAAATATTAAAGCTTTCGTCCTTGTTTCTGGCCTACATTGAAAATAAAATGCATAAATTGAGGTATATATTCTGCTTTTAATACAAAACCTTAACGCGTGAAACACTATAATTTCCATTGAGTTCCATCAGATTGGTGTGTACTCCAATGCTAATCTTGATGGTAGTACATTCACGTGTCTCCAGCCGTTCCTATGTTACGTCGTCGTAGTTTTCGGTTATGGTACTGAATGACATTTGATTCTAAGTTTGACAAAGGCTAATGGCGGCAACTGCGAAACTGTGATTTTCTAGTTTGCAGATCTTCGGTTTCTGGAGGAGATTTAAAACAATTTATCAAGTAGTTTTAATTATCAGTCATTAAGCGTTTCCTCCTTTTACTATTTTTTTATGTTAGTACGTTTAATTTGTCAAAAAGTGGCGAATGCTACTCAATGGTTCACGGAACTTAAATTAAGGAATGGAGATAACACGAGAGGAAAATATTATAGGCAATGCAAATGGAAAGCCTACCAGTGATGTATCCAAAAATCAAAATGTGGCAACTGAAAATGTTTTTTTTTTGTAGTTTTTAACGCCCGCTTTTACTACTAGTGGCATCGCAGGCGATACTGAAAATGTTGAGAAAGTAAGTAAACAATATACTTATAATTACAAGGATGCAGGACCCTATGTTGTAGAATTAATCGGTAACCAAGGGAACCTCATTAAATTACATTCAATGAAATTAGTCAAATGTTTGTATGAAGACACACATAGCTTTGAGACCGTTCTTCCGGCAGGGAAGAATACATTTGAATTATATTTCAAATCTTTCCTTGAAGCTAATGCATTTCTTGAATCATAATATGATGAAAAGCATTTTGTGAAATTTTACGTCCCTTTTTATAATTGTATGGGATAGTAAGAAGGGTTGACATAGATATCGAAGAAGAGGAATTCAAAGACAGAGAAAAAAACTGACGCTCATGCTAAAATTATGAAACTATAAAGGTTAAAAGAGGTAAATGGAGGTGATAATAAACCTTTGTATCTGCCTTGACCTACTCAAACTGCGCAGGTCACTTTTAGATTTCAAGTGTTTCCACCAAGGTTTTCCTTTATGGAATCAGTTGCAGGCAGGACCCTTTTTAGCAGAAGGCCCTTCAATATAATAACTGTTGACATTTTGTTAGACGTTGTAGAATAACAAAGGGGTGTTAACTGTGGTGAAGAACATGAGGTTAATGCATGCAAAGAAGAATTTTTATTGTATTTTTGGTAGTAGGTAACATCTGCCAACAATAAGAAGTGCCTATGGTTCCTCTTTGAACATGGAGTGAGTTCCAAAATTCAGAATTTTAGGATATCTAGAAGGCAGGCTATCACTATATTAAAAGGTAAGACTTTATATGCAGATGATGTAGTCACAAACAAAGGGGAAACTTTACAATTGAAAACTTTATATAATATGTCAGAAAGAAATTTGAAAGCCTTTCCTGACTCTAACAGGAACTTGGGCAATGAAAATAAAAATGAGCAGGTAACAGTAAAAATCCAAATCAATATTCCAACAAAGCTGCAATGAGTGAAATACTGATAAGAGTCAATGGTAGGGAGAAAGTTAAGAAGGAAAGCCACTACTATTTCTGCCTGTGTTCATAAAGTTTCAGATAGAACAAAGAAATTGATTCCCATAAACGATTACGGAAAGGGGGCCCTAGATACTTTAGTGGCTTATCGAGAAAGTCACCAAGGAAATTACAGCAGATTTAGCCGGAGTTCATAATTCTCTGCTTAGTTTCTTCACAAAACGGGATACAAACCAGCAATTGATAAATAATTTAAGCATTTTACTGTAGCATGCAAGAGGTTTGAATAATAAATAGATTGGTATTACCAATCATATACATAAAATTAAATATGCTATTTTTATATTTTCTGAAACGTGGTTTAAGGAAAACAGCAAATTTAGTTTATCAAGTTATAAAACTATATGACTGGACAGACCGTCCCATGAAGGAGGAGTAATTTCAGAAATTAAAGACGGCATTAACATTTTATCCTATGGGCTTATTGAAAATAAGGATGCAGATATTCAAGACACCTATATTGCTTTTGGCGTGTTTAAGTTATTATTAATCTATATGACTATGTCTGTTGTACTAATGTACCTAATAATTAGCAAATAAATAAATAAATAAGTAAATAAATAAATAAATAAGTAAATAAATAAGTAAATGAATAAAAAACACAAATAAAGTCTTAAACAGAAATTAAATAATGGGGACTAGAAAATTTTGTAGTAGCACATTATTGTTTGTGGTAACATTATATTTTGTGCTTCAGAGCAAGATATAAATAATAGTTTTTTAAACATACATTTTAGTAAGGTGGTACACCAACTCGAATTGGCAGGAAGGACCAAAACGATTCAACAGCTGATCTTGTTTGTTTTTTCCTTCTAATTTCATACTTGACAATTCTGTCATGGAAGAGTTGGGAGAGTCTATAGGAGGTATCATTTCCCCTATTTATATCAGGATTATCACTTATAAAATCCATATGCATTCTTGATTAATAAGATTTAGAATTAGAAAAATGAACTCAGATGATTTCAATACTTTTTGAGATGTGAATTAGTAAATTGTAATTCCTTGGATGATTTTGAAATTTTTAATTTCACTTAAAAGTCTATTTAAAAATACCTCAATAAAATGAACTCAAAAGTTTGAAAACACAGGATAAGGGACCGAGAAAACCAGTTTGGTGTAGTGACAAGTGTAATAAGGCCATAAATTGTATGGGGATAAAAGACTCTAAAGATATTTAAAAAATTGATCTTTAGAAAAGTTAGCCGGTAGCCGTTACCAGTTTTGTACTCATATCTTCCAAGAGAAAAAGATGATATGAACACTGTAAAAACATATATTTAAAAGGGAAAAATATTTCTCAAATTTAGAAAGCAGTAACAATTTTCAGTAATAACAAAACGTTTATCTGGTACTCAATGGAACTCAAGTTTGACATTCAGGATAATTTTATAGATAGTATCATTCCTGCATCAGTTACTTCGAATATTGATTCTGAAATCTTGAGCTATGAGAATTTTTGTTATAAAAGTTTACAGATGGAAAGAATTAACCAACGGAAACCTCACTTATCATTAAGAGACACAGGAATATCAACCCTGATGCCGATAAGATCTCCTAGAAGTTGATTTAGAATTTTCCAATTGAATACTTAGATATATTAGTAGGAGCATATAATTGCTGCTTATTTATTCCATCATTACTTACGAGAAAAAGGGGAAAAAATCCACATTAACCCCATCCTCAAACCAAGGAAAAATTCATTTGCCCTAAAACATATAGATCGTCTGGCAAGTCCTGTGTATTCAGAAATATTTTTTAAAAGATTCTATCGAAAAGAATTAATTTGTATATGAAGAGATATGGATTATGGCTTAGAGTTAGGCATGGTTTCAGGCATTGATATAATACAATAAATAGTCGAACTGTCCTTACCTCTGAAATACAACTAACATTTAATAACAAGGATGTTGTTCAAAGCTTTATGCATTTCTCAGGCCATTATTCTATGGCTATCGAGACTTTAATAAGTATCTTGATAAATATGTGAACTTTTCTACAGAGTCTATTATGACAATGTACTTATTGGTCAAAGATAAAACCATATTTTCTCATTCCAAATTTAAAAAACGTTTGGTTAGAAAAACTTGTTATGGCTTACCTCAAGGCTCATTCCTAAGTCCAATTTTATAGGTCGTTTATACTTCTAATAGTTGTAAGTCTTTTTGAAATCACATTAATTATAAAACCGATGACACATTACTCTATTCTACTACTTCATACCCCAAGTTATTAAAAATGATTTGGATTTTAAGAATAAGATTAATGATACAATAAAATCATTCACTAATATTGGATTAGATAGTAATATACCAACTTCAAAATGGACTGTCTTCATAAAAAGTAAAATACTTCACAACAACAATTGAAGATACAAATTGAAGATCATAATCTGACTGCAAACTCTGAGATCGTCTTTTTAAGACTACAGATTAACGTGGAACAATCTAGTTAAATCTGTGAATGAGAAGGGAAGCATTATCATCAACAACCTTTTAAAAGAGTCTATTAAAAGTTTGGACTCCGTTATTTACAATATTGTCCGCACTATTTTAGGCATACGTATTTAGCCTAATACTCAATATTTATTTAGAGGATTTGGAATGTCAGCTTTTCTTCTAAGGTAAAATATTAGGCTACTAAGTTTATAGCCAAGATTATCCCTAACAATGAGGATATTCTTTTTAAAAATTAAAGAACTTATGAAAAATTTGTGATAAAGTTACCGCCAGAAGGAAAAATGCATTTTACAAATTGCATTATAATCATTATATGCATCCAAGTTTTACTCAGAAAGCTACTTTTCATATTCTCCAAGATCTTCTAAGTACTTAATTGATAGTAATATTCATCTTAGTGACCTGAAAGTAGATTTAAAATGTTTTAGTTTTGATATTCATGACATAAAACAATTACATAACAAATGTTATAGGAATTTCGTTAAATGAAATGCAACTACTGTTTCACAGACGGTTCTAAGGACGAAAGCAACTATATATGAGCTGCAGTTTTACATCAAAGTAGGTGAAACAACTGGAAAATAAAGTTAGAGAAAGATTGTCTATTATCTCAGCAGAAATTCTGGCTATAAGACTGCAATAAAAGTTATTAAGGGAAAGAAATTTAGACTGAACATAGTTTTCTCAGAGTCTCTCGGCTTCGTTATGAATATTTTCAATGTTGCCTTGAAGAAAGGACTGATTCTTTTGGAAGTAGAGATTTAATATTCCATAAATTTAGTCCTAAAAATGATTTGAGAATTAAACCAGTTTGAGCATAAAAATATTCCAGGTAACGAAAAGGTAGATAAATGGTCTAAATTGTCAAAGAGAGAAGGTATCGGGACTCAGGAGTAAATCCCAAGATATGAGGTACAAACGCGACTTATGCATGAGACCTTTGAGGAATAGAACAATGAAGTTATGGGTGAAAGAACTAAGGTTAACAAGAATAGTTTATTACCTTGATTTCAAAAATATAACATTAATAGGGAAGACTTTAAATTGCATGTTGCACCAAGATTATTATTGTGAATGTGGAGCAATAGGAACTTAGAAACATGATTTATTTGGGTGTACAATTCATGAACAGGAAAATTGTCAAATGTTAAAAGATTTGTACAGTCTAGATTTCCCTCGTCCTATTAAAGATCGCTAATATTATTCCATATAATTCTAGCAGAGTCGTTAATTATATTCCGAAATTAACGAGAGCACTTAATTAAGCTACCGGTTTAACAAAATAATCTTAATCCTTAAGTCAACATTCAAATATTCAATGAAATAAAAGGTGTTTATAAACAAATTGAAGAAGAACTTGATTCTAAGGTCCATGTATTGTTCTTGGAATAGGAAGTTAGTTTTGCCGGATTGAGGGAAAGGTCGCGGTTTGGGCTATTAAAACCCGCTTTCTGCGACAATTCTTTAAGATTTTTTTTGGGCTACTAATATATATATATATATATATATATATATATATATATATATATATATATATATATATATATATATATATATTTTTGCAAAACACTGGGTGATGCAAATTCTCCGAATGGGCTGCGCGGTGTTTTGGCTGTCCGAGCCCTCGGTGCTTGTTGCCGACTGCCGCTATCATAGAAAGTCGCAGATGACACTATGCAACATTTTTAAAACTACTTTTAAAGGCTTTATTTAGCAATGTTATTAAAGGAGATGCTGAAACTGACCACCACCGTTGTCCATATATTTTTTGCGCAACTATTTGGTTTTATTCTTCCAGAATGTGTGAATTTGTCTTGTACACTTTATGCTTTTAACTATCCCAGAGATAGAAATCGCATGAGGTTAAGTCGTGGGAACGAGGGGGTCACACATCTCTACTAATAATGCTGTCCTGAAACGTACTCTCAATTGTTCGCATCAAAACATTGGGTGTATGAGCTGTGGCAGAGTCTTGTTGGAAAAAAGGCAAAATCACGCTCCCAGCCTGTTAATTCTCTCTCTAAAAAGGGTGGGGGATTATATATATTCACGTATGTACGGGCAGATTCTTGTTGGAAAAAAGGCAAAATCACGCTCCCAGTCTGTTAATTCCCTCTCTAAAAAGGGTGGGGGGATATATATCCACGTATGTACGGGCGTAAACTTTTGATTCGATAAAATGGGCCTATAATTCTTTCTACATTAATGGCGCACCATATACCAATTATTTCACCATGAAGCGGTATTTCATGAACAATATTAGGTTTCTCAGAGCTCCAATAACGATTAGTTTGTGTACACAATATCCATGAAGGTGGAACCTAACCTCGCCTATGAAAAATAATAAATATGGATCAATTTCGCCATTGTGTACACAATTGAGAGTCCACTCACAAAATGTATTAACACATATGAATCATAAGTAAATACATGCTGTGTAATAGAAAACAAATGCCGAGCCATAATACACTTTGTGCCTAAATACAGGACAAAATAATAAGTACATGGGCAATAACTCAACCACATGATATCACCGTCAGCTCAATACTGCAATTTCAGAGTAGAGAAAAACAAGTCAGCACCGTGACCTTGTGTTAAAGCAGCTGTGTATTATCATGTTTCTGTGTGTGCAGTTGAAAAACACCTCGCAGCGGTTCGGATGTTTTAGGGTTGAACAAAGTCTTATGATGATGCCTGATTTTAACTTAATGCGCCGTTTGGTGAGGGATGAAAGCTCTAAAATAGCGTGATACAAATACTGATCCGCATTGTTACTGCTTATTCCGACATGTTAAGTGAAGTATGAATGGCGATACGAAACCTATTCTCTCCTCGGCACTTTGTTGCTTATTACGTCATAAATACACATGATTTTGCAATAGATGATTGGATAGCATCATTCTATTACATGTTTAAAAATATCTGATTAGTGACGTACTCTAGGTGGCTATTATTTAGCAACAACGCCACAACTGTTTCATATTGCTTACATACTGCATCATTGCTGTAAAAATAATACTTCGGTAATCAGTTGACAAGCGTGAATCATTGTAGTTTCTCTCTTGAAGACAGTGCATTCTTTTCACTTTGCGCGCCATGCTATAATAATAACGATTGTGCTTCGTTACTTTCGTTATTAGTGATGCTTAAAAGTTTTAAAGGGAGTTACTATAACGTCATCTATGGGAAGTGGGGAAAATATAAACAAAATTTCAATAAATCTGACTTAGTGATCCTGAGATAATAAAATGGATTCAAGAAATCACAAGTGCAACTCGAGTGCTTTTTGTAAATATTGTAAAGTGAAACTAAGGGTCCAACGCTAACTTTAAAAAAACATGCAGATTCAGTAAGACGCAAACAAAATTCCGCAGTAATTGTGTCTCAGCCAAAACTTACGAGCATATTTCCTCCAGAAAAAAACTGTCACACAGTTTGAACTGCAGTTATGACCGTTGTCGCATGTCATACGAATAGTACCATTCAATTCGTAGACCACTTAGAGGAACTATACTTATATAATAAAAGCAGTCCTGGTACTCATTTTACAAAATCGGATATCCGTTTACGCAGGACAAAATGCACTGTGTTCATCACTAGAGTTATAGCACCATGCTTGCTTCAAGTATAGTTGGAGAATATTGCCGGTTTTCTATACTTACTCATGGTAGATGAATCTGCAGGTGTCGTTGCAACAAACATCTTTGTTTATGTTGCAAATATTATAAAGAATAAAATAATTATCCACTTCTTGGTGCTTCTTTGTGTGACAAGCACAACCGTAGGGGATAATTTAGGCCTTTAAACGACTACTTTGGAAGCTTAGGTCTTAATTTAAATAACTGCTTCGCCTTTGCAACAGGTGGGACATCTAATCTTTGGAGAAAAAAATTAATCATTGATGAAAGAAAATAACCCAATTGTAATTATTGTCCAATGCATTTGTTATTCTCAGCACGTAGTGTGCTCACATGCGAGCGAAGAAGTGCCATCATATCTTGACTGTATGCTCAGAGAAACATGTAAGTGGTTTCTATGATCAGCGTTTAGGAAAGCATTATATAATGAACCTTATAGATTAATTTGTGATGGGGAAGAACCACTGCAATTAATACCTTTGTCAGGAACGTTTTAGCTGGCTAGAAGCAGACGTATAAAAAGAATTATATATCAATTTAAGTGTTTGAAACGGAATTTTCAGTTAGCCGTTAATAGCATTGACAAGTATGTTTCTAGGGAATTATGTTCCATTCACAGCGATGCAACTAGTGGAAGTTTTCTTACCTTTCGGTACAGCATGAGGGAGTGAACTTGCACTCCCTAACAGACAAATCTGATCATATTAGCACCTTAATTGAGTTAGAAGAATGCAATCTTTCGTTTCTAAGGTTAACATTAGACTAGTAATTTGTCAAACTTGATGGTAACCTGGAGTTTACTTCCATTTAGCTCCATATTGGGTCAGTTGATTTTGGTTTTGAGTTTTCAGGGTTACTGAAAACAAAGATTGAAAATGGAAATAGAAATGAGGATCAGGCTCAAAATATTAGGCAGAAGTGTCATAAATTTCACAAAAGAGCAGCTAGAGAGCTTCAAATGCGCATTCCTGGAAATTTATCCGTTCTGTGAAAGGCAGCGTTTTTCTCCCAACATTTGTTTAAGCCATGCAGGTCAAAATTCTCCAAACTTCCTTTGGTATTACTTAAAGACTAATTTGCTATAGCAGAACTTGAACATAATTGGCGGATGCTTCTGACTTCTGACTGTAAGGCTATTCTCAATGAACAGATTCCTAATTATGGTTTCACCTTCTGGTGTGAATGGTTAGACTTAAAAATTCAGCAGCAGATTATATAGATATATGCAGCAGATATATGTTTATAAGGAGATATTGGTGTCTATTTTTCATTGGACTTAACTTCAAAATGTGCTGGCATTACATTGTAGGAAGGGGGTCACACTGCATTTACAGGAGGATTTATTCGCGAAAAGTGCATTCCTTCGTTGTCGCTTGTAAAGTACTGTACTTTACTGCGCTTGAAGGTTGTTACAGGGACTGTGCGACAGATCAACCTTGGCACCACATCCGCCCATATGCAGCTACTTTAAACGAATGCTCTTACCTTATACACAGTGACTTATAAACTCAATCGGTGTCCATCTGGAACTGGCGCAAGCTTCAGAAAACTACGGCCTCTTGCCAGATTGCGCAGGGCTTAACGTGCTGTTCAAGCGAGTGAACTAGAATACAAGTTAAGAATAATGTTTAATCAATAATCACAATAGGTAGGTACTTCTTGTTAACTTAATAGTGGTGCCAAGGCACCACGGCACTATCGCCTACGATGCCATTTGTAATTAAAGAGGGCGTTTAACACTATAAATAAAAGGCACTGCCTCAGGAGTCGTCCCTGGTGTTCTGTATGCTTATCTTACACTTTATTTAGATACTCTATAATTTAGTTTGAGGATAAGGTAAAAACTAAGGAATGAACCGTAATTTCATGACCAATTGCAATTTATATTCTTTATTTGAACATTTTTGACACTTTATAGTGCATACAAAGCTGGTTGAAGTAACAATTGGGTCCTTTTCATGATTTCCTTATTTAGTTCTCTGCAGCATTTCTAAAACCAATTGCTGTAATTATTCATTGTTTTCAATCATATATTAAACATGTGTTAAACGTTATTCTTGTCTGCAGTTTCTATGTGTACTTTTTCATAATTATCGCTAGCTGATGTATGCATGTTCACTGAGCACGTACTATCGTTCTGTAGTTCGGAGTTTGGCCGCTAAGGTGTCAGACCCCAACTTACAAAAATAACACTGTTAATGGCAGCTCTCAACCGAGGAAAGTAATTAACAAAATAAATACTTCTGCTAATATCTCAATATAGTTTTGTAACTAATAATTATACTGTAATACTTATAATGTAATACTGACTGACCATGCTTATAACTTGTATCCTCAAGTATACAGGCAATAAAGAATTATTATTATTATTATTATTATTATTATTATTATTATTATTATTATTATTATTATTATTATTATTATTATAGTTCTCGAAGCAAGAATTTATATCATGCGCGACCCACAGCGGTATCACAATATTATGTAATTCATTATGATAATTCTTTACTTACACAGATACCGTTTATAAAACTCTTGTAAAATATTCCAAGCACAACAAATATTAAATTAAAGTAAACTGCATATTTTTAATATAAATATTGGTGGACTTCAAATGATTTTTAGCTATTTTATTTTATTCATGCGAAATTTTGTGAAATACTTCTGGCAACACTGTAGAAAATTTTGGTTACAGTTAATGCTTAGAGATCGCGTATGCATACATGGAACAATATGGATGCTACGTTGGCAGTTTGCTGTAAGTCAGGATTAAAAAATTAAAGACATTATAGTTACAGTAGGTGCAAGCAATGATAATCTGAAACTAGTTCGGTAGAAGTGCAAGTGATTATTGCGGAAAGTGTTATCTACGAGCAAATTAAAGAGTTCACTGCTTTCTTCTTTATGGTGAGTAATGGTTCTTTTGTGTATTTCTTTAAAACGCTGCGTAACGAAATCTATAATCAAAAGAGAGGCATGCCCTTTTTCCGCTTACGTCCATATGTGATCCAGATTTGGCACTTTTGTTATTCTGACATTGGGGCCTTTGTGCTTGCTGGCCTATTATAAACGTTTGCAAATTAGCTTATGCCGTACATTGGTTGTTTACAATTCATTCCTGCACTTTGTTCAGTTTTACGTACATTTGTGCATAGCCAAACAAATCTGGGGTTGTTTTAAGGAATGGGTTTATATTTTGCATTATTTCATTGCGATATAATCTATGGCTCTAATTTGTGTAGATGTAACTGATGCATAATGCACCAGTGGTATTCTTCTCATACTTGTCATGGTTTGAAACTTTAAGGAAATGAAATAATATTTAGTAATGATTACCTTTGTAATTGAATCGGGAATATTAGTTGACACCTCGGGAACCCGTAAACTACCATAGATAGGACGTTTCCTTTTACAGAGAAAATGACTGAAGTAATGAAAAACGCTGTGTTGCCAAACTAAAGTAAGGATAGAAATCTGCTGGATTTGCGGGGTCTCTCGGCTATGCCCTGGTTGATTGAGGTTTTAGTTGTGCAGATCATCTGGCTATACTGTGTAGACCACATCTGCTCCCCTCCTCTCCATCTTAAAACATCTCTTGGCTAAGCTAGAGCCCTCAACCTTGAGCTTATCCCTATATATTGGCAGAGACATTACTACACAGTATTTGTTAGTTTTATGTTGGCAGCTCAACTTCAGTAGATGACATAAGTGACACCTACTGGGGAAGTGTGTGCCGAAAGAAGTGACAAGCATTGGATATACCTATACATTCTTTGGTGTCAAAGTGAGGTTTACTTATCTTCTTTCCAACATGTGACGTAGGTTTTCTTCGAAGTCCAACATGAGCGGAATCTTTTTTTTGAAGTACAGGTGTACATTTTCTTATCTAATTTGTATTTAAAAGAACTTTTTACTAAGATTTCATGCCAGAGAATGTTTTTTAACTTAACTTAACCAATTAATGGCCATTGTTCTCGTATGAGGATAGCTTAACAAAAAAATTAATTAGAAACAGCTTTTTTCATTAGAATGTAGTAGTAACAGCTTTATTGTACTTCTACAATAATATATATAATCTTTCCTTCAAAATAATGTTAACAATAATATTCTATACTTGACAACAAAGGAAATTTGTATTTGTACTCAGATGCAGCAGTGCAGTAATAATATAATAATCAGTTTCATGGTTGTCAAATTTAAATTACTCCCACATGATTTTGTTAACAAAAGTTAAAGAAAGGGACTATTAAACCTTACATTCAAGAATTTGTTCATGATTTTATAAGCAAAAGTGATGACACTGGCTTAATATGTGTAAAATTGACATATGATTTTTATCTCGTAAGTTTACTGTTTATGTCAACAATATTTTATTATTCTTTCATTGTTAAGTGTATCAGTGTTACTGTTATTGTTGAGAGTTCAGTTCCAATTGTCGACAGTCAGTCTAAGTGAGATTTGAGGATGTTGGAATAAAGGTGATCCATAAAGCTATGCCTAGAAATTGCTTCAGAACAATAAAACTAATCCTCCATTTATATGATAATACAGACTTGAAGGTTTTGGAGAATAAGGCTGACAAAATCCATTCAGCAATGGAAAATATAAACAAAAATCTTCAAAGTTTTGGATATTTTCAGCAGGATTTATATGTGGCTGAGATGATTGTACAATATTATGGACAATGTGGACTTAATGCGATTCATCAAAGGAGAACCAATAAGATTCAGGCTTTGTTGTGGAGCTTCAGGGTACTGTTATAATTTTTATCTGTATACTGGTAAAGCACAGTATGATTCTTCTGAGGAAAATATAAGTCTAGGAACAATTATAGTTGGAAACCTCCTTTCCATAGTCATTGATCCATCGAGCCATGTTGTATATTTTCATAATTTTTTTTACAAGTTGAGTTGTAGAATATAGGATTTCGTGCCACAGTCACAATCAGAGAAAACCGTACATGAAGGTGCCCTCTGCTCAGTAGCAAAGAAATGAAGGAAGAGAAAGGAACATACAATTTCAGTTTTAACAAGGAAAATTAAATTTTGGTTTTGAAAAGGAATGATAACAGTGCTGTAACTGTGGCCAGCAATAATGTCTATGTTGTTCCCATAAATAATGCAGTTGCTACAGTAGGAAAGAAGGTAAGAGAATTCTAGTTCCACAACCGCATGTAATGAAGAACTATAACACTAACATGGGAGGAGGAGTTAAAAAGCATGACTGGTTAGTGTCTAAATATGTTTCCATACTAGGAAAAAATTAGTAATTATTTACAAGAATGCTTGATATGAGCATTGTCAATGCCTGGATAATTTATAAGATGGCAAATTCTCAGGATAGAACACCAATGCCACTCATGGATTTTAGGAGATAAATCTGCATTTATTACCTCAAAGGAGGATATCTAGGATTAGTGCTAGGAAGGAAGATAGGCAAACCAGTAGCTACAATGGCAGATATTCGTTATGACAGTAAGAATCACATCATAAGTAAATGAGACAAACAAAGAAGATGCCAAATGGAAATCTACAAAGAAAAATCGCATGCATTTTGTAAATAATGTCATATTACACTGTGTGAAACTATTTTGGACCATACTATACAAAGTAAAATACAATGTAAAGTTTACATTTTCATTAGATGATTATAAAATAATGTTTTAGGTAATAATTGGTACTCAGAAAGCTATGTTCTTGTATCCATGAGACTTTATATATCACAAAAATATGCACAAGATAAAATATAAATAAAATACAATGTTAAATTTATATTTACAGTTACATTGCATTGTTGTAAAATTGTGTTTATATTATTTGTGACTATTAATACTATGTTATTGTATTCCTGTAATTTTGTATATCACTAATAGCTAGTGTGCTCATTTGAGGATGGGGTGTTAACCCGCAGTTTTGTCATAATAAAATAAGAGCACTACTGTGTTATTAAACCAATATAGGGTTTAACATTCAAATTTCATTTTTTTTTTCAGAAAAAAAAATAATTTGGCCGTTAATGGGTTAAGGATTATAACTTGTTATTTATTTATCTTCTGTTCACGTAGCCATACTAAAGAGTGCACTTCAGCAAAATTATCCATCCTGCATCATTTAATGTAATGCTTCCACAGTATTTTTTGTCCATAAACTACACTAACTCTAACTTAACTCTCATTAAGCAAGCCTAGCCTAAATCTAATCATCACACCACAATTGTTATTATTATCATCATCATTATAATAATAATAATAATAATAATTGTAATTGCACCTCATTTGTTTAAACATCTATCATCCCAAGGATCCTGTTACCCTAACCAATTTTCTCTCTTGCAGTATATTTGGAAACCAATCTGATACTGTCTATGAGCTCAGGCATTCTCCAACCAAACGCTCCATTACCTCAAATGACTGCTTGTAAGCAAACAGTGCCCACTCGAACCTTTGCACACAGGCAGGTTAACTTTTTCATATCCAGTTGTATAAAAGAATAATAAGTATAGTTAATTACTAAATAATTATTCATACCAAAAACTCATAAGAGTAGGGCTGTATTCTAATACTCTCCTATCTGCAGCAAAACTTGGGATGTCTGCAGTATAAATAGGGTGCAAGACAGCATTACATTCAGGACATAAACATTTCTGTTCTCAGCAGACCCTTGTCAAATATAAAAACAGACCTCTGTATCATTTAGGTAAACCAACAGATGTGTCTTATTAATTGGATGAGCTATTTCTAAAACTATTATAATTTCTAAGAATATTGCCAAAAACATAAAGCCTATGGTTCTTGAAGTTCAATAAATTCTGCTCTATTGCACCTGCGTGTTTATAAAGCAATAAAACTCTAGAGAAAGCATGGTTAGGAAAAATGACCACCTTTTAGCAGGGGATGCCAGTATGCTGAGAGTTCCCCTTATGTGTCTTATTAATTGGATGAGCTATTTCTAAAACTATTATAATTTCTAAGAATATTGCCAAAAACATAAAGCCTATGGTTCTTGAAGTTCAATAAATTCTGCTCTATTGCACCTGCGTGTTTATAAAGCAATAAAACTCTAGAGAAAGCATGGTTAGGAAAAATGACCACCTTTTAGCAGGGGATGCCAGTATGCTGAGAGTTCCCCTTATTTTTGTGTTTAATTGTTTTATATTTATTTTGTTTTCTAACAGCTTTAAAGGAAGACAATTATTGTATGCAATCACTTAATTGCAATTTTTTTCGCAGATCATACTGTTGAGCAGCTGTAATAAGCCTAAATAGCAAACTCAAGATTTACAAACCAATCCGTTCCGTTCGAAAACAGCAGTGTATGCTGAGACGCTTCAGCGTTTCACTGCCTGTATGTGATATGGTTAGCAGGACCTCCCGGCAAACCCCTGACTGTCCTCCTGCCATGTCCCTCTCATTTCCGCAAACCCTTTGAATACCTATCGTGCATATGCTAGCGTTCAACCGCATACCCCAGCATGTTTCTCTATCCAGAGCACTTTTGAGGTAATGTTAATTGTGTTTCTTTATGAATATAATTGTAGTACGTGTTCTGCAGTCACTGGTTAATATAAATGCTTGCCATAATGAAACACAGCTCACCATTGCAAATATACAAAACCTAAGAATGCTTGGCTTTCATTGAAGAGTATGTCCAAAATAGTATACAGTTGAATAGAAATGTAAGTTTCAGTAACTCTGAAAAGTCTTGATTGAAAGTGCTGACATATGAAATCATTGACTGTCAAGTTCTTTAAATGAAATCCAGATTTGAAGGTTTTCCACAGTTTGAGTTTGTTGAATTACTCAATGAAAAAAAAATCATGGAACATAGAAAGAATTTCCTTAGACGAAAATTTCCAAACTAATAAAGCAGTATCCTGGTTATTTTAATTCAGACCAGCATGAAAATGAGCTCTTCAATATTTGTGCAGATGATCAAAAGCATCCATAACCACAAAATGTACTGAAGCATTTGGTTATAAATGGCTTAGAATTGGTGTATGAGGAGGTGACTAAGCTATTGTGTTTAGTTATAACATATCTTGCTACAACAAGTAGTTAGAGCTCATTGAGTGCACTCACGAGAATTAAAATATGCTTAAGAAACTCGATGACCAATCACTGTTTGTGCAGCGTAAGCATTTTAGCTGTAGAAAAAAAGTTGTTGGGAGAACTATTCTGATGCCGCCTTTATGGACAAGGTAATTGACACGTTTGCAACAAAGAAGAACCAATGGATGGATTTGGTGTATAAGGAGTGTTATTGTTTTCAATATAACCAATATATTAACATTGTTATTTGTTGTTTTCATTGTCAATCTCAAACCTAATTTATAGGTGCAATATTCGATAAAATGTGCAATTACCCACCTCCACCTTTTATTTCCAGCAGTAGGGCGTTCTCATTTTTTTATTTCATGCAACGCCACTGCCTGTTAGTATTATTTGTTGTACAGATGTCTGAAGATTGTTTACAGAGGCTGGCTGTGAGTGTTACAAATGATGTGCATTTGGCTGCTATGCGAGAAGCAATAGGGCTCGTAGTCATTGTCTGCTTGCACATACGCATTGGTGAACCTTCGGACATAAAAAAAATACGTGCCATTTCACATCACATGTTGAAAAGTGTCCCCTATAAATGTTCTGTACCACCTGGAAGATTATTCCTGACATGCCCTGGGAACCGCAAGTGGGATTTGTGGTGGACAGAGCAGAATCTAGGCAGGCTTTCTCCGGTTTCCCCTGCCTTTCATTCCACCACCCGCTCGATAATCAACTTTTCTTTCATCCAGTTTGTCATTTCATATCATCTTCCTCCCTCTCTTACCAGGCATCAGGATCACCCATCTTGGCTACTCATTCTGATCCAAAGTCTCTCTGCTGCTTAACAGGTACCTGACCCTAGGAGTTGGCTTGTAAGTCCAGGGAGTTTAAAGTCCTCCATATGAGCAAACGAAGATCTCATAGTGTGTGTAAGCCTTATTAATAAGGGCAATTTCTTGTTCACAGACTAGCATTTAAGTATCAAAATTATGAGTCAAGCAATACTCCAGGATATTTTTTTGCCATCCCTGCAGGAAGCCAAGTTAGTTCATTATTCAGAAGAGATAGGGGAGGTGGATCATGTAAGGGTGTTAGAATAGTTTTCTTTTTGTTTTGTTGATATTTACCATAATACACCAAGTAGTGATCCATTCAGTGAGAAGAGACAAGGACAATTGCAGGTGTTTCATTAAGTTGTGGTGGGAACAAAATATATTTGTGTCATCTGCATACATAGCAATAGAGGTGTTTTGCAGTTTAAGGAGATCCTAGTTGAATATATCATAATTTGTCAAGCACTTGTTACATAGCTATCAATGCGCGCTAAAAATTGGTGGTCTGTTAAAATTTCAAACAATCTTGATAATATGGTTAGGAATTTCAATTCTGTATAATTTTAACAGTAATCCAGAATGCCAAACAGTCAAAATCTTGCAGTGTGTTGTTTCCCTTCAAAATCTTTTCTGATGAATTCAATCATCAATAATTGATGAACAGTTGAGTGCTGTGGGCAAAAGCCAAACTTAAAGGCTCGAATGACATTCAGATAAACAAATGAACATAAGCGCTTCATTATAACTTTCTCAAATGGTTTTGATAAAGTGGTGAATAGATTAATTGGTCCCTAGCTGGATGTCAAGTGTTTTGATTTATTTGGCTTATGAAGGACAATAATTTCTGTAAACTTCCATGCTTGAGCCAAGTAACCCATTCTCAAGGAGGAGTTGAAAATTTCAGTTATTTCTTGGTCAGATACTTGAGCACAATATCAGGTATTAGATCATACCTGGGGATCTTTTTATTTTGATGCTTCTGAATTAAGTATGTTAATTCTTGTGGAGACGTGTTGGAAATTCTGTTTTTGAGGGAGATTGTCTGTGAATGTTTTAATAAATTTCATACACGATGTCTCATATTTTGTTATCAAGGTGGTTTGGGGAAAATGCTTTTTCGTAATAAGAAGCAAGAACGTTGTACTTTGATAATCAGTTATTACCTGAGAATCTTCATGAAGAACAGGGATGATAGTTGGTTCTTGAAGGATACTTCTTGTAGTCTGCCAGAGTGAGTTGTCAGTTGGAGACAGAGAGTGGGAGGGGGTGGGGGGGTTGGTATGAATTAAGACAACATTGTTCTAGTTCACTTCTAACTATCTGTAAAGTCCATTGAGTCTTCTTCATTGCTATGGTTGTCTGTCACATCATTCTCTTCTGATTTTGTGCCTTTCTCATGTGAGTTTAATAATATGTAACAGTGGAAAGAAGAGTTGACATGGACGTTATGAGAGCACTGTTGATTTTCTAATGCTGGATCAGATATAAAATGTGTGACAGCATTGTCAATTTCTTCTGGTGTCCCTAGCTGATATGCTGAGATTAATGCAGAATCTAGATTAGATTGAAACTTTTCCCAGTTAACAAAACCGTAATTTAGACATGGTTTTTGAACGGTTGAAGTAGGTTTTAAATAAAAAGTAATCACATCTGGACTATGGTCTGAAACAAGCACAGTTGAAGAGGTGGCGTACATTGGAGAATGCATTTTTTTGTGTAGTGTTACATCTAGAACATCAGGAAGAATTGCTAGATTGTAAGAAATATATATATATATATATATATATATATATATATATATATATATTTATTTTTTGGTAGTGTTTAATGCCCACTTTTACTACTCTGGCTATGCAGGTAATGACACTGATGATACATGAAGATGGAGCCCCAGTGGAATGTAATGGCAGGGGAAACTGGAGAATCTGGAGAAAACCCGCCCCTGCGCCACTTTGTCCACCACAAATCTCACATGCAGTCGCTTGGGATCGAACCTGAGCCGTCTAGGTGAGAGGCGAGTGATCTGACCACTCGGCCATGGCACGGCCATTAGGAATGATATGTTGGCTCAATTGGTGCTAAAATGTGCATGTTTTTTGTGAATGCAAAATTAAAAAGATGATCATTACAGTTCTTTTTCAACAGCACAATGATGCGTGTTTGCAGTTAAAGTCTCCCAGTAGGAGGTTCAGCCAACATCTGTAAGAAGTAGTGACAGATACATTACATTTAGTGAATATGATGGCTCATAGGTGCAGAGAACAACAACATTCTTATTATTGCTGGCTTGTACCTTGATTCCTATAATTTCCAATTCCATAATGTTGGGAAGCATTATTACATCATGTTTGATACTGCGCTTGATTAGTATAGTCACTCCTCAAGAAGCTGTGTCAGCAAATCTGTCTTTACAATGGATTTTGTAGCCAGGAATGCTGAAGGTTTTGTTACATATAAAATGAGTTTCCACACACATGCTATGTCCGTGTTATGACTGGATGAAAAAGCAATTAGGGAACTTCATTTAAAGCGAAGATCGGCGTTCTGATTCACAATTTTATTGTGAGCAGTTGAAGAGAAGTAGAATTATGCACTGCCATTCTGGGTAGTTACAGAAAGTAGAGATAGGAGAGATTGTTGAATTGATGGTAAATGTGATTGCGTACATGCCATATTATGGGAAACAAACTGAACTAAGGGTCCAGTGAGAATTGAATGGTTGAGGAAGCAGGAGCAGGTTGATTCTGTCTTTGTGAGCTGAAGTTCTTAATTGCTTCACTATGTTGTTGTTAACAGGGTATTGGTCCAGTTACTGGATGCTGTGGCAAATTGGGATACCATTGTTTAGTTCCTGAGTTTCCCAAACTGGATGGATTCTGAGGGGGGGGGGGGATACAGAAGTATATGAAGGTGTAGGGGTGGTAGGATTTTCATTGTTTTGTTGCATCATTTGGGGAATCTTTCATTTAATGTTCAGATAGTAAGTACAGTCTCCAGAGTTGGCTGAATGCTCCTGATGGTAGTTGATGCACCTTGGAACCCTGCTTTCAGAGAAATGGTGATCTTCAAGGCACTCCAGTGTAAGCTGGCAATAATTCTTAGTGAGCCCAAAGTTTTGGCAATGGGTGCACTGCAGGATATCTCTATATTTTTTTGTGGCTCTACTGTGGCAATGCTATAGGGTAAATGGCAATTGGCAATTACCTCGCACAAAGAAAGAGCTCTTTGTCCTTTCCATGAAGATGTATTACTTTGCACACTGGGTATTTTAATGCATATAGGTCACCAAAATTTCTTTGTCAGTCAAGACTTGGGCACTTGACTCCCTAGTCTTCATGTGGTAGGTTTCGCGCAATTTAGGATGCTCACCTTGGCATCTAGTGGCTTCAATGCTAAGGTTTCATTGTCACTGTACATCCCAGAGTTTACATAAGTGCACATGCACTGTGTTTCATTTAACAATTCAGCTACTTTGAGGTAAATTGGATAATGTTTTCACTACAATGGATAAAATAACTTTCTTTGGTTGACAACACTGTGGAAAGATAAGTGGGGGACTTCTCTCCCTGACCCTCACTTCCCCATAAATCTGGTTCCCAATAAAATGTGCATGCATCGTATATGTATAATCTAATCAACCAACAAGCTAAATTCATGTGATAAGCATTGTATAACATATGTTTTATCATTAGAACCAGCTGAAAAATTTGGTGCCACAGCCAGAGTTTGAACAAGTTCTGCTTTCTGTGCAGTTGCTCTAACCATTGAGCTACTGTGATAACAAGCCAGTATGGCATTCAATCCTCCAATTCATGTATTTTACCCAGTCAACCAACCGGTATGTTTCATAACTTCAGAGGACACCTTAATGGTGGCTTACACATAGTAAATAAGCATTAGGTAATATTCACATAGTTAGGTCAACTATTGGGTAATACCCTTGGTAGGGTATTACCAATATAATAAAAAAAAAAAGAATCCTTTATTGTTACACCAGTATGTGATTTAATCTCAGCAGATATCAGGTAATATAACTAAAATATCATTGTATAGCACTTGAGCACTTTTCTCTAGCTCTTACTGCCTGTAGTTGCAGTGAATATTGTAATTTCCTCATACCAGTGAATGAAAGGACTGAGTGTAAAATTGTATTTTAGTACACTCAATACTAAGTCTCTGCCAGAATTAAAAATTAAATGGCCTGGCAAAGAATTCTAGGGCACCCCTCAAGAAGTACAAACAATAAGCATCAGCATGCATATTAAGCCATTGAAGGATACCAATAATGGAGGTGAGGTGTTAAAATTAAAAAAAAAAAATCATATATATTTTGATCCTTTGGGTCATGAACCTCCAACCTTACCAGCCTGGTCAACTGACACATACCATACCTTATACTGCACGGACATTTGGACACATGATAGCTGCTGTATTATCTAATCTCATAATGTTACACAATGATAAATATTTTTTTAATTTATTTATTTACATAATAAAGTGGCAAAATATGTGTGTATGCATTGTCAAAACCTGTCAGCATCCAACCATGCCATCACACCAGTTGTTTTAGTTGGGCCCTCCCCATCTATTACCACAGTTTTTCTTGCATGCAGAACGGATATTTCAACTGGATTATATACTATCATGCTTCAGACAGCATAGCCAAAAATCCAGATGTCAAGATTTGTATTACTTAATGGAGTTATCTGATGTTATCCATTGGTAAAATGGGTAACAAAAATTCACAGGACATCATATCTCATCCATATTGATGAAGAGGTTATGGTATAGAGTTTCAGAATTACTATGCATATTTAATATATTTTATTTCTTAGATGTAATTGAGCCTCTGTACTGAAATTAATTTTAATGTCAACATGGATACCTTAATTTATACCTTTACTTAGAGCACGACATAATTTTATCATACAAAAATTGTCCCTTGTAACAATGATCATTAGCATTTGAAGAACAGGCACTTATCACAAATTCTGTCTTTTATACTGTACCAAATACTATTTATAATCTTTATTTCACAAGGTTAATTCAAATGAGATAATGTATGTCCTTGAGTGCCAGGAGACCAACTAATGGGAGACAGGCAGTGTGGTTATATTATGTTCACATTAATGGAAACTCCATGAATCAAGTAAATCTGCCTGTAATAGTTGTTATTTATGCTAGTTCCAAATTCGGATTTTGCAGAAGTTAATCACAAGTAAGGCAGAGGGTAACGTTTGTAACAGAGACTTGAAAACCACATGGTCTTAGCTCAAATAGTTTTCATAGTATAAATGAATTAACACATCCATATAATGATTGTGACCATGTAGATATTGATAGACTGTCATTTGTACTCACATATACCTATATCATAATGCAAACTATTGCAAGTACCAAGAATGTCTGTTACATCTCTTGTTGAATATGAGAGTCAACAGCTCGCTTTATAAGGGGGCATTGTCACATTGATGTTACGGATCGAGCTGGAATTTTTTTAGTGCAAGTGGATTAAAAATAAATCTGCCCATGTCTCAGTTTTCTCTCCCATAGACACAAGTTTGGCAAGAAAAAATTATTTACAAATTAGAATGACCCTCTAAATCTGAACTTGCTACACAGCCTATTCCTCATGGATCCAAAATACCCATACCTAAGCCACCAGCAGACCTCAGTTTTAATGAATCTGAAAGTAGCTCTGTGACTTCCAACAATGAGTTGGTTTTTGATACAGAAGGATTTGAACAGTTTAATCAATTTGAGTTATATGATTTAGGCCTCACAAAACAAAAAAGTAAATTACTGGGTTCAAGACGACAGGAGAAGAATTTGTTATTACCTGGTGTTACATTATCATGATATAGGAACTGTGAAACCCAGTTCTACGAGTACTATGCAGGTCAACTATTGTTTTGTGTGTAATCTTATTCAACAGTTGGGCAGGGAAGCATATGAGCCAAGTAACTGGCATATTTTTATTGATTCTTTCAGTCTTCAGGCAGGTTACTTCATAATAGCAACAAGATAGCTTCAATATTGCTCACACATTCTATGAACCTAAGAGAGTTATGAAATTCTGAAGTGTGTTTGTTGTTCATGAGAAGCAGGACTATGAGTGGCAAATATGTGGTGACTTGAAGGTCATTGGTCAGTTGCTAGGACAACAGGGAGGATTAGACAAAATACCCTTATTTTCTTTGCTACGGAGTAATGAAACAGCAGGGCAAGGAACAAATATTGGGAAATTAACCAGTGGCCTGAGGAGCAGCAATGGAACCTGGATAAAAAAAATGTTAGTAATGTGCCTGTTGTTGATTTTAATGAATTCTACTCCAATATACATAAAACTTAGCATGATGAAACAATTCATGAAAGCACCTGACTAAAGTTGCCTTGTTTCCAGTACTTATGTACAAGGTTTACATCATTGTCACAGGCTAAAGTCAGAGAGGAAGTATTTGATGGACCACAGATAAGGAAATGGATGATAGATGTTAATTTTACCTGCTCTGTGAATGAAATTGTAAAAGATTGTGGAATAGATGTCCGAAATATGCTGGAAAATTTCAGACCGATAGGCTATAATATGAGTTTGAAGCTTCATTTCCTTCTCATATCTTGACCATTCCCATCAAATTTAGGAGCTGCAAGTGAAGAACAAGGTGAAAGGTTTCACCAGGACTTGAAAGTTGTTAACAACGTTACTACTTATCAGGGACTTTGGGACGTACGATTACTGCTGGTGTTTTGCACATGGTGGACCCACTGGAGAATACTCGAGAAGAGCATGTAATTGAAGTTCCATAGAAAAACAGAAAGGAGTACACAAGATAACTAACATACATTCTCAAATTCAGGTATGCTTTCACGTTATTCTTTATTTTCTTGAAAAGTTGCATATAGTGTGTAATATTTTTGCAAAGTTTACAATTCTATTTTAATTGAATATTTTGATATTGATAAAACAAGTTCTTCTATTAAAAAACAGAATGCATTTTTGAATTCTCTGAACTGAAGTCAGTAAAAGTCAACCTATTTTAATCACATTGCAGAAAAAAAAAGGTTTTCATGTGTAACCTAGTATTATTGTCACATTGCATATTATCTTATCCAATTACTTCAATGGGCATAAATATTGTCTCAATGTATGAAGAACTGACTCTCTTAAAGAGAAGTCCATATCTTGAAGTTCCTCTAAGACTGATTTTTCCAACTTGACTCATCTGAGTCAGAGTACACACCATACTCGCCCACAAAATTTGGAACAGAGTTGGAGAGGAAGTATCATAACCAATATGTCACTGAGCAGAGGTCATGTCATAATACTTGTGTTTTGCAACGTTATACACTTAATTTGGCTATGACTATAGCCTACTCTCAATGCTGTGCTCACTGCTCTTATGGCATGTACCCAAGCTGGAACAGCTTGCTCTAAGATATTTGAAAAACCTTTTTAAGAGTTTCCAGTCTGAGGTTTTAGGAATTTGAGCAGCTGATGCAATGTTTACTGCATAAGAAATATTAGGCCTTTTACATACAGATAGAAACATGTGCTACCACTGCAGCACAATATGGAACTTGTTTGTCCAGAAATTGAAGAGATTTTCTTCTCTCCTAAGGAGTTTACACAGGTATACTATCATGCATATTAAACATCCTTAGTAAGTTATTGGTGTAGGATTCCTGATGGATAAACACCATTCTGTCTTCTTATCTGCTTCCGTAGGAATGCATCCAAATTATTAACGGTTACTTTTTATTCTTTTTCAGTTTATGCAAGAAACATCATTCTTGTCTTCAATGGTTAAATAATCTTTAACATAAATGCCAATAATAATTCTCTTCAGAGGCTCAGCACTAATAAACAGGGATCAGTTTCACTGTATCTAAAATTATGAATGTTCATAAGAGACACATTTTTTTATTCCACATATGCAGGGACTTTTGTTCCAGTTTGCACATCTTTCTGATACTTTCATTGAATGTGCGATGGTTTTTCTTCGCTTTTGTTGCTTGAATTTTATTGGTATCCTTTACTTTTAAAATTTATTATCTACTATTTAATTTTTTCCAGCTAGCTAATTTTTTTTTGGTTGAGGCATGGCGTAATCATTAAGGAATCTTTATACAAGGGTTTTAAATTAAATAGTGGCAATGTAGCCTAGGAACACGCAGAGGAAAGAGCATGCAGAAATAGGATATGGGATCAGCGAGGTGGCGCTGTTGATATGTAGAGCGCATAAACGGTCGATGCAGTTAGAAGGGGTAGATGTGTGGCATTGAAGTGAAGTGGTTTGTTTCCATTGCTCTAAATCATCTTTTCAAAATGTATCAACAGTCGTAGCATAAAATCTAGGTTGCCTGTGGCGAAAATGCACTACCATATTGGACGGTTGCACAATGGGTTAAGATGTTTCGTTCAGGTTGGAATGAGACTGCAGATTTGTAATGCACAGGTTGGCCCCTATTTCTCAAGATCAGATTGACATCCTGAGTGGTCTTCTTTCCATAGACCATCGGTGGTGTGTCCAGGAGTTATCCTTGGAGGTTAGTCTGAGCACATACTGAAGAAAGGTCTTAACCTGAGAAAGATTGCTTCCCACTGGGTTCCACATTGACTCACAGAAGTGCAGAAATGGCATCGGTATGCACTGGCTGGCATCCACTGCAGAGGTATTATAATGAAGGGGAGACATTTCTGCAGCATGTTGTTGCCATTGATGAGATGTGGGCACATGCCTACGAGCCTGAATTAAAGCATCAGTCAAATGAATAGCATCACCCAGGCTCGCCAAGTCCACAGAAATTTTGACAGGAACCCAGTCGCGTGAAGGTTATGTTGATTAATTGTGCATATGACTGGGAGGGTATGATTCTTACGCATGCTGTGCCCTCAGGAGAAACTGCCAATGCAGCTTACTACTATCGATTTCTACAGCACCATCTGCGTCTGGCTAAGCAGCGCAAAACAATCACCCTATGGTGTTGCATGGCAATGCTTGTCATGTAGCAAACAATGTCAATCTGCTATTGTGACGGTGGCAGTGGTAAATCCTGGAACACCCTTCCTACTCGCCTGACATGAGTCCTTGTGAATTCAATCTGTTTCTGAAGCTGAAGGAACCCCTCTGAGACCACTGCTATCCTGACGTTGCATCTGTACTATGCACAGTAAGGCGCTCTCCCACTGACATCAACAATCAACACCTTGCCAAAGATGTCCAATGGCTCCCTAACATTTGGCAAAAGGTATCACACTCTGCTGGTTATTACGTAGAAGGCATGTAATGACATTGTACTTGTATGTTTATTAAATATTGACTTATACCTATGTTGTCATTACTTAATTTACAATCCTCGTAGATGACACACATCCGTTCAACATTAGAGTTTAACAACTGTAATGAGAATTTTAATAATTAACTGAGATGTGGATTTCTTTGAATAGCCTGTTAAAGCGTTAAGAATTGCAACTCATTGTTAAACAATTCTATATAATGGTTCCCCACTATAAACAAATACTCCTAATTATTTATAAGCCTAGCTGAAACTTTATTGCAATATTATTTTCAAGCTTACTCTGTGTGTAAAATTTAGACTTTATGAAGTTGGGAGTAAAAGTTTAAAATTAAGATTTTGTGTATCACATTTCTATGTAAACTGTTTATAATGTATCTCTCAGGTTTTATTCTGAAGAACTGGGAATTGTATCTCTCATACTTGGAATATATGTTTCTTCCTAAATCTGCTAAAGCATTAAACATAACATTGATTGGCTTCACTTTGGCATGTTTGGTAGTGTCCTATTTCTTTAGTGCATCACTGTTTTTAGCATCCCCTTTGGGTGTTGAACGCCAAGCCAACCTTCTGATTCCAAAAAATGAAATAAATTGAATTTTATTTATGGATGCTCTTTATCCGCTCTGGTTCTTGGCATCCCATTCTATATTGCATGAAAGACTACTTAATTTTGCTCAGAGGCCTCTTTTTTTTTTATCAGGTTTGAGGTTCTTTTATGTACTGTAAATCTACGACATGGGATCAAGGTTTTTTACTTCCCTTCCAAAGGAAGCCATGCTATGGATTTTTATGCCCAAAAAAAGCCATTGCCTTCTGCCAGGTTTGAGTCTACAACCTTGGGAACCCTGGACTACAGAGGAAATAAAAAAAAAAGTCACAAATGTAATACTTGAACATGATCTTAAGTTTCTGGTGGAAGGTTTCCATAATTTTAATAAACTCTGGTATAAAATTACCATTAGTAAAAGAATGGTATTGTCATTATTTGGTCCAGTTCAGCAAATTGAATATAAATGAAGTAAAGAGTCATACAATATACTTGTTTTCTTTAAATAGCTATTTCTCTTTTAGCTGATTTAAAACTAATTTTGGCTGTATTGCTGGATATTTATGATATCTAATTATGTCTATTTTGTGCCAAGCCCAGTAACCTCTGAAAGGAAATTAATTGGGAGGAAATGGGCAAAAGGCAAATGCACATGCAGTGTAAAATCTACTCCAGAATTTGCCTATCAGCTGGAAAAGGCACAAAACCCCAAATTTGGATGGCAATCCAATTGGAATGGGACTGAAAGTCTCCTAAGCTTCATATACTACTGCTGCAGCCATCTCACTTGGTGGGGAAGATAAGCTTGTTTTTGTGGTGCAGATGGAATGTTAAATTTTAAAACATACATTTTTTAACTGTTCCTCAGATTAATGCCGAATGTGAACATCCTTTCAGACTTGTGAGAAAAAGTATAATCTATATTAACATTACTGATATCTAATAGGACATTAGAATCAATTTCTCAATTCAAAAGCATTAGAACTGTTTTATGCTATGGACAGTTTCAGTAAAGACTTTCTAACAAATAATCATAAAGCTTTGGAGGCTCTGCATTTACTGCTGCAACCTTAAATGTAACTCTATATGCCATGATGTAGAATGGTATTATTAAACTTCTCTAGTAAACGACGACATGTTTCTTGTTGAATTGAATTTATTTCCACTGAATACAATTAGTTCTATAATACTATTTTACAATCTCTTGACCATACAAAGAAAATAAAGGCAATATTAAATACTGGTGACTCCTCCAGAGCTGCTGTTATAACCAAGTAGCCCAAGTAGGTACAACCTTGCAGTTATACAACTGTCAGGTCTACTTAAATCTAGAGATGATCTCCATCTGTATTTAGTAATGTTCCTAGCTGATAAAGATCCCCATTTTTATTTAATTTCTTCAACCATTTTGTTTTAACCTTGTCTAGATAATCCCCAAACTCTTAAAATTATGTGCCTAGATTTTATATTCACCAACTTTCCCCCCCCCCCCCCCCCTTATCTGTATTGGTAAATTAGCCCACTTATCAATCTGTAGTTTAGCCTCTTAATTTTTTTAGTTTCTTCACATTCGAGAATTATGTGCCAGTAGTTGTGTTGTATTCCACATCGGGCATTCCTCTATATTTGAACCTCTTGAACCTTTCAACTCCACCACCCCTGTTCAGATCCATGCAGATCCTTATCTTATCCACTTTTCACCTTTATCTACATAGCCCCCCTCCCTACTTCATGTTTTCTTTAGCTCTCTCTATGCCCTCAGTGACTTTTTGTTACTGAAACTACCTAATATCTCCTGAATTTCCACATCATTCTTTGTTTAACTTCTTCATTAATTCTCTTAACCCAGGTGTTTCTTCCCCTTACTTTCTCTTATGCCACTAAACAATATTTCAAAATATGTACTATTCTTTTCAAAATTCTTGATCCTCACCAATATTTCAGGGTTCTTGTCATTTTTCCTATACTCCCTATTCTGCTTAGTTCAGCTTGTGCCACCCCATTTCATGAGCATTTAGGTAGCACCAAGGTTTGTTTACAAAAATTCTTGTGAATTAAATCTAATTTTAGCCATCCCTCCGTGACTCCCCATCTTTCTACTCTAAACATCATTTTAGCTTCTACTACTGCTGCATATATTTTCTCCAATCACTTTATATGCATTTCTGGTACTTTGGGCCTGCAGGCACTAATAGCTTTCAAAGCCAACCTTCCTTTTATGAAGGAATTATTATTATTATTAGTATTATTATTATTATTATAATTTTTTTTTTTTTTTTTTTGTGCTCCATAGTGAAATGTATTAACTAATTCAATTTCTGTCCCTTTCCAATAACATTTTTCATTATTAAAAATTTTCTTCCATTCTTAAATACCATGATTTTTGATTTCAAAGTATTTATTCTTAGTCCCCACTCATTACAGAATATTGATAATGCTTCAATTGATTTTGCTAGACCAATGTTAGTAGTTGATCCCACTACTAAGTCGTTAGCAAATAGAAGTTCTGGAATCTTTACTTTTCAATTGTGAAATGTGGATGTTGATTTTGGTAACTTCTTCTAATGTGTCATTAATGAATAAGTATGGGAGACCCTTGTCTAGAACCTATTTTGTTCAGGTTATTTTCAGTTACCCCATTTTGTGCAATCTTAATACAGCACTTGTTTTCATAGTATAAGTTTAGCAATGCTTTTATAAACTTTTCACTTACCTCATTTCTGTTCAATTTTGACCATAGTGCATTGTGGTTTATGCCTTTTCAAAATCAAGAAACAGTATATATAGCCACCTTCTTTTTTTGCCCTAAATGTTTCTCTACCATTGTATTTATTATGAACATTATCCACTGCTCTCTTATTTTTTTCCTAAAGCCTGCTTGGAACTCTGATAAATTTCTTTTCTTGCTCTGCCCAATTTTATAGCCTTTCTGCCAAAATGCCAGTTTTACCCTCTATAGTTAGCTGGTTTGTTTACGAGGGGCATACTGAAAGTCACGAGCAACCCATTGTAAAAATTTAAATTTCAGCAATGTAACGAAACGAATTGCAGGATCGTAATCTACAGACTTTAAGCCACATGTTGACATATTGTGACGTCATTAGCTTATATCATTGACCACAGACGGGGTTTGAAAAATGGCTGACATTGATGTTTCGTTTCGACAGCGTGCTGTCATTGAATTCCTGTGAAAGAAGGAAAATCTGCTCCTGAAATTCATCTCAGACTTCAACGTGCGTATGGAGGTGTCTGCATGGGTGCCAGCAGTGTTAGAAGATGGGTGAAACATTTCAAAGATGGAAACACGAGTCTGCAAAATGCGCCTCGTAGCGGCCATCCTCGAACTGCCTCTACAGAATGCAACAAGGAAAAGTTGATGAGCTCATTACAGGAGATAGGCGTTTCACTGTGAATGAAATTGCTGCGCAACTTGGAATAGGACATAGTGCAGTGCAAGAAATGATCCACAGCTTGGGTTATCGAAAGGTCTGTGCCGGTTGGGTCCCCCGTTTATTGACTGAAGACCACAAACTTCAGAGAAGAACCATTGCACAAAACCTTCTTCAGAGATTTCATAATGAAGGTGATGAATTTTTGACGTGTATTGTGACTGGGGATGAGAGCTGGTTCCATCACTATGAGCCAGAAACGAAACGTCAGAGTATGGAATGGCACCACTTGAACTCACCATCGAAGAAGAAAGCGAAGACAGTGCAGTCTGTAGGAAAAGTTATGGGAAGTGTCTTTTGGGATGCACAAGGTTGCATTCTGGTTGACTTTCTTGAACCTGGACAAACCATAAATTCTGCCCGCTACATCAAGACACTTCTGAAGCTCCGTTGGGCTTTGCGTGATAAACGCCCTGGAAAGAGAATCATCCTTCAACAGGATAATGCACGTCTGCATACTGCCCGTGCCACTATGGAGAAGATCAGGGCATTAGGGTGGGAAACTCTTCCACATCCTCCCTACAGTCCCGACTTGGCACCCTCCTACTACCATATTTTCGGTTCTGTGAAGGAGCAGATGCGTGGCCAACGCTACGAGATGCTGGAGGATATTCGGAAAGCAGTGCGTCAGGGTCTGCGGGCAGCTGGAACGAAGCTCTATCACAAGGTCATTTTCAAACTTGTAGAACGATGGGAAAAATGTGTGCAAATCAATGGAGACTATGTTGAAAAGTGAAAGAAAGTCTGTAGATTATGATGATGTATTTGGTTTGGCTTAAAAATAAATATTAAGATTGTAAAACAGTGTTGCTCATGACTTTCAGTTTGCCCCTCGTATATCACCTTTTCCTTTAAATATTGGTACCACAGTTGGTGTTTTCCAGTCTTTATGAACTTTGCCCTCTTCAAATCTTACTTTAAATATGCGCATCAGTGACATATCTCTTCTTTCATCCTGAGTCCATGCCGTCCAGAATTCCCCCGGAATACCATCAACACCACAAGACTTATTTCTTTTTGGTCGTTTTATTTGTTCATTTATTTTGCTTAAGTTAATCTGTCTAAGTATTCTAAATGTAGCTCTGAATGCTTTCCACCCTTGCTGTGATATCTTTTCTGCCCTTAAGAGGTTTTTAAAGAATCCATTCCTCCAGATTAATATGTTCTCATTTTCCCTCCTTATGTACAACCCTTTAACTCATCCATATTGTTTTACTGTCATTTATCCATGCGCCTCCTGTATTTTTTTTTATGATTCTCTCCTTTTTTCTTTCATGAGGGATTTATATCCCTCCTTTTCTACCATGAAATTCACTTTTTCCAGTGTTTGCCTAGTTGTCTCCATCTTCTCAATTATCTTTCTACTCTCCTTTACCAATTCTTCATTCATTATCATACAACCATGTTACATCATTTTACCCCCCCCTCTCTTTCTCATATTATCACCTGCTTGTTTAACCACCGCTCTAATTTCTCAATTATTTTCTTTTCCTTCATTGCAGCTTCTGCATTAATCTGAAATGCTCTAAAATTAGCTCCTAACTTTCTTAAAATACCTACTGCCCATTCATCATTCCATTTATATCCCTGTTTCTTAGCTTGCCTCACACTCCTAAGCTCCTTTTGAAATTTCACTTTTAGCGGGAAATGACTGTCAGTAAACATAAAATCCATATCCTCAAAATCTTGTAGATACCCATCTAGCTCTAGTGAGAGTGACATATAATCCATAATGCTCTGACCATTATTATTTACAAAGGTAAACTTGCCCATATAACCTTTCCCTCTACAAATCAACCAGCTATATTCCTCACAAAAGCCCAGCAACTTCTTTTCTTCCTTATTATATATTTTATCTTTACTGACTCTTTCTAGCCTAGCTTCTTTTCCCATATCATTTTCTAAATCAACAAGATTAACTGAACCCTCCCCTATTCTTGCATTGAAATCACCTACTATAACAACATTTCTTGACTATATTGGTTTTACAGCATCTCTATTTCCTTTCCTATGTTATAGAACAAATTTGGGTTATAAAACTCAGAACATTTTCTTGTTAATGTCAAAGATAGTTGCTAACTGCAGCTTTTGAGATAGCAATGATCAAACTGGATGGACATTCTGAATGTGCTCTTATGCACTTCTGTCTATTCATCTCAGCATTCTGTTTTTGAGAAGCAGACAGCTAGTTATATTTGTAGACAGTTATCATGTGATTTTCCTTATTGAGGTTAGAATCTCTATGACAACTGAAACATTAGCAGAGGAACTAATGTACAAGGGTCACTCCAAAAGCTTTGAGAATGGACAACAAAGAGTTGTAAGCCAAAACAGCTTTTCCTAACTTCAGACTGAAGTTCAGATAGCAATATATGCAAGTCTAGGTTCACTCCAACAATGTGCATCATCAGCACCATGAATGTATGTATAGCAGGTGTTGTTATGCCATATGCTAGGATGGATCTCAAGTAAGAGCATTAACATGGTATGATTTTCTAAGACTTCAAAGTCAGTTTAGGGAAGAAAGAATGTCTTGAAAGGCTGGATCTTGCATTTGTGGATCTTTGTGCTTTGCAACCCACCATTTATGGATGGTATGCAGAGTTCAGAAGAGGAAGAGATTCCATTGAAGATGAAGACCGAGCAGGATGGCCAGTTACAGCAATAATGGATGAAAATACGGTGAAAGAGCACATGTTGGGAAGATCATTGTTCATGATCAGATTAAAAAACCCCAAAATATTGGATCGGCAGCAGTGAAAACAATCCTGAAAGAAAAGATTTGACATCAAGAAGCTCTGCAGTCACTGGATTCCCCATCACCTCATACATGAACAGAAACAAGCACATATGCAATGGTGCCAGGAAATGGTTGAAAAATTCAATGGAGGAAGATCCAAAACATGTAACATTGTAATAGGTGATGAAAGCTGGATTTATGATTCAGAAACTAAAGAACCATTGATCTAGATCTTCCTAGAAGGTCCCCCAACAATAGTGAAGTAAATGGGGCTTATTGGCAAGAAGATGATCTGTTTCTTCTTCTCAGCAAGCGGCAACATTGTGACAATTCCGCTTGAGGTACAAAAGACTTGCTGCCAAATGGTACACTGCAAAAAGTCTGCAATAAGTGGTTGATGAACAAAGAAAAAATCATCCTAAGACTTGTCTACATGGAATTTTGTTGCACCATGACAATGCCTCAGCCCACACTGCTTAAGAAACAATGACATTTCTGCAGGATTTAGATGTGTCCCATCCTCCCTGCAGTTCAGATCTGGCCCCACATAATGTTTTTTTATTCCTCAAAATTAAAGAAAAATATTTAAGTTCAATGATTTGAGTCCCCTGAAGCCACAGTAGCCACTTATGAAGAATGTATTTGCACTCTCTAAAAATGAGTGTCATTCAGCATTTGAAAAATTGTTTAAAAGGATGAGACATTATATAGAATGCAATGGAAAATAGTTTGTAAGAATGCAATGATCACATCTAAATTTTAATACCTTATTGTGTCTTCATTCTCAAAACTTTGGATAGACCCTGTATGTTTCAAAAGGATTTGATTGTTATAGAACTGATTGAGAATTTTATTGTTGAGCGAAAAAATACCAATGGTCTCAAAGGATAGGTATGTGGACTAGAAGAAAATGTGCAATAAATTGATTTGCATTGCACAGGTTTCTCGCAGGCCCAGTAGGAAATTTGATGTTAATTTGACAGCACCAAAAATGCCAGGGTGAAGACTGTTAGAACGTTTGAAACTACAATGAAACCAAAGTACATGAAACTGTGCTATTGCTGGTTAAGGGTCAACAGACACCACCAACATTTCTGTTAGCTTCTTGAAGAAATTCCTTCACAAGCAATTCCTTTGCAAACCTTCTGTGTAAGCCCACAAATGCTAGATTTGGAAATGCCAACATTACCACCTACCATAGAGTGAAAAGTGCTTTAGCATATCTTGAGTAATTAACACTTGTAGCATTGGAGAGAGTGAGATACATGTTTTTGTTAATAGTAGTAATCTAATCTCTTCTATTTGCTATAAAACCATGTTCATGACCACTTTGTAGATCTATATCACTTCAAAAATTCCTCCTATTATGGTTACTCAAGTTTATTATGACACACAGCTTCTCCAATTGGGAATAGTATTGGGAACTACCAAAACAGCAAACTGACATCAACTACAGCAGACATTTTCAAATCCTAAAATTTTTTATGCATTAACATAAGGTACAGGGATATTATTTTAGCATGGAGTTTAGCATAATATTAAAACTAACATTGTTTAGTAAAACAGAATTAACATTATTTTCAGTATTAAATCGAATTTTAACACAATATTAAAATGTAACATTGGTTGTTAAAACTGTCACTTAGTTTGTGAAAAGTAGTCTCTTGGCAAACAAATGTGTACAATGTGTAGCAAGTGTATGCATAGTTACTTCTGTTTAAAAATTGAGATAAACTTTTGATCCCATTAACCAATGTTTTACTTGTTAAATATGCATCCGTGGTAGTATTTTGTTATAAAAATATGCAGCATGCACACTAATAACACTTATCCACTTATTTATTGTGAGTTTTAATGCCTTTATAATCAATACTTTTCACTTCTGTGTCACTTTCATTCCTCATGCACAATAGACATAAAATGAAAATGACACATATCCCACCAGAGACATTATGGGAACATTGCTTCTTTTGTCTCTCTGCATGTTTCCAACATCTGAAAATAGCAGAGGCACTTAGAGCTCAAGGCAGCAAACATCTGAATTAGATAAGAAATTATTACATACAAGGCCTCTAAGCCACAAAGATTAGCTGAGGAGTTGGGAGCCCTAAGCCATAAAGCATAGTTGAAGATTAAGGGTCCGAAATTGCAAAGTGTAGCTAAAGGATCTGTGAAGAGCAAACCGAAATGAATCCTGCATAGCTGAGGGATATATGAGGCCTAAACCCACACAAATGATTAAAACATTGATTTATTAGATTAACAACATTTTCATAGGTTGACAATATTAATTTGACACCAATTTTGGTGCTCTTTGCATATGTTGTGTTGATAATGACAATGCTTAATAATATGGGTGAGTGGATGGGCAGTATGATTTCATTGAAGTAACATCTTCTGCATATTACAAAATGTAATTATATATATGTATTTAGTAAGTAAAATATTGGGTACTAGGATCAGAAGTGAACCTGAAAATTATTAAAAAATGTTTTATTTCTACTTCAGTGTTTTGTGTTATATTACTTGTAACTTTTGCGTGTTTACTGCACGTTATGCATTCTAAATTTCATGTAATCCAAAAATTATTACACTTTGTTGGACAAGGAAAAGTTTAAAATTTGGTCAACCTGGTGTCTATTGAATTGAATGTCATCCTATGTTTCTCTTAGGAGGATAAGGAAAAACCCTAGAAATCCTTTAACTCACTCCAACCAAGACTTGAACTTGGGCCCACAGAGGTTAGTAGGCAAGCTCTTAATCCCAAAACACTTTCTGAGCTGTCCAAGATCAGGGCTTATTTGGTGTATCACTTCATAGTGCTGAAATGGTTAGTGATGACCTTCATGTTAGCTGTAGTTCTTTCTCTAGTTACAGTGTAGGGTAACAACATTAGGAAATACAAAGTGGATTTAACTGATATCAGTGAAGGGTAAAATGGTTCAGACACACAACCTTTTTCTGTTTGTTTTAACGAAACATTTATTTTTATTACAGATAACATGTTTAATCAGGAGTATGAGAAACGTTTGCTGCGGCAACACAATGGTCATGTACCTGCAGGTAGCTGGACTACTGTGCTAGACAATGGACATGAAATTTCACCTCAACCAGTTACTACACTCATGATAACACCAACAAAATCTGTAAGTTGATTTCTTATTTGGAAAGTGTTTAAGAGTTGTCCTTAATAGGTTTTTGCAGTATCTCAGATGGATTTTTTTATTCATAGAATAAATGTATATTATCAAAATATTATCCATTGTACATTTTTGCATCCTTTCAAACCACTTAGAAAATGTCTCTGTTCAATCTTCTTTCCTTATCCACTTAAAGCTGCTGTACACAAAATTTTTATGTAAATCTTTGGGAACAAGAAGTCGCACGAAGTCAGATCAGTTGAATAGGGTGCATGTGTTAACATACCTTTCTCCAGAATTTTCTTTACTCTGATAGCACTGATCCAGATGCATTTTTTGATTGTGGGTGGTTCTCCCCATCCATACAGTGATCATTTTTGGAAGACATTCTTAACATATAATTCAGCATTGAAATCAGTTGCTCAGAAACAGAATAAGAAGAATAAAGCACTCATTTAACAGTCATTTACAAATGTGAACATGGACAATCAACGGAAAGCTTTCTGGAGCCTAAGAATACCAACCGGAAAGTTGGTCAAGTTTCATGTTCCAAATAATAGCATGCTGTATGCATTTCATTGTAGAAAATACTGGAGGAACCATCACCCACAATTACCACTAGGATTTATCCAGTAGTAGGGTTGAAAGACAGCCGACTCCCAAAATTCTCAATTTGATTAACAATGTTGATAACAATTGGATAATCACAAAATATGGTAACATTTGTATTATTAAAAATGAATGTGACATTCACCAAAGGGCATTTAGATGAATAAGTTCATTGATTGGTTCTAAGAAAATTACTTCCTAAGATGTAAATTGAATGTGCAGTATGTAATCAATATAGCATTAGACATGCTATCTTGTTTCCTTCATTTTGATTAAAAGCTCTAAATGCTGGTCTTTATGTTTTTCTTCTCTTTGCTGTTGCCTTTACCACTTTATAGTGGAATGACTGTACAAACCGATATATTCCTATTCTGAAATTGAGGTTGAAATTGTGGCTTTCTGCTCCCTTTTTTATTGATTTCACTTCATTCTTTTTTTTATTACTTGTTGCCATTCCTGGTCAATAACAGGGTTATCTTTGTGATGCAAATCTGTTCTGTATCTCTAAAATGCCAGATTAGATCTTTGGTCATTTTCCTCAATGCATCAACCTTTTCTTGAGTCACTGACAATGCTGATGAAATGCTAAGTTGTCATTCACAATGACAAATGGAAACTGAAACAGCAGCCAATCACAAGAGAGCATGAAACAGCTGAGCTAGTATGCCAGTGTGTGAAGTGACTAATATTACACATGACAAAAGAGATTATGTTCATTTTAAAAGATTTAATATGTGTAAGAAATCACCATCCAGTATCACAAATTGTTTTGCTGCAATTTTTATAGAATCTCAGTGATCTAATCCTGATCTTATCCAGAAAGGTATTTAGCGAGACAAAACATTGCAATGGAAAATCTTAAGGTGAGATGGCTCATATGATGAAAATTGCTCTCTGATTGGCTAGTTTCTTTGTTTGACATAGACATAAGCTTAGATCTTACAAACTTCTAAATTTACTCTTAATTTTCTATTTATCTTTGTGTACATAATTTATTGTGAACAATTCCATTACAGCACACTCATCTAGTTTCTAAGTTTAAGTTATGCTTATTCTTAATTTTCATTGTGAATGGGGTCTTTATTGAGTGCCACCAAAGAATAATTGCTTTTGTTAGGTAGTGATGAGTACAATTAATGTTCTGTTACTGTTACAGAAAACATCATTAATGCCACAGAGCTCCAGGGGGATGATTAAGAGTGATCGTTTCATTCCTTCCAGAGTTGGCAATAATTGGCAAACTAAGTTTGCAATGATCACTGTAAGTATTAGCAAAAATGACAGTATTGTTTATGATAATTCTTCATGGTTTCATTTGTATACATACATATTTATGGTGGAAGGCAAAAGTTTTAAAAATGGGATTGTAGACAGAACAGTAGAATTGGGCATTGTTATATGGTCAGCATGGCTTGCTAAATCTGGAGTCACCACTTTTATCATGTAGCACCTCTATTGGTGTTCTAGGGCCTTACAAGCGCAGATATTTCCTATGCCAGATCTCCTAGTAGGAGTAAAATCTTGCGCAGGCCCTGGGGATTGAGCTTGAGTTCCCAGTGCTGCAAACAGTAATATTACTCCAGAAAAATGTATAAAAGTGTGTTATACCATCAACTAGTTTTATTGTGCATGCATATATTGCATGAAGCTTTGTATCTTAAATTAATGCCCTGGTTTGTGATTTCTTTTAGGAGAGTGGTAGAAATGGTCTTAATGCTAAGAAAGCAAGAGAAAATGGAGAAAGTGGTCGTGATGGTCTTGCATATTCATGCTTATTAAAAAATGAGCTACTGGGTGCAAATATAGAAGATGTGAAAGGCCAGTGTGATGAG
This sequence comes from Hymenopus coronatus, assembly GCA_030762935.1. Taxonomy (NCBI): domain Eukaryota; kingdom Metazoa; phylum Arthropoda; class Insecta; order Mantodea; family Hymenopodidae; genus Hymenopus; species Hymenopus coronatus. Next base: position 63,027,618 of record CM060900.1, read on the forward strand.
AGACGAGCACTTCCATCAATGGAAAACACAAACCTTTTCCAGGTATATCATTCAGTCTACAATTTACACAATCTGTATTTTGTTCTCTTTCATAAATAGATGTAGTTGACAACAGTGTGTTACATTCCATTGACATACTTGTATTCAAATGCTGTAAGGTTATCAGGAACATACAACCTGTGATCAGTAAGATAGTTGATTGTCAGTTCATGGAAGCCTGAAGTCAGTTATTCTTGAAATGAGTGCTTGTTTTTATGTGCAGTTTGTGTGTTTACATTGTGAAACTTAGGTGTAGTGCAGTGATGCTATTAAGGATGAAATGGATTAACATCCGAATATGAAGATCTGCCCCAGACTTAAGAAAATTCTAAAAGCAATGGTATGATATGCTGTGCCAGGTATATGGAAACAGTGCTTTATCAAAAAAGTACGTGAATAAGTGGTACAATTGGTTTCATGATGGTCAGAACTGTGTGAAAGATGTGCAATAACCAAGTAGGCCTATGACATCATGTACTGACATAACAAAGAAAATTCACCAATTATTGACTGAAGATTGTCATAATTTCAAATTTTGGTAAGTTTTCTCATGTTTTCTGTAGTGTATGATGTTACAAGCCTTTCTGGTCATTCCACATCTTTCATACTGTCCGGACTGTTATAGACCACTTGTACATACTTTTACACTTAGTGGAGCATATATTGTGACATTCCTTTGGAGTTCTCCCAAGTTAGAAGCAGAATTTCACATTTATATGTTGCTCCATTTCATCCCTAAGAGCGGTGCTACTCTACACCTTCCATAATGAGTACACACAATTTGTAAATTATGTGACCTCAGGTTTTGCTGAACTGCCTTCAAATCAATAGCCTCAACTATACTGCATACTAGAAATTCATTCACCATATTTATTGATCATCGGTTGTATATTGCTTTAAATATTAACAATATGAGAAGAGACAAGGAATCGGGGTGCCTAATGGATGCATAACCTTTCTAGGAGATGAAAAATGATTCAAGCAGCAGGATCAGTGTAAATAATAAAGAAAAGTAAAGTCTGGTTCGCAATAACTAAACAGAAACCATAATAGGAATAAGAATGGGATGCCAAAGGACACACATTTTGGTTCCCAATATCTTGGGAATGAGAACAGCAATACATATAGATAGCAAAGTGGAAAGTTAATTTTGCACCTTGAGACATTTGATTGTAATTGAACAGTGATATTTTTTTCACCTGGTGAACCTTCTCTTTCTCTATGTCGCGAAATTCTATTGGCCAAGTATGCAACAAAGCTTAGTGCCTTGGTTGACCATCCTACATGCGGCATGTTTAAACCTCTCTGTGTCTCTTATGTGGATCGTCCTTCCCTCCCTCGCCCGTTAGATATACATTTTCCCTCTCTGTTGGACAGCCTCAGTGTGACCCTGCCAAAGATGCTACCCATGGTACTCTGCACATCCGTACCCTGGAAACGCCTTCACCCAGTCATAAACTTTGACTTCTCTGCCTTGAATAAACATGATACCTCTCCTTTCATCTACCGGCTCTCTTTTGAACAGCTTAAATCCTCTTACCCACAGTTTCAGTTTATATACACGGACGGTTCCTCTAATGGCACCTCAGTGGGCTGTTCATTTCATACTACCCGTGACACACAGTACTACAAGCTTCACTCTTTTAAGAATATTTTTATGGCCAAACTGACAGCTATCAACCAGGTTCTGCTGTATATACAGTCTTCTGCTGACACTCGATTTGTCATCTGCACAGATAGCCTCAGTGCTCTACAAGCTATCTCTGCTTTGTATTCTACCCATCCCCTTGTACGAGTGCAGTTACTAATCCACTCGCTGTTACAACACCGCTATGCAGTTGTACTGAGTTGGGTACCAGGTCACATAGGCATATCAGGAAATGAAGCAGCAGATAGAGCCGCAAAACAGGCATTAGCGAAAACTCATATTGATGTATCTCAGGTGCCACCTCAGGATGTGCAGCTTTATCTTCAGCGTCAGCTATACTTGCGATGGCAATCACATTGGGCAACAACATCTTATAAACTTAGCAAAATCAAGCACACTATAAGTCCTTGGAAAACATTCTGCTGTAAGAACTGTCGCGAGGAAGTTATTCTTTGTCGCCTCCGGATTGGTCACACACAACTTGACGCAAAGACATCTCCTCCAAGGTAAGGATCAACCGCTGTGTTCATTTTGTATGCTCCCTATCACCATGAAACATCTTCTCCTCGACTGCCACAATTTCACTGGAAGTTGTAATAAACACCGGTTGTCCCCCAGTCTCAAAATAATTTTATCCGACAACAATAATGTCATAGCACATCTAATTTTATTCTTACGCGAAAGAGGACTTTACAGTTTTATCTGACTTCACATTACCTCGTCTTTTACTTTCTTGCTGTTTTAGATTCCCCTGACTGCTGGTTGTCTCCTTAAGAGGTGCATGTAGCTTTTATCTGTTTTTACCAAACTTCTATTCATGGGCGCTAATAACCCCAGCTGTTGATGCGCCCTAAAACTGCTACTCTACTACTACTACTTTTTCACCTGCTTCCAATTCAGCCAATATAATGCAGGTCATCCAATATCAAAATCTGATAAAGTAAACATTTCTAAATGCAGATCCATTACTATTTACAATTCCTGTGGTTGTATGATTGATAAATGTCATACCAAGCTTATTCCTTTATCAATAGCATGCATTAAAGTTATTTGTGCTTTAATTGTTACCAATTTCTAGCATCATCACCACCGAAGTTCCTTGTACTAAATACAACTATGCACATGTTTAATCTACCCATTATAAATTATTAAAATGAACATTCCCATGATATTTCTTAACACTTTCCAGTTTAACTGTGGACTATGCTTGCAGTACCGTATATAATGCTCATGACGCGCGATGGGCTATGCTCGCAGTGAAGAATAAAAATACACAGAAAATTTATGATGGCTGATGCTCGTATTTCGTTTGTTGTGCTATGTAGCTGGATATTTTAGTTTATGAAAGAATTCACTAAATGGCATATGAGACCAGGAAAACATATGAAAGTATGTTTTGTTTGAAAGGCTGCATGTCTACAGATCCTACTGCATAGATGGTTCAAAGATGGCTAGCTCAAGCAAGCGAAATCTTGCCGAAGAAGAAATGCTCAATATTTATTTCAATGATTCAGGATCCAAAGGAGACTTTAGTGAATTTTTTGAGAGTGTAAATGATGCTAAAGGAATTAAATTGTATTTTGGAATTTTCTATACTGAAATTTATTGATAAAGTTAGGTTATTAGTAGTAAATTGTAGATGTAACGTTTTTGCACATTTTCTTATGCGGATTATTTTCCCATCAAGAAAATATGTAGTATATTTCTTCAATACTTATATTTACAGAAGAAGAGCATCAAATCAATGGAGAAAACATAGTGAGTCTTGAAAAACTTTTTTTGTATAAGTTTACTTGTATGAGTTTTTTATTTTTTTAAAATCACTATTTAAGTTTTATTTTTTCAATTTTTTTGTGACATCTAAAAATATTGTGTTTACATTCATTATTTAGTTTACTCTTCATTAATAAAAATGCAAAAAACAGCAGTGAATTATCTCAGTTAAATTTTTTTTTTAAAAAACCCTTAAAACACACAGTCAGGAGGGCAGAACTGTCAAAATAAGGCCCAGACCAGAATGTGTTAATGACTGCATCAAGCTATCAAAAGTACTCTCAAAGAAATGCAACTTCCAACAGACACACCATATATAATGTGTTACTCTCCCATGAAATACAAAGGACTAAAACCCTTCAGAGCAGGATGGTACGCTTTTCTTCAGCACATTAATTTTTGCAAAATCCTTTTAGATACATCCAATTCATATGTTCTAACAGCACAAAATCTTCATGCCAAGACTATCAAATGTATAAAACATTAAATTTAATTGAAATTATACACAGGATAAAGTACCTTCAGACAGAACTCTAGGGCGCACATCACATAAGGAAAACATAAAGAGAAAAAGTAACATAAACCTGGTCACATCTTCCTCAAAACAGACTTTTTGCCTCTCTTTATCAAGAGTATCCCAACTCTTGGATATGAGATGCAGGTTTAACATCCTGAGAATGGCGGGAAACACATAAAATAGCAGCTAATATCAGTCCTGTCTGTGCTCTCCGTGGCAGAATCTAAGTAGATGTCACTGTTGATGATGCTGCAAAGAGATTAGACTCTTGCTTATGTTTTGAATTCTTGTCCTTAAGGACAATTACTTTGAAACTCCTGCCATCGCAAGATCCAATCAATGATCACACAAGAACTAAAGATCATCCAAATACCAAGTATATGGCCTTGCTTCAACTGGCAGCACTAGAAGAATTAATATGATAGCAATACCAGCTAACAGTAACAAAGGATATATAGAATATTTCTGAGTTGGATTTGTAACACTTAAGTATCACTTATGTTTTGCTAGACCGATTTCGAAGCCATGTGGTCTTCATTGTCGATGGTTTCCAACTGAATATCTACAGGATGTAGAATATGTTGAGATGTGACGGTCCCTGATGATTGAGTGATGGACCTCCACAATATGTTTTATGGCGGCAATTCAAAGTTGAATATGTGGCATTGGTTTTTAATGATGTGGATTTTCTCCCAGACATCAAGCTCTGCTGCATATCTGGTGGGTTTTATAAGGTTTATGTTTGGTGCTATTTCTTGGTGAGTTATACTTGTGTTACAAATCCAACTCAGAAATATTCTATTCATACATATCACTGTTCCAAAACACCCTTTCATTAAAATTATTGATAAACGACACATAATTGATCCAACTGTCAGATTCAAGATTCATAGACATGAACCTGAAGAAATAATGGGAAGAAAAAAGTATAATATTCCATAGCAGCATTTTTTTTTTTATAAATATGGACTCCAAACAAAAATTAGAGATAATAGGCTTGATGATGGGTGCCTGTGGTATGAAGTTCCTTTTTGCTTCTTGGAATATATTTGGTCTGAAGAACAAAATAAAGGATATTGCAATCATTCTCCCCCCTCTTTGCTTTGTTATCCTCTGTACACCAATTAATTTATTATATGTGATTATAACAAATTTATTTATATTCCTTATATTTTGTTATTCCTTCATTATTGAATTGTTTTCTTTTTTTCTTTTATAATATTCTTATAACATTGTGCTTTGCAATATAAGGCTGGTTCACAATAACCCACCAATGAGAATGGAAATGAGTTTATTCTTCTTTTCCTGGTCAATTTTGCACATGGCAATTTCACCTATTTTTAACTGACCAATAATATTTTTTATCTGTCTCCAATTCAGCCAACATAATGTGGGTTAGCCAATGTTATAATTTGAAAGAATTGTGACTAAAATGAGCTCTAGTGGCTGTTTCATGTCATGGCCACTTAGAATAATCTCTATATCAACAAATCTAATAATCCATTATATACATTTAGTATGCTGTGTCCGGTAATGAGAACAGGAAACTTAAAACTTGGTCAAAACTTGCTTCCCATTCCTGGCAAGGCTTCCCATCAATTGTGAACACTTCCATTGAAATGCTTGTATTTCAACATTCCCGTTCTCGCTCTGGTTACCGTATCTGGTTGTGGACCAACCTTTAAGCTTATTTGTTATACATTTATATATTTCTTGTTTTTCTCATTTTTAAAGGTATTATCTATTATGCTTTGTCCACAGTGGAAGCTTATGCTTTGTCTCAATAAACAAAATAATTACATTTTTTATATTTCAGTGACAGAAAATAAATTCTTTATGTCTGCATGCATAAAATGTTTTTGCAACTTGTATAGAAAATCAATTTTTTATGTCTGCATGCATAAAATGTTTTTGCAACTCACATAAATTACTAGTAAATCAAGTGTAAAAAAAAATAGATATAAACAAAATAAGTAATTACCTCTGCAATCCTACTTATAATATTTGTTTATTTCAACATATTTTGGTTTTACTGAAGTGCAAAAATGTAAATGGCGTGTTATTTATGGACGCTCTTTAATACTGTGGTTCTCAGTGTCCCATTCTAAATTGGGTGTGAAAGACCACTTAATTTTTCTCAGAGGCCTCTCTTATCAGGCTTGAGGTTCTTTTACGTACCGTAAATCTACGACACGGGACCATCAGCTTTACTTCCCTTCCGAAGGATTAGCCATGCTAAGGATTTTTACACCCAAAAAAATCCATCGTCCTCCGCCGGGTTTGAACCCGCGACCTTGGTTATATGAAGTTAGCATGGTAACCATTACACCACGGAGGGCGACTTTACTGAAGTGTGGTGGATCTTGTACTCTTAAGAGAAATTTGTAATTTTATGAACATTTGGAAACTCATTAAATTAGTTTTGTTTAATGAACTGTTTATTAAGGGGAATCTTATAAAGTTTTATGTTGGAAAGACTTTCATATAGTGTTTGCTCATGTTTCAGTGTCAGTAAATTTAATTTCATAAGGCCATTTTTTTCAGTTCATAGCACAGAATCAGAATGCAAATGACTTGGGAGATATACCATCTTTAGCTTCCTATTCACTTTCTCCTGTAAGTGCAAAAAGTCAGAAGCTCCTAAGATCTCCAAGAAAAGCAACACGGAAAATTTCAAGGATCCCTTTTAAGGTTAGTTCATTGTATTTGTCTTTCTCATTTTACTCTCTCTACTACATATTGTAAGTAGAGAAAATAATGCATTCCACCTATAAGTGTGGGAGCATATGTGTTGCACACTTGCATACGCTTAAATGTAGCTCTCTTTATGATTTATTTTAAAAGCTATTTTGTGCCACGAGCTATATCTGAAATATGTAATTAATAGTTTGAGTTCTTCAATACTTGGGCATTCTTTCCCAGTAATTTCATTGTTTATTATCCTGATATATGGTGGACTTTGAGACAGTGATGTGTTTTAACAAAAGAATTGACGATGGAAGCACATGGCTTCTGAAACATGTTTTCCGAAATAAAAAAGTAAGTGATGTAGTGTTACAAAATCGACTCAACTAAATTTTAATCATTGTTTATTGTTTTTTATGGAATTTTAAGGCTAACATGCAGTGACCAATTGAGCATTTGACAGTCTGTGTTCCTTTTGCATCTTTGATGATATGTGCACCTTAGCTATTTTGTAAAGGTTAAACTCAAAGTGAACTAGATAAAAAAATATCTTTCATAAGAATTGTTTGTATGACCACTAATAAATGATAGTTATATGAATGTAATACATCAAGTTTTTTTCCACACTCATAATTTCATTAATGGGTTGGGTTCAGTGTGTCATCCATCAAGCTGTATTTTGAAAAAAATGATCAAGTACATGTAGCCTGAAATATGATTTATTCCTTTTTAAAAATATTGCAAAACATATATGCTCTTGCCATTGTTCTTGAATATGTTTTGTTACCCAGTGAAGTAACTGATTTTAACAATAAATAAAGTTGCTAAGTAAAAAAAAAAATTGAAAATTTTATTAACCAAAGAGGTAAAGTTAATTTTTACAAAATGGTAACGATAATATGAATTCAAGTTTAGAAATTCCACTTTCTTTTCATCAGTTTAGATGATGGTTATTCTTATAAATTAGGCTTATCTTGGAATATTTCAGGTTTTGGATGCACCTGAGCTTCAAGATGACTTTTATCTTAATCTAGTAGATTGGTCTTCTCAGAATGTTCTGAGTGTTGGTCTTGGAAGTTGTGTCTACCTTTGGTCTGCATGCACAAGTCAAGTTACCAGATTATGTGATCTTTCAGGAGATGGCAATTCTGTAACATCAGTTGCATGGAATGAACGAGTAAGTATAAAAAGTGCTAATACTTTCAACTGAGGCTTTTATACACTTATTATAAAGGAATAAATAACATAAAATCCAGTGAGAAGGAAAATAGCATATTTCTGCTCAGCTTTATGTACATCACAGGGGAAGCATGCTAACTGATTTGGCCTAATTTCTTTCTAAATTGATATATAGGTAAATTTTTGGTCAATAAAAACATGGTAAAAGTCACTCTGCAAGCTTTTCCACCTGTTGCGAGATATTGTGTTTTGAAATCAGAAACCACATGTCACTTTGGTATGCTCCTAAGCTCTGGCTGTAGGCTATCCAACATTCATGCTATCATGCTTACATGATGATAATCTTTTTGTAACCTTCATGCATGTATGTTACATAGGACCTCCTTTATCAGTTACCTTATTGGTGATATTGTGGATTTGAAACAAAGGATCTGGACACAGTACCCTGGAACAGTACAAACACTTCTTTAGTGCTGCATTTTCACATTGATCTTGACAATGTGTGACATTTTGAAAAGTCTGCTCCTGTTTTCAGTAATGTATCTGTTTCTCTAATGCATTGCAAGCATTTCAAGATTGGGGAACCAAACTGGCAGCACACACATAATGCAATTTCATTATTGAAACCTTATAATGTAGTGTTTGGTTTGTTTGCATGGCTGATATTTTATTCCTAAACAGTTATTCAAACATTTTTACTACCCTAAGGGATTACATGAATCTGGTTGTTTTGGAGGAATGATTTGTGTCACAATTTTCTTGTGTAACGTCTTTGTTATTTCCAAGTCATTAAAAATTACACAAGTCTGTCCACACCAAGAATTTAAATGGAACAATGTGACATTTTATCAGATGAGCTGTGCTTATCCTGTATGCTGTACATATTGCACAATACTGGAAAAATGGTAAGTTTTGAATCACGATATTTATGACAGGTGAAAAAATTAGCAGAATGACTTTTTTAACAAAAAGCTACACACACACAGGTGAATCAGTGCAGACAATTTGCTATTTTATAGAAAAAAAATGCATATAACACACAAGTTTATCTCATTTTGTCTGCTTACTAATAACATTGTCATAAATGAGACGTAAATTTCAGGGTTCTAATTTATTTTGAATTTCCTGTGTTATGTCTGTCCTGTGTTTACACATATTATGCAAGTCCAGCTCCTGTGTTTAGTACAACCTGGACCCTGCCGACCTGCATCCATGTGACTCACAGTGAAGAAACAAGGGACTGATTCAGTTGCAAACTTTACTTTACACAATGATTGGCTTTACATATGCTGAATTAGCAGATATGCAAGTGAGGAATCTGCTAATGCTGAGAGGGACTGCATCATCAACAATTCCTAAATCATCTTCCCAAATGAATGTTCACTGCAGTGCATCAAAGGATTGTGACACAGGCTCTGAAAAATAAAAGTAAAGGAAATAAAAAGCTGACAGCTGCAGAAATTCAATCTGAATTTAATGTCAGTCATAGCCATGAAATCTCTCTCAGCACTGTGAAGTGACAATGAACTTCAGCTAATTTATGGGAGGGCGGCAATAAGAAAACATTTATTAGGTCAGTAAACAAACAGAAGAGGCTGACATGGACAAAAGAACACAAAAACTGCACCATTGATGACTGGAATCAGGTTCTTTGGACAGACAAATGAAATTTGAGGTTTTTGGGCAACAATGACATGTGTTTGTTCATCGTTCTCCTGCTAAGAATATGCATCCTGAGTGCCTAACACCAACAGTGAAACACCAACTTCTGCTTTGATTCCTGTCTTCATTAGTACTACCAGAACTTTTTAGTCTTGAGAATTGTGTAGTTAATAGTGGATCATGATATTTTTAGTTTTTCTGAAATTAGGCGAATGCTATACCTTATGGTAGAACGTTCCAAACTGAGGTATAATCCTCACCCCATTTCATAAAATAATTTTTAGAAAAGGTCTGATTTAAAAATATTTTCTCCATATTATTTTGATTCAGATTTCAAAGAATAAGCAACAATTTAGTCATCCAAATTACTATAGTACATATTTATTAAATACATACCATAACTAGGACTATGCTACTGTAATGTTGGTAACACTATTCCAATAACAAAAAATCACTTGTATTAAGCAAAACTTAAATAAGAAGCCATGTTATTTCAGAACAAATTTGTGAGTGGATGATGACCCTCTATCAATCTTACACCTAATATTTATCTTTGCCTGGTTATAGTATCATAAACACTCAATGACACATATACAGGGTGTTTATATAAACAAAACCTCACCCACTTTGATAATTCCTGATGAAAGTGCCCTTAATCATGCTCTTTAATGATGTAACCACATTATGTCTACAAATATATTAGCTTTACCAAGTGTCCAAAAACTTGTGACTGGCAGAGATATACACCAAAGACAAGATGTCATACTGAGCAGGCTTTCTTAATAAGCAGTTTTTAATGTTGTGTTAAATGAATAAAATTGTATTAAAACATAAATTAAAATGTAAATAATAGATCAAAGTAAGTCATTCCACAAGTGGCAATTTTCTTTGACTTGTTGCTTTTAGATAATCATGTAAAAGAACTTGCAAAGCCTGGCATTGTAGACATTAGTTTGATTTAACTCAGAAGATATGCAAAACCTTTCAAATTCTGAGCAGCACACCTTGGTCAACTAATCGGGCAACCTGAACAAAACCCAGTTATGAAAAATGTGCTTCATAAGCATAGGTTTCATTGAGTGAGTTTGATGAATTATTGAAAATAAGTATAATAAATGCATCGGTTACAATTTTCTTTGTCTCACAGCTGATCAATAGTGATATGCTGCACTTTTCATATAAATTCATATTCTGTGGATATTTGCCTGGACAACACACTTTTCATGCTTTGATTTTTCTGAGGGAAGGGAACGTTAAGTGAAGGAACATGGTTCTTGTTCAACAAAATTTTAGGTTTAAAGCTTGTACATGCATAAAAGGGATAGGGGAGAGAGGGAGTTCTTTTGTGATTCTGCTCTACAGAAGTCAGTTTTTGTGGTCAATATTTCTCTCAACTTTTAAGATTTTCAGCTTTTCTTCTGTCAACATGCTTCTGTGTTAGTTGGACCGTGATACAAAGGCCACTATGAAAGTTCTGAGATGCGCGAAAACTAAACTGGATAAAAATCAGTCTGACTGTAGAGCTTTTCAAAGCACTCACCACCACACCTTATGCACATTCTCATTCTCTTAAACCATTTCAGAAAGCACTCATGCCACTCTTTTTCATGTAGGTGTAAAATCTTGCAACAGCTTCTTCAGGGCTCGAAAACCTCTTTTCATGCATACAATCTTTTGCTGTGGGGAACAAAAACAAAGCACTTGGTGCCAAATCAGGACTGTAGGAGAATGAGTCATCAGCTCATCTCTGTGGACTCCAGAAACTGGAGTGGAGGAGAATTCCTCGCAGTCCTGTCTTTGGCTGCAATTCATGAAGCTTCTCAAATACCTATGATAAGCAAACTGTTGTGTACCAGTGAGTACTAAATGTGTTTTGTTCCACAAGAGGAATGGTAACAACATGACAAGATTTAGAGAAGAAAGTGGCCACCATTTTTCTCGTGATGCTGTGTGGATGCTTCACTTTCATTGGAAGATTGTCATCCAGAAAGATCCACAAGCCGACTGATGCTTAGTCTCAGGATCAAATTCATAAATCCAAATTTTGTCACCTGTGGCAATGTCAGAAACCCACCAAGATTTGCCTACATCGAATCTGGCCAGCATTTTCACACCTTTCAACATGGGTGCACTTTTGCAGATCAGTTAAATTTTGGGGCAACCAATTGGATGACTCTTACTCACATGAAGATGGTCATGCAATATTTTAGAAACTGCTGGCGATCCAATCCGAATAGATACCTCAATTTCTTTAAATGTCACACAATTGTTTTCGCAGACCATTATTTCCACAGCAGTTATGTTGTCTTCAGTCACTGCTGTAGATGGAGTGGTCCTAACCTCATCCTATAATGAAGTTCTGCCTCTTTTAAACTCTCCAAAACACTGAAGGAGAAATGTCCCTAAAAGCCTGTTGGAAGTGCTCAAGACTAGGGGCCTCATTTAATTATATTTTAAGATTATATTAAATCATTTTGCGAAAAAGCTCTCTGTTAAGTCTATTCTGGAAACCACTGCACAAGAGAGTGTCAATCTTGTAGACTGTGAGGGGGCCATAGGTGAGCCCATTGATTCACCTTTGCACTCACAAAGAATGTGCCTATGCAATGGTGCAATCCATTTAAATTGATCAACCGTGGTTTACACATATCTCGCCATCTTATCACTTTCGTAGTGACCCTCATAATCATCAATTTTGGACTTTGAAAAGTCATTTGTTTATAACCTACCAATGATATTTTTTCATCTGCTTTCAATTCATGCAACATAATGCAGGTTAGTCAATGTGAAAATTCTATAGAGTTTACATTTTCTATGTGAAGATCCATCACTATTTCCCATTCTTTTAGTACCAAGCATCATTCCTTTATTAATAATGTACATTAGATTATTTCACTTGGATTGTTTTTAGTTGGAGAAATATTGATAGTGGGAACAATAACCTGTCTCTGAAATGCATCCAAGTGAGTGGAATTTTTAGTGATGCAGAGTTACCATTTACCAACTCACTTGTTATATTACTAACATTACAGCTACTAGCTTCTATTCCCTCAAATTAGTGACTAGATTATTTGTTACTCTTTGTTGCTCCCTGTTAATTTCTCTCAGTTTTTACAGTTGCTTTTTGAGTGAAGAACCAGTTTTGTGTTATATTTCAACAAACACATGTAAAGCTTTAGCTTGAACCAATGGTCGATAAAACAGGATGCACAATTGCTGGGATTTCTTCTGGTTTCATTTGCTCATCTTGTGTCTCTAGAGAACTTAGCAGATCTAATCTGTCTTCCCTGGTAACATGAATGAGAAAGTTAAAACTTGATCAAGTTTTTCCCAATCCTGGTTACTGAAAAAGTGAACACTCACATTATGATACATGTATTTTAACTGTTGTCATTTTCGTTATTGTTTCCATTCTTGGTTATTGTGAACCAGCCATTGTGGCAATCACCAAACTGCCTCTCATTTGCTAGACAGATTTAAACCATTTCATGTGCCCTGAAAAAAGTTGAAAGGTTAATCACAACATATATTTCATAATATGGAATCATTAAAATTTACTTTACAATATTATGATGAATGGATGCTAATGGGACTAAAAGGCAAAATCTTCTCCATTAATGAGGAAATGGTCATTTTAAATGATTTTGACATAGTTTCTGGAATTGGGATGGAATTCACATGTTTTGGTACACAGGCATTTTGGTATATTTTGAATGTAGTTGTTAGAAATCATTTGCAAAGCAGCTCTTCAAAGGAGTTTCCTCTGCAAGGACCAGAATTTATTTCTGGTATTATGGCTCGAATAAGTCTTTGTCTTTACAAGCAGCATATCCAGGAATGGAAGCATGTTTTGAGAAAAAAGTTTTATATTTGTGTGGTTTAGAATCTACAATGTAAAACTTTAAACATACGATAGATCAGTTTTAAAGGTACCACAGTATTGTTTATAGAAGAGGTTATGGTAAAATGCAAGCGTAGGCATTGAAAAACGGAAAAAATTAGGATAGAAAAAAAATAGAAGACTTAAAAGCTGTTATGAAAAGAGGTTGTTTTATAATTTACAGCCTCAGAATACACTTGCACATTTTTGGAGATTAGTGCCAGATTAGAATGAAGACAAAACAGAAGCTGCTATGGTGTTTGTAATCATATTGAATATATTTTTGCCTCTTATTTTACATACATTTATTACAATTTTAATGCTGATGAAAGTGGTAAGTGCTGCCACTAGTAATTGACTGATATGTGATGCCACACTGCTGCACAAATAAATATAAGCTAATTATAGTTCTGTGAGAACTGTAGCCATTTTTATCACTATCTTTTGCAGCTTGATAGGTGCAGAAATCCCAAAATAGTTATCAAGGTAACTCGAATAACTGTATACTTTTATTGTTGTGAAACAGGTCTGAATTAAGTTGTTTATAGATTTAGGAATATTGCTGTATTAATTTATCTATAATTTTAAATGCTAAATAGCTTTACCTTTTTCTTGTATGTGTTAGGGTAATTTAGTGGCAGTGGGAACTCATCATGGCTATGTACAAGTTTGGGATGTTGCTGTCAATAAACAAGTAAATAAGATGCAAGGGCACTCAGCTCGAGTTGGCGCTTTAGCTTGGAATGGTGATGTGCTGTCTTCAGGAAGCCGTGATAGGCTTATTCTTCAACGAGATGTTCGCACCCCATCACTTGTACCAGAAAGACGATTGGTTGGGCACCGTCAAGAGGTTAGTGTAGTATATTACTTAATTTTTAGAAAAATCTAAAGCAGGCGTCTCCAACTTACTTGATTTTGTACTTCAGCAAGTAGGCTTGCTCTGTGCATGCAATGAGTAAACATGTGACAACAGGGTTTCCCTCTCTTCTCTGTGTAGCGTGTCTTGTGTCAGTTTATAATGTCAGAAACAGAACACAATCCAACATGCACGCCATCAACTCTTTAAGTTTATGCCTGTGTAGGAGGAACCTTTCTTATTTATAGAAAATGGGGGAATAAGTGTACACAGTTCTGCACTTAGAAAATTCAATTTGCAGCATTATTACACAAACCATGCAAGCAAGTATGATAGTTACCAAGGAGAAGAAAGTTTTATTCAAATTGTGTTTGATACTAAAATTACCAAGGTGCCTGTTCATATTCACTGCTATAAATGTTAAAGGTTTTCATTACAAAATTAATTCTCATACTGTTGGCATTACAATGCAACTACAATGGTATTAAGAAATTAAGGAGCTTGTTTAATTATGTTAATACTATAATAGTAATTTTTTTGCAATTATTTATGTTACTACCAAACCCATGAAAATACATATATATGTTCATTATAGAAGTATAAATACAAATGCAAGAGACATAATAGAGCAATTCCAAGTTTTGTCACCTTTGACAATGTCAGAAGCATGCTGAGAATTGCTTCCGTCGAATCTGGCCAGCATTTCTTCACATCATTCGACTCGGGCGCACTTTTACAGATCATTTAAATTTTGAGGCACCCAATGGGG
Source organism: Hymenopus coronatus (assembly GCA_030762935.1). Taxonomy (NCBI): domain Eukaryota; kingdom Metazoa; phylum Arthropoda; class Insecta; order Mantodea; family Hymenopodidae; genus Hymenopus; species Hymenopus coronatus. Next base: position 63,042,626 of record CM060900.1, read on the forward strand.
TGACACCTTCCTCACATGAAGAGAGTCATGCAATATTTTAGAAATTGCTGGCGATCCAATCTGTTTAGTTAGTTGCCTCAATTTCAGTAAAGGTTACACAATTGTTTTTGCGGACCATTACTTCCACAGCATCTATGTTTTCTTCAGTCTTTGTTGTAATGTGTCCAAAAGCCTGTTGCAAGTGCTCAAGACTTTGGGCCTTCTTTAAACTGATTTTAAAATCATTCAAATCATTGTGCGAAAATGCTCTCTGTTAACATCCATTCTGTAAACCAGCTATCACCACACTAGAGGTTGTTAACCTTGCGCTGTAGACTGTGGAGGGGGTGGGGATAGGGATGCCAAGTGATACACTTTTATACTCACAAAGAATGTGGCTATCCAATGTGCAATCTATTTAAGTTGACTGACCTTGGTTTACGCAAATCTCAAAACTTTCATAGTGATTCTTGTATAGGCACGTACTTGTGTTTCAAATCCCGCCATAAGCAACCTTTCTTCCACATAACTGGTAAATATCAAGAAGATACTGTAGACCTACACCTGGAATGTACCATCCCAAATTCCTTTTTCCAATTATCCTTTCATCTCATGCCTCACCAGTTTTACTACCTGTGGTGACAAAAGAAGTAAGAGTGTTGCTAATGTTAGATGTCCTCATTTTTCAGAACTTATTTAGGAATTTAGCATATCGTCTATATAAAAAGTAGACATAATTTAATTTTTAAACGCAATTAAAAGTTTTGCGATGTATTTTGAACAAACTAAGGGATAATTAAGCTGATTATGTCTCCTCCTCCTCCTCCTCCATAATTTGAATTTGTGTGGAAGTTTATGTGGTCGGTAGGATTGAGGGAAAGGGGAGGTTGGGAATTATGTACCGGTAAGTTTGTGATTAGAGAATGTGATAACAGTAATGGCAGTGCAATTCAAACAATTATAATTGATAAGGTTTTCTATTTAGACAATATACCTTATATAACACATCATTGTAAAAAGTTTTACCTCAATCATTCAAATTTGTACAGAAATTCATGTTTTGGGCAGAAGAGAGTTGGAGAGGGGAGCATGGAAATATGATGTGTGTGTGCAATGTTAGAACATGATGGCAGTGGCAGCAGCAGCATAGCTGTAACAGTGACGATGGATATGTTTTATTTAGACAACATACTTCATATAACACATCATTGTAAACATTTTACCTAATTTGTACTTACATATTATGAGCAGGAAAGAAATGGAGAAGAGAGAATGGAAATGTACCGGTATGTCTGTGCTTGGTGCTGGCAGCAGCGGCTTAGCTATAATGATTATGGACATGATTTTCTATCAAGAAAACATACTTAATACATCATAAAACATTTTATCTAATTTGAATTTGCACATAAAGTCAAGTAGTGAGTGGCACAGAAAGGCAGAAGTGAAAATGGAAATGTATGGTATATGTGCAGTGCGAGAAGAGGAAACATGCAGCTAAACCTTTCTCTTTCTACTTGACAATTGGCTTCCAATACATGCAACCACCAATGTGAAAAGAAGTCCTCTTTTTATTTTAGTGTCAGAGAGAAATCTTTTTTCTAATGAGAATGCCCATTAATAGTAGAATTCTTGGTGTGAAATGAAACGCACAAAATCTGCTGCTTGCACTGTGACCTTGGCAGCAATCTTTACCTTTTCCCCCAGGCTTTGCCATTGCTGTACATACAATGTTTGAAACATACTTTTCCCATACAGCATTTTTTTTTTTGATAGTGTTTAATGCCCACATTTACTACTATGGCACCGCAAGTGATGACACTGGTGCACTGCTGATACGAGGGGCATACTGAAAGTCATGAGCAACACTGTTTTACAATCTTAATAATTATTTTTAAGCCAAACCAAATACATCATCATAATCTACAGACTTTCTTTCACTTTTCGACATAGTCTCCATTGTTTTGCACACATTTTCCCCATCGTTCTACAAGTTTGAAGATGCCCTTGTGATAGAAATCCGTTCCAGCTGCCCGCAGACCCTGACGCACTGCTTTCCGAATAGCCTCCAGCGTCTCGTATCGTTGGCCACGCATCTGCTCCTTCACAGAACCGAAGAGATGGTAGTCGGAGAGTGCCAAGTCGGGACTGTAGGGAGGACATGGAAGAGTTTCCCACCCTAATACCCTGATCTTCTCCATAGTGGCACGGGCAGTATGCGGACGCGCATTATCCTGTTGAAGGATGATCCTCTTTCCAGGGTGTTTATCACGCAAAGCCCGACGGTGCTTCAGAAGTGTCTCGATGTAGCGGGCAGAATTTATGGTTTGTCCAGGTTCAAGAAAGTCAACCAGAATACAACCTTGTGCATCCCAAAAGACACTTCCCATAACTTTTCCTACAGACTGTACTGTCTTCGCTTTCTTCTTCGATGGTGAGTTCAAGTGGTGCCATTCCATACTCTGACGTTTCGTTTCTGGCTCATAGTGAAGGAACCAGCTCTTATCTCCAGTCACAATACACGTCAAAAATTCATCACCTTCATTATGAAATCTCTGAAGAAGGTTTTGTGCAATGGTTCTTCTCTGAAGTTTGTGGTCTTCAGTCAATAAACGGGAGACCCAACGGGCACAGACCTTTCAATCACCCAAGCTGTGGATCATTTCTTGCACTGCACTATGTCCTATTTCAAGTTGCGCAGCAATTTCATTCACAGTGAAAGGCCAATCTCCTGTAATGAGCTCATCAACTCTTTCCTTGTTGCGTTCTGTAGAGGCAGTTCGAGGACGCCTGCTACGAGGCACATTTTGCAGACTCGTGTTTCCATCTTTGAAATGTTTCACCCACCTTCTAACACTGCTGGCACCCATGCAGACACCTCCATACGCACGTTGAAGTCTGAGATGAATTTCAGGAGCAGATTTTCCTTCTTTCAAAAGGAATTCAATGACAGCACGCTGTCGAAACGAAACATCAATGTCAGCCATTTTTCAAACACCGTCTGTGGCCACGTGATAGAAGCTAATGACGTCACAATATGTCAACATGTGGCTTAAAGTCTCTAGATTACGATCCTGCAATTTGTTTCGTTACATTGTTGAAATTTAAATTTTTACAATGGGTTGCTCGTGACTTTCAGTATGCCCCTCGTACATGGACTGAAGATGAAGCACCGGCCAAATGCGATGATGGGGGAAACAGGAGAACTTGGAGAAAACCCACCCCTGTGCTGCTTTGTCCATCACAATTCTCACATGCAAGTCACTTGGGATCGAACCTGGGCCATCTACCATATGGTATTTGGAAATCATATATAGTAAAACCCCTTTTTTACACTTTTGAAGGGGACAATGCAAAATATGTAAATGGCAGGAAATTGTAAAACAAAGAAAAACTAATTTTAAAAAATGAATTTATTTACTATTTACAATGCTAAGTTTTGCTTGGCAAAATGTTGTTAAACTAACCTGTTTTGTTAATGTTAAAAGTGTCTTTTGGATTGTAAACATGAAATGAGCAACTAGTTACCATTTGTATTCAGTACTTCTGTAACAGTTAAAATGTAACCATTACATAGTTTTGTGCCCAATTCCTAGTAGATATGAATTAATCCAGCTACTGGTTATTGTTATTGTTCTTGTTCTTGTTCTTGTTGTCCCCCACAATTAAAACCTTGACAGCTTAACCCATTAAAGTTTTATGATGAGATGTACTCATATAAGTTTGTACTAGGATATAAATGCATGATGAGCATACCTGTCTAAAGAATTACTGGACAGAAAACAACTAATGCTATTGGTACTGTGAGATCAAATAGAAGAATATACTGCCTATATCTAATAATAAAGAGAAACATGACAACTAATACGAAACATGGTTTGCAAGTGCTCTGCATGAAGTGGACAGATAAGAAAGACGTAAGTGATTCCTTAGATAGTGCAGCTAAATGCGACTCTTAGGGCTGATTGTACAATGTCCTGATAAGCCTACTTGTAGTTTTTCTCCAAATAAACTTTACTGGTGATTAGTAATGCTGTTTTTCCAATCTCATGGCTTACACTGGATAACAATCCTATAGGTTAATTTGTGATGTGTTTTAAGTTTGCCATTCTCAACTCCATGGAAATGCTACAATAGGGGAATTCATAAACTAGAAAACAAACAAAATTGTCTTGCAAATCAACAACAAACGCAATGAAAATTGTTTATCACATTGTTTCTTTTGCCATGGTTTTAGAATAAAATGTGAAGCAGGGCTCAAAACTTCATCTATGAGGATTGCGAAAGATGGGAAACATACATGTTTGCAGAATATAACATTTGATGCAGTAACTGGACTGGGAGACAATTGCATCATAGTTCACATAATCTGTGATAGTGATTATTTGCTAATGTTCTTCTGCTTTTCTTATGTTCCTCCTTAGTCAAAATTCGTGTTATATCTATTATTATCATAATAAAGAGAGGAGATTTATCTGAATGTGTTTGTAGGTTAATTTTAAAAATCATTTGGCTTATTTTGACAATTCCTTCACCATTGAAAAGCCCAAATGTTTGTGATGGGGATGGACTATATAAAATGCCTTATAATTTAAATTCACACATTACTAAAATAATAATAAGGGTATTTAAAGCCTGGTATTAGAATACAAACCCACTGAAGTAAGAAACATACTTGCAAAGGCTATGGGAAGAAGCTTAAGAAAATTGGACTTTCCACTTCTGTAAATATTGGAGTTTTTCATCCGTTATTAGGAATAGCCTGCACTGTACAAAACTCCAATTATAAGGAGAGGACTAAATGTAACATCCTTTTAGATGACTGTAAAAGGCTTTCATAAAAATGGCAGGCATATGAAATTAATTAAAGCATCATTTGAGTGTAAAAAGCTACCTTTGTAATGTTGAGTAAGTCAGCTATTCCTGTAAATTTTGTCTAATGTTTGGAAATAATTTTGTCTCGTATGATTTTAGGCTTTCTGCTGTTTTGCAGAAACATCATATCCTTGTGTTGCAATAAATACAATTCTGATATGTTTGTTATTGCTAATAATGAGAATTGTGTGAGTTGTAAACAAAGCATTTATTTGTCAAATCAGATATTTCAGCTAGCCAAAAACTAAATGGCAAATATATCTTCTGAGTAGTGATATCCAGAGATTGTAGAATGCCAGTTGCTAGAAATCTGATACATAGCTTTATTAGTAAGTTAGCAGCAGATTGCAGAATTGTCACTTAGTCCAATAATTTCTACAAGTTAAACTAAGCATAACCTGTCTCTTGAGCGCCTGTATTATAATTTTTTTTTTTCTCATCACTGCACTTCGAAGCACTCAGCTGTAAAAGAATCACACTCACTGTTTCATGTCAGCTTTATGTTGATGCTTTGGGTTTGAGATATTTGTCTTTTCAAAATGTTCCAACCTCTTGTTCTTCCAGAATATTCCAATCTCTTATTCTTTTTTCTGAAGCTTCTGTTTCTAGAAAGTTCTTGTAGTTGATTCACAGCTCTAAGTCCTTGAATTACTGTCATAAATATCCTCACAATTTCAATATGTTAAGTTCAACTGTTTTTAATTCCAAAAACTTAAAAGAGTATGAACTCTTTCTCAATTCAATTTGCTGGTGGTACACATCTTGCTCAGCAAACCGGCCATTTATTGTCACAATGGGTTATAATTTAACATTGTTCAGACAGGGCATTGTATTTGCCAATAGCATGAGCCCAAGTGCAAGTGTAATATATGACATATGTCAGCAATTACATTGAGTATGCTTTTTTAAACAATGGGTTTCTATAGCCATTATGGCTTGTAAATTAACAACATTTAAGTAATGACAATTTTTTTATTCCAGAATGTTCAGTTTTACTTTTTGTAGTTATACAATTTGAGGTGTGTTTGTATAAGAGTGTAAATTTTCATAAATGGTGCATTGGTATTACATAATTTATTTTCCCTATACATGTTTAAATTAATGTTATGAAGTAATGGATAAATTTTTCGTAATTCAGATTGTGTTTACTTTTACCAAAAAATTTGTGCGCTCTTTTAGTGCAATTATCACTTTTGGACTAATTGCCTTTGAATGCCAATAGGCACTAAAAATGTATTCAGTTTATTGCATTATTTCACAAATTTCAGAGGGTCCCTGTTTATAAAGAAAAACTTAGCTCACATTTACTATTAACATTATGTTCTAGGTGTGTGGTTTAAAATGGTCTCCTGACAACCAGTATTTGGCATCTGGTGGAAATGATAACCGTCTGTATGTATGGAACTTACATTCTCTGTCACCAGTTCAGACATACACAGAACATTTAGCAGCTGTGAAAGGTCAGTTTTCTTTAAAAAAAATAATTTATGTATAAAGAATAAATTTAAAGAAACATGCTTGTCAGTTTAGTATAGCTAAGAAAATCCTGCATATCTAAAAAAAATGTTGAATAGAAGAGAGAGAGGTCTCAAAATTTATTTGGATATGGCATATATTTTATTTATTTTACTTTACTTGTTTATACCACCCACTAAATTTAAAATGATTTTATACAACCAACTAAATTCAAAATGTTTATAACATTTGTTTTACCAGAAGAGAAACACACAAATGTATTCCTGCTACCATATAAATTTGTTTTCATAATTCAGATCTTTAAGTCCGTGGATACTGTTTAACCTCTTAACATATGTATTCATATACAGTATGATGTTTTTTTTCTTTTCACCTATTTTTTTTTTTTTTTTTACTGTCAAAATGAAATACTTAGTACAGTACAATAATGACAGTAACCTTGAAATTGTTTTTTAAGTGCTCAACCATGAAAATTTTCATCGCTGAATATCCCCTAGTTTAAAATCACGAGTATACTCATTTTATATGCTCATCCCCTTTTTCTTCTTGAAATTTCATTAACAAAAATGAATTCCTGGCATTGAAGTACTAAAAAATGAACAGCAACACATTTAGAGTCATTATTTATATGTTTGTGACTGTGTGAAATACCCTGAAGCAAGGATCAATACTAAAGCTACTTCACAATCTTCACACATGTATCTAGATTCCCTCCGTGCCTTCTTTCCTTTGGCATCACGTACACTACTGCACATCCTACACATTCTTGTTGGGTTTTGCTTCTTCTCTGTTGGAGGAATCGCTGATAGAAAATGACGTCCAACAAGTCAAGTTGGGGTTGCCTTTGCTGCTTTTGGTGACAATTGCTCTCCCCCACCCCAAACTACCCTTTAAATGTCCATTGTCAATGAATTGTCTAAAGTAATGCAAGACATCATTAGTACAGGGTTGAAAATTAATTTCAGGTTTACCTGTAAAAGGAAACCGTGGTGGAGCAGGTGGCAGTGACCTAGATGAATCCACTTTGCACCAGGCTCGGGCACTTGCAATATCACACTCAGATGAAGTTGATTCATCACTTTCTTCTTCTGAACTCTCGTTATAGCTATCTTCTGAGCTCTCAGACCCACTAAATTCAATATTGAACTCATCTTCACTCTCCATTTTTATAAAGCATGAGGAAATGCCACACAAGAAACTGCGAGAACAAATTGTAACACTGGCTGCTAGTATTACAGAGCTGGAATAACTGCATGATTCAGAGACATCTCTTGGCAGAAGTATACATTTCGAAGCAACAGACCACAGCGATATCTATGAAAATATCAAAGAAGTTCCAAAACATGAGATACAACGAGTAACTTAGACCTTTTAAAATGTATGCCGGGTGGAAATTACAATTCCGAGTATATTCGGCGTTTATTATGCCGTCAAATTTGAAAAAACGAGTATACTCGTGGTTTTATGTTAAGAGGTTGATATAATAAAAACAGCTTGTCGATCAGTACAATACCAAGCATTTGTCTTGTGGCCTGACCATTATTGCGTGTATGCATGATTCTCTTGTTCTGCAGTGTCCTCAGCATAACTGTGCTAGGGTGCTAGGAGTACTAGTTCAGTTATGTCTTACTGTGTCAGCTGCTGTCTTAGGTTCAATCTGTGTAGATGAGTCTATTCATTGAGCTATCTGAAAAATATTTTAAGCAGTATTCTCAATTGGTTTCAAAAATAAAAATATTTTTTGGTTTGGAAAAGGTAGACAGCTCTGGTCTCGTGAAGTAAGAGTTCAGAAATAGCCTCTAAATGTTTATTTTATGATGTTTTCAACAGGTCACAAAAAGATAAATTGTCAACTGTCTATCATTCCAGTGTATGCTCCAAACGAATCATGGATAACAAAAGTGTAATTTCTGAAGAAATCGACCATGACTGTGTACTCACCTAACACCAAATTTTCTTTGTCCACCTAAAATTCTATTGCTGAGCTATGAATGTATGTGATTCTAAATTAGTGAGTTTTGTTGATAATTTATCTAGGAAATCAACCGGTGCCATCAAGGTTTCTAATTTGTGCCATCCACAGTCACACATTGTCTGCAGGTAATTTTTTTTGTAGATTATTATTGAGCTATCGCAAACGATGTATTAAATTTTTAGTTCCTGGTCAAGTTTTATATTTATTTAAATAACATAATATGGGGGGGGGGAGGATTGCAGATGATTTGTGACAGCAGTCCTTATAATTAGCTAGAATGGCATTTGAATTTGGTACAATACAAAAAATATTGATACCTGCAGCATTAATTTAACATTTTCATGATGAGTAAACACACAAATCAAATGGTTGCCACTGGTTTTGGGAGTATTCATTCCGTCAGAAAATGTTGAAAATTCTATTGATGGCAATTCTAATACTAATACTATTTTTAAGTCAGTTTTGTACTACTGTACAGTAGATGGAAAAAAAAGTTTTTATTAATATATGAAATATTTTATTCTTTGTTGTCTGTGATATTTCCTGCAACTTTTCTCAAAGATAATACATTTGCAACAATTTTATTTACCTTATCAGTCATTGTCATATTGCCACTAAACCCTCTCTCTGTCACTGGAGGATAAGGAGGAGCTATCACTTTCTGGATTTTCACTGAACTTGCACTTACACTGGGTGGTGCATATTGGTACACTTGTACTTGTACTTTGTTACTTTGGAAGTTTTGATATTTTTCATGCATAAATTTTATTAAACACTTTCAAATCATGAGAGAAGTTTATGTGGCCATTTTTAGTTTTATAAGCATTGCTTAGCTCCCTAGTCTTAACTGTTTATTTTTAACTGCATGACTAACCAATTTAAGTGGATTTAAACTAATTATAACTCCATTATACCAATACAGTCACGATTAAACATAGTACACACATCAGAACTCATTCTCCTCACTCTGACCAGCTCAACACACTATCAGGGAAGTATTATAAAATCACTTCTTGCTTAAATTCCATTCTGAAACCAATGTAGTTCAATGTACAGTATTTTAAAGGTTATGCTGATTATTTTCTCTTTTATAAAATAAGTATTTGCTAATTAAGAACACATTTTAAAAATATTGCCCCCCCCCCCCCCCCATAAAGAGGCTGTGCTTAAAATGTCACAAACGTGAAAATCCTTCTGTTCATGTAATAGTTGGTATAAACATTTTCATATAACAAGAGTAGGTGAATTTGGGGGGTTTGGGGGACCCTGGCTGTTTAATCTCATATAATAAATTTTGGAGAAAATGTCAGCATTGCAAAATGGAATGACTCATATCTCATTCATGCAGAACTTATAAAGTGGTAATAAATCCTCACATTGCTTGATTAGAAACCACAAATCTGTATCTTTTATGTGTGAAACATGAACCTGGTAATAAACCCTACTTTCAACATTTTTCTTGATAACAAAACATGTGGCAACTGCCTCCATGGTCAACAAGGTGACTTTTCACCTGGAGGGCCTGGGTTTGATATTTGGCTGATGAGGGGGTGGATGGGAATTTTTCTTTAATTAGGATTATTCCCTACCCTCCATAGAGTATGGAAGTGTTTATGAGAGCGAAAGTGTGTGTGAAAAACCTAAAGTTAACTACCTATTGTACAGAGAGTATGAATTGGATTGTATTTTTATTATTCATACTAAAATGTTTTTCCTCCTAGGAGTTTTTTAACATTAGGACCATTTACACCTAACAACTTGTTCGTTTGTGTATATGTATCCCTGCTTATACTGAGTATATCCCTTCAATTTCCCACTTACTGTATATATCCGAATACAAGACAACCTTGAATGTAAGATGACTCCCAATTTTCAGAACTTAATTTTGTAATCTAGCGTATCATCTACATAAGACATATTTAAAAGACATGTTTATAAAAGGAGAATTTCTAAATTAAATTTAAAGGTTTGCCATATATTTTGAGCAAATTAATGGACACTTAAGCTGATTAAATCCCTTATTTATATTTGTTTTTTGTACTTAATTTGAATTTGTGCAGAAATTCCTGTTTCGAGCGGTTGTGGGATAGGGGAGTATGGAAGTGTACGTTATGGGTACATTGGTACAACATGACAGTGGCAGTAGCATAACTAACAATGATGATGGATATGATCTTGTATTTAGACAGCATACAAAATATAACACATCATAAATGTTTTTACCTAATTTAAATTTATGGAAATATTCACAATGCGAGTGGGAGAGACAGAGAAGGGAGAATGAAATGCATGGTATATACAATGATTAAATGTGGTGGCAGAGGTGACAGTGTAGCTGTGACGGCGATTATTTATGGATGCTATTTTCTGTTAAGACAACATACTTAATAAAATATATTGTAAAACATTTTGCCTAGTTCAAATTTGATCATAAATTTACGTTGTGGTATATGTGTTGCCCAAGGAGGGGAAATATGCAGCTAACCTTTCTCTTTCTGCTTGACTATTGACTTCCAATATAACATTACTTGCAACCACTGATGTGAAGGGAAGTCCTGTAATTTTATTTTAGTCTCGGCAATCTTTTCCAATGAGAATGCTCATAGGCTCCTTAACAGCTAATTTTCAGCGCAAAATGAAACGCTCAAAATCTACCGCATACGTCATGAACCATTCTATGTTATTCTATACCATTTCTCCCAGGCTTCACCACTGCTATAGCCACGAAGTTTGAAACTTACATTTTCCCCATATGGTATTTGGAAAACATATATCGTGAACGCAAGATGACTCCCAGTTCTGAATATTAATATTTTGGAAAAAAGTACTGTCTTGTATTCGGATAAATATGGTCATTTATTTCCACTTCTATGAGCTCTTTGTGGTGTAGATTTCACTAGGCATTTCCTTTATTGGATATAAACCTCTGTTCACCGCTCACCTTCACACATTTAGACATGCACAATTGCAAAGGCAAGTCCCATTGCCTTCCCATGCCCCAAGATTAGTTGCTGAATATGTTAGTTGCAATCCAGAGTTCAGACAGCTAAAACTATTAAATCTCATTAATTAATAGAAATTACTCGGATGGCCACAGGAAATACTCATTATACAAATAAATATATTCTTTATACTTCTGTGAAAGAATTCTATTTACCTTAACTTTCTGATACAGGTGTAACAGAAATTTTGTGTGATTATTGCACTTCAAAAATCTTTCATAACAGCATTAATATAAAAGGAAAACCCACAGTATTTCCATCACCCATTATCAATTTAAATAACAATGTAATAACAGATAACAAACAATGTTATATCTATATAAAATATTAGAAAAGCTGTATAGCTCTGGTCAGGCTATTTACAACACATCTAAGATTGCTGTAATCTCATCAAAATGCATATCACTCAGAATTAGGATAGCACTGCACTAACACGCTCTTCTACAATGCTTTGGCTAGGATGTATCTGAACAGGATAAATACGTTTCACAAATCCCACATACAGCAAAATAGGCACCTGCGCTACTTACCATCTCTTAAACCCATGTGCATACCTCACAAAGCTTCTGCTTCTAGCTGCCACAAATTCAGGAATTAGGAATTCCACTGGTTAGACTCTTGTGATGAATCTTCACAGGGCCTCAGCCTACTCTCATGAATAAATGTCCACCCCTCAGGTATGATCAGTTTACTGGAACACTGATTTTACTCTTAACTGATGTAGCTGTTTTCTTCACAGGAATACTTTTTGCCAAACACATTAATTACACTCATGGTCAACATTACTTTGTTACAACTGATGAGTGCTGAAATCATACATTACAGAGCCTTTATGCAGGCGGCTTCCACAAACATACCATGGCTCCCAATACTGCCCAAACTTTTACAAAGGTGTCTCCTTAATCAGTAACAACTTTCACAGCAAAAAAACCTAAGCCCTACAGGGCAAAATAAAGACAGCCTTATTTAACCAATTTAACAAATGGCCATGTATGGCAAGCTGAAAACAGCCTTACTTGGGCAACTTTAAATAGCCGTTCATGACTTACAGAGATTTACCCTCTCACCTAGACAGCCCGGGTTCGATCCCAAGTGACTGTATGTGAGATTTGTGGTGGACAAAGCAGCGTAGGGGCGGGTTTTCTCCGGGTCCTCTGGTTTCCCCTGCCATCTCATTCCACCGGGGCTCCATCTTCATGTATCATCAGTGTCATCGCCTGCGGTGCCAGAGAAGTAAAAGCGGGCGTTAAACACTACCAAAACAAAAAAAAGAGATTTATTCTCTGTCTCTTCTATGTGCCATTTTTATGTGCACTGCCACATAATGGGCACCTTTCTTTATAAACTTTTAAGCCACTTAACATCATAGTTTCTGTTCTTGCCCATACTGGATGCCCTCTTTCCATTTTGTTGTACATCAATGTAGTTCTCCCTCTCCCAGTCTTTCTTAAAACTCCTATAGTATAACAGAGCTGTTATCCCTTAACAGCTGTTTATCTATATCATCAGTTCTTGATTTTACCTTATTCCATAACCTTAGTCTGTTACCTGACAATCCACTAGCTCTCCCATTCCATTTTTTGCACAATTTCCTTCAATTGGAATAACCCACTTCTATCCTAATAACTCTCTGTCTTATGCCCTCAGGCAATTTTTGACAACATTGCCTTCTTCTAATTCTTGGATTCTATAACAGCATTTTCTTATACATTTTCCTACTAGGCCTTTCCTGCCTTCCCTGTTCTGCTATGGCTACTCCATTTGGACTAATCCTGGTCATCCGAGTGTCAGTTTTCAAACGCATTCCCACCTTTTTCTGTCCTCCATATTTCTATCCCATGTATCATTCTTGATTTAACTGTAGCTGTATATATTCTCCCCAGCCATTTACTCTCATACTTGGTATTTTCTTCAGACAGGTTCTTATGCTATTAGTAGCTAATTTTCCCTTTGGTGGTGCATTTTTCGTCTGCTCTGTCCACTTCCCATTGTTATCCTTAGTACCAGTTAACATTTTTAACTGCTTCAATCTCTCATCCCTCTGACTACCATTTCTCATCTGCTAAATTTGTTCTCTTCTTGGATTTCCTTTGATTTATAGATTACCCAAAAAAGTTTCAAGAAGAAGACAAAGACCAAGGAAAACTATAATATGTTACAAGTGGTGCATAGAGGAAAAGGAACTTTTCCATCAATAGCAAAATTTCAAACAGTAAAGGTCCATTCTATGAATGCAGGATTTACAGTATTACCTTGTTTATCTATTGTAATGGAGTCGGTAGGGCTGAGAGTTAACTAAAAGTAATGCATAATCCATCTTATTTAATACAAACCATAGGTTTAATAAGCAATTGGACAGAAAACCCACTAAAAGCATAAGTTCTGTCATACATTTATTGTATATTTAGAAAACAGATGCAAAAATATTCTTAACTGTTAAAGTTCAACAACTAGTTAAAGCTGTTTACCAGTTGATATGCTACCTGCTGCTACAGAACTCCATGTTCTGTAGCATCATAACCACATCATTTTATTGAAAGGAAGGGAAAAAAAACAACAAAAAAACCTGAGACCATATTGTTAGTGCTAGTCAGTAAGTAATACAGAATTACTGGCTGAAATATTGATATACCCTCTATTTCTTGATCAAGATGTCCTAGAAATATATGCTTGTGGGAGAAATACACAGAGTTCCTAGTCTAGCTTTTTACAAATTATTTCATTTGGTAACAGTGAAATACTGCATTTCTATGGCAATGGTAACAAAATAGTTATATTTGTTAGTTTTCATGTCACAGCAGCATCTTACATGTACCGCCCTGCTGCAGAGAACTGAAGAAATGTTTGTCATTTGCGATATTCAATTTTTTCAACAGAATTATCTTTATAATCAAGCTTTAATATTTAATTTCTTGCCATTTAACCCTCAAAATTTTGGCTTGGGTCAGAAAGCCACTTCACTAATATGACTAATGTTATCAGTTTATCTTCATGGACAACTGCACCAGTTGTATTTATGGAGACTTTCATCACAACAGAAGCTGAAATGCCAGGTCCAATTTGCTTAGCACAGAGAACACTGACCTAAATGGCTATAATCAATAGCAAGAAAACTTTTATTTTGAGAAGCAATTTCCAAAACACTGTGTATGAATATCAGAGAATATCAATGAAAATAAAGCAAGAAAAGTATCCTTTAAAGAAGACTGTTACAGGGACAGAATGAATGTTAAATGCACAAAATGAGAATGTAATAATGAGAATGATGCATTGAGGCTTCACTGTCTTTAATAGATAACCTTCTTACATCCTTTCAATAAATACAATTTTGCTCCATGTATTTTTTTGTTTTTTGTCTCTGAGGTTGTACTTTGAATGTGTAAAATAAATTTAGTGAAGAACAGCTTGCATGTTGTATGTGTAAACATTTTTGCAGAAATATTTTGGTTGAAAATTTGAGGTTTGAAACCTTTTCATAATTGCAAAACATTTTCTAAGATTCAATCCTTTATATCTTAATGTAGCTTCATAGTTAACAAGGGTTGTCCCCTTAGCACAGTGGTAGCATTGCTGATTGCCAAGCAGGAGACCTGGTTTGTAGCAGCGTGGGGGTTCTTCCTCCGCTGGGAGACCTGGACCAGTGTGCACTCAGCCTCGTGAGGTCCCTGGGGGGCCAATTGAGGAGCTACTTGATGGAGAAGTAGCGGCTCTAGGTCATGAAGACCGCATTAACTGGCCAGGGGGGATCGAAGTGCTGACCATGTCTCTCACCCCAATTCTGCACCCCATCCATGATGTCTGTAATGGACCGAGATGGGGGACACAGCGACCAGGCAGTAGGCCAAGGCTCTTAGTGAGCTGTGCCAAGGAGTCGGAGTCATAGTTAAAAAGAAATAGGTACTCATAGAAGTCACTGTGTCTTCAATTCATAACACTGAAGCTTTTATATATAATCATGAAAGAAGTAACTATATCCATTCCAGCACTGATTCAGAAGCAGTTTATTGGCTGTGGAACCATCTATATTTAATTCTTTATTAAATCAGTATATACTGAATGTTTTGCAGAAGTGTATTCAAGAGAAGTATAAGTTTGAATGAACTTTTTTATACATCTGAATAATGAAATGTCAATATTGCTGTAGCTATTGCATGGTCTCCACATCACCATGGGCTGTTAGCAAGTGGAGGTGGCACTGCTGATCGGTGTATTCGTTTCTGGAACACTTTAACAGGACAACCCATGCAGTGTGTGGATACTGGCTCCCAAGTTTGTAACCTTGCTTGGTCAAAACATTCATCAGAACTGGTAAGCCATTTTCATTGAAACCTAGATCACTAAGCTGAGTAATGAAATATATTACTGAACAGTAATTTGAGAGACTATGCATTTATTTTATATCTGGTTCAAGTTTTTGGTGAAATATAATACTGCAGGTTATACCTATAATGTATATTTGCTCATATGTTTTTACTCTTCTTTAATTTAGACACCTCAGGTTTTGAACATTTTTTCTTCATTTTATGTATTTTGAAAGAAGCTAGAAACAATGCTGCATTTAAAATTGAGATATTGTTGGGAACGTAAACATGACTCTTTAAATTGACTTTATGTGAGCTACCTGCTCCCGACAACAGAAGTTGTCTGACTGGTTCATGGTGGCATTGTTGTTCAAGTTATTGGTGTTAGTTGCATCTTATGAAATGTATTTCCAGAGGGGTCTTGATGATAGCAAATCAAAATTCATAATTCAAGACTGGTGGTTGATCATTTCTCAAGTATTCAGTTCTAAGGTCTATTTGTTGGCTTTAATAATATTGTTCAGTGTAATGTTGTGATTAGCTGTACAAAAGTAGTGTGCTACTGTGGATTTGTCTGTTTATACAGTGTGTCCTTATATTATGGGGACACAGATTTCATGTATACGTGCTCTGCATTTTATTATGTTGGTGTGGTTTCCATTAAAAATTTCTTCATTACTTAGTAATATATACTAAAGTTATCACTAATGTTGTTATGAGCTATGTTGAAAGTGGGGCCCATCTGGCATCTAAGGATGAAATTTCCATTGACATATATAAGTTGTATAATTTTCATTTTTTCTGTTCTTATATTGTCCTTAAGTTCACCTATGGTGGAAATTGTTCCTATAAACATTATTTTTTAAGGTTTCCACAAGTAGAAATCACACAAGTAGGATCCATGGAATGGGTGGGGGAGGCATAATCCATTAGAAATTATTCGGTCATCAAAAACCACCTTTATGTCTTCCAAAGAGTTTTGAGCAATTTGGGATGTGGCAGAGTCTTGTTGGAAATATTCATTTTCTCATCCAACAAAATTTGGGAAATAGTGCAACTCTGTGGTAACTATGTAATTTACAATGTGATGTTGAAAATGAGTCGGAATAGTAATACTCACCTCACTTATATGTAATTGTTCAAAACATATGTTTCAAGGGCAATTGCCCTCTTCTTCAGTTGAAGTCCGACTGATGGCTGCTATTTGTGCTCTGTGGTCTATTACGGTGGAGCCATCTGGTGTTCTCAGTAGAAGTTCAAAATCATGTGGCGGTATTTCAAAATTCATCAGTTGGTCTTTTTGTTGTGTAATGAGAATATTCTCCCAAACTGTAAGTTCTGCCGGGTTGTTTACAGGTTTTAGCAATTTTATGTCATTTTGTATTTCTTGATGTGATGTCCAAAAATGGTATGCTACTGCCGATTTATCTGTTTGTTTCTGTTTGATATGTCTGAAATGTTCCTTTAGCCTTGTTTCCAGTCTTCTTTTTGTTTGGCCAATGTAACATGATTTGCAGTCCTTGCAATCAATTCTGTAGATGCCTGATCTCTGGTTTGTAGGTATGGGGTCTTTAATGTCTGTTTTCAATGCATTTTTTATGTTGAATTGGTTACTTGAAGCTAAACTTATATTGTATTTCTTGAAAATTTTTTTGAATTTCCTATCTGCTGTTGGGTGATAGGTGGTGAATTTTTTATATATAACTTTCGGTTTTTGTATACTCATTTTCAACATCACATTGATTAAAACTTCACTTGTCTCAAACTTCTGAGTTATTTAATTAAATGTAATTTACAGTTTAAAATTTGGGCACTATTACCTGCTTTACTGTTATGGCACCCCATACACCAGTTTTTACATAATGCAATGTAACCTTATGAATTAAAGGAGAATTTTCTGCTTCCATATGTATAGTTCTATGAAGTGACCTGTCCATTTAATTGAAACCATCATCTGAGAAAATTATTAAATATGGGTCAGCCGTACCGTCAGTGATATATTATAAACTCCATTTACAGAAATTGACTTTTTTTCCTTGTTACAAGGTTGTAATTCATGAACAGTAGTCACTCTGTAGGGTTTCAGTTTTGAAAGTTTAGCAGCTGTATAAACAAGGATTTTGAAACACTCACTTGCTGTGCACTGCATCTTCTTTAGAAAATGTTCAAATCATGCATCAGTTTTGTGAATTTTGCCTCCATTGGAAAATATCTTTCTCATCTCTTAGGTTTAGCAGTTAGTGATCCTGTTCTTATTCATTGGACATCCAACAGTTTCTCTACCGAAACTGGAATAGTAGGAAATTTCTCCTGCAATTGGGTATGTACCTGTCTGATAATTCAGTTTTTATGCATGTATTGTGCATAACATTCTTTGTTCAAGTGTGAATTTTTTGGTAAGATTTTCCCTTGACAAATAAGAATAATCTGATGCAGTTCACACACAACACAGTTATCTTGTTTATTTTCTTATTTTTGAGATGCACAATAAACATTCTCTGTAATCTTTACAACTAGAACTGAATGCAACAGTTTCACCACCACAAAATGCCACCACTACCAACAAGCTATCATGAACCATTTGGATGACTTAATATGTAAATTTAACAAAAGTAAGTGATGTTTGTGTTTCTGTTGCTGTCTCATATATAAAGCCAACAACTCCCCCCCCCCCCTCTTTTTCTTGTATTCTGAAACATTTTTTTATGTTTTCAAAATTGGATGTTCATCAAGAGCAGTATGTGCTGTGACATGTGTTACATAATTATTTTGCTAATATCAGTGAAAGGACACATGAAATGGGCTGATAAGAGGCAGGCTGGCTTCAAAGTCCTTCACACATTTCAATTGCAAAGATTCATGAATATTTTCAGATCTGGTTTTCTATTGCAAAATATATGGGCAGTCCGTGAACTAAAAAATGAAATAATTCGTTTCTCAACATATCAGTAGAATAAGCAGGCAGGCTGGGTGGCTTTCAAATTTGTGGCCTGTTGTTGGGGCAAAAGGATGTTTTTATGCTCAAAGTAATAGGTATGAGCTCTGCAGCTTTCATTACGTGTGGCAGGTTAAAGTTCACTGCAATTACAAACTAAAAGCAGTGTATAATCTACCAACTACCAGTTGTTTGTATGCAGATGAGTGGTGTAGCAGTTACACCGAGATCTAAAGTATTATGATTAATTTACAGTTTTAGAATGTATTACATTTTCCAGTAACCCAAGATTATACATAAAATTTAATTTTCATTCTGCATTTTTGTCTATTTGTCTATGAATCTTCAGTGGATGAAAGGCAGGAGAAGGGAATGTGAAATGGACTTTTGTATTCCTGACACATGTTAGGGATTGATGGAAATAAAAATAACTAGCTGCCAGAATTTCTGCTGGCATTTCTAGAACTGAGAAATGTTACATTCCTTGAATAATTCAGACATCCCTATTTTCAAGCCAATTTTTGGTCTCAAAATGTGCCTCCCCTAAAAAAATATCATAAAAACAGTATATTGTTCCATTTTCACCTATCTTCACATACTTGAACCACAGCAGACATCTTATACTGGGTGCAGCAAAACAATGCACTGGCAGAAAATTATAGAATAGAAAGACACTATCAAACTAAGTATTTTGAAGTTAGGGGCATGGAGTCACACCTGCACCATAAGAATAGGAACATAATTGGAATCTTACTGTATAAACCTTTATCTGCCTGTCAAAATGAAATGTTAGTTGTATAAGTGTGTACATATTATCTCTCTCAACTAATGAGACTGATGAGTACTGGAATGTAACAAGAAACTAGCCAGTGCATGTGTTAATTGTTCTGTTTATTTTATTTTGTTTTTCTGAACAAAACAAGGATTTAGTATTGAAAATACCATCCAGTAGCCTTCAAAACACAAATGTGACATTGAACGTCACACAAACCTACTGAGAGTGACTAGTATTGTACAAGAGTACATTTTGTTTACATCTGATATTTCATGAAGTAGTTTCACATTTGGAGATGGATTTAAAATTGACATGTGTAGCACAGTAAAATGCATCTGCAACTCCATGTATTATCCTCATAATGCAATTTTATTACTGCCTGATTACTTAGCAATTTTCTGCACATTGCTTTCTCACCCATCTAACTTTTTATGATGTCCTCCATGAAAACAGTAGGAACAGTCATGTGTTGTATATGAAATAAGCAGAATGTACATATCTTAGCATATATCTGTTGAAACTTTTGAATTAAAAATTTTGTGCATTAAGAATTATTCTCATTGTTTATTATAATTACTGGAAATGAAAATGTGTATGCTGTCATCTCTTAAAACAGGTGATAGGCACTGCTGCTGATCAAACCACATGACAATGAGACTAAATTATTAATGCTTTTTTTTGAATGTATATGAAAAAGTACTGGAATACTTGGGTATGTTGCAACTGAACATTTCAGAACTGCCCAATTTTGATAACTTTATTGTCAGACCAGTGATTAGTAATCTTAAATTTAATCATTTGATTTTCGAAACTTTTAAAAATGCCATTTGAACCTGAACGTGCAACAGTTAAGCTTTTTATGAGATTTTGACACCAACATTTTAGAAGAAAGAGGGTTTCTGCCATACTGGCCTGAATATGACCTCACATATAAGATGACCCTAAACTTTTGGAAAGTTATCACAAAAACTACTTACTTAATTAATTTAAAAAATATACATAGCACTCCTGGTTTCGTTTCTCTTGCAGAAATTGGGAAACGAGCATATCAATTTAGTGGAATTTCTCTTGACTTTGGTTCTACGAATGCCTTCCTTGACATGCCAGCATTTATAACATCTCTTCATGTTTTATCTTAAATTATACTTGGAAACACCAAACTTCATCCAGCCTTTACATTAGTAATACATATTACCCTGATATATGGTGGACTTTGAGACAGTGATGTGTTTTAACAATTAAAATTTAGTTGAGTCGATTTTGTAACACTACATCACTTACTTTTTTTTTTTTTTTTTTTTTTATTTTTTTTTATAAATAAAAGCTTATTGTTCTATTTATTTCAATCTAATCGAGATAAACATTAGCAA
Source organism: Hymenopus coronatus (assembly GCA_030762935.1). Taxonomy (NCBI): domain Eukaryota; kingdom Metazoa; phylum Arthropoda; class Insecta; order Mantodea; family Hymenopodidae; genus Hymenopus; species Hymenopus coronatus. The sequence continues at coordinate 63,063,311 of CM060900.1, forward strand.
TTTGCATTGGGGCCGCGCCGTGGCCGAGTGGTTAGACCACTCGACTCTCACCTAGACGGCCGGGGTTCGATCCCAAGCGACCGCATGTGAGATTTGTGGTGGACAAAACGGCGCTGGGGCGGGTTTTCTCCGGGTACTCCGGTTTCCCCCGCCATCGCATTCCACCGGTGCTCCATCATCATTCATGTATCATCAGTGTCACCGCCTGCGGTGCCATTAGTAGTTAAAGCGGGCGTTAAACACTACCAAAAAAAAAAAAAAAAAAAGCAATTTGCATTTGACTTATGTAAGTCATAGTAATACATAGGCTTTCAAGAAATATTTTCATTTTTCTATCAAAAACTTCAAAGGTACTTCTAAAATATGTCACACGATGTTAGTATAAATATGATATTACGTGATTTTGCAAACAGTGCAATCTAGTAAATAAATAGGTATAGTGTAAGATTTTACTGTAATACCTTTTATTGCCTACTTGCCTGCCTATTTTAGTGATTTACAATGCCTAGACTTCCAATCTCTAGTAATGAACAGTCAGTTACAGTGAGTGAAATTGCAATTTGTTACCACAATGTAAATTACAATCTCAGTTGTATAATTTCCCTTGTAATGTATAGCTCATTCAGTCTAAATAGAAGCTTTCTTTAGGAATATGTTCGGACCAACAAATATAAGGGATTTTATGTTATGAAAATCGCTTAAGGTTATTGAATAATCAAAAAATTTAAAAGAAAGTGTTAATAATTTTCATTGATAACATTTCATCTATTTGAGTGTTTCTGGTTCATAAGAGGGTGTATCTTCAATTTTGAACAATACATTGAACACTGAAAGGAATAAATTTTCTTTAAATTTGACAAAGTGTGAATCATGTTGAATTATAGTGTGGCTTGTCAGGGTTTTTATAATCTTGCCAAGAATAATGCAAATTTTGTTGACCAATGTAATGAAAAGTTGTAAATGACTAATTGTATATTAGAAGCAATTTTTGGTATGGAAGGAATAAACTTAGTATAAAAGTATTATTTTAATGCATAGGTGCAAAGTCACCCTGGTATTACTTTAAAATTTTAACAGAGTACAAATACATGTTTAATAGAAGTAAAAATAGGTAATTTTTGCAAGTCAGTATTTACAATAACCCTCTGGCCTTCAAAAACCAGCAAGGGCGTATGTGTCCTTTATTGTCATTTTAAAGTGTGGCAAGTCTATCTGGTAGAAAAGAAAGAAGAGAAAAAAAAATCTGACATAATTAAAACTGATTGTTTGGATTGAAGAAGCTCATTTGGCTTATCAGTAGATGCCAAATAATGAAATGCTGCATTTGGCCAGACATCCAGTTAATTCTTAAAAATGTTAATTCAGAATTGGGTAATGCCATACAAATAAGTCATATATGTGGACTGATGAAATTTTATTTCTGGACTCATTGTTACTACAGTGTTGTTACTATTTATAAAACATTAAGATCTTTATTATTACATTTTTTGCATCTCTTGTAAAAAGGTTGTACCAAATCACATACTGTCAAACTTTGATCTATCATTCCTGGAACTATCATTTTCCTGCATTCATTGTTAAATTTATATGTTTTTATCTGGTTACATTATAATGCTCAACTTAGGTAAATAAAACACATGTTCATCATAGATGAGTATTATTTGATCCCATTCTGAATACTGTTGCTAATTTCTTAGGATGATCCTCATAAGTTGTCTCATTGCTTCAACACAATTGCTGCATACTGTGAACTCCAGTCAAAAACTGACTCACCTGGCTTGCAGCTATTCCTTTTAAAGCTTTTGCTGACATCAACAGAAATATCCAGAAAAGGTGAACATTCTTGCAATGTCCATTGCACCCAATGTCCTTGCATTCCAAGGATTTGAGGTAGTGCCATTGCTCTTCACATGTTAAATTATGGTCTCTGCAGCAATAACTGTGGTTATCTAAAAGAAGCCAGCCAAAAACATGCAACAATAAGCTGTTAGATTTCCAAAGCAAACCACTGACACACATGCAGTGATTACTGGCCGGCAAGGCACAGTCACACTGCTCACTCAGGGTGGTCAACCTGACCAACACCATCCTAGCAGGCGAGACGAACCCAGTGTACTACCAGCCTCTTCCCTCAGAGCAGCCTCTGGATGCGGTAAATAACATCATTAATTCTCTTTGCCACAAGGTATTGATTGGCCCTTGACATGGTAGAAGTTTGGGGTAGCATCCATTGTAGGGCGATACAGCCACACCAGATCACGGAGCTGGAATCCTCAGCTGTTGGCCAGGCAGTCACAATAGGTCTTCATCCGGTCACTCAGTATCTGAATGAGTTGTAAGGCCATCTCAGGCACTTTGTTAAGACTACAAGATGCTCCACATGGTCAACTGCTGTCTGTTCTGCCCTAGGACAACTTCCAATCATCAGGTCACATGGTAATGCAACTCTTTGGCAAAGACCAAATTGGTTGGTGTCATTCCAGTGGTGTTATGGTTGAAGGGTGGTAGGCCAAACTCTGACAAACCAGTCTCTCTGGTGATTTACCACAACCTTCCTCATATTTCTTCTAGAATCTTTATGTACCATTCAACTATGCCATCTGGCTGTGGGCGGAGAGGTGCTGTATGCATCTTGTATGCTCCAAGTTGCTCCAGTGTTCCCCTCTTCAGGTTAGACTCAAAGTTGGTACCCCTTAGCAATAAAGCAGTTCTTCTACAAGGTATTTTGCAATGCTCTTGGCCTCCTAGTTAGGTGTATACTTCCAGGCACTTGGTGAAGTAACCCATGACAACCAAAAGATACTTGTTGCCCCTGTCTGACAGAGAATGACCATTTGTCCAAAGGGTGCTCCTGCATTATATTGCTGCATGTGACACTGGCTCTGTGTCAGTGGGTCATGACTTACTGCACGCACAAGACATTGGTGGCAACATCTCTCAGTGTCTCAGGCAGTAAATACCATTATCAGCTTGTCCATGTTCATTTAGGTCCCAAATGTGCTCCCAAAATCCCTGCATGTGCTTCTTACAGGATTTTCATGACCTACTCCAAGGAAGAATCAGCTATTCTTCCAGGACGTCCAGACCTTACTCTGAGGGAGGATCAGCTGCTCTCTCTGGGTCTTTCCAGCATGTGACACCCATACTCTGAACATTATCCCTTCCTTGGTCTTCAGTGAGTCTCATTGGATGCAGTGGGACTTGCACACATAATTGCCGAGTGTGATGTCCTCCCAGCTTGGTCTAGTCCCTGCCTCCACTTCTCCCAGGAGTGGCCCCAAATCAGTGTCTGCCAGGTGGTCCCTTTTCAGTCCTCCCCATTCCTATCGAGCTACAGGCACTGCTGAAATGGCATGGATAATTGCTGCATGCTCTTTTTCATCAACCTTAGTGTAGTGGTCATATTCCTCTGGACAGGGTTGTCATGACATGGCATTTGCATTGGAGTGGTTCCTTCTTTTCCAATATCCTAATATTGAAGTTGTACTCGTGGCGTCTCTGGACACAACAGTCTCTCTGGCTCTCCAAATTCTATAAAGTCAACAGCCAGGTGGGGTCAGAGTGGTCAGTCCTCAGGTGGCATAGCTGATTGTACAGGCATTTGTGAAAGTGACCCAATGCCTTTAGTACTGCCAGGAGCTCTTGCCATGTAATGCAGTTGTTCTTTTCCGTCTTTTTCTGTTCTGCTCCTGTCCATCTTGGACCTGGATTACAATGCCTCCAATGCAGATGTTGCTGGAGTCTGTGTCCACAATAAAGTGTCACAATGTTGTGGAAATCCTAATATGGTGCTCTCCAGAGTGCTGAATTAAGTAAAAGTAATGCACTCTCTGTCTTTTCTGAACACATGTAAAGCCAGTGCTGTTCTGTCAGATGAGTGAGAGGTTTCACAATGTTTGAAAAACCTCTGATGAGCTGGCAATAGTAACTCCATAGGCTCAGGAAACTTTGCAGCTCTTGTTTTTCTTTCAGGCGAGGCCAATCTCTCTCTGTGTGAGTCTTCTCCTTTTAGTGATGCTATTAAATTGTTTTGTAAAGAACGCCACCCCAGATGGTGACTATGTGGTCCAAGTAGTTCACCTCCTTGCAGGAGTATTGGCAGTTCTTTGCATTCAGCTTCAGTTTAACTGCCTGCAGCCTTTGCAGTAACGTGGTCATGTTCTCAAGATGGTCTTTGAGGTTGTTGCCCTTGACCAGTAAATACGGTCTTCTTCTTGTCTCTGGGATCTAAGGCTGCTTTCTAGTGTCCCGATTTCAAGTACAAAGTTGAGTAGTACCAGCAAGTGTGTCCAGGATGTAATCAAACCAGGGTAAGTGGGACCAGTCCTTTCTGGCGATGGCTTTCAGCATCCTGTAGTCCATGCAGAAGCGTAGCTCCCTGTCTTCTTCACCAAGACTATTGGGCAGCACCAAGGGCTGGCAGACTCTTCAATGATTTCCCCTAGATTTCATGTCATCCAGCATATTCTGCACTTCCGCCTGTTTTGCCAGAGGAACACATCTTGGCAGATAGGTTAGGTGTGTCTGGTGTTGAGGTTATGGAGTATTTAGCCGGTGCAGCCCTAATCACCATTCCCTTGGCTGAAGACAGATTGGTATTGTCTCAGTAGACACTGGACATGCTCCAGTTATGAAGCAGTTAGATTGTCAGCTACACTCTTCAGCTAGGGTCCCAGATCCTCTGACAGTGCTGGCTGGTCAGATCTGTCACACAGCAATACACTCCTGCTGGCTCACAATTCTTTACCTCTGTCCCAGCCTGGATTTTCTGATCAATGTCCATTGGATTCAACAGTGTTATAGGCACTTCCTCCCATCAAGGCTACAATGCCCAGGCAGCACATAATTCATTCAGTGGTACATTTTGATCCAATATCTTTTAATTGTTGACTCTCCAGGTGCATCTTCACCACCACCTTGCTTGTCTCTGGGTTGTTTTTCCCTGTCATAGCAAATACTCTTTGTCTTCAAGGTCAGCTCAGCTGTTATCTTGGCTGCCTCCATTCTTAGTGCTGCCATTAACTCCTAGTGGATTGTCTTGTAGTCACTGAGCATCAGGTGCAGTCATATCTTGGACAAAGTGTTACAGGGACGGGTTTTCTCTAGGTTCCCTGGTTTTCCCCACCATTGCATTCCACCGGTGCTCCATCTTCATTCCATGTATCAGTGCCATCTGTAGTAAAAGCAGGTGTTAAAACACCATAAAAAAGAAATACGAGGGCCGTTCAGAAAGTAGCCTCCGGTTGATTGCAAGAAATTCACCAAGTTAAATAAAAATATTTTAATATATACATCTTACAACTACATCTTTGCACTATTTTTCTACATAGTCTCCATAACGATTGAGGCACTTATCGTATCTGTTCACAAGCTTTGAAATTCCTTCTGCATAAAAATCACCCGCTTGTGCCTGGAGCCAGCCTGTGACCGCATCTTTGAGCTCTTCGTCGTCATCAAACCGCTGGGACCCGAGCCATTTCTTCATATGCATGAAGAGGTGATAATCGCTTGGCGCCAGATCTGGGCTGTAAGGTGGATGGTTGACAACGTCCCACTTGAAGGACTCAAGAAGGGCTGTTGTTCTGCGAGCAGAGTGAGGACGGGCGTTATCGTGCAAAAAAACAATACCGGAAGTCAGCATACCACGGCGTTTGTTCTGTATAGCCCGTCGTAATTGTTTTAGTGTTTCACAGTACACGTCTTGATTAATGGTCGTCCCACGTTCCATGAATTCAACCAACAACACCCTTTTTGCATCCCAAAACACCGTTGCCATCAATTTTCGGGCAGAAAAATCTTGCCGGGCTTTTATTGGTTTGGTAGGCGAATTTGAATGTGCCCACATCTTTGATTGTTCTTTTGCCTCAGGGTTCACGTACTTAATCCAGGTTTCGTCCCCAGTCACGATTCTGTTTAACAATGGTTCACCTTCGGCCTCATAACGTGACAGAAAGTCTAATGCAGAGGCCATTCTTTGAGCTTTGTGGTGGTCGGTAAGAATTTTGGGCACCCATCGTGCACAGAACTTATGGTAACCCAATCTTGCTGACACTATCTCGTACAAGAGAGTCTTAGAAATCTGTGGAAAATCAGTAGACAACTCCGACATTGTGAAACGTCGGTTTTCACGAACTTTTGCATCAACTGTCTGAACGAGTTCGTCCGTGACCAATGATGGTCTACCACTCCTCTCTTCATCATGAACGTTTTCTCGTCCACTTTTAAATAAACGTACCCATTCACGGACCACTCCTTCACTCATAACTCTTGGTCCGTACACGGCACAAAGCTCACGATGAATAGCTGCTGCAGAATATCCTTTGGCTGTAAAAAACCTTATAACAGCATGCACTTCACATTTGGCGGGGTTTTCTATTGCAGTACACATTTCAAACGGCCACAAACACTAAACTAGCGCAGGTACGACTTTCATTCGACCATGGCTTGATGCCGACTGACCTGCTGAGTGCGTGAATGCACAGATGGCGTCGCTACTCCCCCCACTACCCGCACTGTGACCGATCGGAGGTTACTTTCTGAACGGCCCTCGTATATATCTTGTTGGCTTGCACTCTGTGCCTTGTTCAATCACTGGAGCGATTTCATGCATTGTCTTCCTTGACTGTTCCAGCCTTGATTGAAGCTGACTGTGTTAGGCTGCAGACAAGCGATGGTTCCTGAACTGATTGTTGAGGGCCTCCCAAATCTCTCTGCACATCACTGATGTTGGATTTCATTCAATGTTTCTGCTGCTCATCCCTGTAGGCTTGCTGTCAGTTGTACAGCTTACTCCTCTGCTGACCATTGGTTTTGTACAGTAATGGCACTAACTGTCACAGAAGACTTTGAAGGTGGAAGTTGTGTCATACTTCGGTGGTTTGATGTGCATGGGTGTTGTGTCACATCCTGGTATTTCAACCTTCAATTCGTTAAGCTTTCCATGGTGCACCATGGTGTTCAGTTTCATGGCTCCTGTCAGCTTTCACTTCCAGGGCACATGTCATTCTCCGAAGCCTTTCAGACATTAGTTCTTCCACATCCTTCTCCATGCTGGCCTGTTGTTTGTTGATTTTATTTGATATCTCCATCTTAATCATTTACATTTCTGTTTTCAAATGTCTTCATTTCTTCCATACTGAATTCCATTTTCTACATTCCAAATTCTTTTCTAGAGTTCATTTGTCTTCATTTCCATGTGCATCTTCTCCTTCCATATTGGATTCTATTGTGGTGTCCATCTTAATTTCAGCCAATAGAGTTATCATTTTTATCTTGGAATTAAATCCCATTTCTGACACAATGTAACAAAAATCTCTCTATTACTTCAAACTGATAATAATAATAAGATTCCTTTATTTCATTGCATTCACACAATTTTCTCTCACTGCTGTGATTATCTTAATTTTTGTCTTGTTGTCACTTCAATGTAATTGCTTCATGTTGTGAACTCCAGTCAAAAATTGACTTGTATGTTTTGCAGCTGTTGATGCTGTCAACCTAAGTTTCCAGAAAAAGTGAATATCCCACAATGCCCATTGTGCCCAGATGTCACATTCCAAGGCTTTAAGTTACTGCTGTCACTCTTCACATGCTAAATTATGGTTTCTGCGACAATGACTACAGGTACTTTATGGAAGCTGACTGAACATGTACGATTGCACGCTGGCAAGGCACAGTTGCAATATGTTTCAGCATCATAGCAAAATTTATTGAGTTTGAAAGGATGTGTTTTGCTAGAACTTATTAATTTTAATGCTTTCTTTTACAGGTAAGCACTCATGGCTACTCCCAGAATCAAATTCTGGTGTGGAAATATCCTAGTCTGACCCAAGTGGCCAATTTGACTGGCCATTCCTATCGTGTTCTGTACCTGGCCATGTCTCCTGATGGTGAAGCCATAGTTACTGGTGCAGGAGATGAAACACTTAGATTCTGGAATGTTTTCAGCAAAGCTCGTTCCCAGAAGGTAAGAATAAAATTTCATTACTGGATGCTCCAATTAAAAGATGTGAGCAAAGAGAGCAGCTGTAGAATAACAGGTCTTATAAACTCCTACGTAAGTTATTTATAAACAAACGAAATCATGGGGTTAAAACTTTTTTTGGAGAAACCTAATATTATCTTAAAGATCTGGGTTCTAATATTGTTGGTTTCATTTTCTTTTTCAGGAGAATAAGTCAGTACTAAATCTGTTCACAAGTATACGATGAAGGACAAGAAATTAAAGGAAACAAGCTATGTATGAGTATTCAAGATCTTGAAAATGTAAACATTCATATTTATAGGCTAAAAACTGGCATTCCTACTAAATAGTGTTGGCCATTTGTGGCCAACCTTCGTATGGCTGGTTCATGTTTTATTTTAAACAGAAGTAATCTATTTTGCAGATGTTTTCCTTTATTGCATATTTCTATAAAAACATTTTTACCATATATGGCATAACAGTTTTGTGCAAAGAAAGACTTGCAGCTTACCACATGTTTTTGGAATACTGCTGTGCAGATGTAAGCCAGGAATTTCTTACTGTTATGGTTTGATAAGTATTAGATTTGAGTAGTACTGAAGGATATAAAATGTGAGTGATGAACAATAATGTTCCCATGAATATCAATAATTTGATATAAAAATATTCACTTTAGTACAATGCATGCTTTGAGCCTGTTGGTACACTAAAGTTGAGACTGAATTCAGAAAGAATAGATCATCAAAAGATTTATTCATTCTCAATATTTCAGTTTTGTTACTAAAAGAGGAGGAATCCAGTCATTTTAGAAAACTACATTTATATGATAGAATTTTGATAATTATATATTTTATTTATGCTAAACAGTATATGTTTTAACTGCTACTTCTATATAGTATTACTATTATGTCATACAAATGGAAGTGTGTTTATTCTCTCATGTCAGCTTTTGCCATAGAACCTCAAACTATTTCTTTGGAGGGAGTCTTTAACGAAAACAATTGATTTGAGAAGTGCATAAATCATATGCCTACAAAAATAAGCTATATATAAGCATGCCATAGCCAGTTTCTGAACCATGCATCCCTCGGTCTCCCTTCAATTGCTTGTAGTAACTTAACCATGGCAACAGACATTAAATTTGCCAACTGACTTGCATTTTTCCCGCAAGGAGATCTCAAGCTATTTTGAGATGAATTTAATGCCATGTTGGCATGTTGCAATGGTAGCTCAGTTGTACAAGCAACTGGATGGAGTTCAAATCCTGGCTATGGCATAGAATTTTTCAGTGTGTGGGTGGGTGGGGGTGTCTTTCCAACTCTTGTCTTATACATGTCTTTTGCTGGAAAAAAGAAAATTAATTACTAGTAACAATGTTCACTACTGGCACATCTCTTGTGCTTTCACTAAATAGGCAGGAATGTTGTCATTTGAATTCTTTAGTATGGATGGTATTGGCAACAACTTGGGAATTACAATCATTGCTTTTATACTGAGTTTCAAAATTATTGTTCTATGACAGTATTTATTTGGGATTGAATGTTTCGAACAAATAATGCAAGAAAAGTACTTATTGGTATTACATTGGTAATACTTCTCTTATATATTTAAATATTACACAGGGTAATGACCCCCCCCCTTTTTTTTTTTTCTTTCTTAGTGGAACCAGTTGAAAAATTCAATGCCATAGCCGGGATTTCAACATGGTTCTCCTGCTCTACATGTAATTGCTCTAACCATTGAGCTACTGTGACAACATACCAGTATGCCATTCAATCTTTCAACTGATTATATACTTTTTACCCAGTTCAACTAACCAGTATGTCTCCCTTCAGAAAACTACCTTAATGGCGGCTTACCCTTAATGGCATAGGGGCATGTTCTCACACTAGCTCAATGATATTTTGCAATTGCACAGTGAGTGGGAGAACCATGTGCAGATCTGGGCTGTGGCATTGAATTTTTCAGGTGGTTTCAATAATAAAAAAGGGCATTACCCTGTGTAATATTTAATATATATATAAAAGAGGAGTATTACCATTATAATAAAATAGTCTGGATTTTTGGCGATAACATGCTGATATTACCAAGATACTAAGTAATAATAATAATAATAATAATAATAATAATAATAATAATAATAATAATAATAATAATAATAATAATAATAATAATAATAATTTTACTGTCATTGAGCTCATACAGCAATAGACAAAGTTAGAGTGATACAATCAAATAATTTAAGTAGTCATGAATTAAGCTGCTATTAAAGCAGTTCTCTGAAGGGAGACGTACAGCTTGGTTGAATCAGATAAAAATTATATAATCAGTTGAAAGATTGAGTGGCATGTTGGCACAGTAGCTCAATGGTTAGAGTATCTGCACCGAGAGCAGGAGTACTGTGTACAAATCCTGGCTGTGCCATTGAATTTTTCAACTGGCTCCAATAATAAATACTTTGGTTTTATTCACATATTTCCCTGTAAATCAATTGTGACTATGTCCAGGGAAGTGGACATTCTGTGAAGACTAGTTCATGGTTCAACTGCACATGGTGTTCATTTTATTTTGGCGTGTTGCAGAGTATTTTAACCCAAAATGTCTCTGATAAATGATCGTCATTTAATCTTGGAGGGATGAAGAATTGGCAAGAAGATTGTAGCAGCTATTACAATAAATGAATAAGTTAAGTTTTCTAAAACATTGAAGCTTGCTACTAGTTTCTGAAAGTATCTAACTTATTTAACTTTATTCATAACAATCAATTAAAAATGTCTAAAGGTGACAACATTGTTAGCTCATCCCTCAGTATACATTTCAATGCTTCTTAAACTCCCAGCAAACTCTAGAAATGATGGGCATTTAGGCAATGATACCACAGTGTTGTTCCCATTTGACTTCTGTGGGATGCTAATAATGAAAGGACACACATCCAGTCCTTCCAGCAGGGGAGAAAATCCTCATGCTGATACTGGGAATCGAACCCATAGCCAAAATGAGATCTTTTAATCTTCTGCATATTGCTGAAAAGTTCATGGGGAATGGAAAAATACATAGACCTCACAAAAAAAGTGAGGAGGCATTGCATGAGTGAGAATGGGTACGTGGAGGCTAAAAGGTTTAAAGATGGGTAACCCACAAAATCAATGTCCTATATGTCATGGTAATGAAGATCTGGAACACACAATACTTAAAGGTAAAGTTACTGAAATTTCGAGAAAAGACTACATCAATAAGAAATGGTTTAGTTTAGAGAGAAATATGGCTATAACTGAAACGTACCATAAAGATTATAAGAAGGTAGAACAGTACTTTAACAAGTGAAAAATAAATGGATATGGACACTAAACAGAGTTAAAGAACAAGCTACAAACGAGACAACAAACTAGAATTGAATTATTGTAAAACATGAGTATGACTGGTAAAGAGCCAGGCCTGAACACCAGTCATACTCAGTTTTACATCTTAACATAAATTAAATAATTTAAACATTACCTATTAAAGTGAACACCATGTATGTGTGCAGCAGCTGAGATGAGAATGTACAAACACGCATAAAACAAAAGACTTGTGCTTGCTATATATTAATTTAATGTTAAAGAGCGTTTGTTTTGTTTGCTGACATCACGTGTGTTAGATTTATTCAAGTCTGATTCAACTTTTTAAATTCAACTTTTTAACATACTGTCTATGCATGGCTAGTTTGAACATTATCAAATCCAAATTGGCTGAAATGCTTGGAAACTAAGTCCTATGGCTTTAATTGATGTACAGGTGATTAAATGCTGAAGGCATTAGAGCAGGAGTAAAAGGTTGTGATAAGCTGATCTTTGTAACACTTGCTATTTTTAATTGGAAGTGAATTATAATCAATGGTTATTAGAATACATAACTGTGACAAAGTTCTTCATACTAAGCTTTAATTTTAAGTTACGTAATTTAATTTTTCAATGAATTATCAAATCAAGCAAAGTGAGATACAAACCTGAACAGTATTTAGTGTGTGTTTGAACAAAGATTATGTATTACTCTGCAGATTCAAACAGGCCATGTAAACCTTGTATGAACTATGCTTGAGCTTGTTGGTATTTGTATGTTGAGAGAGGATGAGAAGTAACATATTATCAATCATGTGATTTGTTCATTCTCCATATTACTTAGGATGACTTAAAAGTATAAAATTGAGAGAACAGTCTGCTTGGATGAAGTATGATAAATGTGGATAATGTCCCCACAGTTTAACCTTAA